>JANTQA010000063.1:2450000-3675000 GCA_027625915.1 Anaeramoeba flamelloides
TTTTTTTTTTGGGTTTATTTAATGATTTTATTTTGGTTTTTAATTATAATAATAAAAAAAAAAAAAAATTGTAATTTAGTTATAATTTATTTCCTTGTTTTTATTTTTAGTTTTGTTTTCTTTTATTTTGATTTGGTTTTATTTTATATAATATAAATTACTCTTCTTAAATAGTGCTAAATTTTGAAATAAAAGTTTTTTTCTATTTCGATTTCTTGATAAATTATTTCGTTGAATCACAAGGTAATTGTACAATGAAAATTCATTTCTCAAATCAAATGATTTTTTCGAGAACAATTAATTTCTCGAAATGAATTTGTAATAAAAAAAAAAAAAAAAAATAAAAGTATTATGGATTAGGCTGATACTAAAATAATTTTTCAAAAATTAAAGTTGTTCTAGTTGTTTTAAAAAAGTGCAAACTAAAAGTTTGAAAAAAAAATTAGTCAAATTGCTTAAAAGAGTGAGCCACACGTTTTGAAATCTTTTCATCATAACTTTTTTTTAAACAACTTTTGAATAATCTCTTGATTCGAAAAGATTTTTTTTAATTGAATTAATTCAGAAAAAGATAATTTATCTTGAGAAAACATCATCACTTAAGGGTATACGTTGCAAATGAATTCTTCAGATATATTGCAAATACTACTCTACCCCTTATATTGGTTAAGCTTTTGTCGATTTTTAATCTCAGATTAAAAGAATTTATTTTGCAAAAAAAGGTGTTTTTTGACTTGTTTTTTTTTTGCGTTAATTTTTTGTTCTTTCCTAAAGCCTCACTTGCCACGGACTTAAAAGTACACCTAAGAAGATATTTCTTCTATTTGTTTTCAATTCCATTGACCAATTAGTATTTTGATCGTACAAACCCAGTAAAGTGCAATAATTTTTCAATAAATCAAAACTGTTAATCGAAAAATAAAAGTAAGAAAATTTTCATCTACTTTTCAAAAAAAAGAAAAGATTTTATGAAATCACAAAAGTTTCAAATTCTAAAATTCATAATAAAAACAAAATTTGTTAACTTAAATTTTGCACATATCTCTGAAATATTAGTTTGGAAAATGGTTTGAAAATTTTGTTCAATTTATTATGCAATTAACAGTATTGCTCTTAATAATTCCTTTGAAGCCAGTGGGCTTTGACAATAGATCAATGTAAAAAACCAAAAAAAAAAATACATTTTTTCTAAAAAAAAAAAAATATTTTGATCTGATGTGGAAAGGATCGTAAACACCTTCGTCGATAAAAAAGGATGGTCTATGTAGTGTGTAGTCTGAAGAATTCATTTGAAAAGTACACCTTTCGAGAAATTAGTCTTTTGGGTGGTTTTTTGGATTTTATTTTTGGTGATTATTCAGTCTTATTTTGAATTATTCAGAAAGCGAAAAAAAAAAAAAAAAAAAAATTGTAAATAAGGACTCAAAAAAGAGAAATTTGAAACTCAAACCTGTAACTGAACATGTACAGTGACAGGTTTGAGTTTTTTGGAATTAATTTTTAAAAAAATTCAATAATTTCCCAAAATAAAAAAAAAAAAAAAAAAAAAATAAAATAAAATAAAAAATAACAAACCATTAGCACAAACTTCACCCCAACACTCAGAATCGTCTTGACATTTAGTTCCTGAATTGTCTTCCATACAAGTAAAATCCACACATCGAAGGTGATTATAACAATCTTTATGATTATCTGGATCACAAGTGCTATCCACTCCTCCAAACTCTTCTACATAGCCACACTTGTCCTCGGCTTTTAATTGACTAAAACATTTAATTGTGTTTTTTAATAAATAGAAGAAATAATCGTTTGGTTGAAAAAGAAGAAAAGAATTGAAATTTTTTATGTTAATTTAAGTTTCGGAAAGTATTATAAATAAAAAAAAAAAAAAATAAAAAGACAGAAAAAAGAGGTGATATAACACTGTAATAAATCAGAGGAAGAAAAGAAATTTACCTAACTAAAAATACAACAAAAAGGAAAAATACAAAGTATCTCATTTTCAGAAAAAAGAAAAAAAAATAAAAAAATTTCTTCTTTGAAATTTTTCTTCTTAATAATAACTCAAAAAATCCAAAAGTTGGAATGTCTTCTTTGTGTTAATCAGAAAAAAATTTATTACGTTTTTAAATTTATTTTTGAAGTCAAAAGTTTTTTAGAGCCGATTTATTTTAGACGATCACTAATTCTGACCAACTGGGTAATTATTCACAAATAATCAATCAGAATATCGTTTTTAGAAATTATTTTTCCACAAAAGGAAATTTGAAAAGAAAAAAATCGAACAAAAAGATATGCTATTTTAAGTTTGGTATTCATAACAAAAGGAAAAAAAAGAAATTTTTCGTCATTTAGTTTTCACTTCAGCCTATTGTTACGAAATCCGGTGTTGGGTTGTTTTCTGGCAAAAGGCAAAATTTGAAACATGAGTCAACTTTGAAAAGTTTTTATTTCTGTGTTTGGAAAAATAAAGGTTTCTCACCTTGAACATTGATGTTGTGTGATTTACTGAAAGAAAACACACAGCTAACCGTACCCTTGAAAGGGAAACTTGCTTTCTAAAAGGGATTCAAAAAACCTTTTTTCCTTTCATTCAACTTCTCATTCCAAAAACACTTGTAAGAACATTTGATTGTTTTTTTTGAAAAACTAAATCGTCAATTTGAAACACATAAAAACTTATACACTCCACAAGAAAAACTCATACCCCTTTTTGAGAGTTTACAGATTTTGGGTTTTGTCTAAAGAGTTTGGAAATATTTTTCAATGCTTTTAGCAGAAGAATGTTTACATGCCTTTGTATTTGAACGAAGAAAAAATTTTTACTTTAAAGTCTACGAATCCACACTGAAAGGTGTTGAGTTTTTCCATGATTTTCCATTCACTTCACAAAAAGAATTTTCGTTTTGAAGAAACTTTCAACTGAACAATTACTAATTTCAAAGTAATGAAATCAACTTTCAAGATATCAATTTGTCTCAAGGTCTTTTAATCCAATCTCATTTAAATTGTTAAGTCAGAATCGTCAAAATATTCTCCTATTTCGATCAAAAAATTAAGCTGTGTGTATTTATTTATCGAAAATTAACAGAAAGTTTTTGGGATTTAACCCGAACACCCTTTCTAGAAGAAACCGGTCAATAAAATTGAAAAATAACCAAAATTTTATTGCTTGATAAATGAAGATCCTTTCAAAAATTCTCATAAATAACCCTAACTTTTGAAGATCTCGTTCTTATGGGTTTTGAATTTTCGGGTGACTTGAATTGTTCCATTATGCCTTTAGAAATAAATACAATTCTTATAAATGGGTTGTGTCTTTATCTTTGTTTTTTTCTGGTTTTTTAATGATTTTTCAAAAATTGATATTCCCAACAACACTTTCAAGGATAATATTTACTCTATTTGTTTTTTGAATCGAATAACCCATTACCAAATACCCTGAATATTTGGTTTTTTTTTGTGTGTATATTTTTTTTTTTTGTTAATATTGTTTCTCTCAAAATCTAATGTTTGTTTCAATAAAGAATTCTATTGGGGTTTTCTGATAAAGGGTTTTTGGGATTTTGTGTCCTATGATCTAATGGAAATTAAATTTGGTAAAATCAGTCAATTTTCTAAAAAACAATTTTTTTTTGGGATGTTCGATTAAAATTATCTTTCTTTATTTTTTTTTTCGTCTGTTAGTGGATTTAAATCCAATTTGCCCATAGTGTGAATAATTTATTGAAAAAAATGATCTTTTTTTTTAGGGAAATGGGGGTTTTGGTGAATTCTGTTCAATATCAAAGAATCTTAAAGTCTTTTTTAAAAATATTAACCTAATTAGATTAAAACAAAAAATAATTCCAACATTTTAATCCTTTTTTGGAATGTTAACTTCTGAGGTCAAAATGAGAAACCCTCTTAACTTAACTCACATATCAAAAATAAATCATAGAAACCTCTCAACAATTTTTCAAAGTTTAAGACATTCACCTAAGAAGAAATTTTCTCATAAAGTTGTTTTTTCACATCCTTACTTCTATTTAATTTTATGAAACTTGGACTCTACATATTCAGTAAAAAAAAAATAATTTTTTCCTCTATAGATCTGACGAAAGAACCATTTGAGAGAATTTTCAACTACTAAAACATCATAAAAACACATTATACTTTAGATTTCAAAGGCATAAGTAGACCATAAATCCAACTCCAACAAAATTTTCAAAAACACAACCGATTTTTCTGTTTATCATCAATTTTATTTCTACCTCCTTAACAACAATAGAAGACCAATTTGAACAAATATTAATAATCTTGATAAAAAAACTTTTTTATCAACTTTAGAGAAATCAGTTAAAATTTTAAAAAGAATTAAGGACTACGTTTTCAGGTTAAAACGTCGAAATAATGTATAAAAACCACCTTGTAAGATTTTTGAAATCTCAGTAATATTTACACACTAAGAATTTCTTTGAGAAAAAATTAACAATTTTCACAATTTTTACCTTGGAAGATACTACAAAAATTTGATTTTCATATTTTAGAATTTCCATTTCAACTTTCTGAGCTCATATTAATTCCTCAGATCGTTCTTCATATTTTTTGCATTTTCTTTTACGAGTTTAAAATATTCTCAAATTTGAACTTGCACCTGAAAATCTCCCAAATACCATTTTTTATTAATTAATTGTTTTTTGTTATTTTCAATTTTCCTTTTAATTGAAAAATTGAAAAAAAAGTATGTGTGAAAAGGTAAAGATGTCAAAAAATGTTTTTTTTTTATGGTTAATTTCTTCAGAATGAAAATTCTTTTTGAGAAGTGAAAGTAAAATAACACAATAACTCAACACCTCCAAGGATGGGAACTTAACCCTTAATTTTTTCCAATTAAATTTGAGGTAAAAAGATTTATACTTCTGTTTTTTTTTGAATTTTTAGATCCAAAATCGAAAAAAAATACTTTGGAAAAATTTTTATTTTAATGAAATCTCACTTTTAGTTATTTCTTAATAGTTTATACAAAAAAATATCCTTGGAAACCTAAAATATTTTCAAAATAGAACAAAAATTAATTAAATATTTAACACTCGAAGATCAGAAACAATTGAAACATTATTTCATTTTCTTATAATTAATTAAATTTTTTGAAATTTAAAAGATCAGTGATTTTTTTCCAATACCTCTATATATAAAAAAGGAAAGTTAGTATAAAAATCAGTTATTTGATTGTGTCTATTATTTTTTTTTAAATTAGAACTATAAATTGACAATCTTTTTATTTTCTGAAAATAGTTAAAAAAATGGAAAAATGATTGTGAATCCATTTACATTTTTAATCTTTATGTTATTAATAACCTATCGGGGTAATTAAGATTGGAGTTTTAGTTATTAATTAAAAATTACCAAATTAAAAAGTATTTCTTTAGTTTTAAGTTGAATTTTACAGGTTTAAACGACCACCTTTACCATTTAAATTGAAATTATTTTGTGTTTTCATCAGGATTCGGTCGCTGTTAACACTCATAAATTTTGATCCAACGAGATAAAAATACGAAAAAATGAATTTTTTTGTAAATTTGTCTCTCTCGTATCTCGAAATGAAAAAGAAGATAGTCGAAAATCGACTTTTTGTGATTGTTTGATTTGAAAAAAATTTTTAAAACCCTTATACATTGTATGGAATTTTCCACACACTCACACATACACACACACACACACACACACACACATATTGTGAGTTGATTGAGAGCATTTTAAAAATTGGTTTCCTATACTAATTAGGATAAAAGTGAAAAATTTGGATGAATAGACTTTTTTTATTTTAAAACAAAGAGATTTTTTAATAGTGACCTAGCAATTGGTTTTAGTATTATCTTAAATCTACCAAACCCCCCATTAACAAAAATAGAAAGATCTCTTTTTCTCAACTGACACAATACATTTTAATTTTAAATAAAAAAAAATGTCTAATTTTTGCAAATATAATTTCCAAAAGATCCATTCATGTAAAATTCTTCAACACTTTTCCCTATAACCTCGACCCAATTTCTCTTGATACAACAAATTGTGTTTTGAGAGAAATGATCCAAACAAAAAAAAAATATTAAAAAACCCATTAAATATGCCAAGTATGTTTGGCATGGATTATGTTATTCCAAAAACAATTCGATGTGATACCCCCCTCTCAGTCGTGGTGGCGGATTTAATTCAAAGAAAAACAAAAAGACCCAAAAAAAAAATAAGCCAAAATCACAAACCCTTGGCAATAATTGATACAGCTTTTGCGATCTTACAGTAAAAATTTATTAGACCGTGAAATTGATTTTCTATTCTGAAATTTTATTCTGTACAACAAACCTCAAAAGGGTTCTGAAAACTCACCATAAACTGCAAAATTTATAATAGTAGATTAAAAATAAGTTATCAATTTGTTTTGGGCAAACAATAATATTTAAAAACTCCCCGCTTAAATAATAAAAAAAAAATTATCCATTTTTTTGTTTTGGGAATTGATAAACAAATTCATTAAAACACTTATACTCACATGGATCTACTTCTTCCCAAAATTTTTAAAATCCATCTTTTACGTTTTAAAAACAAAAATTGAAAAATACTTTCTAGATTTCTGTAATTTCCATGTTTTCTGTGATTTCTTTTCTTCAGAAAATTAATTTTTTGTTTTTGTTTTTACTAAAAAAAATAACTTGAATGAAGTAAGAGAAGTTGAAATTTTTATCTTATGATGTAAATTGAATTTTAGATTTGAAAAACACAATTTTATATAGGAAAACAAATTTCTATGTCTTATAAATTTTCACACTAGGGATGGGACAGATTAATTGTTTGTGGAGACGATGTAACATTTCAACTAAACTCAATGATCAAAAATCATTGACAATACGATCATTTAGCTTTAAAGTTGTTTATTGAGAGTGTTTTTAAAGTTGAAAAATTATGATTATTTTTTTTTTTTTCATTTTTACAATCCTTAACAAGGCCTGAGTGTTCATATATCTCAAAAATTTCTTCGTGAAATTTCCCTTTTAAAAAATTACATAAAATGATTTTTTGAAACAAATTGGAGAATATTTTAAAGATTAAGAGTTTACATTTTAAAGGAGAATGGAACAAATTTTGTTGAGACAAATTGGGAAAGTGCAAAAATAGCCCTTAAAAAAGTATTTTGGGAGAATTTTTATCTAATGGTTTGTTTTTCTTCTCATATTTTCGAAACTTTCTTCATCTAAAAAATAATTTCTTTTCTTCTTCAAGGATTGACAAACTCGTTTTTTTGAAAGTTTATCATAGATTTAGTTGAATTATTTTGAAATTCTGTTGATTTTTATTATTGGGTTATTTTGGAATAATGTTGTTTGATTTTTTATAGTGTATTTTAGAACATAGAAACAAGTAAGATTTCGATTGAATTCTTCAAAGAAAAAAGTTTTTCGATTGGGAATAAATTCAGAAATATGTTTGAATTTAGAACTTTCAAAATAATGAAGAAAAATTGTTCCCAATTTTCAAAACTACTATTTGTTTCAAAATAAATGGATCAAAATTGTCATTCAGCTTTCCAAAAAAAGGTAGTTTAAAAATCATCTAAAATTTCAAATTTTTAATTCTTAAAACCAGCTTAAATTATTAATTTACCTTTGAGAATTGAACTTGGTGATATCTTTTGATTCTTGGTATGTGATTTTTTTAGAAAAGATGAATGAAAATTTTGATTTTTTTATTTTACAGTTTAACAGTATAATTCTTTTTGGAAAATACAATTAAAAAAGATCTGGGTTTTAAAAATCTATTTTTTACTATTTTTTTCAATTTCATAAGGTATTATTTTTTTTTTAGAATTTGCTTTCTGAAAAAATGTAGGATATTTTTTTTTGGAGCCGAAAACTTGTCTTTGCAATTTTTCCTCTCAAGAATCAATTCCTTTAAAATGCCATTTAAACAACCAAAGTCTAATTATAATATCTGTTTTGACACAAGACTAGATGATTACTTTTTAAAATTGGGTGGATTTATGTTAAAATGTTTGTATCTCTTTTTTCAGTGTTTCAAATTGAGATCTCTGTAAACTCTTTTTGTAAAAAGGACAAAGGCCACGAACTTATGAATTTTTCTCAATTATATTTCAAAAATCCTGAATTAATATGTGTAAAAAAAAACTTTTAAAAGTTTAATCTCCTTGACCAAATATTCAGATTTTGCAAATTTATGAATAAAAATTCACAAAGCTGGAACAAATCCAAAAATCTAATAAAGATCCTTGTATTATTATGTTTTTTCAATTCTGGTTTTAGAATATTTGATTGAGAAAGCTTCATAGTTTATTAATTATTTATTCAAAATTAAATTTCATTTGAGAAAATCCAAATACATATGGTATTTCTAATCTATAACCAGAAGATTATTTAATTTTGATTAATAGTTCCTATAGCTTAATTAAAGCATTTCTATTAATACCGGTATTTTTGGTTTATTAATTTTGTAATTCGCCGTGTTTATACCTGTAAAAATTCTCCGAAATGAAATTATTCTTTCATTGAATTTAATAACTAGAAAAGTTCTTGGTTCAAGTCCAAGCCGGAACATTTTTTTTTTAAATCTACTTCAATTCATAACAGTTAAGGTAGATAGCTGATTCCCAAAAGTTGCTGAACACAACGAAAGAAACTTATTTTTCAAATTAAGAATCTTAGTTAAACTTTTTTTTCAAAACTTCAATTCAAAGTTAAAAAAAATATAATAATTATCAATTTTTCAAAATATAAAACAAAAAAAATTCAAAACATCCTCAATATCAAAAAAATTGATAAAATTCAATGATAAAAAACAAATTTCACACACTCCTATCAACAAAATTTCAAATAAGAAAAAAAAAAAATTCAAAGCTTATAAGGATAATAAAATCAAATTATAACAAGAAAAAGTAGTAAAAAGATTTCAATATGAGGAAATTGAAAGAATAAATAATTTATTCAAAGATCACTAATTAAAAAAAAAAACCAATAGAAACAAAAAAAAGATTAAAAAGAATACCCAATTACAAAAAATTAAAATTTGAAACAAAAAATAATCATTTCTTTGTTTTATTTTAAAAATTTTCAAAGGGTTAAATTTGTTCATTTCAAAACAACTTGTTTTCTTGAAGTCCTCAATCAATTTAATTGGATTTAATCTTAATTTTGTATATTTTTTTTGTAACTCTCGCTATTTAACAAAGTAAGGATGTTATTAAAATTATTTAGGAAAAATAGCTGATTTGAAAATGAAAAAAAAAAAAAAAGGAAACAAATCTTCAAGATCTAAAAAACCTTAAAAGATTGAAACTTTGGCATCGACATACTTGCTTTCAAAATTAAAATTCATGATAATTAAAATGGAAATTAGTGTGTCACTTTTTTGAAACATTTATCTAAAAATTCCTTGTTTTTTCCTTGTTGATTTTTTGAGATGTACAATACATCATCTTCTTTGATGTTTTTTACTCAAAATTTAAGTCTTAAAATACTGGTAAATTGTAATTTATGTTTGGAAAGTTTTACTTGATTTTCCTTTTTTAAATTATTATTGTTCAAGCTTTGAATAAAGTATTTTATGAAGCCAATTTTTCAGAAACTCTATAAAATGAGTTATTCTTCAAAATATTCTTTGCCCGCAACTGTTCGATAACAAACTGTTTGAAGATTTATAAAAATGAGAATTGAATGTAAAATTTTTGGAAATTAATTAGAATATATCAGTAAATACAATTTTTTTTTTCCATTTCAAAAAAAAGATTGTTGTCCCTAAAGTCATAGCTATTAATAAGGATTTTACCCTCTACTATGACTTTTAAAAGTTGCTTATTTATATTTTGATTTTTAATTTTTTCTATTTTATTATTTTACCTATTGTTTTTTTTTTTTGGTAGAAACAAACATTTATCCCTGAAACCATCCCAAAATCTTTTAAATGCTATCCATTCAAATATTCCCATAATGAATAGAGATTAAATTCACCAACCATATAAAAGATAATTAATAATTATATTTATCAGTATGACATGACGAAGAAACTAGAATTCTCTTATCCATTCAAATTTTGAAACATTATTTTTGTACTTTGAAAAAAATTTTTACTACAAAAAAGTCGATTGGACAAATATTTTCATATAATCAAAAGGTTATTGTATTTTTGAAACAAGCGATTGGAATACTTATTTTTTAGCAGTACAAAAACCATAAGCATAATTATGAGATTTATTAATATATATATATATGTATTTTTATCAAAATACCAGTTTTTAAAAATTTTGAAATATATTTATATATACCACCCCCACCCATAAAGTGATTTCTAAAACCAGATCTGTAATAATGAACCCAATCAACTATTTTTTTTTTATAAATTTTGTTTCAAATTTCTCAGTCTCGGATAAAAAATAGTTTTATTATTAAAACCAAATGTAATAAAAGTACCTACACCATACCATAACAAAAAATACACAACTAATTTGATATTAATTTAAAAAAAAATGATTTTTAAATTTTTTATAATAACTTACAACCTTCTTAAAAGATCCACCCCCATTTAAAACAATTCTCATAAATTTATCACCAATCCGAGAAATATTTACTTCACATTAAAATCCAAAAATGAAGTAAAAATTTAGTTACTAAACCCCATTTTAAAATTGTTAATCACCTGAAATAATAAATTGTAAAAAAAAAAAACACGCCCTTTAGTATTCAAAAAAAAACTGATAATTAAATCTGATATATAATTCATATTTAACTCATTCTAAATATATAAAAACCTGATATTTTTAAAAATTAAAAAAAAAAATAAAACTAAAAACTAAAAAAAAGTGAGTTACATTTTTTGAAATACACATTAAAGATTTTTTATTACTGAACTTTCACTCAAAAAAAAGTTTAACAACAATATTTTTTATGAATAATTAAATCCATTTTAAAATACATTAAATAGTCCTAAATTGATAAATGACTATTTTTCTTTTTGAAGATCTTTTGTTTTTTTTTTCACATGATCTTTTGCAAATAAAAAGAGATCAAAAAAAAAAAAAATGAAAAAAAAAAAGAAATAAAAAACAAAAAAAAAAAAAAGAAAATGAAAAAAAAAAAAAAGAAATAAAAAACAAAAAAAAAAATTTGAAAAAAAAAATATATCAATCATACCCAAAATTTGAAGAAATTTGAAAAAATGATTGAATAGGCAACAATTAAAAATTTCAATTCAGTTTCCCTATAGTTTCCCTACAGTTTGAAAACAATTTGCTTTTTTTTGTTAAAATACCATTTCTTTAATGGATTTCCCCTAGTTAAAGAATTGGTCAACCGAGCAAGAACCCCTTTTAATCGAAAAATATTCATTCTCTCATTACCACATTGCTAGTGTTTCTTCATGATGTAATAATATACTTTATTTTTGAAATATTCTAAAATCAAATAAATATTTAAGAGATGTATTGTTCTATTTGTTTTCGATTCTCTGAATTAGAGTTTTTTTCATTTCTTAACTTATCAATTTACTTTATTGGTTTTTATTATTTGTCAAAAAATACTTTGAATATTGAAAAATGTTTATTAATTTGACAAATAAAATTAAAAAATTGAATTATTGTTAAATTAAATAGGAAAATGAATTCTATTTGATGAAATTAACATAGGAAATAAAAATATTTTTTTTCAGATACTATTAATAAAAAATATTTGATTTTTTTTTTTTTTAGATTGTGGAATGGTATTATTTTTACTATAAAAACCCTTAAGAAATCTTTTGAAGAACTTATAGATCAGGTATATGTTCTTATGATTTGAATAGTATTTGGGATATAAAATGAAATATCAAATTTTATCAAAATAGGTTCATTATTAAAGAATTTCAAAAAATTCACATTTGATCTATTCATATCGAAAAATTTGAAAATATTTTTGTGATACCAATATGGTTGAAACCCTTAAAAAAATTTCATTATCATAATAAAGGGAGTACACATTTACGAAAAATAACTTCTGATACCTGATAATACAATGCTATTTTCAGAAACGAAAGATTTTTTTTTTTAAAGTTTTATTACATTTATCATTTTGAAAAAGTTCAAAATTCATTATATTTCCATATTATTACAATAATTTTATTTTATATCATAAAAAATAAATTTTGTATCCAATAAAAATTAAGTATAAACTAAACTTTTGAAAAAAAGTATGATATTTTTAGAATAATACTGTATAAAAAATGAAGTAAATCTTAATAATAATCACAAAGATTATGTTAAACAATTAAAAATAATTATAATTTATTTATTCAATGTACATTTTGAATTATTTGTTTCTTTTTGCTGTTAAAAATAGAAATGAGGAAAAACCATCAAATTAATGAATTAAAAAATAGATGGAAAATAAACTTTTAAAAACAGAAAAATTCAATATAAATGGTAAAAAAATAACATTTAATTTAATAATTTCTAAATTACGAAATACGATATCCATCCTCAAACATTAAATAGGTTAATAATAACTTAGGAATTAAAATTATCAAAAAAAATATTATAATTTCTCAATTATAATCATATATCCAAATTAATAAATTTAATTTCTAAAATATTTATCATAAAATAGAAGAAACTTCATCATGAAACCTTGTATAATTAAGAAAACATCAATTATTTAACATTTATATAATTGAACACAAATAATACTTTATCTTGATATAAAAATTAAAATAAATTGGATAATAAAAAATATTGAAATTTTATATTAGGTTGTAATCCCCAAAGAAACTTTCCAAAAGTATCTGAAACAATTTAGCAAGTATTTTATGTTTAGACAGTTTTTAATATTCGAACTATATAATTAACAATCCCGAAAATTTGTTTAATAAACCTATTATTTTCTTTTTATTTTACTTATTTTTATTATTTTAAATTTTGGACAAATTCATCGCTAGAATTAGGTCTTTTTTTTTTTTTTTTTTAATATATTGTTTATACATAAAGAAAATTTCTCATTCTTCTGGAGTAAAATAGTTTATAATGTAATATACTTTTTTTTTTTAAAAAAAAAAAAATTATTCTATTCTTTATTCCTTCCTATTTTTCTCAATTGATATTTAATTATTTGTTTCTCTAATTTTTGAATTTTCATAATTTTCTTTCTAAATTATTTTACTTCCATTTTTTTTTATATTTATTTGGTTGTATAATTTAATGTAAAATTAATTAAATTAAATTGCATATTTTGTTTTTTTTTCACAACAAAAATTTTTTTTTAATTGTAGAACTATAACAAAAAGATTTTCAAATTGATTTGGTCGTTTTTCAACAAAACCCCTTATTAAATATTTTTTATTCATAAAAAATAGCACTTTTCCATGAAAAATACTTCTTTGCATTGACAAAAAAAAAATATTCAGGAAAAAGTTTTTATTTGAGAAATAATAAATTCTTATTTGTTGAAAAATAGGAATTTGTCTTGAAAAGAACCCTCATTTGTGAAAAAGAATTTTTTTCTCATCATAAGTAACTTTATTTATGAAATTATCATATTCATAAGTAAAACTCTAATCACTTAAAGAGAAAATTTTAAAATCATTTCATCATAGTTTTACCAAATCATTTTCCAAGAGTTGGTTTAACATTTCCATTAAACTCTTGCTATTCTTCCATAAAGTTCTCTGAAACCCGGTTTACAGAATGGCTGACAAAAGGAGCATTCACCTTAAAATAAAACATTTTTTTCCAATTAAAAAATTTTTTTTTGTTTTATCTTCTTCTTTTTTTCCAAAAAAAGATAATGATCAATGAATTTTTCACCAAATAAACAAATTTATGAACCAAACGAATTTAAACAATCCCAAAATTTTCTCACCAGTAAAAATAATTCTTCAACAAATACTTTTAATAATTCGTTACAAACCAACAAAGATCAAAATCTTTTCTC
Organism: Anaeramoeba flamelloides; assembly: GCA_027625915.1. Taxonomy (NCBI): domain Eukaryota; family Anaeramoebidae; genus Anaeramoeba; species Anaeramoeba flamelloides. Next base: position 2,463,941 of record JANTQA010000063.1, read on the forward strand.
AACAATAAAGAAGACCAAACCAAAATCACAACAAACAAACAAACCAACTCATGAAAATATTACCATACAAACCAAAACTTGTTTAACAAATAATTCAAATAACACCACCAAAAAAGTTTGGCCAAGGGGCTTTGGAAAAAAAAGACTGCTATATTTAATTCAAGAAGAACAGTTTAAAAAAGAAATGGAAATGAAGAAAAGCCAACAAACCCGAGAAGAAATTAATCTGAAAGAAAATCAAGTAAAAGAAAAAAAAAAAGAAAAGCAAACAAATCAAAACAAGAGCCAACAAACGTTCGATTCTTCGAAAAACAAAAACAATTCAAACCCAATCAAAACGATTCAGCAACAAAACCAAGAAAAAGAAAAAGGGCACCACCAGACCCAAACACAAACCCAACTACAAAAGCAAGCACCTTTCCAAATCCAAATCAATAAAATATTTAATCAAAAAAAACCATACCAAACGAATCAGCAATATCCAAACAAACAGTTTTCAGGGAACCAAAATGAGAAAAACACACAGGCGTTCTCCAATATGCAAGACAGGGATCCAAAACAGATTTATTCAGAAAATAATACAAACACAAATTTTAATCCAGACAGATTAACGAAAAACAAGACCAATTCAATTTATTTCCCTCATTTAGGGGATGTAAAATCACAATTTTCAAAGAAGAATAATGTTGCCACCGAAAAAATAACTCACTTACCACAACGCTTAAATGAACAAGTTCTTAATACCAAACCACACTCAAACCCAAACATAAAAACAACTCTTAATATAAACCCAAATAAAAATTTAATAACAAACACAAACAAAAACATAAACAACAACAAAAACACAAACACAGACACAAAAGATGAATTCAATCGACAGCTAAATAAAGAACACAACCTAAAAATTTCAAAAACAACACATTACAATATGTATAATCAACAACAGATTGATTACAATTTCTCAAAAAATGATCTTTATTCAATAAAAAAGATTCAAAACAACTGGACAAATTTAAGTCAAGAAAACAAATTAAATGAGAACCATTTCCCAATTAACCAAAATTCATTTTTAATAAAAAAAAAAGAGTCTGATAGCAAAAAGCAAAATTCTGAAGCAATAAATGAGATAAAAACACAAATTTCAAATGAAAATTATACAAAGAGGTTTCAAAACGAGGCAAATAATTACAAACAATATAAAACAATTATAAATCCAAAATTTCATAATTCAATACAAAAGCCTTTTATCTTACAAAAAGATCAAAACATTGAAATGGGCACTGTTACGCAAACGAGTATAAACATGAGGAATGGAATAAACTTGGAAAAGAAAAAAAATCCAAATCAATCAAATGAAAAGAACAAAAAATTTGATCAACAAGAATTAAATTTTGAAAGACACAAGAATAACAATAATAAAGATAAGATTAAATCCGATTATGATATTAATAAAAATAATGAAATTATTATTAATAAAAATAATGATATCATTATTATTAAAACTAATGATATTATTATTATTAATAAGTTTAATAATAAAAATTTTAATATGGTTATAAATAATTCTAATGAATTTTGGAATCTTGAAAAAGATCATAATGAAAGAACACATAAGAATAAAACCATAGAAAGATCTTCAAATAATAATAAAATTTCGCAAATTTTTAAGAATAAAAATGAAAATTACATTAGTCACAAACCTGATAAATTACAATATCAAATAAATAAATCTGAAAACGATATTATAAATTTGGAACCAATTAAAGGCACCAGTAATACTAATAATAAAGATTTAAATCAAATTCCCTTCAAAAATCTCAATGAATTTTCTAAAAATGAAAACGAAAACGAACTTGAAAAGGAAAATAAAAAAAGAAAACAAACCCAAAAAGACAAGATCTTGGCTGATTTTGAGAAAAATGAATTAAATCAACAAATTACTGAAAAAAAAGAAAATATTACAAAAAAAAAATTTGTAAATGAAAAGAACAACAAAAAAATTAGTGAAACAAAATCACCAAATATTAATTCCCAAACTTTAATTTCAAAAAGAAGCACTCAAACGATTTTAAACAAAAACAGTAAAACATCAAGTCCACCAAATGACTTTAAATATTATAAAGATAATTCATTCAAGGAATGGGGAGGAGAAGGAGAAAGAGAAGGTACGAGAAGAAGAGGAAGATTGTGGACAAGGGAAAGGGGTAGAGAAAGGGAAAGGGAAAGGGATAGGAACAGAGAAAGAGAAAAAGAGGGAGAAAGAGATAGGGAACAAGAGAGCCCATTAGAGGGAGAAAGAAAGTTAGAAATAGAATTCAAAAGAAATACGGAAAGAGACGGAAACATATATAATGATAGAGAATATTTAAATAAAAGAGAATATGTTACGAGAAGAGGAAGAGGGGGAGAATATGAACGAGACAAGAAGAAAAATAGCAATAAGGATAGAGATTATTTATATAAAAGAGAATATGAAAGAGAATATGAAAGAGAAAGAAAAATATATAATGATCGAGAATATTATGATAAAAGAGAATATGAAAGGGATCGAAATAAAAAAAATAATTTAACTAACGATACTCCAACTGAAAGAGAGAAATATTTAAGAAAAGAAGAATATTATCAAAAAAATAACCTCCAGAGGGATCGATATTTTGATCCAGAAAAGGGCATTATGAATGACCCTTATTATGATTATGATGGAATGACATATAAACAATATCGAATGAAAGAAAGCCACCAACTTGAAAAAAATCATTATTATGATCGGAATAGATATTATAACGATCGAAGAATTGATGTTGGATATTCATTTAATAATAATAATAATTTTATCGAGACCGGGATTTATAGAAAAAAACTGCCTGATAGATATAAGTATAATGAAAGAGAATGGGAATCGAAAAGAGAACTACCCGTTAGAAGATTTAAAGGAAGAACATGGGATAGAAACAATAATCGAATTCAGATAAGAGACCCATTTTTAGATAAAGAATACGAAAGAGAAACCTACCCATTAAGAGCATTTGAAAGGAAAGAAGAAGAATGGGATAAAGAAAAAGAAATTGAAAGAATACGTAATGCGATACGGGAAAGGGAATTGAAAAAGAAAAAGAAAAGGGAACGGGAACAGGAACGGGAACAGGAACAGGAACTGGAACAGGAAAATAGAAAGGTGAAAGTAAAAGGAAGAGAAAGGGAAGATGAACAGGGAAAGGGAATAGAAATCGAACAGAAAAAAGAAACAGAAACAGAAACCGAAACTAAAATCAAAACAGGAATGGGCATGAGAAAAGGGAGAGGAAAAGGAAAAGGAAGAGGAAAAGGAAGAGGAAAAGGAAAAGTAATAGAAAAAGAAAAAGAAAGAAAAAAAAACACTAATAAGGAAAACCAAAAAGAAACACATAATCTTGTAACCAGCGCCTCAGCATTAAATCAAAAAGGATCAATTTTTGAAAATGAAGAAAATATACCAAATATCGAATCAATGATTTATGTTTGGCCCTTAGAAAGTAAATTGACCCAAAAAGATGAAATTAAAAAAATATTTTCAAAATATGGTAAAATAATTAAAATAATCCAAGAAAAAACTCATTCCATCATTCAATTTCAAAACCCACAGCAGTCAAAGAATGCAACCAGTTCTTCAAAAAAATTAATTATTAATGGGAAAAATGTAATTATAAAACCATTTGAAATGTGGAGAATCAAAAATGTAAATCGAAAAAAGACTTTAAAAAATTCAAAATCAACTGAACTTGATAATAATAAAAATAACAACAGCAGCAGTAACAACAACAAAAACAACAATAATAAGAATATTCAGAAACTTCAAAATCAGCAACAACAGGCCGACAAACAACAGAAAAAAAAAGCTTTTGATTTTGGTTTTCCCAGAAAAAGGCCCTTTCAAATTGACAAGAATGAATTAAATTCCAGAAGTAAATCCTTATTATTACAATTATCTCAATTACAAAACGGAATGCTAAACGAAAAAAATATTAATATAAAATCTTCAGTTTCAATTATAATCCGCCATCATGAAAATTTCTCTCAAGGTTTGTCTATTAAATCAAAAATAAAAAAAGATCTAGATTTAGTTGCTAGTTTAACAATTCTCCCGAGTAAGTTTTTTTTTTTTTTTTTCATTTTTTGAAATTTGATAGTTGAGAAATATATATAAATTGACTTTTTTGATTTTTTTATTTGTTATTCTCTCTCTCTCTTTCTCGATCCAATATATATATATAGAACATAGATTTATTGATGACTTAGTTCAAGAAGCAAAAAATAATGGAACGAATTATATTGTATTAATCGAAAAAAATGATTTGAGCAAAGAATTACAATCATATACCTTAAAAATAAATGATTTCATTCACAAAAATACAAAAATCGAAGAAAATCTTTCACTTAGTTCAATAATTGAAAGAATTAAATATTATGAAAAAGAATTACAATCAATAAAATCCATAAATCAAATCCAATTTTTTAATTCTGTAACCACAAAAAAATTATTAGAAAATACTTTACGCGATCAATTATCAAAAAACTCTTTAAATACGTTAAACTCTTTTGACAAAATTCTTAGAAAAAATCCTAATAATCCGAAAAATTTGGGAATATTAAAAGAAGAGAAAAAACAAAGTTTGAACGATCAAAACAGTATGGATATTGATCATGATAAAGAAATCGATCATAAAGCTAACAATAATAATAAAAATCATGATGATGATGATAATTTTATAAACACCGGAAATCTCGAAAAAACTAAGCATGGTAATAATGATATAACAAATTCCCAAACAAACAATAATCATTTTTAAACAAACATAATAATAAAAATGACGAAAATAAATAACAAGAAAAAAAATACATTTAATTCTTTTTCTAATTTTTAAAAAATGTTCTTTATATTTTTTGTTAAATAAATAAAAAAATTCATTTTAATCTTTTCATTTTTTTTTTTTTCAAATTTGGATTCTTTTTCATTTTTATATACCTTTCTCAACAATTTATGTGTTTTTTATTGTGCTACTTTACAAAATATTCCCTTAATAAACAAATTTATAATTTTTTTCAAACCAGAAACTCATGCAAAAATAAAATTGAAAATTTCCAGTTTGATAAAACTATTACAACAATTAACATTTCATTCTTGTTAATAGAGTTTGCTTATAATATAATCAAAATTCCAAAACTTATAAAGCTCCAGGCTATTGTATTTTTATTGATGTTAGTAGTACAATAATTTTTAAAAGTCTCTAGTTAAGAAAAAAAAAGGTCGTTTTTTGGAATCAAATTTTTAAATGGTGGTGATAATATATTTTAGTAAAATTCAACTTTGAGTTATTTAATTGAAGAGATTATATCGAATTGTTTTGAAAACACTATATTCATCTAAAAAAAATCAAATATGAAAACAAAATGTAAAGATGTTAAATATTGTTGTTAAATAGGTTTTTACAGGATTAAAACGAATCCTGTATAATCCCAGGAACTTTGCTTGATTCTTTTAAATACTGGGAAATCTAATGCGAATTGCCGTCAATTGCCATCAAGTGTCTTTGGGTACCTATGTTTTTTGAATTTCAAAATGAAACACAAAATTTATATAATTTTCCTTTATTTCAAAACTCAAAAAAACCTAGAACACTTAATAAATAAATAGAAAACTCAAAAAAACCTAAAGAAAATCTATTGATTTTCCAAATAAACAGTAAACTAAAGAAAACCTAACGGGATTTTTTCAGAATTTAAAAGAATAATGTAAAATCAAAGATTTTTCTTATTATTTAGAATTCTAGAAAAATGATTTTAAATAACCAAAAAAAAAATAAAAATTTCAAACATAATAAATAAAGAATTCTTTAATAGCCAAATAATTGATTCTCTATTAGAAAGATATGAATAAATTATAAAATACTTTTAAAATATAATAAAATTACATCTTAACTATATGAAAAAAACTTTTATCATTTTTTTGCTATTAAATTAGAAAACTATCTTAATAGAACCGGGAAAATATGATTTCTTTAAAGACTAAGTTTTCTGGTGAAAATGTGAAATAATGTATAAAAAACTCCTTGAAAGAGTTATATAATCAAAGTATCATTTACAAGGAGAATTTCTTTTAGAAAAAATGTGCAATTTTCACTTTTCTAGATCATACCAAAATTTTTTATATAGTTAGATCATACCAAAATTTGATTTTTTTATTTTAGAATTTTCCTTTCAACTTCCTGAATTCACAGTAATTCCTCTGACGTTCAACATATTTTTTGTCTTTGCTTTTATAAGTTAGAAATGTTCTCAAATTTGTACTTGTACTTGAAAATCTCCAAAAGCCATTTTTAATTAATTATTTTATTTGTTATTTTCAATTCCTTTTTCATTGAAAAAGATTTAAAAAAAATATGCGTGAAAAGGTAAAGATGACAAAAAATGATTTTTTTTTTTTGTCCAATTTCTTCCGTGTTAAAAATTCTTTTTGAGAAGTGAAAGTGAAATAACACAATAACTCAACAGTCTCTAGTGTGGGAACTTAGCCCTTAATCTCTATTGTAAAATATCTTTCAAAAATAATTATTGATCCAAGATCTTGAATAAACCAAGAGGGTTTTTTTCTATGAAGTTATAAAAAGTGAAAAATTAGCCGAATTATTTAATGTTTTTTTTCAAAAATTTTTTTAAAGATAATGACAATTTATAAACCTTAATCAATTAATTATTGTACATTTAAATCAACGAACAATTTTGAATAAATACTAATCATGTAACTCTGTAAACGAGATAAATACCAATCAAAAAATTAAAATTCTTTCAGGAAAAATACAAGATTTCTTGTTTCCATTTTTTTTCTTTTTTCTTCTCTAATTTCCATTAAAAATGGGTTTCAAATGGGATCGTTATTTCTTTTCAAAACTTGGACAAGATGCTAAGTCAGTCCTTGGGGGTTACAATTCAAACAGCTACTTACAAATTCAAAAAAAATTTACACCAGGTATTAATTTAACAAACACAAGCCAACTTATTCCAAGCAAGGATCAGCTTGCAATCTATACACATATGAATTTCAGTTATACTTATAAAAACCTATGCTCGGTGTTTGGATCGTTTGATACAAACAGAGACGTAAAAGCAAATTTTGGTTGTAATATTCCAAAGATCAAAGGGCTGTCAGCTGGGATCTTATGTAAGATATCTTTTCACCGAATAATTTTCTTTTTTTTTCTTCTTTATTCTGGAAACAATTTTGAAGGAATTTTGTCTTCTGAAATAAGTTTGACATTCAAAAAACAGTTGTAAATAAATTAGTTACAAAAAAAAAGGAAGAAAAAGAAAAAAAAAGTATGAACCAAAAAAAATACTTTTGTTAATATTTGTGAGTCGAAGAAAAAATTGGTTCATTCAACAACTAAGTGCAAGTATTTAATATACTTTGTGTGAATTTATTTCCTTTTCGGATCTTCTTTTGTCAATCAAAAAAAAAAAAATGAAGAATGTTTTCGTATTTTGTTAGGATGTTTTCGTTTATTGTTGAAAACATTATATTCTTCATTTAATTAAATTACAACCATTATAATCTCAAGAAAACGAAAACAAGTTGTCACTGAAACCCAGTATTTCGATCAACCACAGGAATAACAGAAATCACAGAAAACACAGAAACCCGTTTTTAATTGTTCAGATCAAGAGAGAAAAATAAAACATAAAAATCAAAATACTTTCAGTGTTCAGAATACTGAATTTAACCAAATCGGAAAAATATCACAACTGTTTTAAAAAAGTGATCCCCAAAAATGTTCAAAAAGTTTTGTATGACTGTTTGGTCCACTCTTTTAGCACACAAAACCAAAGAAGAGACGAACTTGAGGATATTTTTTAAAAAAAGTCAAACTAATTTTACTAAATTTTTATGATTAATATTTAAATTTGGAACATTTCAAACCTGAAATTGGAGTTGACATAAAAGGTGAAAAATTACAAATTTTTATTAAAATTATACGACTCATTTTGTAAAAAGAATTGGCACCTTTGATGCTTTTAGCATGTCTGGTCATATCACTACACGATATTCAAAAAATGAGAAAAAATGTCATTGCAATGAAAACACCAAATTGTATAGCATTACTGAAAATTTTAAATAGATATTTTGTCATACTAGTTATAATTTTGTTATCTTAATTATAATTTTTTTTTTTTTTTTGTTGATTTATATTGAAATTGTTAAGGTACATGAGAGGATAACATAGGGTTAAATAAGACTCTTTCCCAAGTGGTTGATACCTTTTTAGTCTCTTAAGTAAAGTCAGGCATTGTTAGTAAAGATGTTTGTTAAGGCAAGGATTGTGTATGAAAGGTAAAAAATGTTTGAATTGGGTAGGTTAAGTCCAGTTTATTCAATATTTTTTAGGATATTGGGGGTAAATGTGGTTAGGTTATGATTCACTTGGGTATGTAAGGTTTTATGTGTATAAGAAAGGGTATAACACTATATTTTTTTTAATTTTCAACAAACCTCAATTACAAAATGATAATTGGGATTACAAAATGTCTTATCAAAATTTTCAGTAATGCTATACACTTTAAAAATTGTCAATAAAATGACATTTTCTCTCATTTTTTGAATATCATTAGATATGGTAAGAAATGTTATAAAAATCCAAGAGACCAATTATTTTCACAAAAAAAAGAGTAGAATAATTTTCATAGAAATTTCCAATTTTTTGCATTTTGTGTTTACAGCCATAAGATTGGGTATAACTATACTATTTTTTAAATGATATTGGTATTACAAAGTTGCCATCGTATGACAAAATGTCATATCAAAATTTTTAGTAATGTTATAAGTCATCCAAGTAATTGTTGAATCAATTTTAAAAAATGACTACCTATCAACTATATATCCACTGAAAAGTCTGTTGGTGAATCATAACTATGATAATATGTCAAATAAATAAATAAAAATAAAAAAAAATTTTTACAAGTTCTTTTTTTCAAATAAATTGGGTTTTCGGAAAATGAACATGATCAAACAGTTTTAAGATATCCACAATCATATTTATCATATAATAAATGAAGTTTAGAATTTCTTTTAAAGGTGGTAGCCACCATAAAGTCAAAATTTTCACTTTTTAATATTTCAAAAGAAGATGAGAAAACAAAAAAAAAATTACTTTGGTTGTGCTTCGTTGCTTTTTAGTATTCAAAGCACTTGTTGAAAAACAATACATTAATTTAAATTTCAACATAAAATTAAACACCATAATAGAATTACAAGTTGTTTTGTTTTATCTACTTTGGAAAATGTTAAATGATTGACCTTTGGTTCTTATCTCAACATTCTATTGTGACATTTAATTTTATGTTGGAAAACAATTTAATTAATTGTTTTTTAACAAAGCACTATTGTTACTAAAAAGAAACAAACTAACATTGTAAACAGACAAGACAATAAAGTTTTCAGATCTAATTGTAAAAGTATAAAAAAGTTAAAGTGCTGACTTCTGGTTCAATGCTCTTATTTTAATTGAACTTACTCTAAACTTTAAAAAGGAGCAATCTGGGCTTGATCAAAATAAAAAAAGAAATCCAGAAACACTGAAAATCACAAAAAATAAACAAAACCACAACCAAAGTCAAAAAAAAATGTTTTCAAATCTTCTTGGAAATCTTAAAAATGTGAAAGTGTTGGCTTCTGATATAATACACTTATTATAATTGAGCTGACTCTACAATTTAAAAGGAACAATATGGGCTTGATCAAAAAAGGAGAGAGAGAGAGGAGGAAAGAAAAGAGATCATAAAAAATCTTCAGGTCTGTCATTTTATATTCAATCTTTTTGTAAACTATTTTGAATTTCAACCTAACTGCTATTTTTAAAAAATAATTATACCGAGTGATTTCTTTAACTGAAGATAATTAAAAAGATAGTATACACTTAATGGTATTTATAACCCCGAGTATTTCTATATTTAGTAAATATAATATGATAATAAGTTGATATTCAGGGTAATATTCCCTTAATCGATAAGTATTGTCAATGTAAATGACCAACCAACCCTTCAAATAAATTATAAAACACAAGAAAATTATCTTTTGATCTTCATCACGAGTTTAATTTATTTTCTTTTAGTTTATTTTTCAAAATTAATAGTTTTTTTTTTGAAGTTCTTTGTGTTTACCAAATTATTATTTCTTTAATTCAAAATTATTTTAAAATTACTTGTAAAGTTCTAAAGTATTAAAAATTCAAAATAATTTTTAATACTTGTATGAAGACCAATATCATGATTTGTAATTCAAATCTTAGCTAATAGAATCCCATAATTTCAAATAATTACATATTTTATTAAAATTGATCCGGGTTTGTAATAAAAAATATTAAATTACTCCTGTACATCTAAAAAGAATAATTAATATGAATTCAATGATTTTTTAAAGTATAAAAAATTACTGAATTTTAAAGATTGTAAAAATAATAGAAAAAGTTGATATTTACAGATTTTATTTTCCTGATATCTTTTGTTACATTGATTGAGCTAAATTCTAGTAAATATATTTAAAAAAGCTTTAAATAAAGCCAATAAACGTTGAAATTTTAGAAAAAATGAGATATTTTTGTATTTGTTGAGAATTCAAAAGAATTATTGAGAAAATATATAAGATACTTTACTAAGATAACAACAAAAATTCGTTTATTATTTAATGAATTATAAATAATTTCATAAAACATTCAAAGAAAGGCAAAAAAAAAAAAAAAAAAAAAAATCAACTCTTTCATTTGATTACTTATGTTTCACATGATTTCTTTTGAATCAAAATAAAATAAATTTCTTTCTAACAAAAATTATTTGTTCTGCTCCAAACAACTTTATTTATTTATTTTTATAACTTACTTAATATTGATTCTTTGCTTTATTTCTTTTTGAATATTTTTACTTTTGATATATAAATTATCCCCCATTTTTTAAAAAAAAAATAATAATCAATACAGCTGAAAACAACCCTGGTCGTGTTATGGCATGCTTTACTTATGTACATAAATATTTTACCTCTGTTAAATCTTTGAATCTTTTAGGGAATGAATTAAATGTCAACTTTACAACAGGAAAAGACAAATTTTCAGTTGGGATGAGAACCGAATTAGATTATCGTTCACGTCAATTGATTGGGTTACAGTTGGCATCTCGATATGCAATTTCTAACAACCTCGTATTTTTTTCGCAATTTAACACAAATCAAAAACAATTAGTAAATTCATTATATTTTAAACAATTCTCAAAATATGCTTATTCATTAAGTGTAAAAAAGAATTTTCCTTCTGATTCAGATAACAGTATTTCATACCAAATGGGCACTAGAATTCGATATGACAAAAATAATGATATTAAAGTAAAAGTGATGAATTCAAAAAAAATTTACCTACAATTAAGTTCACAAATAACACCCAAATTTGGAATTACATTTGGAACTTCTCTAAATTTAACAAATTTGAAAGAATTTAATAAACAATCAATTATATTTGGTATGGCCATTGATGTAGATTAATATCAATTATTAATTAACAACAACAAAAAAAAAAAAAAAAATAATAATAGTACAAAAAAAGCTCAAAATAAAAATAATAATTAATAAGAAAGCAATTTTTTAGACATTTTTTATTTGTTTATTTGTTTATTTTTATTCAATTAAAATAAAAAATTGATTTGAACTGTTCTTTGAATCAAAAAATATATTTTTACAAGGATAAAATAGATTATTGTAAATTTTTTGAAATTGAAATAAAGTTTTTAAACTGGATTATTTCATACCTTAGTAGTTTTATTTTTGAATTTTATTGTTATACACTTCCTTCACTAACAATTAGATTTCTTTCTTCTTTTAATAAAAATAATTTTTTTTAAAATAATTCAGAAATATGTTGAACTTTGAACATTTAAATGATGTGAAAAAATGGATCAATCCTTTAAAAACAATTAATTATTTTGGGTAAATTGAGGATTGAAAGTAAGTTTGATTTCTTAGTAACCATATTTTGGCTTTATTACCCAATTTCAAGATGTGGTAGATTTTTTTTGGATTTGCCATTAAATTTATTAGAATTATTTTTTTTTAGTTAGTAGTCCTTGAAAAATATTTATCTTTTGATTTTTGAAATTACCACGTTTATTATTAGCTACATTGTTATTAACTTATTAGAATTTTGAGTTATCAGTTCTAGTTAAAAATTTATGTTTTAGTTTTTTTTTTCAAAAAAATTGTTTTTGGGGAATTAATATTTTTAAGCTTTCAAAATTCAAAATTTACCTTGAAAGGTATCAAAAATGGAAATTTACATTGATTTACCTATTTCTATATAAATTATTTTTATCATATCTTTTACTTCACGTGTATTGGCAAAATTGAAAATAATTGTATACTAACCTGTCAATATATCAAAGATTCTATATTAAATTTGATAATTTCTTATTTTGTTTGATTTTTTTAATTTTTTGATAAATAAATATTTTCATCATAATACCCAAATAATTCAGAAATGTATAATTTTGATATCCATTCAATTGAAATTTCGAAATCATTTTTTTTTGCTAAATCTATGGTTTTTCACCCCCCTAAAGAGTATAAAATATCAATAGTTTGTTAGGTGGGTAAATACATTTCATGAATTTTTGAGTTCCACGGTTTATACAAAACTAAATTTTTAAAATTAATAATTTTACCAATACACTAATATTTTAATAAATATTTGAGTGAAATATAGTCCAGTTGGATATATTTATACCAATAAAAAAATAAAAATAAAAACAAATAAAAAAAATTGATCAAGTAAATATATAATAAAATCATTTATTTCTTGATCTTATATATAACTCTTGATACAATTATTTCTTTTTTATTTGGTTTTGTTATTTATTCTGAATTGAAAAAACTGTTGTTTGTAAAAAAATTGATTTACAAATGACATTTTATTAATAAGGAATTTTCGAAATAGATTTATAACTTCTATTGTTGTTTTATTCAATAAATTCATATTGTGGTAGAAAATGTTTTTTTTTTTTTGAATGATTCTTTAGAAACCAAGATGTATTGAATGTATTCGTTTGATTTTATAATTATTTATTTTCTATTAATTTAAAAACTTCAAAATAATTCTAAATTATATTTGATATTTTTATCAATTTTTCTTTTTCATTGGGTTCAAATATCTTGTAAATGTTTTTTAATTTCGATAATTCAAATCCTTTTCTTTTATTTTTGAGATAATATATGCTTTATCTTTGTTTGATAAAAATATTTGAAAAATGATTTTTAAAAGCAAATTTTGTAAAAAAATGTTTTTCAAAATAATAATAAATAGTAATTGGATTATAAATTCAAATTTCAATACAATAATTTATTCAAATTAAGAAGATTAATAAGAAATATCTTCAAAAATATACTTTAATAATTATTTTTTTTTTTTAGTCTTGATTTTAAAAAGTTTCCTCAAATAATAATCTATTTTGTTTAGGATTCTAAAAGAAAAGATTTGTTTCTAATACACACCTTCCCAAGACTTTTTTTTTTTTTTTTTGGTTTATGAATGGATTGTTTTCCAGTAATAATATAAATATATATCGAGATTCAAAACCTAATTTAATAAAAAAAAAGACTTAATCAAAAAAAAAAATGTTCATAAAATTGAAAAATTAAATATTCAACTCTGATTTACTTTATAGTTTTGTGCAAATAGAGAATTGAATGGTATTTTATGTATAAATTTTACATATCTTGTAGCACTAGAAAAATATTTTTTCAGTGATGTTCACACTATCAAAATTTTTCCAAAAAGTAAAATGTACTTCTTCCTCATCATTTTTTTATTGAAAAGTTAGATTTGAATTTTAAATTCTTAAAAAAAAATTCTTAAGTGACAGTAAAATTAGGATTTACTTGATTGTTAAAGGAATCTTTTGATTTTAACTTTGTTTGATTAAAAGGTTACCAAAATAATTACAATTATTAATTATTTTTTATCATTATCATTTAAAGAATAAATATGAAATAAGAAGAATAGAACAATATTAGAAAAAAATTGATATAATCTGAAACAAATCAAAAAAAAAAAATAAATTTTGTTAAAAATTCACAAAATATTCTTCTTTGTTGACCCCCAACAAGAAAAACAATAATTGTTCATTTTAATTGTCAATAGAAGATCCAAATAAAATTTCAATAAAAAACAATATCAATTTTCTACAATCTTTTTTATTATTTCAATAATAATAGAATAACACATTTTTTAGAAGTAGATTATCAATCTTGCAATAAAAAAAAATTTACAAAATAATTATTTCTGTAAAAAAAACAAAAAAAAAAAATTAAATTGTAATGATAAAAAATGATTTCAATTTTGTAAATTTCCAAATTTAAAATTTTTTTCTTCTAATATCAATTTAAAACCTTTAAACACATTTAATTCTAAAATGAAAAACTGATCTCTTTTGACTGCAAAATAATTTAGTATACACATCTTAATTATATCAATATTTTAATAAAAAATCTTTTATTTGATGAAGATTGAAATCTGATTATATGTCAGAAGAAGTATATAAACTTGACTTTAAAAAAAAAATCAAATAATTTATCTGTACTGTAGTCAAAATAACTTTTGTAGACTTGTTTAATCTTTGTTTCAAAATGAATATAAATATTTCTTTTTCCCAGAAGACATATACATTAAACCATAACAAAACATATAATATACATTAAGGAAATATGGGATTTGTTTTCTTAAAGATCTATTATTTAAAAAGAAATTCTAAAAAAGAAATATACAATGATAAAATTTTTCAATAAAAAACGAAAGTTTTATTAAGGAACTAATCTCTATTAAATGATTTTTATCTAAATTTTATAGAGATTGAGAAAATTTTTTGCCAATTACTTACAGTCAGTTCCACTTTTAAGGCACAAACTTTCAACGAAATTTAAGGTAAAATAAAAATCTCAAATTAAAGTACAAAATTCAAATTCTAGTAAAAATTATTTGTAAAAAAAAAAATTCCAAATTTTGTACTTTAATTTGAGATTTTTTTGTGCCTTAAATTTCGTTGAAACTTTGTGCCTTAAAAGTGAAACTGACAGTAAGCTTGAAATACTCCTGTTTATTTTCAATACTAAACTTATTTCTAGATAAGAAAATCTTATTTAGAAATTAGTCAAAAAAAAATAATAGAGACTAGTCCGTGAGGTCAATTTTTCCCTTATAAAAACAAAAAAAAATTGAGAAAAATTACAAAAGATTCAAAAACAAATGGTATTCATAATTTAAAATTTACTTGAAATATCTAAAAGTTAACCTTCAAAATTGATTTGGTCTTAGGTTTTCGTATTCAAAAGTAAATTAGATGCTATATTGAAACAAGGAGAAAAAAAAGTATGGATTTTAATTTTGAAACAAGGGTTTTATGATTTAGGCACACATATTTTTAATTGCTGTATATTTATTTATTAATTTGTTAAACTTTGAAACTCAGCAAAATTTGACTTTGTTCGTTTTGATATTAAAAAATAATTATCTGTAAGAATTTGTAATGAATTTAATTTGTTCACAAAGAACATTTGAAACAAACAATGATAGTTATTCGGTAGTACTCATCTCCAACGAGAGTTAATTTAAATTGACATTGTTTGTGCCTGATTTCTCGAGGCATAAATTTGATCTACATAAAATGTAGAATATAAAAAACAAGCCCTTGTGAATTTAATTCAATATCAGCTTTCATGAGCTCCATAACGATTTGTTCTTGTTCTTCGTTCTCAACAACAGACCGAATAAACTCATTGAACCAAGAATTCATTTTCTTGTGTACATATTGAAGTAACTCCTTTGGCTTGATCTGTTCTTCTTTGGCTTGCTTGCACATGTCCCAATAGCAATTCAAAGCTTTTACTAATCTATTTGCAACGAGATCTATTTGAAAAATGGGTCCATAGTGCGCCAGGAATATTCGATCTGGCTGAAGCTTTTGAAGCTTTACAACTGTTTTTATTGCCTCTTCAGGATCAAAGCCGATCGGTGTCGATGTTGGCCAAACAATTTCATGATCATGCTTTTGCTTGTGTAGGGCGGGAAGCCTGATACCAAAATTGTCCCCAGAAAAAAGCGAGTTGGTTTGTAAATCATGGATACACACATGATGCTTGGCATGTCCCAGTGTGTGTATGAATTGTAGCTTTCTGCCCCCAAACTCGATGATCTCTCCATCGCTAACCGAACGTACTTTTTCTTCGCTGATCTTGGTCACTGGGCCGTAAAGCTTTTGCACATTGTCTATCCCACCATAGACCTTCGCAGCGGATTCCATTAGTCGTGTGGGATCAACCATATGCCTTGCCCCCCTTGGGTGCACCAGAACAGTAGCATTGCTACAGTGCTTCAAAAGCCCTGATGTGCCTGAGGAATGATCCAAATGGATATGTGTCACAATGATGTATTCGACATTCTCAGGCTTGATCGAGTATTTTTTGAGTGCATTTAATATTATTGGAACACTCCTTCCATTTGTGTTATCAATAAGCGCGCATTTCGTTTCCTCCCCTTCTATTGATTTTAAAATATATGATCCTGCAATATCATCCATTCCAAAATAATTGCAATCAACTAGAATGATTTCCCACTCTTCCCAGTAGTTGCATTTTGGATCAAGCTCTTTTAAGTCTTTTGGGTTTGTGGATTCACTCTTTAAAAATTGTTGAATAATTTTATGCATTATGAGAAAAAAATAAAAAGCAACCCTTGAAATCTTTATGTTTTAAGATTTGTTGGGATTACACTATTAATTGAAAAAGAAATTGAACAAAATTTTCAAGCAATTTGCCAAAAATGTTTACTGGTAATTAAATTATAAATAGGGAAAATTTTCACTTCATTTTCAATTTTCCTTTTTTATTTAGAGCCACAAATGCATTCTTACTTCGTTTGAGAAGTCTTGGTTTAAAAAAGAAAAATATGTAAAAGGAGTGAAAATTTTTTTCTCAGTTATTATTTAAATCCCAGTATAAGAATATCTCAGTCAGAAATGTAACTGTATAATTTTAAATCCTGTTTCTTTTTTGATTTCATCTTTTGAGGTGGTAATTTAAGGACCACCTACATTTTATATTAACTTTTTAAGGATTGGAATACAATGTTACAAGATTGAAAAAAAACCATTTATTTGATTATTTGATGAAAGAAAAACCAAAATATTGCAAATTTTTGTTTTTCTATTGAATTTTTGGAGCAAAAACTATTTATTGATCCAAAATATTTTAGAGTTTTTCCTAACATTACATGACAAATTTGAATTTGATTTTGTTTACCTCTTGCTGAACTTTCCTTCCATCTAATTTTAAAGTATATTTATACTCTTATCTTTAACTTGATAATACTTTATGATAAAGCGAAGGTGCTTTTTCGAACATTTTCAATTTAAATTAGGAATTAGGGTTTGAGATAATTTTTTGGCCTAAATTGATTAAAATTGCAAAAACAGTAAAATATTTTAATTTTTATCAAGGTTAATGAACTTATCATTCTTTGCTTCTAATAATTCATATGATAAATATTTAAAATGAATGTTTTAAAGAATAAAAAACGAAAAATCATTCATTTAATATCTCAATAAATAATTTATCTTTTTTAAGTTTTTTTATTTTGTAAAGTTGAATGGAAATTGGATTAGTTTTTTCATCAATTAAAGAGTATTTTGAATTTGGTCAAATATTGTGATTTAATTAATAAAAATGCTGAAGAAATTAATTCAATGAAAAAAAAAGGAGTTTTATTTTTTTTAATTTAGGAATTTCCAAAGATAAAGTCACAGTGGGGAGTGAAACTGCCAAAGTATTGAGATTTTATTTACTTAATCTCTTGAGATCCAAAAAAAATCTTAATTTTCAATTTTTAGGTATTGTGGTATTATTCGAATTATGGATTTCCCAAACAAATGAAATTTTATGAAAATATGCATTACAAATCATTTCTGATTATCAAAGATCTTGGAACATAACGTGATTATAATTTCTCTAATAATAATCTAATTAAGTTTTTATTTTTATTTAAGCCCTATATAGATTCCAAAAATTTGGAAACAATTTAAACAGTGAAAATAACATCATTACTGCACTTTAAATTCAATTTGGAAAGAATTTTGGTTTTACAAAATATTTCATATTTTGTCTTTTTTGTTTTGTTTTCATTTCCTTTTTTGTAGTTACGTAATCTGTTTCATTAGATCTGAATTTTTTTCCAATGGTTGAAAGAAGGTTAGTGTAGAGATTGTTAAATTGGAAAAATCCACATACAACTGGTAGACGGTATCTTAACATTTGATTGATCAACCATTTTTGGTGAAATTTCAACACATTTACCAATTCATTTTTTGTTCCGCTCTTTCATTTATTTTAGACACACATGTTTTTATTTTTGAGTTTTATATTTTTTTTCTTTTATTTGGATTAAAATTATTACTTATTAAAACATAAATACTGGGTTACTTAAATGTTTTTTTATATTAGATTTGCAAAAATACAATAAATTGAGGTTTTTTTTGCCTATTTTTGATTTTAGGTTTGTCCAAATTGTTGGAATGGGGTTTAGTTAATAGATCGATAAACTCAACTGTCATTTATATTTTTTAATTTTGTTTGAGTAGATGCTATTATTATTTAATTTTTATAATATATTAATTATTTTTCTTCTTCTTCCTTTTTTATTTTAGTAAATTTTATTACTTTATCTCATAATTCCATTAAATTAATTAATTAAACCTTTTCAGAACTTTTAGCCCAATAAAAATACAGTCAGTTTCACTTTTAAGGCACAAACTATCAACTAAATTTAAGGTACAAAAAAAATCTCAAATTGAAGCACAAAATTCGTAATTCTAGTAAAAATAAATTGTAAAAAAAAAAATTCCAAATTTTGTGCCTTAATTTGAGATTTTTTTTGTGCCTTAAATTTAGTTGATAGTTTGTGCCTTAAAAGTGAAATTGACTGTACTGAATTATGATTATGAATTTGGTGAGTTTTTTTTTTTTTTTAAAAAGGAAAAATTAAAAATAAAAATAAAAATTACCTTATTAACATTTTTTCTGACACAAATGGTATAAAAAGTTTTTATATTACTTTATCTGATTTCTCTGATTATTTCTAATCGAATAGTATAGATTTTTGATTTATCATTTTCACAAAAAAAGATGTATCCTCATTACAATTTTAATTCTTGAACAGTTCCCCATCTTTGAAAAAAAAATGTTAAAGGTACGAAAAGCTGGATATCAGATTAATTTATAAAAAAAATACTTACATAAAAATTTATGATCAAGATTCTACAATTTTTGATCCTTGAGTTATTTTATACTCTAAAATTAATATGTTATGTAACATTGATTATTCCAAAATATAAAAAATCTGGACTTTGGTTACTGTTGATTAATCTCAAATATTAACATAAGTTTTTGGCCCAAAGGGAAACAAAAAACTTCTTTTTTCTTTTGGCTTTTGGTTAATTGTTAAATAAATTCAAAATAAAATAAAAAATATCATTTGGTAAATATAAGATTGTAAATTTTTATTAAAAAGTGGGTTCTTGTCTGATGAAAACCCATTTATAATTAAAACAAAAATTTACAATTTTATTCCCATGCTTTTTGTATTGCTTATTACTTGTGCTGTTGTTAATAAATATAGGCAGATATAAAAGTTTAACCTGCATTTCAAAATGAAAAGATTTTTTCTTTTTAAGAGAATACCTATACATTAATAGATATTAGAAATGATTAATAAACCTTAAGATTTCATGGATTTGCTTTTTTAAAGTTCTATTATCCAAAATAATTTTGAAATCCTTAAAAGAAAGGATCTCATCTGAAATTCGAAATAATGGAGTTAATTTCTAATAATATTTTTAGAATCAAAAAAACATATAATAGCAAAAAAATTAAGATTCGTAAAAAAAAATTTTGTACAAATTACAAATCTAATTTAAAATTTACTTAAAATATCAAGGTGTATACTTCCAAATTTGATTTTATTTAAGTATAATACTAATTAGTTAATTAGATGTCACATTGGAACAAGAAAGAAAAAAAGTATGGCTTTTATTGTGAAAAAAATTATATTACTTTGGTAAAGTAGTATTTTGATAACTGTATTTGTTTCAAGATTATTTATTACAATCAGTTCCACTTTTAAGGCACACGTTTCAACGAAATTTAAGGTACAAAAAAATCTCAAATTGGGTCATAATATTTGTAATTTTTACTTTTACAATTTATTTTATTAGAATCTGGATTTTGTGCCTTAATTTGAGATTTTTCTTGTACCTTGAATTTCCTTGAAGTTTGTGCCTTAAAAGTGAAACTGAATGTAATAAAAAAAAAACATCACAAAGTTGTAGATTTAAATCTTTTGTTGGATTCCTTAGATGAATGAAAGGAAATGTTCCAACTCAACAACAATAAAGATTTTTGTTTTGAGTTTGTTTAGTTATAAACTACATATTTCAAATTGAAAATAAAATTAAAGAAAGAAAAAATTGCTTTTAAAGATAAATGTATTCTCAAGAAATAGATTGTGTTTGAATTAATGAAACTATTATTGATAAAAATTACTGTGGTAATATGATTGATTTAAAAACACTCTCATTCTGCTGAAAGTGGACCATCTTTGCCTTAAAACACAAAAACACAAACTTTTTAGTTACAAGTTCTGAATAGTCTTAAATTAAAATTGATTTTCAATTTCAAACAAATAACCTTAAGTTTCACAATCCCTGAAATTTGAAAAGAGATTATAGTGTGTCGTTTTTAGCGATTTGTTAATTTGGTTCTTCGCTGATCGATCTTGTGCTTGGTATGGATTTTAATAGTGGTTCAAAATAGCAATTTTTGACAATTTATTTTTTTTTTCAGAAATCCCAATTGAAGAGCTGTAAGACAAATAAATTGATAGGTGTTTAAGAATAAATTTTAATTTTTGTGTTGTAGAAGAAAATTTTCATTTACTTTTTTGTCAATTAACCAAATGAAAAAAATTTTTTTCAAAAGCTCCAAATAAAACCAAACATAATTAAAAATTTCAATGAACAACCGACAAAAATCATATTTTATTATGACTTAAGTTCCATCCAATTAATCTTACAGCTCTTCAATTGGGATTTCTGAAAAAAAAAATAAATTGTCAAAAATTGCTATTTTGAACCACTATTAAAATCCATACCAAGCACAAGATCGATCAGCTAAGAACCAAATTAACAAGTCACTAAAAACTACACAAGACAATCTTTTTTCAGATTTATGGGATTTTAAACCTTAATAGAGTAAAAATGAAAGAATAATCCAAATCAAAGGAGAATTTAATGAAAAAACGAAGAAGATAGTTATCCACAATTTAAAAGAGACACCGGCAATTTTTCACTTAAAATTCTATTAGACATAAGATTTTAACCATCATAACCCTTAAAATCTATCAATTTATTTGTCATTAGATCCATTTTTTTGTTTTTTCTAAACTTTTTTTAATTTTTTAATACAATATGTCAAGTGAAGATGTTTTAAGCGACTTTGGTTATTCTGATCAAAGTAATAGTGGAGAAGGTTTTGAAAGTGGAAGTGATAGTGGTTATGAAACAGGCAGCGATTCTTATGATGACAAAAAGCCAACAAAACCAAAGGGAAAACCAACAAAACTTGATCTTGAAAATGGTTACTATGACTCAAAAGGTTTGTGATTTGAAAAACTATTTTCTTCTTGTTTATCATTTCAAAGCCTCAACAAAATATAAAACTAAAAAAAAAGAAAAAATAAATTATTCTTCTTTTTAATTTTTTTTCTCTTTTATTTTTATTTTTTTCTCGTTTTTTTTATTTTTTTTGTTTTATTTTTTTTATTATAACTTTCTGAAAATAATAGGTCTACTTGAAGAAGATGATGATGACGATGCAATCGATGATGCTTTAGATGGGTTTGAAAAGGTTGTAAAATTAGAGATCGAACTTGGAGGTAAAGGTATTTGGGGTTTTAGATCCTTAAAACAAGTTGTAAAGCTTGATTTTGAAGATGGTGAATTTGAAGAAATGTTCGAAAAGTATGATGAAATGTTAACATACATTGACTCTGCTGTACAAACAAGTAAATCAGAAAAGGTTGGTTTCTTTTCTTCATTTTATTTTTCCAATTTTCTTTTTCTTTTTCTTTTTCTTTTTCTTTTTCTTTTTCTTTTTCTTTTTCTTTTTCTTTTTCTTTTTCAACCCTAAAAAAAAAAAAAAAAACAAAGAATTTCTAATGATTCAATTAAAACCATATCTCTTTTTTATTATTTTCTTATTCTTTTTAATTTTGAAATGATTTATAGTGTTTAAACAGTTTGTTAAATATGGTCTCAAATGATAAAGAATTAAAGGCAGAAATCTTAGAAAAATTTTATAAAATCACCTTAGAGGCACTTAAAAAAACAGGAATCATGAGGTTATGGTTTAAGTTAAATTTAAAGCTTGCAAATTTATGGTTTACCAAAGGAGAATATACAAACTTAAACAAGATCCTTTCTGAACTTAAACAACACTGTACATTAAAAGATGGATCTTATGATATTAATAAAGGTAAAGTTTTTAATTTTTTGATTAATTCTTAATTTTTATTTTCTTATAATTTGTTTAGTCTTAAAGAAATAAAGAAGAAAGTTACAACAACAAGTATTACGTTACACTGTTGTTCTAAATATTTTTTTAATCTGAATCAGTACTAAAACTTGTTTAATTTGGTTCAAGCTATTGTAACATAAATTTTAATCCATTTTTCATTAATTCAGAAAATATGTCTTCCCCCAAAATCATGGTCTGTCAGTAAAGTTATTTTAAAAATGGTTTCTGAAACTTTGATCACTCATATTAATATCAATCAAATATTTTTAAAAATTAAAAGACAATTTTCAAATCAAGTTTTTATTGTTCTAAATTCTATTTAATATTTTTTTTTTCAAATATATTTTATATTTATTAACAACATTTTTTTTTTATTTTTTTTTATTTAATATATTGAATTATCAAAAAAACAAAAAACATCAAATAAAAAACAAAAAACAAAAAACTCAAAATAAAAAACAAATTCTATGATTTAATCAAAAAGGAACCCAATTGTTAGAAATTTTTGCACTTGAAATTCAAATCTTAGGCGAATTAAAACAATTTAAAAAATTAAAAGATGTATACCAAAAAGCAAAAGCTATGGAAACAGCTGTCCCATCACCAAAAATTTTAGGAATTATTAAAGAATCAGGTGGTAAAATGTATTTGAGAGAAAAACGATGGAGCAAGGCATACCTCGAATTTTTTGAAGCATTTAAAAATTTTGATCTTGCTGGATCACCTAATAAAATCAGATGCTTAAAATATTTAGTCATTTCAAGTATGCTTAAGTTAACAGATTTTAATCCATTTGATATTCAAGAAGTTAGCCCATACATCAATAATAAAGAAATTGAACCATTTGTTGATCTTGTTCAAACATATTTAAGGGATGAAATTGATCGTTTTGAAAAAATTTTACAACAAAAAAAACAAATTTTAGAAGATCCTATCATCAAATTCCATATTCCAGATTTATTTAGAAATATAAGGTAATTAATCATTATATATTTTTTATTTCTCTGTATATTTTTTTATTTCTCTTTATTTTTTTTTATATTTTTCAATTTTTATGAAAAAAAGGCGATAAAAACTAAGTTAATTTTAAAAGTAGACCCATAAAACTATTTCAAGTTTATGATCTCTTTTATTAACCAAATCTCACAACTTTATTAAATGAACAATATTTATAAATTTCTTTGTCTCGATTAATTTGATATATATTAATTCAATTATAACTGTAATTTTTAATTTTATTGTATTTAATAAATAATAGAATGAAAGTATTAGTTAAAATCATAAAACCATACACCAGAATTAAAATTGATTTTGTTGCAAAAGAATTAAATATTACAGGCAAAGAAGTTGAGCCATTATTGGTCGACTTAATACTTGATGAAAAAATCAATGCAAAAATTGACCAGTTGACAGGAATACTTGAAATTGAAAGTGCAGAAGACCAAACAAAATATACTTCCCTAAAAGAATGGTCATATCACATCAATTCAATTTATAATAATTTATCTTCAAAATTAATTTAAAATTAATTTTATTTTTTTATATTTCCATTCTCGAGAATCTTCATTTTTATTTGGTTAATTATTTTTTTATTTCTTGCTTTTATTCATTGTGAAAAAAAAAAAAGTATCTTTTAATTTTCATCAAAATTCTTATTTGAATTGTTCTTCATAATTCATTTGAAACAAAATAAATTTTCATATTTTTAATTTCTTATTAATTATTTTTTGAATTGAAGCTTTTTGTCGGGTGTGTAATATGTGGTAAATTTTTGTTTTTTGAATATACTTTGCAAATACCCTTTTTTAAATGTTTAGTAACAACCATAGATTTTTTTCATACTCTGAGGGTGGCTTACTCACGAAAAATGGATAATGTGAAAATGCTTATCCATTTTCACAAGAAGATGGAAAATTCTTCATATTTAGCCCAGAATTGCTATTTGATTTAACTTTGAATCGAACGATAACCGAGAGTTTAAAAAAATCTATGGGATTTAATTCAAAAATAAAAAGAGACTAATATCTCAGTAAAAAGATGAAAGTAAATTGCTTTGAAGCCTATTTAAAACTTTTTATTTTGATGTTTTTTTGAGAAAAAAAATTGTAAATTGTAAGCTTTTTCCCAACTTCAGATATAGGAAACAAATATGTAATATAACATACATAAAAATTATTAAAATGTATATAGTTAGACAAATATCAACACACAAACTTGAGACTAGACAAGGTATAATATAGAAACATTTAATTCCTTGATCTATTTTTTTTTTTTTTACCAATCAAATTATTTTCTGGTTATCCCCAAAAAAGAAATATTTTTTTAATATAAACTATATTTCAAAAATTATGACTCACTTGATATAATAAATTGCAAAAAAAAAAATTATCCTTTAGTATCCAAGAACAATTAATAACTAAATCTGATTTGTAATTGACTTTTAAGTCATTCTAACTATATCAAAAACCTGACGTTTTAAAAATTAAAAAAAAAAATAAAACCAAAAAACTCAAAAAAAGTGAATTACAATTTTTAAAATGAGCATTATCGATATTTTCTTACTTATTTTTAAGTGAAAAAAGGATTAACTATTAGATTTTGTTCGAATAATTAATTGAATTTTAAATACATTTAATAGTTGTAATTTTCTAAATGATTATTTGTTTTTTCGAAGATCTCTTTTTTTTTTCACTTCATCTTTGGCAAAAATAAAAAAAAAAAGGGGGGGGGGGTTAGAAAAAAGTAATCACAAGAAACAAAAAAAAAAAAAAAGAAATAAAAAGAAAAATAAAAATAAAAAGATAAATTTTTCAAGAAAAAAATTTACCAATTTCGAAAAAATGATTCTGTTGGAAAAAATTCGAAAAGATTATAGTTATAAGAATATGCTGAAAATTCCCAAAACAACTTCCATTAACAATATAAAGTGAGTCAAAATTTTCAAAAAATAGTTTAAATTAAAATATTTTGAAGATTATTTATGATTAAATGATGTAGGTATCATTATAACTTTTTTGGAAAGAATTTCGAAAAGACATACTATTTATTATCACTTCCATCTTATACATTTTATTATACTAAAAGATTAACACAAGGATAAAAATATAGCAGAAAGTTTATTTCACCTTCTTAAGTGATTTTTTTGTTTAAAAAATAATAGACAAGTAGTGAAAAAAATACACGACTTGAAAATAATCTCGGACAAGATTTTTAATTGTGATAATTAGGAAAATTGTTTTGTAATTTCTTTTATTTAAAATCGCATCCTTTTTTTTTGAATAATCAAACTTTTTAAATTAAAACCCATCCACTTGATAGAATGATGACTAACGAAAATTACACTTTTTCAAAACACCATTATATTTAATCAATCAAAAAACCAAGAATAAAAATGACCATTTTCCGAACTCTAGTAAATCTCTATAAAACTCGATTGTGTTTCAAAAAAAGTTGATCTACTTTGTACTATCAAACTATTACTTGAGTATTCTAGAGATATCCTACTTAAATGA
This sequence comes from Anaeramoeba flamelloides, assembly GCA_027625915.1. NCBI lineage: Eukaryota > Anaeramoebidae > Anaeramoeba > Anaeramoeba flamelloides. The sequence continues at coordinate 2,490,131 of JANTQA010000063.1, forward strand.
GCGTTAAGTAGTTTTATTATTAGATTGATAAAAATATTGGATATTTATAAAAAGGATTTGATTGAAAATAAATGAAATTACACCAGAATTTCCCTAATATTCACAATTAAAAATCTTGTCCGGGATTATTTTCATTCCTGTCTTTTTATCTTACTATAATTTAAATTTTTAGGAATAAAGCAAAATAAATATCAAATTGAAATCAAAGATGAATCCAAAATCAATGGAAAAACTTCTAAATATATTTTTTCTTTATTACTTTTTTAATGGGTGTTTAAAATATTCTCGAAAATACCTAAAAATTTTTTTAACCAACTAAAAACACGTTATGGACAACTTAGAAGATTCCCTAGTGCCAATATACTCAGTTTAAATGTAAAATAGCAATTTAACTTTCAGACAAAAGTTTTTTGAATTTTCTACTTTAAACTACTCTAAAGAGGTTTCGGTACCTTTTGAGTATATTTGTGTAATTATAGGTACTTATCAGGGTAAGTGCCTAGGTATGGACTGTGTCAGGGTATTGGTAAGGGTTGTGTTTGTATGTTGTGGTTAAACCAGTTACTTTTATGCGATGGGGGGTTAAATAAAGTTTGGCTTGTGTTACCTTATGTCGGATATAGGTATGTGCTATACAATAAGATATTACTCGTTTATTTTTGGATTGTATTTAATATTACAAAATTATGGGTAATGATAAACAATTAGAAATTTTCAATTCAAGTACATTTACTCTCATTTAGTTAATACTATTTCGAAATGATCAGAAATGTTACAGTCATATAGGATACTTATTCCTTTCACGCAAAATGGGCTGAATACCATTCCCTAAAATTGAAATTTTTTGTATTTTGATTTTTTTAGTAAAAAAAATTTTTTCTAAATTAAAGGCCAAATTTTCCTTTAAACAGAGTATATTGACACCAGTGTTTCATAGAGGTTGTTCAAAAAGTGTTTTTTCGTGGTTAAATAAATTTTCGAGTATTTTCGATTTTTGGGGCATTTTTTGGAATATTTGATAGATTCTTTTTTAATTTCAAGTTATGATCTTTTATTTATATCAAAATAAACTTTAAATAAAAATGAAAATATTGATTTATTTTTTTTATATATTTTGAATATTGATAATTAAATAATTTTGTTTTTTTTTGGTTATTGAAAAAAATATAGTTTTTTATTTCAAAAATAATTCAAAAAAAAATAAAATCTTTGATATTTTATTGTTTCATAAAGATCAAAAATTATTTTAAAGAAATTTTGAGATTAAAAAGATAATTGTGAAAAAAAAATTTTTTTTAACCATAAATGTTCAATATTTTGAAATTTTTTTTTTTAAAATGATATTACCACACATTATACACATACCCAAGCTGAAGGATCTAAAGGGGTGGGTATATATTCGATCTATAAGATTTTGAGAAAATTGATGAAAGGGATTTTAATTTTTGCAAAATTCAAATTTTGCAGGATAAAATATGGCACCATTTGTATTTCTAACTAAGATTATAGAATTTTTACAAGCATTTTTATTCTTAATTAAATCATTTTTTCTTATAAACCCAATTGCAAATCCACAGCCACGGGCAAGAGAAAACATACCAGTGGTTATGAATCCAACTAAACAATGTTTATCGTTTTTTGACCATTTTTGATTAAATTTCAATTTCTTTGTAATTTTGTTTGATTCATCGCTCGTAGGAAAATAAAGGTGAGCATTTCTTTTCAAAGAACCTTTTTGGATTGCTGTTATTGTAATAGGGATAAAAGATTCAGAATTAGTATTCGTATTTAATGAATATATATTTTCGGCAAATTCTACATTAAAAGTATTTGTAGATTGTGTTGCTTGCATCTGATTTGTATTTGTGCTGTTATTGTTATTGCTGTTATTATTAGTATTAGTATTAGTATTATTATCATCATCGTTTTTCGGATTATTATTATTTGTTGATGATTTTAAAAGTGATGAGAAGTCTGGGAAAAAAGGAGAATTGATCCCAAATTTTTTATAATTAACTCTTTTCCCTTTATGCGTTTTCATCCATTTTTGAGATTCCTTTTCACTGACTATTAATTTTGTAGCGCTTTGGTAAAAGGAAGGAGCTTCAATAAAATCATCTGGGAAAAATCTTCTTCCTGCTTCGGTTTCAATTCTATGTCTTTCCCTCATCCCGATTGGTACGGCGCCAGAGTGCACTAAAGCAACCCAAAACTGTTTTGCATACCCCTTAGGAATTATTACATCAAACCCAGATCCGAAACCCAAGGCTTTAGATCCTGCTGTCTGTACTATCAAAACTGGAATTTTCTGGTTTGGATATGCCTTTGAGGAACGGACATTTGGAAATAATTTTTTCGAAGCTTCCTCCTCAATTTTTTTATTTGTTCTTTCGATCCCATTTAATAACTTTTTCCTTGTTTGTTTATCCCATAATTTAGATTTTGATAATTCTGAACACCACTTATATTGGATTTTTTTACTCAATTTTTCATATTTGGCTTTTTCTATTCTTGTTAAATTTTTTTGATTGAATTGGAATTCTTGTTCCCTTTCACGAGCTCTTTTCACAGTAAATTCCTTTGGGTTGATCACATCTAATGAAAGTATACACCCTTCTAACAAACTTGCTGGCTTGTTTATTTTTTTCAATGATTTCCAAACCATTGTTCGTTTTAATAATCCAGATTCTTCTTCTTCTATTTTCATTTCAGTTTCAGTTTCAGTTTCAGTTTCAGGTTTCATATCGTCGCCTTTGTTAATTTCTTTTTCTTTGTTAATTTCATTTTCTTTTTTTTTTTCCTTTTCATTTTCATTTTCCTTTTCATTTTCCTTTTCAAAATCAAACCATAAAACCTTTTGTAAAACATTTATTGAAGATGGACCAATAATTGAAAATCTACAGGGCTGATTCTCAAGCTCATGAAAAGAGATCTCATTATTGATATTTTTGGAATTGATGAGGTCTACCAAAAGGGTTCTACAGGCAGGGTGTACCCAAATCCAAATTTTACGAGTTTTGTTTTTGTATTCCTCAATATTCGAATCAAATGAAATATAATCCCAAATAAACCGAAAAGGGCAAACGACTTTTTTTTCACGATCTAAAATTAGTCTTGAGCTCCCTTGCCTGTTTCCCCTTAAAAATAGTCTATTCCCAATAGTTTTAAAATTGAAGCCACTTTGCTTGTCAATTAATTGTGAAAAAAATGTAATTAGATTTTGTTGTTTGGCAACACATTCATAACACTGGTAATACGACTCGTCGTATATTACGCTACTACGGGCTGCGAGTTTGTAACACCCGCGTAGTAATTTTTCATTTGTCCGGTAGGCAAGCTTGTAGCCAAACAGCTGATGCATGTGCATCCTTTTGGCATGCCAAATGTGTGTCTCAAGCCAGACGTGCTTTTTGGATCTCCTTTCATACTCCTTGAGCATGTTGTTGGGCTTTCTCCTCGATTGCCTGGATTTTAATTTGCTTTTGCGTGGTGGGTTTTTTCCCATTTCCTTTTCAATATGCTTCCTCATTCGATGGGGGACCCTATGAATGTCATGAGACATTGTTCTCCTTCGAAGGTGCTTCGGGAGTGTCTGCGTTAATTGACAATTCCCTCTTCTCGTATTAAGTTCACTACGTAATTTTTTTAATTCTTTTGTTCTTGAATTTAAAAAATCATTTAAAGAGATTAAAGTTGGATTATACTCACTCATGATTGGATATGGTTGGTTTGTTTATTGACAAATTAGATTATTAAAAAATAAAAAAACAAGAGAAAAATAATAAAAAAATGAAAGATTTTGGATTTTTTTGAATCAACAGAATAATGAAGAAATTATGATAATGCTTTAATGTTCTCATTAGTTTTTTTTTTAGAAATTTTGAATGTTTTTGGGATTAGAGTTTTTTAAGGAGAAGGATAAGATCCAAATGTGTTACTATGGAATGTAAATCACAATAATGGTTCATGATTTAAATGTTCAGGAAAAATTGGTTAGTAAAATTGTACTATTTGTTGATCTAATTACAGTTGTCAAAATCAGGTGTTCTCGAATAGTTTATTATCTGTTTTCGAAATAAAAAGCGTGTTTTTTTGTTATAGAAGGTGTAAACATGTACAGATCTAAGAAACTGGCAATAAGCCTTAAAAAATATGGTGTTGGTGACTTATTGTTCAATTCTATAAAAAGAAATTATAAAAATAAAGGATTGAATTGGAAAAATTATTCCGAAAATATAGAAGTCAATTTTTGAAAGAAGATTTTTATCAATCAAAAATATAAATAAATTCAAAATATTTTGGAATATTATTGAAAATTTTCAAAAATTCTAAATAAAGTATATATGTAATTTAAATTTGAATAAAATTAACTTGACCTTTACTTTCAAAATTGAACGAACATAGGTATACGATTCGGGGGTCAAAGTGAATAGGATGTTCCAAATGAACTATCAGAAAAAAAAGCACGTAATCTAATATTTTGAAGTAGGATTATAGGAGTTGTCGTCGAGGAATTATTTTGATTATTGTTGTATAAAAGTTGATCTCATCAATTAAAAATGATCTTTTTGTTAGGAAAAAATTCAAACAATTTTATTAAAATAAATCTACTTTTCAAAACAAATTTAAAAGCTTGAAGCATCAATATTTCACATTTTAAATATGGTTTTCAAAAATTTTTTGTAAAATGTGGAAAATAGGTACAGTTTTTAAAAAAGTCTATTTTTGAACAAAATTAAATAATTAACCATTTAATATTTTTATAAATTATTTTCACATAGAATGGTAATATTTTATCCTACAACCAGTTTCAAAAATTGAAAAACAAAGAATATTCAATCTTTGCGTTATATCTAATTATTTTACATTAAATCTTGAGATAAAAAAATTGAAATAGTACAGTCAGCTCCACTTTTAAGGCACAAACTTTAACGAAATTTAAAGTAACAATAAAAATCTCAAATTAAGGTACAAAATTCAATTTTAGTAAAATGATTTGTAAAAAAAAAAATTCCAAATTTTGTGCCTTAATTTGAGATTTTTTTTGTGCCTTAAATTTCGTTGAAAGTTTGTGTCTTAAAAGTGGAACTGACTGTAAATTTGTTTTTAAAAATTATCTTCATAAAAAAAAATAAATTTAAATGACATATTCAATGTTTGTTGAACTGGTACAATTAAAGGTATTTTAAAATCAGAGAAGGATTTTCAACAAAAAAAACAACACATTCACAATTACCTTTGAATTAATTTTACAGAACATTTTTGTGAACAGATCAGATGATTGAGTCAATACTTTTTTGTAAAAAAATTTCTGATTAAACAGGATTTGTCATAAAAAACACATCACACAGTGGTGTAAATAACTCGTGTTGGCAACCTTTAATCAATTACAAAAATTATTCTCGAGTTTTTTTTTTTCAGACTTGTGTATTTGAAAATAGAGAAATACCCCCATATATTCTTGGTTCCAATTTAAATTGACTTTAGAGGTTAGATATTTGATTAATTATAAATGGTTCAACAATATTAAATGCTTTTGTTTCAAAAATTTCGTTCTTTCCAAAATTTGCTAAGATCTAATGTTTTTTTTATAAAAATCAAAAAATGAAATTTTACTCATTTCTAATGTTGTCAAAAAATTACATTCTATTTATTTAAAAAGAAGAGAGGCGCTTCAACAAATTACCTTTTAATCTTTCATTATCTTCATAATTCAATTTTCAAATTTATCTAAAGAACCCAATTTCTTGTTGATATACTATTTTCATCCCATTGATTAAGTTCTTTTCTATCTAAAGTCAACCAATATTTTTTGTATCGGTTAAGGACTATCTAAAAAAAGGCCATTTCTGGGGTATGGGGGGGGGGGGGGGTGAAACACCACTGTTTTAGACATTTTATCTTTTTCAATTCACCAGAAACCCAAAATTGATATTTTTTGCGAATTTTTTGCAATTTTTTTAATCCAAAAACATTTTTTGGATTTTTAAAATCGTGTGTAATTTTTTTGGGCGCAGCTAATTTTTAGCAACCTCAAAAAAATGAAAAAGAAATTTTTTTTTCTTATCAAAATCAAATTGACGATCTTTTTTCTATCGTTTCGAACAAAAATTTTTGAAGGGTACTCAAATACTCTTATAAATCACATAAAAAATTTTTTACAAAAAAAGATCAGAACACATATAATTTTTTTTACAAATAAGATCAAAAAATTCCAAACATAAAAGATGAAAAAATAAAAAAATAAAAAAAATCTTTTTCGCATTTTGAGAAAAACAAACAATGAAAATGAATGTCAAATAAAAAACACATCACTTCTAACTTTTCCCCTTTTCATTTTAAATTATTTTTAAAATGACAAAGTAAATTTTCCATTTCGATAAATTCAATGTTCACAACCCAATCATTATCGTTCTCATTGAAGTATTGTCTTCCAATCTATTTTTACAACCAAAAAAGGAAAGTTAAAACGATAATGGTTGGGTTGTGGTTTTCAGTGTCAGGTTTGCTAATAAGAATCTGATCTGTCAAAATAAAAAAAACCTAAAAATCTGAAATTTGATCGTTCTTCTGGATACTAAGGGATAAAGAACATATTTCACTCGTGTTTTAATCCCTGTAAAGGCAATAGTGGCCTTTTTTTAGATAATCCTTAAATTTTGGTAATGGGTTTAAAATAAAAAACACATGGCTTATTTACACCACTACGTGTTTTTTTTCAAAACACAAATTATTTTCCTCTGACGGATTAAATTTTATGAACTCACCATTGTGAAAAAAATTTGGGTCATTAAAAAAAATTGGGTCAGTCAAAAATTTGTTTTCGTTTTTTAAATAGTAAATATTAGCAAAATGATTTTTGATCAAAGTAAAATTTTATGAACAAATCTTACATTTAAGAAAAACCAAAGTCACTATCAATAATAATTTTCAAAGGCAAAATTATTTCGTTGCATTTTGTGCTTATAGAATTAATGTGGAACTCTAAAAAACAAAAATTTATTTTTAATTGTAAACTTTACTAAAAATGTTGATTTTTTTTATTAGATTACATTCCAAGATCTAGTTAATCATTGTTTGGGAAGACCAAAAATTAATAACCGTTTTAAATTAAGGTTTGTCTAAGGGGATTTTAAGAATTTAAATGGTTTCTGAAATCTTGATATTTCGGTATTTTGAAGTTTTGATTGTAAAACATTAGTGGAAAACAACCTCTTTCGAAAAAACATCTTTCATTGGAAGATTTTAAATTCAATTTGATTTAAAAGGTTATTTAAGATTAACCGTGATAAATTTGCGTTCATTAACAATGATAAATATCTTATTGAATTAATAGATTTTAATATATCCTATTAAATATTTCTCTTATTTTTGGTAAAGTTGACAATTAAAAATCAATTTTTGTTTTTTAGAGTTCCACAGTAATTCTAAAAGGTTAAAATGCAACAATTTAAGTTTGCCTTTGAAAATTATTATTGATAGTGACTTTGGTTTTTCTTAAATGTAAGATTTGTTCATAAAATTTTACTTTGATCAAAAATCATTTTGCTAATATTTACTATTTAAAAAACGAAAACAAATTTTTGACTGACCCAATTTTTTTTAATGACCCAAATTTTTTTCCCAATGGTCATTAAAAACACTTTTTCTTTGCTACAATACTGTTATTTTAACAAGAACAAATGAAAATTTTTTATTTCAAGTTCTCCAAAATTTTACCAATATTGTGTTGAACAAACAACATAGATCTTGATTACAAAATTACATATAAATAATATTTTTGGTGATTATTTATGCTTCCTGAGGGAACCCTTTATAAAATTTTGATTAATTTGATTTTAACAGTTTTTGAGATTGGAATTCCCTAAACTTGATTAGTACCGATTGTAAAAATCTTGAACCTCGGTTTCACATGAATAGAAAAAGCATAGCATCAAAAAACCAAAAAAATGTCCACTTTTACCATTTTTCCAATTTAAAATACCAAATTTTAGTACAAATGGAACAAGCTCAAATTTTGGTTTTGTCTTACGTTTTGAATTCTATTTTGATCCAAAATCAATCTAATTTTTGACTCTGTTTTTGTTCGAAAGTGAACAAAATAAGACATTAAAAAAAATATTTGAAATGGGAACACTTAGTGACGTCTTTGAATTAAAACTGATTTTCCACTTTTGTTTCAGAAACAATAATCATTTTTTCTAATGAATATATATTTTGGGTATGGAAATGAACTGAAAAATACTTTTACCAATTATGAATTAACAGAAAACGAAACAAATAGTCAAAGTCCTTTCAGAAACTACCAAATAAACACTCTCAACTCTTTTAAATTGAATGTAAAAGTTAAAAAAATCAGTTGCAGCAAGAATAGTATCCTTCTGTTAACAACTAAAGGGAAAGTATTTCAAATCACTAAAGATTCCACAACACAGCTAACAATTTTTAAGAAGAAAATTAATGATATAGCCTCTGGCTATGGCCACCATTTGGCAAGTAGTGATAGTTACATTTATTCTTGGTTTGACGAAACACAACCACAAGATTATAAACAATTATTACGACTTTCAGGTTACCAACCAACAACGCCAACTAAAACAACCACCAGCCACTATTTTGATTACGGAAAAATTTTTGTGTACGCTGGAAAATACAATTCCTTTATTTACCAATCGGGATCTTTTTTTGGCAATGGTTTGATCATTTTATTTTTTTTCTTTTTTCATTTTCATTTTCTTTTTCTTTTTCATTTTCTTTTTCTTTTTCTTTTTTTTTTTTGAATTGAACAAAACACTAAAAAATTGCAATTTGAAAATTATTGATATTTGAACAGTATTGAAAATGAGTATGATCCCCAAAAATAAAAAACCAAAATTTTTGAAAAACAATTGATCTTTTCTTGCTTTAAATTTCCTAAGACTTAAGGACTACGTTTTCAGGCAAAAACTGGGGAAATTGTTTATAAAAACACTCTTGAAAGTGTTCCTTAATCTCAGTAAAATTTACACATCAATGGTTTTTGAAAAAAAAGTTCAACACAGATTTTTCATTGGGAACATTTATAGAACCTGAAAACAAAAAGTAAAATCAATAAAAAGAAGAAACCAATTAACTTTTAATAATAACCCATTATATTATTTTCAATCAACCCAACAAATACAATTTTAATCTACGTTCATATCGAAATGGTTGGTGTGCTTTTGGAGATCCCAAAAATAGTCACTTTTTTGAACAAATTTTTAAGAATTGGATCAATCAAAGAAAAATCCAGACCAAAAGATAGTATTAAAAAAACTGTTATTGTGTGGAATACTTCATTTTGTCTTTATTTATTTATTCTTCTATTCATTGATCTTACTTTGAATTTTCAGGAAGGTTATCAATTAAAAATCGTGTTGAACTTTTTTTCCACAATTGTGAGAGAATTTCTTTTCCAAACAAAATGGTAAAATTTCACAATTTTACCCTTCTTAGATCCTACCAAAACTTGATTTTACAATATTTCATAATTTCCATTTCAAATCTATTAACACAAAACAATTTCCCAAGCAGTTCTAAATATTGTTTTTAGTTGCTTTTACAAGTTTGAAATGCTTTAGAATTTGAACTTGTACTCGGAAATCCCCAAAAGCCCTTTTTTTAAGGACGATTCAAATTTTATGCTCTGTGATGGTTGAAATAAAATACTATAAACAGAAAAAAAGCTTTAAAAGACAATGAATTTTGGAAAAGTCAAAATATTGCAATTTTTGGAATTTTTGAATTTTTTAGATTTTGCTGGAAAATCATTTTTTGATCCAAAAACTTATTGAATTTCCGAACAAAACAAGGCAAAATTAAAAAGTTATTTTTTTTTATATTAAGAAAATGCCACTCCACTTTCTTTTCAAGTATATTTATACTCTCTCGCTACACTCTAACATACTTGAAAAGAAAGTGGAGAGACATTTTCCTAATGAAATTTTTTTCTTCAAAATTTGTTGAGAATAATTTGGATTTGATGAAGGAAAATTGTTTTTTGCCCAACTCAAAATTTTTCAAAAAAAACCTAAAATTTTCAAGTGAGCAAGATCCCTTAGATCAAGTTTCTTTTAAGTCTATAAATATGTTACTAGGTGGAAAAATAGTATTCACTGACCATAAAATTCGGATAATCCTTAAAAATTTTCATTCAATAATCTGTTTGAAAAAATTTGTTTTATGTTTGTTTAATTTTAATTTTGAAATGAGTAATTTTTTTGTCATCTTTTTTTGAATGAAAATTCTTTTTTAAAGAAGTGAATGTAAAATAACACAATAAACAAACACCACCCAAGGGTGCGAACGTAGTCGTTAAGGCTTACAATCCCTGGGATTTGAAAAAAAGATTATCTTGTATTCGGCGTGACGACTTGTTGTTTTGGCTCATAACTGATCGATCTTCGAATTTTGAATTAGTTGATTTTGAAAAAAGTTTTTAAAAAATGAATTTTAATGTTTCAGAAATCGAAATTGAAGAATGAAAGTCTAATAGATTGAGAGATCTGTTATAAACTCCTCTGATTAGGAATGTCAATTGAAATTTTTATCAGTTTTGGTCAATTAACTAAAAAAAAAATAATTATATTTTTGAAAAGATCCAAATAAAACAGAACCAAAATATCAAGTCACCACACACCATATAAAATAATCATTTTTCAAATTTGAGGTATTGTAACTTTAAATTTCTTCAATTTGAAACAAATTATTTTCATAAGTACAAAATCTATTTAATTCAATTTAATCTAATTTGTGATTGCTTTGATAACTCTCTATTTTTGACAAAGTAAGGATTTTGTAACATTCTTTCGAGAAAAAATAACCCATTTGAAAAATGAAAAAAATGAAAAAAAAAAAAACAATCTTCGAGATCTCAAAAAGGCAGGCAAAGAGTGACACTTCAAAATGACATAGTTGTTTTCAAACTTATAAACCACAACCATTCTAATTGGAAATTGAGTGTCTCTCTTTGGTGCTTTTTTCTGAAAAATCCCCTAGTTTTTGATTGTTGATTTTTGGAGATCGATCGCGCTTCACATGTTGATTGTGTTTTTGATTGGTATTAAGCACTCATGAAAAATAAAAAATTGTTTTTCAATTTCAGAAATTTTTTTTTTGCCATAATAATTTGACCCTTAATAACAATTATTTTTTCAAGCAAGACATAAAAATCTTAACTAAGATATTTCCAAAAAAGTGGGGCAAATTTATTTTAAAATATATTTATTAAACCCAATCTTCAAAAAAGTATTTAAAATAACAAAACCATTAACCACCATTTATTGATTCTTGATAATAATTCAATTTGTTTCTTAGTATCGTATTACATAAATAAAAGATATTAAATACTCTTCTCTCGTTTTTATTTGATATTTTTTGGGGGTTAAAATTGGTATTTATTCTTTTCTTTTTTATCGAAAAACTCGTTATCATAACTTGTTTCATCTCAACAAAATTTCAAAATAGAATTGAAAACATATAACTGTATTTGGTTCTTTAACAAACCATTTGTACCCTTTCCATATTTACAGTTTTTTATTGAAATTGGTCGTACATTGTTTTCACCAAAAAAAGTGCTTTTTTTTTTTCATTTTTTGAAAATATTTCATCTAACATATTATTAAATAAATATCTTAGTTATTAATCCAACCGGTATTAATATTAAACTTAATTTGATATTCACAATTAATGAATAACTCCACACACAAAGATGATTTTTTTATGAAATGTAATAAAAAAATGCACCACTTTTTTGGAAATACCTTATATTTCAAAAAGTGTGACTCACAGGAAATAATAATTTGATAAAAAAAAAAAAATCTTTAGTATTCAAGAACAACAAATAATTAAATCTTATTAATAATTCACTTTTAAATTATTCACTTTTAAATTATTCTAAATATCTAAAAGTTTGATATTTTTTTTTTTTTTTTTTATTTTTAAGGGAGGAAATTAGTTTCCTCTTACAGCCGTTAGGTTTTTTTTAATTTTTGTTTTTATTAGAAAATCAATAGATTTTCGAAACAAAAACAGAAAAAGTGAAAAAAAAGCTAGGCACTCTTCGTTAGTCTTTCCAGAATTCAAAATAATTGAGCAAAATCTATGATTTACTCCATTCTTTTGAATTCTAGAAAACCGCCGTTAGGTTTTCTTGAGCTTTCTGTTTATTTGGAAAATCAATAGATTTTCGTTTGGTTTTTTTTACTTTAGAAATAAATAGAAAACTCAAAAAAACCTAACGAAAATCTATTGATTTTCCAAATAAATAGAAAACACAAAAAAACCTAGAACACTTCACAAATAAAATAGAAAACCTCAAAAAAACCTAGAAAACTTCACAAATCAAACAAAAAACCCCAATAAAACCATCATTAGGTTTTTTTAATTTGAGAAAGAAAAAGAAAATTTCAAAAATTTTCTTTTTATTTCTTAAATTAAAAAAAACCCTAGGCACTCTACGGCACAACCCTAATTTCTAAATTTTTGTTTAGAAATTTTAATAGAGTCATAAATTTCTTTATCATTAACAAAAGTTTGATATTTTAAAAATAAAAAAAAATAAAATCAAAAACTAAAAAAAATAGTGAATCAAAAATTTTTAAAATGAGCATTATAAATTGTTTCTTACTAAGCCTTCAATGAAAAAAGGTTAAAAAGAAGATTTTTTATCCCCCCCCCCTGGCTGAACCTTCTTTATATTGAGAAGAAGAGTTGCAAAGGAAAAAGATCAAGTGATTACTTGTTAATACTGGAGAAACTGCAAAACGAAAGTGTGAGTAACTTGAAAATAAAAACTTAAAAGCAAAGGTAAAAAATATCAAAGGTTTTGATAGCAAAAAATCAGATCAAAAAGAAAAAAGAAATTACAACAATTAAAACAACGATCCCCAAATGAATATTCATTATCAATTATCAAATTAAAAAAAATTAACCAAAAGTATTGTGGTTGTGATTTTAAGAGTCCTTAATTAAAAATAGGATTGGTTTTTTTGTTGATTTTTTACCAATTGCTTCTTATAAACCCTTCTTAAATTTTTTTTTTCTAAATTTGAATTTTTTACACTTTTTCCTTTTTTCTTTTTTTTCAATTTTTGGGTTTTACTTTTTAAACATAAAAAAAGAATTAAACTTTAATGAAATAATTTACAACTGCGAGAGTTTAAAATTATTTTCATTAATTAATAATCGTAAAATCTATGGTTTTACGCTTAAATTCCTTTCAGAAAAAAAAGTATAAGTACACTTAGGCTGTAATTTACACTTCTTCTTCAATAAAAAAAAATAAAAAAGAAGATTTTTTGATAATAAACATATGATACTTTAAAAGTCATTACATAGTTTCAATTTTTTTTTTAGTTTATTGTATTTTCTAAGATCTTTTTTTTTTTTTTTCAGCCCGAATTTCTGAAAAAAAAAATAATAATAAAATCCAAGTATTTCCCCAATCTCTCTAGATTAAACTTAAAAGTATTACTATTTGTTCCATTAAATGATTTTAAGGGTGTGACCTTTTAAATAAAAAATTTTTTATTATTATGCAATTCTTAAAATATTTCTAATAAATATAATTTTTGCGACATTTTTTTATTTTTTTCAACGTTTTGTGAAAAAGCAACAATTTAAGAATTTGGAATCAACATAATTTTTAAATATTAGGGTTTTTATGTAATATTTTTGAAGAATATGAATTTTAGAACAGGTATTCCAAAATAGATTTTTTTGCTTAAATTGTCAAACATAAAAATATTTATAGGTAATATTTTTGCTGAATATGAAATATGGGACATAAATTACAGAAAATGAATTACAGGACATAAATTGCAAAATAGATGATTTTTTTAAGATTAAAAGATCAATAAAGTATTTTTATTTAAAAAATTGAAACAAAACAATAAAAAAATTGTTTTGGCTTTCATTATTTCAATTTTCTGGGTCTTGTCTTAATTAGTACAATAATTTATTAACATACATGTCATTTTTATTGAATTTCTAGTATTCATTAAGACTTCTTTGTATATGGGATATGATACAATAGATGATGTGTTATTCACTTTAGTGTGCTAATCGAAAACTATTTTCTTCTCTCTTGAAACTCTTTTTTATTAAAATATGTTTCTTCTGGGAGAGTTATCTGTTTTTGGAGTTTCAGATTCTCATTAAGACATTTAAATTATTTTAGTTTACCATTTTTACTTAAAGCACTTGTGCATGTATAAAAACAAAAAATCCTGATTTTTACATTTTTTTTTATTTTCACTTTTTTCAAAAGTTCTTTTCCAATTTTTTTTAAAAAAATTAGGAAAAAAATAAAAACAAATAAAGATTAAAATTTCATTGAAAGATCTCAATGAAAAAAAAAAAAGTTACTTGGAATGGAATAATAAACACTTGAAATTCAAAGTAAATTAGATCTTGAACCATACAATAAAAAATATTATTTTTCCACACTTTTGTTCTCTTTTTTTTTCGATTTATTTTTGTTACGTAATTGTTTTGTAATTTTTTTTTTTATTGTATGGCCTATAGTTGCTAAGTACAGTTATCTCATTCTATTCAGTTCCCAAAATAATTTTTTTTTCTTTAATTTTTCATTTATGAACTAAAATTTCTTTTTTTTTCTTTTCTTTTTGAAAAAATTACAACTTGCATTTTATTGTGTTTGAAAAATTCTTTCATTAGTAAATCTTTCAATTATGATTTTTTTACCCACTTTAAGTGCCCCTCTTTAATTCTCTGAATGTTTGAACCATTTGCTTCGCAACATAGATTACTGTTTTTTCATACTTGAAAAAAGATTTTTAAAAAAATGATTTTTAAAATCCGGCTTTTTTCCCTTTATACTCAAAATACTCCTTTAAGACCTTAATTTTGAAAAAAAAAATATCAAAAAGGTATTTCGGAACAGAAATTACATAATATCTTTTACATAAAATAAATTCCGTAAAGTATATTATGTAGAAATAAAATATGTAACATAAAATACAGAAAAAAATTTCAAAAAAAGAAATTAGATCTCAAAAAATGGAGGAATATCTTTTGATTTTTTAAATAGCATTTTCTGTTTCTACTTTATAAATCAAAATTAGGAACTTTATTTAAATATTTTTTTTCATCCCATAATAGAAATTCTGGAAAATCCCTATTTATAAACAATTATAAACAATTATAAAAAAAAAAAAAAAAAAAAAAAAACAATAGGCTTAAATGATAAACACCAAAGAGGTTTCAGTCTTAAAACATTGGAGACGTATCAAAATGATCACCATTATATATCAAGTAATGGTAAGATATTTGTGACCAATCAATCGGATTGTTTTGCTACTGTTGGGTATTACCAAAAATATTTTTATATATGGGGTGATATACCATTTGAAACAACGTTGTTAGAAACAGATCACTTATATTCCCAATTTTATATCAAGGGCCAACTCGTTAATGATATTGAGCATTTTTGTTCTCTCAAAAATAATTTAATAATATATACTAAAACGAAGAAATTTTATTTTTTTGTTAGCCCAACTGACAAAATTAAGCAGTTAGATATTACAATGTATTTTCAGGAAGTCAAAACTTTAATTGAACAATTACCTATCACGAATTTATTTAATTTAAATCAAGAATTATTAATTTTTACAAATAATAAAGGCACTTATAAAATAAATCTAAAAAAAAAATATGGTTCAGATTTGAACAAAAAGATAAAACCTCAGAATATCAATACACTTAAGGACATGAAATGCAAACAAATCATTTCGTATGATAATAGCGGGTTTATAATCCATTATGTGGACCCGATCGCACTAGAATTGTTTGATTTATTTAAGCAAAAATTATTTACTGATGTGAATTTAAAAAATTTTAGAATACATCAAAATTTTTTCACATTTAGGCTAAGATGTCCAGTTGATATCTTGGAAGAAAGAATTAAAGATTTTACTAAAGAAGATTTACAAAATTTGATATTATGGGTTTACACTAGTTTAATAAGAGATAATCAAAAAATAAAAGAAATCTCAGAAAAATTAAAGATTAATGATCTATTAGATTATGATCTAACGAAGGACCTGCGCACATTGGCTATTTCCAATTCCACTCAGGATTATACTTTGGTTGTTAACGAAAAAAAAATTAAGGTACACAAATTTATTTTGCAAGCTAGAAGTAAATTGTTCCGAGAAATGTTTACAATTATTGACGAAAATGATAATTGTGTTCATGATTACTCTGGAAAATCGATCACAGCAATAAAAATAATGATTTATTATCTGTATACAAACGAATTATTGGTGAAAGAATTTAATCTTGAAAAAAATCTTGAATTGTTATTCGAAGAACTTGAAGATGTAGTGGATTATTACCAATTAAATGCCAATTGCGATTTCGATTCCCAAGTTCAAAATATGAAAATATTATTAAAAAACAAAATGTTATTACAAAAAAAAGATTTCAAAAAGAACAAAATTCAAAAAAAGAAAAGGAAAAAAAACTAAAAACAAAGATTTTTTAATAATTTCAATTTATTTTTTTTTTTTTTTTTTTTTTTATTATATTATATAACATCGGGTGCTCTTTGGTTATAATACCCCAAAATTGGTCTTATGACAGGTAGTAGTAGACCAAAAAAATTTTCTTTTCCCAAATAGAGGAAATTAATTAACTATTTGTAATGTGTTGTAAAAAAAAAAAAAAAAACAATTAGTTTTTATATTTATTTGGAGGAAGAAGTGGAAAATACAATCTAAGTACCCTTTTACTTAAATTTCACTTCATTAACTTGACAATAAAATTTTGTTTTATCTACATTCAAAATTCCACAAATATACTACCTAAACCCATTTGATTTTTTACTATTCTGTATGTTATGTCATAAAAAATATTACACAATTTATTTTAAAATATCTTTAGTAAAGTTAATTCAAACTGTACTATTTAAATATCCAAAATTTTATATACCATAAAAAAGATCCTACAAAATAATTCTATTTGGTTGTTAATAAAATTACATTTTAATAAAAAAATTTAAAATTTTTTGAAATCAATTTGATATTTAATATTTTTCAGTAGTGAAAAACGGTTGATTATTATTTTCTTTTTGATTGAAAAAACTGTTTTCATAAAGAAGTTTAATCTTGATAGATTTTCTAATAGATTAGAATAGCTAATCACTGAATTTTATTATTTTTTTAAAAAGATAAGAACCCTTTCCATATTACATGTTTTTTATTGAAATTGGTAGTACTTTGTTTTCTCCAAAAAAAGTGTTATTTTTTTTTTTTCATTTTTTAGAAATATTTCAATCAACATAAATTGAAATTAAAAACATAATATATTGATTTCATCAATATTATTATTCCTCTTAATTTGATATACCGGATTAACAAATAGAACAACTAAAAAAAAGGAATTGTTTCTGAAAAATATAAAAAAAAATTTACCCTTCTTTTTTAGAAATATCCTATAACAAATAATTTGGAAAATTTTTTTTCAAGATCATCCTTCTTCTCATTTATTGAATGTATTGAAATTGATTATCAAAATCAGGCTTTGTTCCAGAGAAAAGGTCATGATAACCTTTGAACGGCTCTATTCAAGAGATAAAGTTTTATTGGGATATTATATTTTTCATTGTTTCATCTTTTCAATTTCCCAATAGAAGAACCTTTTAATGAGAGAGAATATGAGTTGAAACAAAAAAATAATAACTGCTCTTTTTTGAAATAACTTGTCGAATAATCCAGAGGGTTTTTTTTTTTTTTTTTTAAACGAAACAGCTTTAGTAAAAACTGGCTCGTAAAATAAATAATGATCTTTAATTGGCAAAAGATAGAAAAAAATGTTAAAAGTGTTTGTTATGAAAAACTAACAAAACAAAAAATATTTTATTTATAAATTATTGTTATAATTTTAATTTAACAATTTTAAATATTTAAATCAAATTAAATTCCACTGGACAAATATTATTTTTTAACAAAAGACATGCGTTATAATAGCATTCTCCAAACCGTTAAGCAATCTATCTTATCATGTTGATTTGCATATATAATAAATTCCAAATTCAAAAATTATTCAAAACTTTATTTTAACATTTAAAACAAAAAATAATGAATTAAATATTGTGGTTAATCATTCATTTTATTAAATCAAGAAATGAATCTCAAAATAGTACAAGGTTCTAAAGATTTTGAATTCAGTATAATTTTTTCATTTATAATTGGTTATAAAATCAGATTAAGATCATACTATTGGGTTGGAGAAATGTTCTTTGGAAATTCCAATTATTTTTAAAGCATGGAAACTTTTGTCAATCAAATAAATAAAAGCCAAATAATCAGTTGGCAAGAAATTTGTTGGGCAAAAAATTGGGTGGATTTGATGATTTGGGGATGTTGAAGATTAAAATTAAAAGGAAAACGAAAACGAAAATGAAAACCAAAACAATACAATAGATTATAATTCACCCTCGTCATCTGATATTAAGTCGTCCAATAGTGAATCGGAATCTTCATCATCGTTTGAATCATTGGAGTTCTCGTTTTGATTATTTTCTTGTGAATTAGTTTTTTCCGATTGCAGCAATTCACCAACATTTTCAGGAATTAACAAATTTTGTTGTGTAATCATGTCAAACTCAAGCCCAAGTGTCTTGAATCTTTTAAACAAGTGATGCTCTTCTTCGTATTTTTTAAAGTAATTGGGATACTCGTAAAAGCTAAACGCAAAGATCCTTGCCAAGCGCCGAAATATATTTTGAAATTCTTGTTGGCCCTTCTGTGGGATAAACGCCCGTGAAGGGAATAAGGTGCTGTTGTTTAATGTGTCTTGTGTTTGTTCAATCGTTTGCGTGATGTAATCGATCGCAGGAACCTTCTTTGGTGGGTAAAATGCGCTCGAGAAAAAGGCAGTCTCCTCGCCGTTGATTTTTAAACGCATATCTGGGTGGTTTTCCACAGTCCAGACCCCGTTATGAAAGACACAAAATTCATTTAATTCGATCACAATCTGGCGCAGGTGCTCATAGATCCAGACGTGCTTGTCTTGGCTCTTGGGTAATCGTACCAATTTCCAGACATCGGAAGCGTCCTCTTGGATCATTCGTTGGATGTGTTGTTGTGTACGAAGCGCCCCGTCCATTTCGTCTAATGTCTCATTTGGCCACTTGAACAGATCTTTGTTTTTGGTCCCTTTTCGGTTTCTTCGAACAATTTTTTGAGTCATTTTGGTTTGATTGAGAAAAAAATAAATGAAAAAAATGATAAATTTTCACTTTTTTTTGATGATTTGTTCATTGATTTTAGATTCACTTATTGTTTAAATTATAGTTATGTGTTTTAAATTGTAATATTCCCATCTTTTAAATCACTATTTTTTCCTTGTAGTTTTTCGTTTATCATTCAAGTTACAGAAAATTGCTTGTAATAACTCAGTTGATGTTTTAGCAGGAGATTTCTTCTTGAAAGAATTTTATTTAATGCTTTTGTTTTTTCAGCCTTTTAAAACCCACAACTTGCGCGTCTCGGTGTTTTTTGTTCTCTTTCAAAGACTTTCTTGAGTCGACAGATCATAAGATTTATTGAATTTTAAAAATATTTAAGGGGGTAAGTATATTTTTCATTTTTTGAGTGCCACCATTTATGTGAAACTTAATTCTTCAAATCATTTCTTTAGTCAAATACATTGATATTTTCATAAATACTAGAGTGGAATATATTCTAGTAATAGATATTTTCATACCAACAAAAAAACGCAAATCAAAAAAATGAAAAAATTGATCAAAAAAAATAAATTAAAATCATTTATTACTTGATCTTATCTGTAACATTTGACACAATTAATTATTCTTTATTTGGTTTTATTTTTAATTCTTTATGAAAAAATTTTATTTGGAAAATTTTTGATAAACAAATTACTGTTTATTTCGAAAGAATTTCCCAAATGAATTTAAAAATCCTATTTTCATTTATGTCATCTAATTCTAGTTTGGGTTCAGAAAATCAGAGATTTTTTGAATTCTTCTTGAGAAATAGGGTTTATTGGACAAATTCATTTGATTTGATAATTCTTTATTTTCCATTAAAATGAGAACTCTAAAAAATTCTGAATCTGATTGAAATTTGTTATTGAATTTCTGTATTATTTTGATTTGAATCTTTTGTAACTGTTTTATGATTCCAAGAATTCAACCCCTTTATTTTAATTTTTGAAATACTATTCTTTGTTTTACTTCGTTTGATAAAAATATAAAAACAAGAATTTTGAAAGTAAATTTGTCTAAAAATCTTTTTTAAAATAATAATAAATAGTAATGGGGATAGAAATTCATGGAAAAAATAGTCTGTATTCATCCAAATTAAGAAGATAAAGAAAACCTATCTTCAAAAATAGTCTTTTATCGATTTTTTTTTTTACTCAATTGATTCTAACAAATTTATTGGGAATGAAAATCTTTCGTGTTTGATCTTCTAAAAGAAAATATTTGTTTCAAATGCAAACCCTTTCATGTATATTTTTTTGGTTTACTGGTTGGATAATTTCGATCATTGATATAAGCACATTACTAGATCTAAAACTTTATTTAATAAAACCAAAAATTGAATCAAAAAAAATGTTCAAAAAATTGAAAAAATTAAGATTCAACTCTGAATTACTTTGATTCCATTCAAAAATAGACTAGTGGATGGTGTTTTGGTTCCAAAGTTTCAAGATCTGGTGGCACTCAAAAAATATTTTTTCAGTAAGGTTAACACAATTAAAAATTTTCAAAATGGTAAAATGTACTTACTTCCTTAAGGGAGTAGTATTTTTTTGAAAAAAATGAAATCTTGTAAAGATATTTTAAAATTTTTTTTTTTATAATTTGTGTTTTGACTTATGAAATGGATGAGTTGACCTCAATTAAATAAATTTATTGGTTTGAATGTATTTTTTGAAATTCAAAATTTGCATGTTTCCAATATAAAACGAGAAAATACTAACCTATCATTTTGTTTAATTATTAAGGGATACGTCTTCTCCAACAACGAGGAAAAATTTTAAAATATGTTAATGGCCGTATTCTCTACTTACAAATTTATACATGCCAAGTTTCAATAAATTCTGATCGACTAAGAAAGCCAGAAAAGAAAATTAGTTTAGTGAGATCAATTTTTTTTTTCCATTTTTTCTGAAAAAGTAAACTATTTAAATTCATTCTATTTCTCATATAATCACAATTTTTTACCCCGTTTATTTCCATTTTTGATCATTATTATACTATAACAAGTCTTTGTTACCAGTAATATTAATATAAAGAATTTTTTTTCTTTTTTTAGATGATACTTTTGGTTAACCAAAAAAATGATATATTCAACGGATTAAAAAATAATTGTATTTTTTTAAGTATGATAGTTAAAATTATCAAATTTTTAAAGTCATGTAAAAATTTTACTTAGAAATTTTGTTTTTGTATTAAGACAAAATTCGATTTTTCAAAATACAATTTTCTTGAAGATATTTGGAATTAGTTAATTTTATCCTCAAAATTCAAATTCAATTTATTTATGACAAAAATGATTTGAATTGTTATAAGGATTCTTGTGAATAAGACCAAACAATTTGTTATAAAAATTAATCAAAATTAAAAATTTTTTTGCATTTTTTTTTGAATTTTTGAAAACCCGAAAAGAATCTTTTTTATAACATTAAAGAAAAAAAATTATTTGAATAATAGATCTCAATTTAATTAATAAAATGTAGTTAAGTTTCTACCAAAATTTAATTTATTGAATCATCTATACCACAATTAGTTTTATTGGCTAAGATTTGAATTGAAATCTTAATCAAAGAAAAAGTTACCCAATAAAAAATTTGCTATCAAAATCAATACTTTTCAACATAAAACAAAATAAATAGGTTACTTTTTGTCGTTTTATATTGGAAACATGCAAATTTTGAATTTCAAAAAAGAGACTGAAATCAATAAATTGTTTAAATGGGGTTAACTTATCCATTTCATAAGTCGAAACACAAATTACAATAAAAAATTTTTTTAAAAGATCTTGAAAAGTATTTCATTTTAATTTCAAAAATGACTACCCCCTTAAGTTAATTCTTGAAAATTGGAAAACATATTTTTTGTTTTATGTTGAAAAGTATTGATTTTGATAGCAAATTTTTTATTGGGTAACTTTTTCTTTGATTAAGATTTCAATTCAAATCTTAGCCAATAAAACTAATTGTGGTATAGATGATTCAATAAATTAAATTTTTGGTAGAAACTTAACTACATTTTATTAATTAAATTGAGATCTATTATTCAAATAATTTTTTTTCTTTAATGTTATAAAAAAGATTCTTTTCGGGTTTTCAAAAAAAAAAAAATAAAATTGCACAAAAATTTTCCATTTTGAAATTTTTTTTTAACAAAGAGTTACTGATAAATTGTAATTTATGTCTGGAAATTTTTATTTGATTTTCCTTTTTGAAATTATTATTTTCAAACGTTGAATAAAGCATTTTAGGAAGTCAAGTGATAATAAACTCTGTAAAATTAGCTACCCTTTTAAATATTCTTTATACTGTGAGTATTTGATAAGAAAAAGTTCAAAGATTTATAAAAATAAAAATTGAACTAAAAATTTTTCGAAATTTATTAGAATTTATTAGTATTTCTTGTTCAAAAGAATCCTTATAACAATTTGAATCATTTTTGGCAGAAAAAAAAATGAATTTAAAATTTTGAGAATAAAATTAACTAATTCCCAAATATCTTCAAGAAAATTTTATTATGTAAAATCGAATTTCATCTTAAAACATAAACAAAATTTCTTTGTAAATTTTTACATGTCTTTTAAAAATTTAATTATTATAACTATCCCTTCTTAAAAAAATACAATTATTTTTTAATCAGTTGAATATAACATTTTTTTTATTGGTTAACTAAAAGTATCATCTCATAAAATAAAAAAAAATCTTTATATTAATATTACTGGTAACAAAGACTTGTTATAGTATAATAATGATCAAAAAATTAATAAACGGGGTAAAATATTGTTATGGTGTGAGAAATAAAATGAATAAAAATGTTTTCTTTTTAGAAAAAAATGGAAAAAAAAAAATTGATCTCACTAAACTAATTTTCTTTTCTGGCTTTCTTAGTCGATCAGAATTTTTTGATATTTGCATATATAAATTTGTAAGTAGAGAATACCACAAATAATATATTTTAAAATTTTGCCTTGTTACAATGGAAGACTGATCCCTTAAGAGTTAGTGTGTTAGAAGAAAAAAGTGCTGATAATTGAAATTGAAATTATGTTACTGATTTTTGAATTCTATATGGGAAAAAAATTTCAGGTCATTTATCGTATTATTTTTGACCGAATTGAGTTTCAGTGGTGGGTGTAATTTATGATTTCTCTTTGAAAAAGAAAATAAAAAAAAAAACCAAAGTATTTTTTTTTCATTGAAGAATAAATGAAAAAAAAATCTTATGGTAAATTTAATATCAAATTCATAAAAAAATTACAAGATCTTGAAATTGAAAAATGAAATAAAAGAATGATTACTAAATAACCAAAATTATGTTTGAAGCTATTTTCCAAAATAAATTATAGGTTTTAAAAGTTTGCTCCATTGTTTTCTCATTTTGATAAGTTCAAAATCCGATTATATCTCTGAATTATTAAAAAAATGGGTTTTTTTGTTGAATGATGAAAGAAATCTTAACATCTATAAAAAATGTGTACCAAAAATATACCTGTAAAAATGAAACCACTAAAGTTTAAAATAGCTTACTATAAAAATTGTATAATTTTAAAAAAAAAATACAATAATTATTTTAAACTTGAAAAAAATATAATTTTTTGATTTGAGAAAATTTCAAATCAATTATTTTTTTTATTTTGAATAAAAAAGATAAAAAAATACCTAAAAACAACCTAACTAATAAATTAAAAATTCTCCCAATATACTTTTTCAAAAACGGAGAAATTTCAACTTATAACCAAAAAGAAATACTTTTTGATTTGATTATTTTTAATCAATAATTAATAAATCAATCTTATTTTTTTCAGTGGATTATCAATAACCCAAAGATTACATTTATTAATCGACTTTTTTTTACTTCTCAATTTTTTAAATATTTTCAAATAAATAAATACTATTTAAATTAATAATTAGAATAATAAAAAAATAATTAATATTATCAAATAACCAATTTTTAATAACAAGAAAAGGTTTTTTATATTCTTAAGAAAGTACATACATTTTACCATTTTGAAAAATTTTATTTCTGTGAAACATTACTGAAATGATTTTTTGAGTGCCAACAGAATTTTAAATTTTGAAAAAGAAAATCCATTTCTACTCTATTCGTGAAAAAAACGAAGATAAAGTAATTCAGAGTTGAATCTATCATTTTTCGATTTTTTATTAATCACAGATTGTGGAATTTCTATCTATAATCGATAACCTCAGCATCGGATTTTGTTCCTCCTGTGTATTCTGGGGACGTGTCGTCAAGTGTTATAGAGTGTCAGGTTTACTTGAGGTTTTTTTGTATTATTTATAAAATTTATCGATTTTCGTTAGGTTTTTTTGAGTTTTCTATTTATTTAGAAAATCAATAGATTTTCGTTAGGTTTTTTTTAATTTTTAAAATAAACAGAAAATTTTAATAAATTTTCTGTTTATTACAAAAATTAAAAAAAAAACCTAGAACACTTCAGAAATAAAATTGAAAACCTCAAAAAAACCTAGAACACTTCACAAAAAAACAGAAAACCTCAAGAAAACCTACAGGCCGTTTTCCCGAATTAGTATTAATTTAGTAAAATCAAGGATTATACTCAATTCTTTCAAATATTGGAAAAAAAACTACAATGGATAGTTTCTATTCGGTCATGAAAATGATACTATTATTTTTTATACATATTTTAATTATTTTTCTTCTTCTCTTTTTTTATTTAGTAAATTTTCTTTAATTGCTCCTTTCTCTAAATAAACAAACATTTTTCGATTTTTTATACATTTTTTTTTTGATTCAATTTTTAGTTTTATTTAATTTTGTTGGGGATTTATAGTTGTTTATACAAACGAGTGAAATTAATCAAAGAGTAAACCAAAAAAAATATACCCGAAAAATTGTGTCTTTCAAACAAATATTTTCTTTTAGAAGACCAAAAACGAAAGTTCACCTTTACAAATAATTTGTTTTACAATCAATAATATAAAAAAAAAATTGACAAAAACCTTTTTTCGAAAATTTATTGATTTTATCTTCTTAGTTTGTATGAATTAAAACAATTTATTTACCTTGAATTTCTGATCCTATTACTATTTATTATTATTTTACAGAATATTTTGTTACAACTTTACTTTCAAAATTCTTGTTTTGAATATTTTTATCAAACAAAAACCAAAACAAAGAATACTATTTCAAAAATTATAATAAATTAGTTGGATTCTTGGAATCAAAAAACAGTTACAAAATAATCAACCCAAAATAATAGAAATATTTAGAAAAAAATTCAATCAGATTCAGAATTATTTTTCGTTCTCATTTTAATGGAATATAAATATATATATAATCAAACAAATCCACCAATAAACCCTTACTCTTAAGAAGAATTTAATAAATAACTGATTTTCTTGACGAAAATTAGAATTAGATGAATTAAAATCAAAATAGGATTTTTAAATCCATTCTGGGAATTCTTTAGAAATAAATAGTAATTTGTTTCTCAAAAATTTTCCAAACAAAAGTGTTTCTATGAAAAATAAAAAATAAAACCAAATTAAAATAAGTAATTGTGTCAAATTTTATAGATAATATCAAGAAATAAATTGTTTTTGTTTTTTTTTTAGGAAACTTTTCATTTTTTTGATTTGCGTTATTTTTGAGTTGAATGAAAATATTTTATACTAGGATATATTCCGACTCTAGTACTTATTAAAATATCAATGTATTTGGCTCAAGAAATGATTTAAATCTTTCAGTTACACATAAATGGTGACATTCAAAAATGAAAAATGTACTTGCCCTCTTAATATTTGAAAAAGAATATTTACTAATCTTTTAAATTTCAAGAAACTTTTAAAGAGTTTGGAAAGTACAATAATGGGAAAATTATTAAATTACAAATTTGGTCAAATTTCATTTTTTTTCAAAATAGTCAATCCCATTGAAATATATTGTCTGTGGGTATTTGACCCCCCCCCATTATGAGTGGGTTAATGTATTTTATGGTGGGTTAGAGTGTGTTCGGGTGGGTTTGGGTAGTTTGTATGGTATGTAGAAAATTTTTATTAGGATTTAAAAAAAAATAATTAAGAGACCAATTAGACTTTTGTAACTTGTTTTAATGGAAAAAATTTACACTTAACTTTTTCTGGTAATATTGAGTTTTTAATAAATTTATAATAATATTTAATATTGATGATTTCAAGATTTTGAATTTTCTAAAATTTAAGTAATAAAATTCAGCCAATCACAAAATAATTTTTTTGTTTTTTCTTCCCACAATTATAAAAAACCATTAAAAACTTTCATACCAATAATAATAATCAATAAACTCTTCAAAAATATGTTAAAACTTCATTTGACCAATGTTGAAATTTCATAATATACACAAAATAATTGATCAATATTTTTCTGATTTTCAATTATTTAATATTTGATTTATTTTTTCTTGTAGTTTTAAGATATGATTTAAGTTTCAAAGTTATTTGTACATCTAAACCCATAATAATCAGTAAAAGTGTATTTTTCATGATTAAAAAGTATTTACAAATTTTTCCTTTTCTTATTTGATCGATAAAAAGCTAAATTTAAAATATTAAGATTTTTTCAATTAAAATATAATTGATAAAAATGAATTCTTTTTAATAATATCTAATTTCTCTAAAGTTGATAAACGAAGCTTTTTTATCGTTTTTGAGTTTGCTCACGTGTAAATAATGACGATTTTATCTTTGTGGATTAAAGTAAATAAGAGATATCTGAACCTTAAAAAAATTGAACAAATGTTAAAAAAATTCTTTAAGTCTAATTTCAATAAAAAATTGATAACGGCAGGATTCGAACCTACGCTCCGAAGAAACAGCGCCTAAAGCTGCCGCCTTAACCACTCGGCCACGTTACCATACATTAAAAAACATTTTTTTCTCTGTTTTTTTTTTTTTTCGAAACTTTATTCAATATTTTTTAAAAATTCTTCAATATACAATACATTTTATTTTATTAATTCAATGAACTGAAGTTGTTCAAAAACAAAAAATCACACACTGATTATATACTACTTTTACAAAATCTGTTAAACTCCATTTGATCTTATCATTACAAAAAAAACAAATTATTACTTAAATGTTCGATTATTTTTCAGAAATATTAATATAGGAACAACTCAAAAAAACTCACATATAATATCTATTCATAAAGGTTATTAATAGCTGGTTAACATTAGCTTATTATTAAAAAAAAAAAACAAAAATTTAAAATCAAGGTTTAAAAATAAAGCCATGGTTTTTTTTATATAAGTTTGATACAGATATGATTAAAGAAATTGACAATAAACAAAAAATAAATATGATATATATTTCTGAAATACTGTTATTAAAAATAGAATTCCAAAAATGAAGGATTAAATAGTAAAAATTTCTTCAAACAATAGAGAAATTTTTAAGATAATTTTGAAAAAAACAAAAAATTTCAATAAAAATATTGAGAAATTTTGGAAAATTCATTTCGGAATATAAAATATATAAAATATCAAGGGGTTGACCTTTAAAAATTGATTTGAACTTGGGTATACGATTGGATAGAGAATTTACTGTTATATTAGAAAAAAAAAAAAAAAAAAATCAAATAATAAGCAAAACTTCTGAAAAACTTTCAAAAAATTTTCAACAAATTTCTCTCAGAATTTAAAATTTACTAATAATATCAAGGAGTTTACGATCAAAATTGATTTGAAATTTATGTATAATATTGAATACCGAATATGATGTTACTCTGGATCAAGAAGAAAAAAAAGCACCGATTATATTTCCGAACATATTTTAATTATCTCCCTATTTTTTTCTGATAAGAACTAAATAAATTAAACTTTCCAAAACTATTAGAACAATTTAAATTAAAAGACCAATATGCAAAAGTTGTTAGCTGTGTTTAAAATAAAAGAAGATATTTCTTGTTTCTCGAAGACCTATACAGAAGAAAGATCAAAGAAACGAACATAAACAAAAATTAGAGAAGATATTGATTTCTACAAGAGCCACGATTAAAAAATAATACATAAATTGAAGGATCAAATTATGAAAATTTTAGAATAAAATATAGTTATTTATTTTGTAAAAAAAAAAAAAACTAATAAATTTAAAAAAAATCCCTGATAAATTATGAATTAAGGGAGCAGATTTTTTAAAAAATATATTGAAAACTTGTCAAGATCTTGTAATTTTTTTTTTTTTTGTTTCTATTTTGTTGGGAGGAAAACGAATTTTATGGTACAGTCGTTATACTAACCAGAGTTTAAAAGAATATAGTAAAATCTTAGATTTTTACTCAATTCTATTGAATTCTGGATAATCTCCGTTAGGTTTTTTTTTTACTTTTTGAATAAAAAGAAAATTTATTTAATTTTTGCTTTATTTCGAAAATTAAAAAAAAAAATTTAGTTAGCTTTTTTTGAATTTAAAAGAAGTGAGTTAAACCTTTGATTGTAATCTATTCTTTTGAATTAAAAAAAACCTAGACACTATACAGTACTTGACAGTACTTTACGACAATCGACGGTATTTCATTTATTTCTAAATTTAGTTTGAGAAATTTCAATAAAGAGTCATTATTATCTTTATCATTGACTACTGATAAAATAAAGAATGGACCTTTATTTCATAAAAATCAAAAATATTATTCTTTAATTGGTGATTATATTTGTTTATTTGAATTAATTCCTTCGTCCAAAATTTCCAATTTTTTCATTGAATAGGTAATACCTCAATAAAATGATAGATATCTTTAATGATTTGTAAATTAGAAAGATTTATGTATAAGCTACAAAATTTTGTTTTTAATTTACTCTTATCTTTGAAATAAGAATATCTGTTTAGATAATTTGAGTTATCTCATAATTTTAAAATTGAAGTTAGTCCTACCCATTTTAGATATTTTTTGATTTTCGATTTTTTTGAATTTTAGAAATAAAAGAAAATTTAGATAAATTTTCTTTATATTTCTAAACTAAAAAAAACTAGAATTAGCTTTTCTTGAGTTTTCTGTTTATTTGAAAAAACTATATATTTTCGTTAGATTTTTTTTTACTTTATGAAATAAAACGAAAATTTATTTAAATTTTCTGTTTATTTCAATAAGTAAAAAAAGACCTAGAACACTTTACCAATAAAACAGAAAGAATCAAGAAAATCAATGTTGATTTTCCGGGTTTTAAAAGAATAGAGTTAAATCATTGATTTTTCTCTATTCTTTTTGGATATTGGAAAAGTGTATGGCGATTTTTTTTTTTTTTTGAGTTTAAAGTTTATTTGGAAAATCAATGTATTTTCGTTAGGTTTTTTTTAATTTTCTATTTATTTTGAAAATCAATATATTATCGTTAGGTTTTTTTTACTTTTTGAAATAAACAGAAAATTTTAATAAATTTTCGGTTTATTTCAAAAAATAAAAAAAACCTAGAACACTTCACAAATAAAATAGAAACCCTCAAAAAAACCGAGAAAACTTAACAAATAAAACAGAAAACCTCAAGAAAAGTACAGTTACTTAACAAATAATAAAAAAAAAAAAAAAAACCTAGGCACTCTATGCCAATTAAAAAACTATATGGTAATCTAAGGCACTCTATGGTGCAAATTTTTATTGGTATAGAATTAAATTCCATTTCAGTCAAAGGGAACCAGTCAAAAATGAAACATTCACTTTATTTTTAAGAATCAGCCAAACTTAGATTTTTTAAAAATATATGGGAAAAAATAAACTTCTTATTAGAGGTAATCATAAAAGAAAAACCCAAACAAATCATAAATTTCAAAAAAAGAATAATGTTAAAAAAAATTTGGGCACTTTCCATTAGTAAGTCTCCTGCAAAATTTACAATTACTTTGGAAAAGTAAAATTGATGAAAATATGATTTTTTACTTGTAAATATATGAATTTGAAAAGTAAATAAAATGTATCACTTTTATTTATGTTAATTTGGAGTTTCAAACATTATTTTTTTCAAATTAACTTTTTTTTTAAAAAAAAAAATTGATTAAATAAAAAACAATGATAAAAAAAAAAAAAGTAAAAAGCAAAAAACAAAAAAAAAAAATTTTACAAAATGAGAAAAAAGGATTTTGATCTAAAAATTGAAAATTTTATTTTGAGAAGAATAATTTATTAAACTCAAAGAATATGTTCTATTTATTTAATATACCGTGCACCCTTTGACTGAAAAACAGTTTATATCAAAAAAATATCGTAATATTCTAGGCCTTCCCATCCAGAACTATGTAATATTAATTTTTGTCTCAAATATATTATATTTACATTTAATAATTTTAAATTTTCTATTTCACAATTACTATTTTTATCTTTTTTTTTTGGAATTTTTTCAATAACAAGAATTTCAAAATTCTTTTAGAATTCTGGGTCCATATTATAAAATTTTATATTATCAAAATCGTTTACTGATTTATTTTTATGAATATTTATTAAATCATGAATCTTTTCTAAAGAAAAAATTCTTTGTCTCAATAAGATTTATATTCAGTACCAATTTTAAGGCACAAACTTGGAACAAAATTTAAAGCACAATGAAAATCTCAAATTAAGGTACTAAATTCAGATTGTAGTAAAATAAATTGTAAAAAAAAATTACAAATTTTGTGTTTTAATTTGAGATTTTTTTGTGACTTTTTTTGCGTTGAAAGTTTGTGTCTTAAAATTTTAACTGACTGTATGATATCAAATATTTCAAAATAATATTCTTTAATTAATTTTGATAATTTTTAGTCCTGGTTTTTTTTATAATCATTTTGCTATAATCTTGATACTTCTTTAGGAAATTTTTATTATTTATAATAATTTTTGTTGAATATTTCCTACAGTCAGTTTCGCTTTTAATACACAAAATTTCAACGAAATTTAAAGCACAATAAAAAAATCCTAAAGTAAAGCACAAAATTCAAATTCTAGTAAAATAATTTGTAAAAAAAAAAATTCCAAATTTTGTGCCTTAATTTAAAATTTTTTTGTGCTTTAAATTTAGTGAAAGTTTGTGCCTTAAAAGTGAAACTGACTGTAATTTTATATATTAATTTCTAATATTTTAGATTACATTGAAATTATTCATTGTTTTCTTTATTAATTTATGTCATTTTTTATTATTTTTTATTTTAATTTTATATAATAATTTTTTTTCCAATAATAAAAAAACACATTGTAATTTCTGCTTACGCTTATAAATGGGTGATTTAAGATATCAAAGCTTTTTATCCATTTGATTATATATTTTCAAATCAAAATTCTCATTTTTACAATATAAAACAGAAAAATAAATAAAAAAATATTTTAATTGTAATTAAATTAATTCTTGAAAATGGTAAAACATATTTTCACGGAATGTCAGAAAGTATTATTTAAAAAGAAAATTTTTAATTTTGCTTTTTTTATTAATAATTAATCTTTCAATTTACTTCTTGGTAAATAAAGATAATTGAAATTTATGTGATTAAATTACTGAAATTTTTAATAGAAGTTTAACAAAAGTTTACTAATTAAATTTCGATCTATTAAGCAAAAAATTTTTTTTATTTATTCAAGTTTGAAAAAAAGTTGTAGTCTAGTTTTCAAAAAATGAAAAAAAAAAAGACAAAAAAAAAGACAAAAAAAATTCTCCCATTTTGAATTATATTATAAAAAATCATTTGGTCTTACTCAAACAAAACCTTATAACAATTCGAATTATTCTTACCACAAACAAAATCGATTTTGAATTTTGAGGATAAAATTGCAAAATTCCCAAATATCTTCAAGAAAATTTTATTTTAAACAATCAAATTTTATCTTTACATAGAAAACCCAATTTCTTTGTAAATATTTTAGTTAACTAGTTAAAAAAATTAATGATTATAACTACTCTTCTTAAAAAAATACAATTATTTTTTAATCAGTTGAATAAATTAATTTTTTTGGTTAATTTAAAAAATTATCTCTAAAAATCAAAAAATCTTTATATTAATATACTTTGAAACAAAGGCTTGTTAATGTGTAATAACGATAAAAAACATAATTAAAAAGGTAAAAACTTTTTTGAATTTATTTTTGAAATAAAATGAATTTAAGGGGTCAGTTCTCCGTGAAAAAAACGCAAAATTTTAAAATATGTTATTGTCGGTATTCTCTAATTATAAATTATCTATTTTTCAAGTGTCAAAAAATTCTGATCGACTATTAAAACTCAAAAAAGAAAATTTTTTCAGTGAGATAACTTTTTTTTTTTCCATTCTTTCCCAAAAAAGAAAACATTTTATTCATTTTATAACTCACCATATAAAAATTTTATTACCCCTTTTTTATGATGATTTTCCATCATTATTAAACAACAACAAGCCTTTGTTACAATTTATATTAATATAAAGATTTTTTGATTTTTAGAGATAAATTTTTAAATTAACCAAAAAAATTAATTTATTCAACTGATTAAAAAATAATTGTATTTTTTTAAGAAGGGTAGTTATAATCATTAATTTTTTTAACTCATTTTTGAATTTTATGAGGAAATTGGGTTTTTGTTAAAAGATGAAAATTTGATTTTTCAAAATAAAATTTTCTTGAAGATATTTGGGAATTTTGTAATTTTATCCTCAAAATTCAAAATCACTTTTTTTTCTGGTAAAAATGATTCGAATTGTTATAAGGGTTTTTTTGATTAAGACCAAACAATTCGTATAAAAAATTTTTTGTAATTTTTTTGAAAACAAGAAAACAACTTTTTTCAAACCTACAAGCATAAAAATTTTATACTTTATATATCTCAATTTCATTCAAAAAATTTTGTTAAACTTGGATCAAATATTCATTAATTTAATCACCCATACTTCAAAATAACTTTTATTGTTGATATTTGTATTGAAATATTAATTATAAAATATAATAATAAAAAATATCTTTCTAAATTAATACTTTCCAACATAAACCTAAAAATATTGTTTTGGAATTTTCAAGAATTGACTTACTTGTAAATAAAAATAAAAGTTATTTTTTTTCGTTTTATATTGGAAACATACGGATTTTGGATTTAAAAAAGTTACTCAAATAATAAATTTTTTAAATATGTTCACTGATCCATTTCAAAAGTAAGAAACACAAATTTTAAAAACAATTTTTTTCAAGATCTTGAAAAGATTTCATTTTATTTTTAGAAAATATTCCTCCTTTAAAACTTTTCTTTTTCAGAAAAGATGGAAAAAAAAATATCTTGATCTCTTTAGAAAAAATTTCATTTATGTGGTTACTGAGTTACTCAGAATTTTTTGACACTTGGTATCTCCAAAAGTTGTAAGTAGAGAATGTCACCAATAAAATATTGGAAAATTTTATACTGTTATTGTAGAGTAATGATACCTTAAGGGGTATAAGCCCTGTCATTCCATATAAGATTATCTTATTTCGGGTGTGGTGACTTGTTAATTAGGTTCTTAGCTGATCGATCTTGGACTTGGTACGGGGTTTAAAAGTGGTCCATAAAGGCAATTATTTGTCAATTGATTTTTTTTTTTTTTCCAAAATCCAAATCGAAGAGTCTAAGATAAACTAGATTGGTAGATGTTTCAGAATAAATTGAGATTTTTGGGTTGTAGAAGAAAATTTTAATTTAATTTTTCGTCAATTAACTAACGGAAAAAAAATTATTTTTTATAAAATCTCAAAATCAGACCAAAAAACTAATTAAAAATTACCATCAAAAACCCAAAAACCACATTTTTTTATAACTTAATTACCAATCTATTTTCTTCCATTCTTCAATTCAGAAAAACAAAATCAATCAATTGACAAATAATTGCATATTTGGACCACTTTTAAACCCCAAACCAAGTCCAAGATCGATCAGCTAAGAACCAAATTAGTAAGTCACCAGCCCGACTTAAGATAGTCTTTTTTCAATTTTCAGGGATTATAAACCTAAGAAAGGTTTTAATCAAACATTATACCTAACATAAAAGTGACACAAAACACCAATGAATTTCCTATAAAATAAGTTTATCCCGAAGTATTATTGGATACTTGGTTTCATACAACTTTGAGAAAAGGTATAGGTATTAATTTTGTAATATGGGTTTGGTGTCCTTAATATGCTATATATTGGCAACTTTACTTTTTATTTCTACTTTGCAGTTAGAGTGCTTTACCAAGATAACAAAAAATAAAATCAAACAAAATATACTTATATAGTATTAAAACCCCATTTGGTCTTACTCTAGCCCATTAATAAACTTTAACCAATGTTTTTTACTTTTTTCGGATTTGCAGATTGAAATCATATCTTCATACTCAAATCTGATTTAAATTTGAGTTGAGGAAGGATTTTGGATTAGTCTAAATTGCAAAAAAATATATTTTAATTTTGTTGTAAAAATTTCATCCTAATTACAAATTTTGTGAACTAAAAATGTTGGTTTTTTTTTTGTATAAGGAAATCATTAGAAAAATTTAAACTTTTTCATTAACAAATTTTTTTACAATAAAAAGATTTTTTGTTTCAAATTGTCAAAAAGATCTATTTTTCAATTTTTTTTCTTCAAAAAATCTAAATATTATCTTTCCAATTCTCTCTATTTCTTTCTTAATTTTTATTTAAAGAACCCAAACACTTATTTATGTGTTGCTGTTAACAACCTATTTTCAGATTTATATTATAAATTAAGTGGGTCAATATTTTGAACCGAGATAAATATTGGTAAAAGATAAAAACAGTGATTACAAACATCATAATAATTTCTTTTCAAATGTTTAACATTCGCTATTGAGATATATAAATCAATTTGATTCTCTTTTTGGATATCTTAATTTTCTATCTTCAAAAAATAAAAAAATTTTTTAAGATTTATTTAAAAAATATTGATACAATAAGACAAAAATTCTGTTAGTTAGTCTCAAAAGATACTAATTATTATAAAATTTGAACAAATTATGAAATATAAAAAAAAAAGCCTCTTTACTCTTTAGAAATTAAACAAATCAAGTGGTTTTGTGTAACCAGAGAAAAAAATTGTTAACGAAGGTTTTGAACTCAAAGAAAATATTTGAGATTGAAATGAAACACAATTTATTTTTTTCAATTAAAATGAGAATTCACATTTTACAAGGAAAACGAAAACCAAAAAATCTAACGTGAACAAATTACAAACTGAAAAGAACAAAAATAATAAAAAAATACAATTTTTTCAACCATTTTTTTATTTTTTATAATTTGAATTAAAAATGTTTTCTTTTCCTCTCAAAAAAACCGATCGAACCGATCTTTTTGGAGTATTAAAAAAGTACTTAAAAAAGAATTTTAAAGGTAACATTCAACAACATAAAGAAACACATTCCGTTTTGGTCTCGACCCTTTCAGAATCAATTCTAACATAACAAAAAACAAAACAAAAAACAAATAACAAACAACAAATAACAAAAAACAAAAAACAAAAAACAAATGACAAACAACGAATAAAACTTTTCTTTTGAATTATTTTTTGAAATTCCATAGGCAAATTGAAAGAATATCAGAATGATATTCAAATCCTCCACGACTTAAGACAAGAAATGAGAAAGGTTGAAAATTATGTTTCGAACGAAGTGCTCTTAAAGTACTATGGTTACTTAATCATCTTACGAACGAAATTCCCATTCAACAAAAATAACCCCCGAAGAGTCAAAATCAATTTTCGTTGGACCGACACCTTTTTGAAAAATAAAGTTGCTTGCGACGAAATTTCATATGAGCAAGGAGCCGTTCTGTTTAATTTGGCATTATTAGAGCTTCAAAGGTCCACGAGCTTTAATGTTGAGACCGAAGAGGGCATCAAAAGCACAATAAACTCTTTAAAGTTGTCTGCTTCATATTTCAATCATATACGAGAAAAGATTTTAAAGGAACTGCTTCTCGCGCCTTCGAAAGACTTAAACTCTGCAACCTTGTCCATGCTCGAAAATTGGTTGCTTGCTCAGGCACAGGAATTGGTAGTTAAAAAGGTTATCAAAGATAATATGAAGGCTGCTTTGATTTCCAAATTAGCAATGGAAACAAGTTCAATGTATTCAAGATCATATTCTCTTTTCCAAAGCAGTCCAATTAATAATGCGCTTCCTAAGGTAATACTTGTTCTTTTTTTTAATTTTCCAAAAATATTTTTTTTTCTTCTTTTGTTCTTTGACTCTTTTCCTAATTTGGTTTCACCTCGTTTGCAGTTTCGTTTTGAAAATTCCAATTATTTTTGATTTTTGTGCCTTTTGAATTTAAATATTAATCAGGTTTAATTTATGTAATTGTGTTTTTTCAAAATTACTATTTTATTTTTTTTTTTTCTCGTTTGATTCGATAATTGTTGTCTAGTTCAATAAACTTTTTTATTTCACCCCAACCCACAAGAAAGTAAATCAATTTAAATTATTATCAACAAGGTCACAAAGAATGTAAAATGAAAGAAATCTTGAGAATTAAGATTAATACAACATAGACACAGCCGTTTTAAAAAAGTTTAACTGCTATTGTTACAAAAAAGTTAGACATGTTAAAAAAGAGGAACATTTTTTTTTTTGAAATTTTAAAAAAAATAAACAATCACAATTAATAAAAATGAAAAAATTCACCAATATTTTTTAAAGTTAATAAGAACTCAAATCTGGATGAAAGTCTTTTAAGGACTATCTTCATATTTTATGGTCTGTGAATATTACTTTTATGATTAACAAAATATTTATTGACTTTTAAGAATGTTGGCTTCATCGTTCTTGTGCAAATTTAAACTTGTGGTTTTTTTTTTCGAAAATTTTTGCTATTGGGAAAATCATTTCCACTATCCGAAATTCAGAATTTTCACTGAAAAAGGTTTGAAAAACAAAAATTTTCGGTTGAGGTTCGATTTAAATCACTTAAAATCATCTATAAGTTTACTTTGATTGTATCAATATACCTGGAAATAAATTGGATAGACCCAGACATAATATCAAAAAAAAAAAAAAAAAAAAAAAGATTTTAAATTAGCTTTGTTTTATTCGAAAATTCGTAAAAGTTTTTGACAAAGAAATGTTTTCATTCAAACTCCTTAAAATCCTAAAAATTTGTAATATTTTGACTTTCTTTCAATTGACTAATCTTTTAAATCATTTTTAGAGGCCAAGATTTTGGATTTCAATCCCTAACAGAGCATAAGATATGAATAGACCTTAATAAGTATGGCATCTAACTTTGATTCTCTGAATTTCAATTTCTTCAAAATTGTTCAAGTAAGATATTTACAAAAAAAGTGGTGCATTTTTTTTTTTTACATTTCATAAAAAATATCTTTTAAAAGTATGTCTATTCGTAAATTGGCAATATCAAATTAAGAGGAATTTTAATAATTATTGAATTCGAACTTATTAAATTTCAAAAAATATTCCCAAAAAATGAAAAAAATTTACACACTTTTGTTGTGCAAAACAAGATAAGGCCAATTTCAATTAATAAAGAAAAAATAAAAAAATAGGCATTATGAGAAGGATCTACCAATTTTTTAAACAAATAAAATGTAGTTATAAGTTTTCCCTTATATCCAAAATTTTATCAAGATTATCGAGATTAAACCTCTTTTAAAAAAACAATATTTTGATGAAAAAAACAGAAAATAATAACTCTCAATTTTAACACCTTTAAAAATACCTTATAAAATTGTGATCAGAAACTTTTATGTCTTTTATTAAAAGTAATACCTTACAAACAAACAAATTAAATTATTACGAAGAATCAATTAATGATGAATTACAATTTTGGATATTTAAATCCAAATATGAGGATTGAGTTTAATTAAGATATTTTAAAAATATTTTTGCCCCACTCTTATGGAAATATCTTAAATTGTAATAAAAATCAAATACTTTATTTTTAATTATAAATAAAACACCATTTCAAAAATTGTAACTCGCCTGAAATAATAAATTGAAAAAAAAAAATATATTCTTTTTTGGTATTCAAGAACAATTAATTATTCAAACCTATTTATAATTCTCTTTTAAATTATTCTAAATATATAAAAAGCAGTTATTTTCAAAATACACAAAAATAAAATCAAAAACCAAAAAAAAAGTTACTCACAATTTTTGAAATGAATATTTTGGATATTTTATTAATGAACTACTATTGAAAAAATGTCAACGACAAGATTTTTTGATTAACAATATATATACTTTAAAAAACATACATATTCACAATTTTCAGGATTATTTATCTTGTTACAGGTCTTTTTTTTTTCAACATTACTTTTGGATTGAAAAAAAAGGATCAAAAAAAAAAAACAAAAAAACAGAAAAAGAAAATCAACCAAAAAAAAAATTAGTTTTTTTATTTCTCTCAACAAAAGATAATGAATTCCTTTAAAAAAAACAGAAAATAATAAGCCCAATTAAAATTTTTGTAAAAAAATATTCAAGCTTTTAGAGATGTTTTAAAAAAGTGTGATCAAAAAAGTTTTTAATAAATCCCTGAAAAAAGATGTATTGAAGTTTGTTAACTGTTTTATAGATACTATTTGAATACTTTTATAAAATGACTCTAATACTTGTGATTTAAATTGTTTTTAGGAAAAAAAACTTTTGTTCACATTTATCATCAAACTCAATTTTTATCATAGTGTGATAAATTTAATTTATTATTAGTGTTGGATCCTATTTTTTAAAAAACATTTTCCTTCAATTTGTCAATCGATATTTGTATTCAATTTATAATTTATTTTAATGATTATACACAAACTTTTTATTTCTTGAATAATAAATAAAAAAAGATAAAACAAATTATTGAAAATTTTTAATCAGAAATTTAAATTGTCTAAAGATTACTATCAAAATTAATAATGAATTGAAAACAAATTTTGAAAATAATTTTCCAAATTTTGCTTTTCATTTTAATGATAAAAAAAAAAAAAAAAAAAAACTTTATTAATTTCTAAAATTACCTAAAAATTAATAATAATAACAATATTTTATTTTTCTTTACAATTTCAAAATAATAATCCAATAATAATAATCCAAAAATAATAAAACACAAAAAAAAATAATAAAAAAACAATTAAATTGTAACTATTCCCCACTTATAGAAATTTTCATCAACATTGATTTGTAAGCAATTATATTTCCACGCTTTGGCTCAAAAATATCAATCCATTGTAAGTTATTCAAAATCTAAATATGGGATTCAAGTTGGGCATTTACAATATGCATGTGAATTAATTGGGCAAACAAAAAACCATATGAAATTTTTACCAAATGGCTTTCTAATTAGTCTTAAAGAGTTTATTAATCAGATTTCAAAGGAATACAAGTCTGCTGATAAGGAAAACAATATATGTTATAGTGAATCTGTTCCACCAGTTAACTCTTTACCAAAGTTACAAAAGCATCAAATTGTCAAGCTTGTAGCATTGCCAAAATTTGAAGAATACATTGATGTCAAGATCTTTAGTGGACTTATACCACTTCAGGTTGTTGAAGGCTTGGAGAAATTCAAAGAAAAACTTGAAGCTGTCAAAGAAGATCTTAAGCAGGCATGCGATGAAAAAAATGGAGCCATCCAAGAACTTTACGAAAGATTGGGATTACCTGGCTCCATTTATGCGCTTGAATCTGATGGTGCCTTGCCCGAAAACATTGTTAGCGGGTTGAAAATGGCTAAGGAAAACGGAGGCTTTGAGCAACTTTTGGAAATTCAAACCAATCTGACCGAAATGTACAAAGGGAGCCATTCGATGATCCAAGAAATTGTGCTTAAAGTTAAAGAAGAGGAAGATGAAGATCTGGAAATTAGCATGCAATATGGAGAACAGTGGAAGAGGGCAACATCTGGAGAATT
The DNA here is from genome assembly GCA_027625915.1 of Anaeramoeba flamelloides. Classification (NCBI taxonomy): domain Eukaryota; family Anaeramoebidae; genus Anaeramoeba; species Anaeramoeba flamelloides. The sequence continues at coordinate 2,530,216 of JANTQA010000063.1, forward strand.
GAATGGGAAGCTAAAAAAGCAATTATCTATTTATACACAAAAATTGAGACAAGCACAAAACGCTGATACAACAATTAAACAAGAGTTAGAAAGGAATTTTGAAAGCTTGCAATTGTTAGCATTAAGTGAAAAGCAATTAATTGGAAAGTTACCAATGGGAAGCAGCTCAATGAGCCAAGAAACACAAAAATTAGTTGGCAAAATTAAAATAATTTTAAAGCAATTAGATCAATATATCGAAACAAGAAATGAAGCATTAGAAAAATTTTCCACAATTTCAGATGAAGATCGAAATCAAATGAGTTCCGAGCTTTTGAAAACTGGGTCGATTTCAGAATACGACAACATTATTGATAGCTATATTAATGAAAACTTTAAGGACATAATTATGCAAACAAGATCGAGTCTCAATGATCAAGACGATGTTCTCCAAAATCTTGAATTTTTAAATCAAGATTTTGTTAGTTCAACAAAAGAAAGCAATGCCCTGAAAAAAAAAGAACAATTCCTCCAAAATCTTTCCAATGCTATTCAGACCCACGCGAGAATAGTTAAAAATGCAACAGATGGAATGAATTTCTATTCCTCTTTACAGGATAATTTATTAAGATTAAAACAGGATGTTGATGATTTTGTAATGGCTCGAAATTTGGAAAAGGAAGAAAGATTAGAATCATTAAAATCTCAAAATAACCAATCTGGTTATAATATTCCTAACCAAAACAACCAGATGAACCAGATGAACCAGATGAACCAAAACAACCAGATGAACCAGATGGGCCAAATGAACCAAATGAACCAGATGGGCCAAATGAACCAAATGAACCAGATGAACCAAATGAACCAGATGAACCAAATGAAAAAAAAAAAAGATAAAAAAAAGAAAAAGAAAACGAAAACGAAAAACCAATTACCAAATATGAACCCACAGCAATTTAACATGGGCTACCAACAAAACCAAGGTAATAATCCCTATTTCCAAGGCGGTGGGAGAGGACAATTACCAATGCAAAATATGAACCAATTCCAAAACATGAACCAACAGCAATTTAACATGGGCTACCAACAAAACCAAGGTTATAATCCCTATTTCCAAGGTGGCGGGAGAGGACAATTCCTAATGCAAAATATGAATTTCCAACAAAATCAAATGCAATATAATCAAAATCCAAACATCAAAAAAAAAAAAAAAAATAAAAAATAATATATTTATATAATTTTATTTTATTTTATTTTATTTATATCAATTAAATTTGTTTATTTTAATAAAAATTAATTTTTATTTGTTTATTCTTTGATTGACAATTCTACAAGTTCATTTTTAAAATTAATACCTGAAATAATTATTAAAAAATTCATTATTTATTGTTTTTAATAATCTTGAAAAACATATTTTTTTTTTTATTATTTTTTCGAATTTTTTATACAACAAATAAAACTTTTAATAGCCAAAACATTTTCATTTTATTTTTGTAAATTTTAGGAAAGATATTTAATTAATTTTCTTTCGGATTTATTATTAAGGCTTACTGTTAAAAAAACATTTTAATTTTTAAAGAGATAATTTTGAAGTGAACTAAATTCATAACTTCTAATTCAAAGATTTTATAGAAACAGTTATTAGAAGAGTTTCTTTAAAACTTGATTTGGTTTTCTAAAATAAGGTTGTCAGAAAGAGTCCTCATAGACAAAAAAGAAAAAAATGAACAATTTTTTAAAAAATACTTAAATAAAGAGTAAAAAAATTGATAAGAAAACAGTAGAGTCATTAAGGGTTGGGTCATTATGGCGAAATTTTTTTTTCTAAAATAGAAAAAATACTTTTTATATTTTTTTAGAGTGTCGAAAACCTATCAAAAATCAACTAACCTATGATGTATGATGATCTCCAAAAATCAACAACTAAAGCTGAGGACATTTTTAGAAAAAAGCGCAAAAGAGTGACACTCAATTCCCAATTTGAATGGTTAGAATATATAATTTAGAAAACAACTATGTCAGTTCTGAAGTGTCTCTCTTTGGTTCTTTGTGAGATCTTGAAGATTTTTTTTTTCATTTTTCAAATGAGTTATTTGTATCTTAAGAATATTACATAATCCTAACTTGGTCAAATTTAGAGGGTTATAAAATAACCACAAATCAGATTAAATCGAATTAAATTCATAACAAACTTCAAGAAAGCAATTTGTTTTAAATTAAAGAAATTTACTCATTTGAAAATAGAAAATGAGAAAAGATGAATTTTTTTTTAAATTTTGATTTTTTGAAATTGAAAACTCTTTAAAACTTATTTTTATTCGTTGAATTTTTTGTCAAAGAGATCTAATTACATTGTTTTTTTGTCATTTAAATTTTTTCAACCAAAAGAAGGGCTATTTCACAATAACCTTTTTAGTCTCAAATCATTTCTTGAGAATGGAGCAAATCCAACGGTAAAAATACTTGAACCTTTAAAAATTATCTTTTAAAATCATATTTTGGTTTAGTAAGCTTTGAAATAACTTGTATTACATTAACAAACTAAATTTAAAAATACAAAAATAAAAATATTGAAATATCTTAATTTTTAATTTAACAAGATGACATATTATTTTCATAACTCATTGAAAAAGGAAATAATAAAAATCACAAAAACCTCAATCTTGAATCTCAAAATTAGATAGCTTTTATTATTTTATTTATAACAAGTCAATTCACCCATTCCAGACTATTACTGGTTGGAAAATATTATGATAGGTTTATTTAAAATAATTTACTTTGAAATTATCTTAAACAGAAAGATTACAGGTTTGAAAGTATATTGATTTTCGTTAGGTTTTTTTGAGTTTTCTATTTATTTGTGAAGTGTTCTAGGTTTTTTTTTACTTTTTTAAATAAACAGAAAATTTTAATAAATTTTCTGTTTATTTTAAAAAGTAAAAAAAACCTAACGAAAATCTATTGATTTCCAAATAAATAGAAAACCTCAAAAAAAACCTAGAACATTTCACAAATAAACAGAAAACTCAAGAAAACGTAACGACACTTTTCCAGAATTCAAAAAAATAGAGAAAAATCGTTGATTTTACTCAATTCTTTTAAATTCTGGAAAATCTAACAGTAGTTTTAGTTAACTTTTCCAATAAAAAGAAAATTTCAAAAATTAAAAAAAAAACTACTGACACTTTTATTGATGTTTTCTGTTATATTTAATAAAATCTATTAATATTACAAATAAAAAGAAAATAAAATTAAACCTAAAGGGTGCTTTTTCGGAATTCAAAGGAATATAGTAAAATCAAAGATTTTACTCAATTCTTTTAAATTAAAAAAAAAACCCTACCACTGTAAGAGGAAATTAATTACCCCCCCTTCAAAAGTAAATAATAAAAAAAATATAAAAGGGATTTATTTATTTCTCAATTTTTTTACAAATATTTTTTAAAAAAAACATTTTAAAAATCATAGGTGAATATTCCAAATTCAAAATAAAAAATATTGTCTGATTTTCACTATTATTATTTCTTTTTCTTTAATAATAGCTCATCTTTGTATAATGAATTTATCAACTTTTTCAAGTATGATCTCTTTTTTTCAGCATGTGGCGGTTTGAACCAATTTGGGTTATTAAATTCAAAATTTTGAGTTTTGAATTCGCTTTTGGAAGGTACATTTTGACAAAACTGTTCAACATATTCGAGAAGGAAAATGCCACAATCTGAAAAATTTCTTTGTTGAGGCACATCACAATTTATTTCTGCAATTTTAAACCCCTTGTTGGTCTTTATTTTTTCGTGTTCTAATTGTGTCTGGAAAAATTTTTGAATATCTTTATATAAGCCACGGTTTACCCCACTGTTAAGAGAATCAAATTTTAATATAATCGAATATTCATGTTGGTTCGGATAACATATTATCACAAGGAACCAATGCGATGCTTTGTTTATTGGGATAACCCAGAAATCTTTCTTAAATAAATTAATTTTTTTTGTCCAACGATCTCTTTCTTCTTTGTTTATTAAAATTTCAGATAATTTTGTAATAAAAAAGGAATTAAAAAAATGAAATCTCTTTTTCTCTTCTTGTGAAAGAATTTCAATTTCAATATATTTGAGATAAAAATTTATGATTGAATCACTCAAAAATTGCAATTTATTGAGACTATCTAAATCAAACTTTGTTATAGTTACAATACCTTGCGTATCAGTATTATTTTTTGGATAAGTGTAGTTAAACCCTACTTTTTCCGAAGTGCTATTTTGTGGAGAATCATAAATTAATAATTGTTCGGGCTTTTTTTTTTTATGATTTTTCTTATTTTGCTTTGATTTTTCTGAGAATTCAAATTCTAGATCATCATCATCATCATCATCATCATCATTTTTTATTTCAAAATTAGAATCAGAATCAGAATCACTTAATAATTTTGAATCAAGACGAATATTTAAGGCATTTTCAAAATCTAGATTTGACTCTAAGTGTAAATCATTTTTTTTTTTAAAAGTTGCTGATTTTTTTTCTTTTTTCTTTTTTCGTTTTTTTTTTTTTATTTTTTTTGATCCATTTTCTTTTTGAATTTCAGTTTTTTTTGTTTTTTTCTTTTTCTTTTTCCTATTATTCTCCTTATTCTTTTTTTTTTTTTTTTTCGTTCTGCCTTTCCCTTTTTTTTCTAATTCCTTTCCTCTTTTTGTTTCTTTTTGATTGATAGATTTTTGATTTTTATCATCATCTTTCTTCTTATTCTTGTCATCTTTTTCTTTTTCTTTTTCTTTTTCTTTTTTTTTCTCTTTTTTTTTTTTTTTTTCTTTCTCTTTTTCTTTTTCTTTCTCTTTCTCTTTCTCTTTCTCTTTTTCTTTTTCTTTTTTTTTCTCTTTTTTCTCTTTATCTTTCTCCTTTTCTTCTTTCCCTTTCTTTTTCTTTTTCTCTTTCTCTTTCTTTTTCTCTTTCTCTTTCTTTTTCTTTTTCTCTTTCTTTTTCTCTTTCTCCTTGTCTTTCTCTTTCTCTTTCCTTTCCTCTATTTGCATTTCTTTGTCTTTATTTATTATTGTTTTTCTTTTTCTTTTTCTTTTTCTTTCAGATTGGTTTTCTTTTTTATTTATTTGAAACCCATTATTAATCGTATTATTTTTTTCATTTTGATATTTATTAACAGTTTTTTTAGATTTATTTTTGTTGTTTTTTTTTTTGGTATCAATTATAACAACCTCACCTTCTATTTCCTCTTCAATTATACTATTTGTATTTTTCTTTTCCTTTTGAATTTGGAGATTATGATTTTTGTTTTCAAATAAATTACTATTCATACTAATACCATTTTTTGCAATTCCATTTTTACCCTTACCATTTGATTTTTCAATCTTATCATTACTTATTTTGTTTCCATTCTCTTTGAAATTATCATTTACTATTTCAATTTCTTTATCAATTTCAATTATCATGCCTTCATTATTTTGATTCTTGTTTATTCCAATTTTTGATCTTCTTTTTGTTTGGGAATTATTAAACTCGCTCGAATTTTTTAATTTCAATTCGAAACTTTTCTGATTATAATTATTATTTAAAAAGAGTATATTTTTCGAATTACCTATTTTTTTGTTCTTTCCATAAGTAATTGAATTGTTTTTTAAAATCTCCCTATTCCCCGAACCTATTTTTTCTTTTTCTTTTTCTTTCTGTTTTGTTTTCTTTATACTTTTTTTATTTTCCTTATTCTGTTTTCCTTGATGGTTTGTTTTCAAAGATGTTGAAAATTTAACAGGCCCCCAATTGTTGGTCTGTTCATTTTTAGCAATCATTAATGAAAAATCATCTCTTAAATCATTCAAATTAATTTTTGATAAATTACAGTAATGCTGTAAATAAGTTTTGAGCTTTGAGAAATGCTTTTGATCAGAAAACCGAATCGTAAATTGGTAATGTTTGTGTGGTTCCTTTTCATCATATGGCGTCATTATATACAGATCTATTCGATCAGAATACAAACTAAGGGACTTGATATTTTCTAAATCATTGCAATCTATTTTGTAGTCATCACTTACAGACCAGGAAATAGAATTTTTAGAAAATGTAACTTTAACATATCGTCGCTCGTTTGGCATTTGGCACTCTTCATTAATTTTAATTTGTGGGATTTTTAAGATGATTGAATTTTTGGTTGTGGATACTTTTTGAAGTGAAGGCTTTTTTATTACTTTTTCAATTTCTTTTGTTATCCTTTTTTCTCCATTCTCTTTTTCTTTTCCATTCTTTTTCTCTCTTTTTTTTTCTTTCTCTTTCTCTTTCTCTTTCATTTTCTTTTTCTCTTTCTCTTTCTTTTTTTTTTTTTTTATTTTTCTCTTGTTTTCTTTTTTATTATGATTTGTTTCCTGTATCTTATTAATTATTCGTTTTTTTTTTCGATCATTCAATAGCTTGTCGAGAATTAGTGTGTTACTTGTTTTATTCATTTTTCTTTTCCTTTTCAAATTTTTATAATTGTTTACATTTTTTTCAAAAGAATCATAATCTAATGGTATTGAAAAATCATCGAAAGTTGAAGTATCAAGCAGTTTTGAACTTATTATCGATTTTTGTTGGTTCGATCTTTTGACACGTTTACCACTCATTAGTTTGGAAAACTCTTTCGGTGATTCTTTTGTTTTGGTTTTTTTGTAGTTTTTTTTTTTGGGATCAAAGCGTAACAAAGTTAGAAAAAATGAAGCGAATTTTTGTGAAAAATATTCTACCCTTTTGTATTGTTATTATTTTTTAAAAATGTTATTCTTACTCAAAAAATAGTCAAAGTGTTTGTTTTAAAAACCTAATTGTTTTACAAGATATAAATTGTCAAATTTGCAAAAAGCCATATCAAATCACAAGAGAGCAAATTTAAGAGATGAGTTAAATATACTTTTCATTTCACAACTGTTTTCCTTCGAGTAATTCTTCCAAGATGAGTACAAAATTAAAATCTTTAAAAGTTTTTCAAAATTGAAGACTTCAAGACAACACGATTTTTGATTGGGTACATTAATAGAACCTGAATAATCAAAAGTAAGATCAATTAATAACTGAAAAAAATAAATGATTCAATACTAAACGGAGAACAAAACACAAGAAAAAAAGTTTTTGAATAATTTCTTTTGAAAAAGGTTTTTCTTTTGATTGATCTATTATTTAAAATTTCTTGAAAAATTACATTACCATTGTGAAAAAAATTTGGGTCATTAAAAAAAATTGGTTCAGTCAAAAATTTGTTTTCGTTTTTTAAATGTAAGATTTGTTCATAAAAATTTACTTTGATCAAAAACCATTTAGCTAATATTTACTATTTAAAAAACGAAAACAAATTTTTGACTGAACCAATTTTTTTTAATGACCCAAATTTTTTTCACAATGGTTAGTTTATTTTTGAGATCTCCAAAAAAAACAATTCATCAAATTTTGATATAAAAGTAGACAAAAAAGTTTTATTGGTTTGATTGTAAATAATATAATGAATTCTTCTTTGAAGTAAATTTGTTTCTTCTTTTTATTGATTTTACTTTTTATTTATATTTCAATTAAGATAAATTAAATAACAAGCTTCAATTTTTTTTTATGTTTTACTTTTAATCTCGAATGGTTAATTAGAAGAAGGTTAACGTAATGATACACAAAGTCTTTAAAAATAATTTTTAAGAGTAAAAAAGCAGATCAAATATATCAAGTGATGTAGATCTAAAAAATATAGTATCATTTATTATAATTATTTTAATATTTTTGCTAGAGAAAAATAATACAAATAAAAATCACATTCTTTTTTTTTTATTTGATTTATTTTTTATTTTCAGTCAATTTTTTGATGAATTCTTTATAATTTGTATTTGATTTTTTTTCATAACAAACCTATAACTGTTGAGTAGTTGTGTAGATAAAAAAATTATTAACTGATCAGAATTAATTTGGTTATTGTATAAATTTTTACTAATTGAAAAGAACATTAATTATGGTATCAATTAATTTTTTTTTGTATCCAAATAAAAAGTCAGTCAATGAGATACAAAAAAAAAAAATGAAAATTCAAAGCAGAACCGGCAATTCAAACAATAAGGTATACAAATTTGATATAAAATATTTTTGGTAAACTAATTTTATTCTTTATTTTTTCTTGATATTTCAAAATGATAATGTTTTTTAATGGTTTTATTTAAAAAAAAATAGAGCAATTTAGATCATTAACTCAATAGAAATAACCAAAATCTGATGAAAAAAACCATTTTTATTTGAGATTTTTGATATTTTGTTTTGTTTTTGATTTCTATTGGCTATTATCTAAAGCTAGAATAAAATGAGGTGGCAATACTAAAACAAGCAAAGAAATTCAATTATCAGATAGTTTATTAAAAATAATATTGTTACTCCTAAGTTATTTATGAATCTATCAAATATTCCAGAAAATACCCGAAAATCGAAAATACCTGAAAATTTTTTAACCCCAAAAAAACACTTTTGAACAACTTCTATGAAACACTGGAGTCTAATACTGAGTATAAAGGTAAATATGACCTTTATTTTTGAAAAAAAATTGTTTTCTGAAAATATCAAAATTCAAAAAAAATTAAATTTTAGGGAATGGTATTCAGCCCATTTTGTGTGAAAGGAATAAGTATCCTAGATGAATGTAACATTTCTGATCATTTTGAAATGGTATTAACTAAATGAGAGAATATGTACTTGAATTGAAAATTTCTAATTGTTTATCATTACCCATAATTTTGGAATATTAAATACAATCCAAAAATAACCTAGTAATATCTAATCATATAACACATACCCATATTCGACATAAGGTAACCCAATCCAAACTTTATTTAACTTCATATTCAATAAAAGGAACTGGTTTAACCAAAACAGACCCTAACCTACCCTAACCTAACCTTACCAAAGGTACCCTGACATACCCATACACAACCCAAGCATACAATGGCATACCTATACACTTACCCTAATAAATACCAACAATTACTCAAATATACTGAAAATGTACCAAAACCTCTTTAGAGTAGTTTAAAGTAGAAAATTCAAAAAATAAATATTTTGTCTAAAAGTAAAATTGTTATTTTACCGTTAAACTGAGTATATTGGTACCAGTGCTTCATAGAAGTTGTCCATAACGTGTTTTTATGTTGGTTTAAAAAATTTTCAGGTATTTTCGATTTTCGGGAATATTTCAAACACCAGTTATTTATTATCCAAGTATATATATATATACATACATATACATATACATATATATATATATATATATATATATATATATATATATATATAGTCAGCACCACTTTTAAGACACAAACTTTCAACGAAAATTTAAGGTTGAAAAAAATCACAAATTAAGGAACATTTTTTGGGATTTTTTTTAACACAAATTATTTTACTAATATTTGAATTTTGTACTTTAGTTTGAGGGTTTTTTTTGTTCCTTACATTTTGTTCAAAGTTAGTGTCTTATACATGGAACTGACTGTAATAATTATTGTATCTTAACAATCAATTTTTTATTTTTTTTTTTTTTTTGTGATTTTGGTTTTATTTTTTTTTTAATTTTAAAAATATCATGATTTTTATAAATTTGAAATGATTGTGAAGTGAATTAAAAATCAGATTTAATTATTTGTTATTCTTGAATACAAAAGAATATATATTTTTTTGTTTTTAAATTTATTATTTTAGGTGAGTAAGATTTTTTAAAATCGTGTTTTGTATTAGTAAAAATGTAAAAAGAAATTAAATAACTGAATTCCATTCAATATATCAATTATCAAATAAAATTGAAGGAAAATTTTGTAATAAAAAACTATAAATTTAAAGATATAAAAAATAAAAGAACTATTTGAATAATTTTTATTGAATTTAAATTTCTAAATTTCAAAATTAAAGTATTTCAATTCTTCTAATATACATAAATGTTTAATTAGATGCAAAAGAGGTTACATTAAAACAGAAAAAAATTTAATAACAAAAAGAAAAAAAAAATGAATAGAATATCTTTAATCATTCGTTATACAAACATAATGATTACGAAATAATAACAAATTAAAAAAAGGGAATAAAAAATATAATTTTTTTTTATAAAAAAAAAATAAAAATAAAAAGAATATTATAATAATATATTTTAGGATTTAAATTATCTTACATTTTCTTTCAAAATTTTGATTAAATAATAAATTTATAATGGCTCATAATTTATTTTGTTCAATGTTAAAAGAGAATTATTTTTTATATTAAAATTTCATTTCAATTTTTTTATAACATTTGTAAATCTCAAAATAACATTAACAGTGTCAAAAATATATAATTAATTCTCTCGTTTTTTTTTTTTAAAAAATAATCAAAACAACAACAACAATAATAATGAAATAATCGAAATAAAGTTGTTATTCAAAAACGAGTTGTGTGTTTTTTAATAACTGGGTACAAACTGTATTGTAAGTTCCTGGGTTACCATGTTTCAAATTTAATTTGATGAAAGTTGAATTCTCACCGAAATTATATACAAATGTAATAAATATTTTAAGATAATTAAGCTTAACTTTCATTAAATTTAATGAAGGAAATTTCCAATGGAAATTCATTGAATCAATAGTTTGTTGAAAAATTGTTATTACATGTAAATAATTTTTGCGACAAGTTTTTTCAAATAGCTTTTCTTTTTCAAGATTTTTTTTTTCGCTAACTTTATCATAATTAGTACTTTGTTTTAAAAATTTATCTTCCTTATTCTCATTCCTATTTTTATTTTCATTTCCATTTCCATTCTCATTCTCATTCTTATTTCCGTTCCCATTCCCATTCTTATTCTTATTCTTATTTTCCATTCCATTCCCATTATCATCATCATCATAATTCTCATTCTCATTTTCCATTCCATTCCCATTAAAATTAACATTCAAAGTATTCTCAGAACCGTTATTCACTTGTGGGATTTTATATTCAAGGTTTGGATTAGTGTTCATAAATACCTCATCTTTTATTTTGTTACGATTGAAAATTGATCCAAACCAACTTTGTTTTGGGCTTAATGATAAGTTTGGGCTCAGTGTCAATTTTCTTTTTAATATATTTTTTTTTGATTCGGATTGATTCTGGTTTGGTAAAGAATGCCTTTTAAACGTAAAGGAATAATGTCGTTTTTTTTTTTTTTTAATTGATTTGCCGATAACCTTTTCACTTTTTACAGATGTTTCACTTGTTTTTTCACTTGTTTTTTCACTTGTTTCTTCACTAAAATCTTCTGAAAAAGTTAAAAATAGTTGTTCGTCATTATTACTGAATAATATACTATTCATATCATCAACTAAAGTATTTTTTATTTAGTTTATTTTTTTATTTTTTTAAAAAAAAAAAAAAAATTGAAGAGTTTAAGTGAATAAAGCAGATAAAATAGTAAAAAATATATCAATGTGTTGGAAAATGTATATTTATATTGAATTAACGAAATTGGCGTGAATTAACGTTGGATTTGTTTTTGTTTAAAATTTTCCAAAGTGTTACAACCAATTCCATTATTTATTTAAATAACCAAAATAATTTTATTCTAATTCTTAGACATTTTTACTATTTTTATCTGATTTAAAAAATAAGCTATAGGATTTCAAATATTTTAAAATTTTTAATTAATACTATTTTTTGGTAAACTCGTTTATTTATAAAAATTTTACAACCTAAACTATTTTTCAAAAATTTTATCACTTTATATGGTTATTGGGTGTGGTTTTGTGTTGTTTTATCCTATATTTTAATTTCGTAAAATTTTATATTTTGAGATCAAAATCATTTTTTGCTAATTTGATCAAATTTTTGTTTTGTTTTTTAATATTTTTCAAAGTTTTGTTTTGTTTTTTCTGAAAAAAATTTCTTATTTTTTTTTTCTTTTTTTCTTTTTCTTTTATTTTTCTTTTCTTTTCTTTTTTTTCTGCTTTTTTTTTTTCTTTTCTTTTTTTTTTTCTGATTATCTACTTATAAAAACATAAAGAACTTTGGAAATCTCAGTAAAAATTAAGAAATAAACTTGTTGTATTACCTTTTCAAATTCAGATAATTATTCTTAAAAAATCTACTAGTTAATTTTTTTTAGTGAGAAGTTCAGTAAAAAAAAATCGGTTATCCCATTTCATGAATTGTGATTTATTTTTTTTTTTAGTTTTTTGGTTTTATTTTTTTTAATTTTTAAAAGATCAGCCTTTTTAAATAGAAAAAATAATTAACTTTTTAATCATTCTTAATATATAAAAATAAAAAAAATAAAAAAAAATAACAATTAATTTTCAAAATTTTATAAATTTCTTAAACGATCTTTAATTATTGAAAAGTTAAAAATAAAATTTTGATAAAAAATCATTAAGTAATTGAAATATGTTTTATAAATTTTAGAATTGAGAAGATAATCAAAAAGTGTTACAATGGTCAGAAAAGTTACATTTTGAATTAAAAGATAAGAAAATATTTGTAAAAAAAAAATAAAAACTCGATTTTTTTTTTTTTTGCATCAAAGTGCCGAATAGGTTGGTGGTTGTTTCCTCTTCTGTCAAAAATTTATATATATCAATCACAATATGTTTTTGAAAAGAGATTAAAATATTTGACCAACTACAGCACAGGCAAAATACGTTACTTTCTTAAATTTTAAAATTGGAACTTTATTGTTAAGATTCATTTATAAACTGTGAGTTTTTAAAAAGAAGAATTTGTTTTTAAATTTTTCTTTTGTTGATTATATTTTTTTTTTTTTTTAGTTTAACTTTTCAATAACCTTGTTTCAAATACTTCCAATATAATGTTATGACTCTACAGCAGATTTAACCCAGTTCAAGTGTCAAATCTCTAGATTTATGGAAAACCTTATTCAATTCACTACAGTTGGCTTCAAATTGATCTAATTGCTCAAGGTAAGTCCATTTTACTTCAGTTCGGACTACTTCAAGATTTGATTAGATCAAGTTAGTTTAAGATCTAATCATAAACAAGTTTACCTATTTCTATAATGATTCTTATTTCCTTTAATATCAAAAAACTTGTCAAAGAAAAAGAAAAACAAAGGTGGGAACCCAAACAACTATACAAAAGTGAATTTGAAAAATGTAAAAAAATTATCAAAAATAAAATTTTGAAATTTTGATAACTAATTGTAAAGTAAACAAACCAACTTGTAAATATTTGAATGATTATTCATTAAAACCTGATCTCTTGATAAATTGATTTATTTTGTCAAACTGAAGCTAAATATCTATAAAATATTTAACATATAAAAAGTGCGTTAATTCTCGAAAATGTAATAATTTTTACAAAAAAATTAAAAACAAATTCATATGAGCCTACTAATATCATAATAAAAGAAGAATTTTGAAAATTTTCCTTGATTTTTTTTTTTTTTTTTTTTCAATTCGATTTTATTATAAAAATTCATATACGACAAAATGTTCTTTGATATAGAAAATCGGTTGCAATTATATCTTTACAAAATAAACCCCATTCCAAAAATTTTGACACACCAAAAATCAAAAATAGGCAAAATAAAACTCAATTTATTGTATTTTTCCAAACCTAATACAAAAACACATTTAAGTTACAGGGTATTAATGTTTTAATAAGTAATCATTTTAATACAAATAAAAGAAAAAAATATAAAACTCAAAAATAAAAATTGGTGTGTCCAAAATAAGGAAACGAGGGGAAATAAAAATTTATTGGTAAATTTGTTGAAATTTCACCAATAATTGTTGATCTATCAAATGATAACATACCATCAACCAATTGTATGTGGATTTTCCAAGTTAAGAAAACTCAACACTAACCTTTTATCAACCATCGAAAAAAAATTCCAGATCCAACGAAACAGATTAGGTAACTGGAAAAAAGGAAATGAAAACAAAACAGTAATAAGATAAAAAAGGAAATAGTTTATAAAATCAAAATTCTTTTCAAATTGAATTTAAAGTGTAGTATTGTTATTCTTTCAACTGTTTAAGCTGTGGCCAAAATTTTGGAATATAGTTTATTTAATGAATACAATAAATTTCTTGTAAAAAACACTTTTCAAAAAAAAACAATTTTTGTAAAAAAAAAATGTTGAAAAATGTAATATAATTTGTATTTTTTTACCAAAAGTGGTGCTATAACGGTTGATAATTACTCAAAAACTGTTAATATATTTATATAAAAATAATATAAGTTTCTTGCATCCATAGTATTATCCAAAGAATAATGAATTACAAAAAAATAAATAAAAGAAAAGAAAATGAATAATTGTTTACCTAGTTCGTCTGTGGTTTCTTGATCAGTGCTAAGTGTGCTAATTTCTGATTTTGATTTTGATATTGATATTGGTATTGGTATTGGTATTGAATTTGGGTAGTTTCTTGGTTGATTATAAGATAATGGTGATAATGAAGTATGTCTTTTTTTTTCAATTTTAATTTTCTTTCTTTTTCTTCTTTTCTTTTTGTTTTTTTTTGATTTTTTGATGTGTTTATTGGGTGAAATGGGATATGATGACGACGATGATGATTTTGTTTTTTTTTTATGTGTTTTTTTTGAGTTATTAATTTTTTCAATTTGGAGGGTATTTTCTAAACCCTTTTTTTTTAAAAATAAATAATAATAGATTTTCACTTGATTTAATTTTTTTTTTTTTAAAGCATAACGGATTTTTTTTGTTGCTCCCCAGCCTAAAGATTCCAAGTCTTTTAAAATATCTTCTTGGATATTTTTGGAATTGATTTTCCCAATTTTTACAATATTCAATTTTGAATTAGGCGGGATAAACTTCTCAGGGTAATTTGATATAAATAATGGATGCTTCAAGATTTCTTTTATTGAAATCCTCTTAATTGGATTGTTTGTTAGCAGTTTTTTGATCAAATCCTTTTCCATTTCATTGAAATTTTCATTCATCGCATAATTACCCATTTTTATTTTAGTTAGCAATTTGTTCATATTAGTGGAATTGAACGGTAATTTGCCACTGATAAAGGTATATAAAATCACACCACATGCCCAGACATCGGCTTTCCTTCCATCGTAATTCAAACCCTAAATTAAAAATGTAAAGTATTTTAATTTGTATATGGAAAGGTAAATTTAATTATTATTAGAATTTTTTTTTTTAAATGAAAAAAAATTTTAATTTTTTGTTTAATGTTATTTTTTTTTATGTTATTTTTTAATTCTTTTGGATTTATCTATAATAATTTATTATTATTATTATTTCAGTAATAGAATAATTTTATATTTTTTAAACAAATAGCATTTTACTTAACTAATTACATTAAATATAAGATTTTATCATTTAAAACTGAAAAAAATAATCAGAGATTTAAACTATATTCCAAAATTTTGGACACAGTTTAAACAGTTGAAAGAACATCAATACTATACTTTAAATTCAATTTGGGGAATAATTTTGATTTTACAAACTATTTCATTTTTTGTCTTTTTTGTTTGGTTTTCATTTCCTTTTTTATAGTTATCTAATCTGTTTCGTTTGATCTGAATTTTTTTTTCAATCGTTGATAGAGAGTTAGTGTTGAGTTTGTATAATTGAAAAATAACATAAAATTGGTAGATGGTATCTTATAATTTGATCGATCAATAATTATTGGTGAAATTTCAACAAATTAACTAATAAATTTTTTGCTCCGTTCGTTTCATTATTTTGGACACACCTGTTTTTATTTTTGAGTTTTATATTTTTTTCTTTTATTTGGATTAAAATGATTACTTATTAAAACATTAATACTGGGTAACTTAAATTTTGTTTTATCCACGTTTGGAAAAATACAATAAATTTGGTTTTTTTTTACTTATTATTGATTTTTGGTGTGTCCAAATTTTTCGAATGGGGTTTATAAATAACTACAATACGAAAGATTTGTGGAATATAAAGGAAAATTTTAAATGAAAAATTCGTTTTTGTGATCGTTCCAATAATTTTAATACGTTAAAATTTGGGATGTGGTGAAAAGGGAATTTTTTTCGTTTTCAGATTTTTGTAAAACAACATTTTGAAAAGCTGACTTATGCAGGTTCAAATTTAAATAAATTTTGTCAGAGTAATGACAAAATTTAATTTTCTAAAGATTAGTGGTAAAAGAAGCCTTGGAGGGGTAGACATTGATAAAACTAGGAAAAAAAAAATTAGATTTATCAATTAAAAGGCAGTCCAAACATTTGAATTTAATTTTGGGATAATTGATCAAGTTAGATAATAATTTTTTTAAAAAAAAAATATTAAGGATTATAAGGAATATGAAAAAAAGTTATTATATTTTGAATTGATTAGTTGACAACTTGACTGTTTGTTTTGAAAGTTGAAGATGTATTTTGATATATTTACAAATAAAAAAAAATAAAAAATTCAGATTTTTTGCAAATTTTATTCAAAACTTTTTTTCCATACAATATTAACTCAAAACCAAAAAATTAAGCAAACTTCTAGAAAAAATCAAAAATTATAATTTGAAATACTCTTTTCAAAAATGAATTTTGTGAGTCAATGTAAATTTTTTATTAAATATATATTTTTATTAAAAAAACTGCCAATAATGGTTTTACCCAAAATCAATATACCCAAAGTTCATACAAATTTAAAATTCATTTATATTTTTTCCTAGAGAGCTTTGAATATAATTATTTTGGTGATAAATAGTTAGTGGTTGTTAGAGATCAGTCTTGAAATAAAGGTAAATAAATAATTTTTTTCTAAATTTTAAAGAACAAACTCAATTTTTGTTTTTATATTTTTTGGTTTAATGTCTCCCTCCTTAAGAATTATGGTACTTGAAATGATAAAAAAACTTTATTTTTTACATTGTGTAAAGCCTTGTGATGTTTTTTCTTAGTTGATCGATCTGCAATTTAGTTTGAATTTTATAAATTGTTTCAAAATAAATATTTTTAAAATTCGGTTTCCAAAATCAGGTGTTGATGAAAATAACAATAGCCGTATAGAAACTTGATAATTTATCAGGTTTTAATGCTTAAATGTTGATATTTTTATTTATTTTTGGTTTTATTTTACTTCTCTCAATAATTTTCAAAAAGTTTGTTTCTGAAATCAAGTAATTTGGGGAAAATTATTAGAATATTATTCTATTTGGTTGTGGGTTGCGAGGTAAGGATAAACTTGTCAACACTCTTAAAAGAAAAAAGTTTATTTGTTCTTTCACAAACTTTTTGATGTGATCCAATATTTTTGTATCTTTTTTAATTTAAGGGACTACTCTCTATTAATTTTTTTTTGACCAATTTCTAAATAAGGATTACTGATCTAGAAATATGTTTAATATTAAAAATAAAAAAGGATTTTCAAATCTTTGTGATTGGCAAAAAATTTTCACAATCTCTATTAAATTTAGGGAAAGTATTTTAAAAGAGATTAGTCCCTTAATAAAAGTATATACCACTTTTTTTTTTATTTTAGTTTTGAAGGATAATCTAAATCACTTAATTTTTTTTTAAGCAAAATTTCGATTTGTAAAAAAAGCATTTTGAAAAAAATTATTTTAAATCCTATATTTCTACTTGTAAAAAAACAAATTATTCTAAATGGGGCACTATTTAACAATGTGTTAAAAGATAAATCAGGCATTACAAAAAAAAAACTGATAACGGGTGGTTAAAAAAGAAGAATTGAAAGACTATCATGAAAATACAAAAAAAAAAAAAAAAAAAAAAACACAATTCACTGAAGCACAAACAAGAAAAAATTCTCATGATAAGTAACTAGTTTCCAAGCCTTCATGGGGAAGAAGAAATTATAAAAACAACAATAAATAATCACAAAATATTGGCTTT
Organism: Anaeramoeba flamelloides; assembly: GCA_027625915.1. Lineage (NCBI taxonomy): Eukaryota > Anaeramoebidae > Anaeramoeba > Anaeramoeba flamelloides. The sequence continues at coordinate 2,548,009 of JANTQA010000063.1, forward strand.
AACATACAAGAAAAAAAAAAAAAAACGAGCCAGATTCGAAGCTTATAAAAGGAAATAGAAATATAAAATAGAAACAACAACCCCTCTCAAAGGATTGGTTTGAAAAATCCAAAAAAAAAAAAAAAAACAAAACAACGGATTGTAAAACCTTCATGAAAAGTTTATTCCTGAGAGAATCAAAAATACTTTCAAACTGTAGGTTTTTAAAAAATTTGAGAAAAAAAAAAAAAAAAACATATTCGAAGCTTTCAAAAAGAAATAGAAATACAAAATAGAAACAACAACCCCTCTCAAAGGATTGGTTTTAAAAATCCAAAAAAAAAAAAAAACAAAACAACGGATTGTAAAACCTTCATGAAAAGTTTATTCCAGAGAGAATCAAAATTACTTCCCAACTGTTGGTTTTAAAAAAAAACACAAGAAATAGATTCAGATTCCAAACTTCAGAAAGGGTTTTCTTTGGATAGAATCAACAGCTACCTCCAAAATCTTGGTCTTATGATTTTCCAGAGAAAATCATAATATAGATGTTTTGAAATCATTCTTAATTTTTTTTAAATTTTTGAAATAAATAAAAATTCTTTTTTGTCCATTTTTTAAGGTTTTTGTTTTATGAATTATTTAAAAATTTTTTTAACAACATATTAGTTGCTTCTTTGAAAAATTATTAATGATTCTTTAAAAAATTCTTTTTTTGTTGAAATAATGAAGAAGAAAAAAAAAATAAAATTCTTTTTCATTTTGATTGGTTTGAAAGATAAAAAATACTCTTGAATTGTACAGAAAATTTAGAAAAGAAATTTTTTTACTTGGAAACTATCGTTTTATAGATGTAGCTTCTCGATAACGTTTTAATTTTAAACTTAATAAAGTAACGTATTTTGTTTGTTCTACTGGTGTTTGAATTATAAATGAGAAAAATTTTCACTTCATTTTCAATTTTCTTTTTCAAATCAAGATCGAAATCACAAACTACAAACTACATCTTTGAAAAACTCAATTTATTAAAGAAAAATATGGGAAAGGAAGTGAAAATTTGTTTCCCATTTAGAATTGAAATACCAGTATAATTAGTCAAATATTTAGTCCTCTTTATTAAAACATATTTAGGGTGGTGATCCAGAAATTTTGACACCAAAGGAAACAATCACCAACCCATTCGACATTTTGATTATAAAAAAAAACATTTAAATCAAATTTTTTGCTTTTTTTATTGCTGATTTACTCTCTTTTTTATTTCTTGCTTTTTGTTTCTTTTTTTCTTGTTGTTTTTTAAAAATAAAAATTTTTCTTTTCATTTTTTAAAGAAAAGCTATCGTATGAGTTATATTTTTACCTAAATTATAACTCGGATAAAAAATTCTAAATGGGTTTAGTGTTTAATAAAGTCCCGGCCAAGTGCCGTAAAGTGCTGTAGAGTGCTGTAGAGTGCTTTAGAGTGCCTCAGAGTGCCTAGATTTTTTTTAATTTAAGAAATAAAAAAAAAAACTAACAGCAAGTACCTAACTTTTCCAGAATTCAAAAGAATTGAGTAAAATATTTGAATTTCTCTATTCTTTTAAATTCTGGTAAGGTTAACGGCAGTTTTTTTTATTTTAAGAAATTAAACCAAAAATCAAATAATTTTTTTTTTTTATTTTGAAGAAGTGTAAATTACACTCTAATTGGTCTTAGACTTAACTCACCTTTCAGAAATTTAAGTGTAAAATCATAATTTTCATGATTATTAATTAATGAAAATAATTTCAAACTATCACATTTGAAATTAGTTCATTAAGATTTATTTTTTTAATTTATTGAGAAAAATTAATCAATTTTTTTAATAAGAAGGGCATATCCATAAAAAATGATTAATATTTTCTTTTATTTTTTTCTGTTCATTATTTAAACATAGAGGCGAAAATTTATTTGAGTTTTTATCTATTGCATAATACTATCAATTTAGGCAATTAGTAAATGTCCTAAATTTTAAGGATTGTTGAACTTGATGGATAAATTAAATATCTTAGGTTTTTAAATAAAGAGTTTTGATATTTTATTATTGTGAAATATTTTTGAACTTTCCAAAATTAAATAAATTTTTGGTTTATTTCTCAAATTAAAAAAAAGCTAACGGTAAACAAGATATAATTCTATTTAGCCACCTCTCTTCCAGAATAATATATATATATATATATATATATATATATATAATAGGTTTTTTTGTATTTAGAAACAAGGGAAAATATAACATGAAAACAAAAAGAAAAACAAGTTACTAAGAAATGCGATCATATTAGAACTATTATGAAAATAAAATTTTCTTTATTAAAAGAAAAAATTATTGATAAATAATGGTAATGAAAATTATTATCAACAAATAAAATAAAATAAAAACTATTAAGGACTACATTTTCTGGTGAAAAATGTGAAATTGTTGAGAAATACACTATTGAAAGGGTTATATAATCTCAGTTAAATTTGCCAACAAACAATTCCTTGGACTAAAAAAAAGAAAATGTAACAAATTCTCACAATTTTACCATTCTTAGATCCATGTCAATGCTTGATTTTAATATTTCAGAATTTCAATTTCAAACCTATAAACACAAAAAAAAAATCACAAGCTGCTCTAAATATTGTTTTTAATTGTTTTTACAAGTCTGAAATGTTTTCGGATTTGAACTGGTGCTTGAAACTCCCTTTAGGTTATTTTTTTAAAAATTTTTAGTCAAAAATCTTTTTTAAAATTTTTTATGATATTATTTTATGATTTTTAACTTTGGAATTAGTAATTTTTTTTCCAATTTCTTCAGAAAGAAAATTCTTTTTTAGAAGTGATTGTAAAATAGCACAATAACTAAACACCCCCTAAGGTGGGAATGAAGTCCTTAAATTTTGATCAAAAAATCAATTTTCGATAATTTTGGTTTATTTCTTCCATTTTTTATTAAAATAATTTTTTGTGTTTTTGAAAAAATATTGTTGGTTTTACAATATACAAAGATACTGATAATTATAAGAGACACAAATAATCTTCTTTACCACTCCAATGACTGTAGTCCTTAAATTTCCAATATGTGTGGGTTTTCTCCTTTTTGTTTTTTGATATTTTCCCATATGGAAAATGTAAAATTTAATAAATATTTATGTATTGTTTCGAAGGCCAAAGTACTAAGGAACAATACAACACATTTTTTCACAGAACCAAAGATGAGTGAAAATATGGTTAATATTTCAGATTTTTCAAAAGGGAAAATATTGAAAAAACTTTGGTGATAATGTACTGTTCAACAAAAGATTTCGTTTTTCAATAGAAAGGAATATAAACAAAAACCCTACTAGATAAATTACAATTTTGCTTCTTATAGGATCTTTTCTTAATTCCAAAAAAAAAACTATTTTTTGCTTTATTTAATCAAGAAATGATCACCTTCAATTATAAGTGTCAATTTGTTCGAGATCTTTTTCATTACGTTTTACAAAATTGAAAATCATTTTTTCTTATTCTTTTTTTTTGTGTTCTTTTTTGATCTTTTTTTTTTTCCCTTTTTTTTTTGTTCTTGTTTTTTGTTCTTTTTTTTTTTATATTCTTGTTTATTTTTCTTTTTTGTTATCTTTTTCTTTCTTTTTTTTTTAAACCTTAATTATTTTCGAAAAGGATAATTGTTAACAAGAGAAAAGTCTAAAAAATTATATTTGGGCATCTTGTAAACAAAATGTGTTTGAGTCAAACAAAAAAGAGAAAGAGAGAGAAAAGTCCTGAAATCTAGTTGCCTATTATTAACAGTGTTAGCCAATAAAGTCTTTTTTTTTGGAAATTTTCTTCATTTTATTTATTTTTTTTAAAAAATGGGGTAAAAAGGACAAACACGGATTATATTCCCTCTTTTGGTGTAAAAGGGACAGATATAGTCTACTATTTTTAATTTTTGAAAAATTAATTTTTTTTTCATTTGGTAAGATCTGAAAAATTTTCACAATTATAGGGCTGTAGTTCTTAAATTTGTAAAATATGAACCAAGTGTTTGATCTTTTTAATTTTTAAGAATTTAGTTAAAAAAAAAATACAAACTAAAAAAAATTTACTTTTATTATTTCAGGACAAGCATACTGTGGTGAACCACACGATGTTTCTAACAAAGAACCGTCTTTCATGAGTTGTGCCATTCCAAAATCAGCAATTTTTAAATTCATATTGTTGTCTAATAATAAATTTTCTGGTTTTAGATCTCTTTTTGTTGTAATGGGAAAAATTAAAAAAGTGGAACAAACAAATTCCGTGTTTAGCAAATTATGATTATTTTTCCGATTTATGATTTTTTTGGAGAAAAATCTAAAAAAAAATGATTTTCAAAAAGAAAATAGATTGAAGGAAACTCATCTAAAAGGTATTTCTTCGAGGGTTGTCAATAGAGAACAATAATAAAGTTGAAGTGAAAAAAAAGGGGGTTAAACAGATCTCTTTCACAACCAATTACGAAAAACAAACCAAAAACAGAAAAAAGAAAAAAGAAAACAATCAAAAACAAAACAATCAAACCTATGACAGATTTTCCTTTCGTGCATATAATTTAATGCAAATATTATTTGTTGGAAATAATATAAAGCGCAAGTGTGCCCTAATGATTTTTTCGAGATTAACAAATCAAACAACTCGCCGCCTTCTGCTAGCTCCATGATCAAATATAATTTTTTGGAGGTTTCATAAACATCATAAAGCCTCATTATGTTTGGGTGCTTGAGTAGCTTTAAGACGGATATTTCTCTTTCTAATTTGGTTCTTGTTTTAGGTTGGCGAAAAAATCGTTTTTTTGCAAGTATTTTTATTGCAACCTTTTTTTTTGTTTCTTTGTGAATACCAAGCTTGACTATTTTTTTTTTTTTTTTTTATTTTTTTATGTTATTTCATTTTGAATGTGGAAGGTTGAACAAGATTTTTGACTTCTTTTAATTGAAGAGTAAAAGGAATTGTTGTGATCCTTGATTAATTTAATCTCAAAGACTCAAAGAAATTCACAAATTGTTGTGATGAATATACTTGGTACTTAAATATTGAAGAAACAGTTGTCAAAATAAGAACTATTTGAAATCAAAATTCAATAATCACTATTACCTTTCCCATTTGCACCAACGCCAATTGTTTTGTCAATTAAATACGGACCAACAGTTTCGTTTGACATTTGTAAAATTATTCAAATATTCGTAAAAAAGACCTTTTGATAAAAATTGATTTATTTTTGAAGATCTGAACCTGAGTAAATTCCCTTTTTATCCAAGAGAATTTATAAACTCAACCCGGAAAGTTATTTCTTTCACAATTGTTTGAATTTTGAAGATTTTGCTTTTTGAGGAATAGGAAAAAAACTATTTTCACGAGTCAATTTTAATTTTTCATCTTTTGAAATGTTTTTACAATTTTTTTATGAACCACATTCTATTTTTTCCTTTTTCTTTTTGATTGGGGTTCTTTCTTATCCACTGCAATTTTTTTTTTAAAACAACTCTCTCTGAGTTTTCTACATTAATTCTCCCACAAATTCAAAAATGTAATAATAATCTTGAATTAAAGTAATATGTCTAAGATCTTGTTGAAAGAGTAAAAAAAACACCTTTTAGAAAGTAAATATAACGATTGATCACTATAAAATGATATTTAGATTTTGAATTGGAATAAGTTTTATCTTTTTTACATAATGTAAAAAGAGACGATTGTTGAACAAATAAAACTAGCTTTATTAGTAATAACGAAGTGATACCCGGGTCTTGTACAGACCATAACAATTACTGAACCAAAATATCATATTATATATTTTAGAACTTTTTTATAAGGAAAGATAAACCTGTTCAAATAATGATGACTAGAAAACATCAAGATTTTGTCATACTTGCCCTTTTATGATTTTTTTTTGAGTCTACTAACCAACAACCTCAATCTTGGTAAAAAAATAAAAAAAAACAGAAATTTTTGGTTAACAACCAATTATAGATTCCTTCAAAAAGAGTACTGGTGTTTGAATTAAAAATACGAATACAGTCAGTTTCACTTTTAAGGCACAAACTTTCAACGAAATTTAAGACATAAAAAAATCTCAAATTAAGGCACAAAATTTGGAATTTTTTTTTTTACAATTTATTTTTACTAGAATTTGAATTTTGTGGTTTAATTTGAGATTTTTTTGTGCCTAAAATTTCGTTGAAAGTTTGTGCCTTAAAAGTGAAACTGACTGTATATCATCACTTCATTTTCCTATTTTTACGTTTACAAAAGGAGTTCTCAATGGAATAGATTGTGATTTACAGTGATCAAAATAATGCGTACACAACGACTATAACCAGTGTTTCAAAATAAACTCTATTTCAAAATCATTGGCCCATTAAAAATTAAATTTTAAAGAAAAATATTTTTAATAATTAAAGTTATCTATTTTAATATAAAAAGTTCGATTTTAATATTCACACTATACCCAATAGATATTTATTTTTTTTCTAAAAAATAAAAAAAAAAAAAAAAAAAAACAGTTGAAAAAAAGTGATACATTTTTTTTTGAAATAGCCATTACATATAAAATAGAAATTTTAAAAAAGTAATAAAACCCATTTATCAATTCCCATTCCATTTGAATAACTAAATCTAATCTCTTTTTCATATTTGAAAACAATTTTTTTATTAATTCATCTGTTACTTCTTTTCAATTTTTGATTTCCATTTTCCATTTTAACAAAATACTGTGGAAAAAATAAAAAAGAGAAAAAATGATTTATTTACAAACTTTTCACTGTGAGAGGAAAAACTTCAAAACCAAAAAAATATAATTCAAAATTCAAATGTAATATAGGCCATTTATTATGAAATTTAGATTATGACCAATGCTTTTTTTCTTCTTGTTCCAAGGTAACATCCAATCGATTACTTTAAAGTAAGCAAAATTTCAAAAATAGTGAAAACTTTTTTTTTATTATTTTTTTCTTTTTTGATTTGTCTTTCAAAAAATAAAATGATTAAATATCATTTTTATTTATTAATCTATATTGGATATTGTTTCTAAAATATTTGTAAAACACGTTATTATTCAAAAAAAAAAAAAAGAATAATTAAACGAATTTTTTTTATGATGAAAAATATGCCCCTATTTTTGAAATAGAGCTTATATCTAATTTTAAATCAATTTTGAAAGTATATGTCCTTGATATTTAAAGTAAAATTTAAATTATGAATACAAATAGTTAAAAATTTTTCATAATATTTTCAATTTTTTTATATTTTCTTAAAAATTTTGGTTTTTTGAAGATTAAAATCATTTTTATAAATTTACTCAATTTTTAAAGATATGTTTTGCAATTTGATCCTTCGTTTTTAGAATTTCTTTTTAAATGATAGAACTTTAAGAAATCAATACTATATTTATTTAGGTTTTTTTTATCAGTTTCTTTGTTCCGTTGATGTATAGGTCTTCTAGAACAAAAAAAAATATGCTTTTTATTTTGAAACACAAATTAAATTTTTTTGTACACTTTATTTTGACTACAGTATGTTATCATTTTAATTTTTTGTATCTTTTATAATGTCTGAAATATGAACTCAAGTGTTAAATCAAAAACCCTAAGAGAAAAAGAATTATGGATTGAAAAATCTGAAAATGTAGCCCCATTCATAATTTCAAAGACTAGCAAAAGAAGATTTTTGTAATATTCATATGTTTTTTAAAAAATAATTTAAAAGAACTCAATAACATTTCGAAAAAGAAGAGTTGAGAAAGCATGAGAAGAGACCAAAAAAATGCATTCTAGAACTTTCACATTTATTTTACATTTTATTTTCAAAGATATGAAAATTCTAATATTTTGATTTTTTCATTTTTCAACTAAAAATCCCTGTTAGAAACATTTCTTGATGAGATATATTTGCTTCTTGTTTTATATAGAAAACTGTAAGATAGAATCTATTCAAAGAATCTGTGATTTAAATTTAATTTAAATAATAACTATTGAAAATGGGGTTTCTATAGTCAGTTTCACTTTTAAGGAACAAACTTTAAAGAAATTTAAAGCACAATAAAAATCTCAAATCAAACCACAAAATTCAGATTCTAGTAAAAATAAATTGTAAAAAAAAAAAAATTCCAAATTTTGTGCATTAATTTGGGATTTTTTAGTGCCTTAAATTCCGTTGAAAGTTTGTGCCTTAAAAGTGAAACTGACTGTAAAATGAAAGGGTTATATATCATTATAAACTCCTTTTCAAACAAAAAGGAACACAAACACACACACACACACACACACACACACACACACACACACACACACACACACACACACACACACACACACACACACACACACACACACAACAATCAATACTATTGAATTTGATTGTTTATAAGATAATTACTTTTTGATGATTTTCATTTTAATTCTTCATTTTTTTATTTTTTGTTTTTTTTATTTTTGGATATTGAATAGTGGAAAATGAAAAAACAAGATAAGAAAACAATTTAAAAATAATCTGACAGTATAAAAATGGAAACAGTTTAAGTTTGATTTAGAATCAAGCTATATGTAGGAATTAAGATAGGCCATTATTGGATTGATACATGGAACAAAGAAAAGAGAAAATATAAAAAAAAAACATTTCCAACAAAATAACCAGATGAATTCCAGATTTATCTTTAAAATGTGAATTTAAAGTACAAAATTTTGACGTTTAAAGAGTTATCAATATATCTATAAAACTTTTTCTCAATTCAGCGTGTTCAAAAATTGTTATTGATTTCTAATTTTTTTCATTTACAATTTACAAAACTAGATTCTTCAGTCTAAATAAAAGGACACATCAATTTTTAAAATATTTAATTTTAATGTTTATTGTTTTGTTTAAATGAGTCTTAAAAGATTTTGTACAGTGTTTTTTTATTTACGTTTTAAAGTGTTTTTTATATTTTATAATGATATCACAATTAATTTGATTCAATTATAAATAATTCTAGAATTTTTCCAGTGCCCTTTTATTTGAAAAGGTGTTTAAATTGATCCATATCAAAAGCAAAATTGAGGTAGCACCATTAAATTACCTTAACAAGGTTTTATGAAGTATTATTGGTTACAATGAGATTTTTCTTTAAAATTTGATGAGTAAAATTTACAAAATTTATTTTATTATCAAAATTTGCACCAAAAAAAATTGTAATGTTAATAAAAAACACCTAGAAAAAAATCAAAAAAAGGAGTCAATAATTTGAAAAGATTTGGTTCGATCATAATTATTTCCTAATCAGAGGAATTTTTGAAAAGTTCTGTTATCCATTTAACTATTTTAACCATGCCAAACGTTTTAAAATAACACTAATTCCAAAAAAATTGACACACCCAAAATCAAAATCAGCAAAAAAAAAAATAAACAAAATTTCATGTATTTTTCTAAACCTAATATAAAACTAAATTTAAGTAACAGATTATTATTTTATTATTATGTAATCATTTTTGTCTCCAAATAATATTTTAAAATATGAAATGAATCAAGAAAAACAATTGATGTATCCTAAATTATAAAACAAGCTGGAAAAAAAATATTGTTAAATTTGTTGAAAATTCTCTAACAATTAAAGATCAATCAAATGATTATATACCATAAACTAATTGTATACGATTTTGCTATTTAACAAACTCAGTATTAACTTTTTATCAATCATGGAAAAAAATTATTCACATCAAACGAAATAGATTACACAACGGGCAAAAAGGAAATTAAAACATAACAGAAAAGACAAAAAAAGAAAAAATTTGGAAAAATTAAAATTATTTCAAAATTGGATGTCAAATGTAATATTATCATTCTTTCAACTATTTAAATTGTGTCATTTTTTTTTTTTTTTTTACTTTTGAATTTAGTTTAGATTTAATTTAATAGAGTTGTAAAAGAATTGTAATTTATAAAAAAGTGCATTTCTCTTGACATAAAAACTAACCCCATATTAAACGTATCCAAGCTTTTTAGCTAGTTTGTATCTCAATTTCTTTTGTAATGAACTACATTTTATGGAAGGGTAAACATATTTTTCAACACCTTTGATTACTTCTTGATTTAAAAATTTTTTTAATTTTTTGTTTTTTTTAAATATTTTATAATTTTGACCATAAAACCACTGGCACCTTTCAATTAAAATTTGAATATTATGCTGTGTTGCATAATAAAAAATTTGATCAACATTATCTAAATTTATCAATTCAGAAATTTTTAAGATACAAGTATCACCCAGTACTTTAATTTGGAAATAATCAGATAATTTATAAATTTTGATTATTCTTTTTAAACTTGTTTCAAATTCGAATTGGTCATCTTTTTTTTGATTCTCCGATTTTTGGATCATTTGCAAATCATCACAATAAAGAAATTTAATCAGAATTTCAAAACTTTTTCTTGAAATGTTTTCTAAAGTTAATGTATCTGTTTGATTTTCTTGAAATAAATTTATATGAAATAGGGTTTTAAAATATTTACTTTTTTTGATCAATAATGATTTATGTAAATTAAATATTTTATTATTATTATTATTTGTTTTGTTAATATTGACATTGTTATTATTATTATTATTATTATTATTTCCATTGTCAACGTTTTTGTTTTGAGATACATTGTTTTTTTCATTTCCACCAATAATCGAATTATTTTTTTTTTGCTCGCCTTTTCTCCTTTCGGATTTCCTTTTTTTTCCTTCCATATCCTGGCTTTTTTTTGTTAAATTTATCAATTGAGATTTCAAAATCTTATTATTTGGGATAATTATTGAAAAATTGCAATTTGACCGGTTTTGATAAATATTTAAAAAATCATTTTTGCACTTATTTATAGAGTTTTCTTGAACAATTATTATTTTTTGGTTTGGTATCTGAACTATTGAATCTCGTTTTATAACAAACGCATTTTTACTTTGATTTATAAATTCAATAAAATGGTTACAATTAAATATATTTCCAATTTTTATTAATTCATTACAAATTGGTTCTTTTAAAACGAAATCTTTTATTTTATCAAACGTTCCACAATAAATATATTGACAAAATGCTTTAAAATATAAAAAATTAATTTCTTTTTTCAATTTGTATTTTTTCTTCTTTTTCTTCTTCTTTTCAAAAAGTTTTTTTTTTCCCTCTTTTTCTTCTGTGTTTTCCATACTCTTTCCACTTTCATCCTCTTCTTCTTTTTCTTTTTTTTTTTCTTCTTCTTTTGATTCTTTTTCTTTTTCTTTTACAATGATTACCTTCTGCTGGTTTTTTTTTAATGTTCTTTTTTTTTTTTTTTTCTGTTGCAGTTTCTTGCTGTGAACAATTTCCTTTTCTTCTATTTTTTCAATTTCCTTTTCCTTTTCCTTTTCCTTTTCATTTCCTTTTTGATTTTTGTTTCCTATTTTATTTTTGTTTTTCTGATCAGCTAATTGGAAAATTGAAAAATTTTCATTATTATTCACTTTTTTCTTTTTTTGAATTTTTTTTAATAAATGATACATCTCAGGAAGCCGTTTTTTTAAAATCCATTTGTGTAAATATATTTGGTTACTTGTGGTGGTCTGATTTTCTTGGGTACCCTTTTCCTCACAAATTATAGAATAATCATAAATTTTGGATTTTTGCAAGATCTTTTTGAGGTCAGAAACAAATAAACTTTGAGGTTTGTGTGCTGTTGGTTGGAGTGGTTCTTCTTCTTTCTTCTTAAAGTCTCTTGGAACTAATTGTTTTTTCAACCATTTTTTTTTGTTCATACCATCACAATCCGGAATCTTTTTTGGAATTGTCAAGATCATTCTTAGGATCTCTTGAAAAATTTGATCAACATTTTCTTTGGTAAGCGCACTAGTCTCAAAAAAGCGTGCACCTAAGCTTTCAGCTAAATTGAATCCTTCTTCATATGAAACTTTCCTTTCAGACTCTAAATCCTTTTTATTACCGACAAGCATAATTCGAAAATCTTCCGGTTCCTTAAAGTCAAGGATTTTTTCTCGGTAATTTAATACAGCATCAAAGGTAGATCTTCTACAGATAGAATAAACAAGTATAAACCCTTGACTGGATTTAATGTAATTTGGATACATTATTTCATATTGTTCTTGCCCTGCTGTATCAATGATTTTGAACTTTACCATTTCTGATCCTTTTTCAATCTCTAATTCATAAATCTCTTCGATTGTTGGATCATAATCTTCAAGAAAATATGAATAAAGATATTGTTGAACAAGCGCAGACTTTCCACATGCACCTGTACCAAACAGAACTAATTGCAGTTCTGGTTTTTGGTACATAAAATTCTTTTTCAAAAGATTTTTCGAAAAAATGAAAACTTTCTAGGGATAGATACCAAAAAAGTATGTTTTCAAAACAAACCCTTTTATACAACTTTTTAAATGGGCCAAAATTGTTTTAAAACCTGAGAAACTATCCTTTAAATTTCCAAAAATAAAGAATATTTAGCCTTCTTTTAATCAAATTGACGGTATTTAGAGAATAATTGTTTTTGCAAGTTGATCTTATGTTCTCGAAACTAATCTGATTAATGATTGATTCTCAATCCGTGAACCATAATTTTGTTGGTTAACAATTGATTTTTTGTATTTCTTGTTGCTTTCGAACTTGCGAATTTTTCTTAATGGTTGTTAAAAAATTTCGATTTTCTCCAGCACAAACTCTTTAAATGTACAGTTGTTCAAACAACAAATTCAACTTTTTTTCAAAATTCTTCATAAAAATTTTTTGTAATTAATCCTCTTAAAAGAACAAACACAAAATGAAAAAAAGTTCTCCTTGATTTCCAATCTTTACTTTTTTATAAAGGAAAAATAAGATCAATAAATATATTCAAAAAGAAATGATTTAAAATAAAACAGAGTACTAAATATAACATTCGACAAAAGGTTACATTTAATAATGGGTATTTTTGTTTTTATTATCATTGGTTTTACATTTGTTGAAAAATCGATTATTTTTGTAGATCTCAAAAAATACTTAAGGGAGTAGCTACACCATAAGACATGATAAAAATTTGAGAGAGATGAGATAAGAACGTTTTATTTTAGTGGCGTGTGATCGTAGATTCTCTAAAAATTTTTTTAAAAAAATTATTTGATATTTTTTTTTTAGTAATGTTCAACTATAAAAAAAAAAGAGATTATATTGATAAAATAGTTTTATTATTATTATTATTTTATTATTAAAATAAACTTAATTCGATTAATTTGGACACAGTTTAAACAGTTAGAAGAATAACAAAAAACATGATTTACATCAATTTGGAAATTAATTTTAATTCAACAAACTATATCATTTTTTTGTCTTTTTTGTTTTTGTTTTCATTTTCTTTTTTTCAGGTACTTAATCGGTTTAGTTAGATCTGAAAATTTTTTATAGATGGTTACTAGATGGTTACAGTTGAGTTTCTTCAAGTGAAAAACCACATGCGATTTGTTGATGGTATCTTATCATTTGATCGATCAACCATTGTTGGTGTAATTTTAACAAATCTACCAATATATTTTTTTGTTCAAACTCTTTCATTTCAGCTCGTTTCATTTTTTTTTGGACACACTTGTTTTGATTTTTTGTTTTCTATTGTTTTGTTATATTTGGATGAAAATTATTACTTAAAAAAACCTTTAATACTATGTTACTTAAATCTGGTTTTATATTAGGTTTGGGAGAATATAGTAAATTGAGTTTTTGTTTCACTATTTTTGATTTTAGATGTGTCCAAATTTTTGGAATGGGCGTTATTTTTTTTATGGGAGAAGATAATTTCAGATTCTTTGAATAAAAAGTGTATCTATTTTGTGGTTTAAACTTTGATAACATATAATCATATTCACTTCTCATATTCCACTAAACCCAACGTTTTACAATCCTAACAAGTAATAATTCTACTTAATTATTCTAATTTTGGAATTCTTCTAGCTATTGAAGTCCCATTTATGTTTCCTTTTATGATTCTCTCAATTGTAATATTGTTGTTCTTTTTAAACAAAATCCATTAATCCTAAATGCCACTAATAAAAAAAATATTTCTAATTGCTTTATCTTGTCAGGATTAAAAAAAATCTCAAAAATGATGAAAAAATAAAAAATGAAAAAATTAAATGCCACAATAGAATGTTGAGAGAAGAATAAAAGATAAGTCATTCAACATTCAAAACACTATTTTAAGTGATTCAACTCAACATTCTATTGTGGCAATTTCTTTGAGACTTTGAAAAAAAAAATTTAAAAAAATCTAATGAATGAAGTACTTTAAATAATAAAAACCAATGAGGTACAACCAGAGTAAAAAATGTTATTTTCTGATCCTCTTCAGAATTGCACAAAAGTGAAAAATTTTTCTTTACCGTGGCTACTCCCTTAACAAATTCGAAATGAAGGTAGTTTTAAATTGTATTTATAGATTTGGTTGAAAATAATATAATTGAATTATTTTTTGAAGTTTCTTCGTTTTTTCTTTTCGTAATTGATTATCCTTTTCAGGTTTCTGTGATTCTATTAAGGTTCCCAATTAAAAACAAAATTTGATTTTTTATTTCCTTTTTACTTTTTTTTCTCAAATCGGTTTGAGATATTTGATCAAATGTTGTTTTTTAAAAAACTCGTCGAAAAGAATCTTATTTTTTTCTATCTTTTTTAATTTATTGTTTTAGTTTAATTCTGTTTACAGTTGTCAAAATAATACGTTAGGATAAGTTTAATACAGCTTCAAAATTAAAAGTTGTGATTATCATTTATAGAAGACGTATACATTAACATATCAAAGAAACCGACAGTAATCCATAAGTAAATATTGTGTTGGTTTCTTAAAGAACTACTACGTATTTAAAAACGAAAATCTAATAAATAAAGGATCAAAATTGTAAAATTTCTTTAAAAAAAAGAGAAAAATTTTGATCATAATTTTTAACAACAAATAGAGGAAAAAAATATAAAAAAATTGAGAAAATTCCGAAACAATTTACACAAATTATTTTAGTAATTTAGATTTTCCGAAAAAAATCAAAAAGTTTACCTTCAAAATTGTTTTTATTTTCTGTAAACGATTAGATAGTCAAATATATTTTGGGTTCGAACAAGAAGAAAAAAATAAACAGGGATTATATTTTGAAACACAGATCATAGCTTGGGCATCCAATTTTGATCGCTGTAGATCTTTTAAAAGCTTTTTTTTGTAACAATTAAACTAACTTTTTGTATCATGTATTTTTCAGCATAATGTGTATTCTCCTCTATTAATCTTTCTCTTTTGTATTTGGACTCAAAAAAAAGGAAAATTTCATTTTTAAACAAACTTCAAAATTAATATCGAGTTGAAGACAAATCAGTACAGGAACAAAAAAACGTATCCTTACACCGAAAACAAGATCATCATTTTTCATAACCTTTAGGTATTGTAAACTCTATAATTATGTGTTGGTTACTATTCCTAATTTACTTGGTGAGATCAATTTAAAAATAGGGAGTTTGGAGAACTAATTGAATTATGTAAAGTAAATAGAAAAAGAATTTCACTTCATTTCCAATAACCTTTTTCCAAAATTAAATAGAGAGAGTAAATTATAACATAATTCTTTGACAACTCTATTTACATTTTTGAAAATTTTCAATTAAAAATTTTTTACCTTTTAATGATTAAATACTAATTGAATAAACATAAAATTTCTTTTTTCTGATTTTGTAAACTTTTGCCTGTTTTGATCCGGAAAAAATAAAAATAAAACAAATGATATCCACACACTCAGTGAAGATTTGAGTTAGGAGTGATACAAGGTTTTATAACGAAATATCAATTTTTTCCCACAACCAAATATACCTTTTTATCTGAGAATTCAGTTAAAAAAGTTAAGCCAGCTACAAAAAAGTGAAATATGGTTTTTAATTGCGAATAGAAAACGAAAATTAAAATCAATTAAAAGAAGAAATCAATTGACTTCAAAGAATCATTCATTATATTATTATTACAAAAAAGCCAACATACATAATTGAAACACTATTTCGTATTGAAATTATACACGTATTTTTGCGATTTTTAAAAATAGTTGAATTTTTCTCTCAAATTTTTAATAAATGGATCAATCAAAGAAAAATCCCAACCAATAGATAGTATTACAGTAACTGTTATTTGTTTACGTTAACTCAATTTTTTCTTTAATCATTTATTTTTTCTGTTATTAATTGATCTTATACTTTGACTGTCCAGATTCGATAAAGGCTTCCAATTAATAATCAGGTTTCTCTTTTTTCCAAATGTGTTAATTCAAAATTAATTAAAAAACCAACAAGTTTAATTGAGGTATTTAGAAAATAACTATTTGATTCTCCTACACTCATCAGTTAACCAGAACTTTTAACACTTAGAACAAATTCTTTGTGTTTAGCTTTCTCTTTGTAAAAAACAAAATAATTCGAGTTGAAAATTCTTCTATGTTCCAAGCCTTATGTTTCAATCTTTAATATTATCTAACTTGGTTGATTTCAGTTACAAATTTTCTTTGAGGTAATACTGTTATTTGTATTATACAAGTTAAAAATTTTTCATTTCCAATTAGATTTTTTTTATACCATTTAAAACGAAACCACAAAATTGACAACCTAATTCTTTGAGAACTGTATTTCCAAGAAAAATATGGAAAATGAAGTGAAATTTTTTTCCGATTTAGATTTCAAATACAAGTTTACCTTATTTTTTCACACGGCTATATTTGCAAAAGTTACTTTCTATTTTCAAAATCAGTGGCTCATAAGAAAAATAGAAATTGTTATTTTATTTGAACACGATAATTGATTTTCTTAACTCTCTTCTTTTGTATTTTCTTTTATTAAAATAATCAATAAAGACTGTAATAAATAAAATACTGATAAATTCAAATAAATTAAATAAAAATTCTTGTTCAATTGCCGATTTTGGAATCTCATATCTCAACAAATAAAAACAAACTCAAGAGAAAGAATGTTTTGAAGGAGAACCAATTTTTAAAAGTTTTTTAACATTTAAAAGAATATAAAATGTTTTCTTCAAAGCTTGTGTAAAAAAATTTGTAAAATGGAAAATGCAGTGAAAATTTTATGATATTTATTTGAATTTTCAGTAAAAAAGAAATTTTTGAATTCTTGAAATAACAAAAAAATTACATCGCTTGATCATATCGATATTGACCCAATTAAAAGTCACTGTTTCAATGTGAAATTAAAAAATAGGAAAGGAAAATATAAAATATTTCGATCATAAAATTACAGAAAAAGTCCCAAAAAAAACACTTTTGTGAAAATTTTGGTTTTTATTATTTTTTGTTGAAAAATAGAGTTATTTCCAAAATCATGAACTGAAAAAACAAGTGTCTTCAACACCACCTTAATTACAACCTCTTATTATCTCTGAGATTTGTTTTAAGAAGATATTTTGATTAAAATAATAAATGTAAATTTTTAGAGATTTTGGTAATTTTAGGACACTTTTTTCAAAAAAGGGTTTTATTTGAAAAAAAAGAGTAAAAAGTTCTCTAATCCCAAATTACCTTTTTGAACAAAGACCATCATTAGTACCCATATAAGAAGTGACACTTTTAAAAAATGGATTCTATCTCTCTGTAATTAAAAATGTAAAATTTGTTAACTTTGAAAAATTTGTCAAAAAAAATTCATTTCTTTTTTTTGTTTTATTAAATTACTATTTAATTCTTCTCTAGTTCTTTCTATCTTTAATTTTTTTTTTTTTTGTTTTACAGAAAATATTCTTGATTCCTTTAAATAATATCATAATTTTATTCACCAAATATATTTTCACTCTCAAAATTCGCAAAATCAAATGAATATTTTAGTCACAGGAAGTACAGGACATGTTGGATCTAACTTAGTACGAGCCCTTGTTGATCATTGCAAGCCAAGTACCAAAATCAACTGTTTAATCTTGAAACATGAGGAGAAGCACCTCAAGAAATGGTTTGGCAATTTGCCCTTAAATTTCATTGCAGGCGACCTGACAAATTACAAATCGATGCAAAGTGCGATGAAGGGAATTGATCAGATATACCATTGCGCAGGCCTTGTAGGGATCAACCAAACCCAGACCATGAAGGACATGTGGAAAGTGAATGTTCTGGGATCGAGGAATTTGTCAAAGGCTGCTGTAAACTCGGGCACTGTTCAAAAAATGGTTCAGGTCTCGACATGCCACATCCTCCAGGACGAAAATGGAAGCGACTTTGTAACCAACGAGGGGCTCTATGATCCATGCGACGAAATCCACACAGAGTATGATCTTGTCAAGACTCTCGCTGACTTGGAATCGATGAAGTTCATGGCAAGAGGTGGGCTCGACTTGTGCTTTGTGCACCCCTCGGGCGTCATTGGGAAATATGATTGGAAGCTAAACGGGCACATCAGTCAGACAATCAAGGACTGCGCCGAGGGCAAATTGCCATGCATGCCCAGTACAGGCGGTTCTGGGTTTGTTTCTGCCGAGGACCTCGCACACGTGCTCATAGCTACCATGGAAAGAGGGAAAAAGTTCCACCGATACTTGGCCTCCAATGAAACACTTGGTGTCGTTGAGTTGTTAGGAATCATCTCACGCGAAACTGGGTGCAAATTGCCCAGAAAATTGCCATTGTCCTTTATCGAAAAATTGGCCACTTGCAAGGACTGGATTAATAAAAATGTTTTTAATGTAAACAAAAGATGGAAACAAGCCCAATCTTTCGGAAGAGAATCGTTAGGGATCGTCAGAGCTCAAATTGAATATGATAAGTCAGTCACAGAACGCGAATTGGGAATCAAGTTGGGTTCAATTGAGAAAAGTATCGTCCAACAAATCAATTGGATGAGAGAAATTGGGTTGGTGAAGCTGAAAAAAAAGGTGAAAGAGTCTTCACCAATTCGTGTATATGTCTAGATTTATTTTGAAAATTTGGAAAAAAAAAAATCATTTTTTTTAGATCTTTTAATTATTTTTTAATTATTTTGATTTTTTCTACAACACCAATAAACAACTACAATTAAAAATCTTGATGTCGTTTAGTTTTTTTTATTATTATTTTTTTTTATTTTTTATTCTTTTTGAAGGGACTAACAAAAGGAAAAAAATCTTTTAGTAAATTTCAAAAAAAAAAAATATTTCTTCTTGAAAATAAAAAATGAAGAATAAATCTGATTATTCAAACACAACCTTACCTTAAATAATATTTACAGGAATGAATTATTATTGATAAAAGTTTGATCCATTTTTCGACATTTTTGGAAAGTTCAAAAATTAACATATATCCTAATTACTGATATTAAAAAAAGTCTGAAAATTATTTTTTTAGGTTTTTAGATTTAAAATTTTTTTAAAGTTTTTTATTTTAATAAAGTTTTTATTATTTTTACAAAAGACATATTCTTCTTACCCCAGCCTTCACCTCACCCCTTTAAGTCCAAGTCTCCACTTTATTATAAAATAAAACTTGATGAAAGTTTTAATTCTGAAAAAAAATTTTAACATTGTAAAAATAGATAACATCTAAACGTTCTCAAAAAGTCCTCACTTTTCAAAAATAAATTAATTTTATAAACAAATTATTTTTTTAAAATATGAAAGGAATCTTGTTACAAAGTGAAGAAATTGAACAAAAAAAAATAATAATAAATAAGTTGAAAAATAAAAATCCTAGGTTTTGGAATAACGGCGTATAAAAAATCAACTTTATTTCAAAAAAAAAAAAAAATACAATAATTATTATTAACTTGAAAAAACATCATTTATTTATTATACATACATTTCAATTCACTTTTTTTTATTCATTGTAAAAAAAATACTAGAAAAGACAAACAAAGAATCGAATGAAAAATTATCCCAAGATTTTTTTTTTAAAAACCATAAAAAATTCGACTTTTAATCATTAAGAAAATAATTTTAATTTGATTATTTTTTATGAATCATTAACCACCCAATCTTCATTATTTTACTGAGCTATTAATAACCCAAAGATTAAAAGTATCAATCGACCTTTCTAATTAATTATTGTTTTTTTTTTAAATAGTTTCAAACAGATAATATCAATTCAAATTAATAATTATAATAACATAGAATAAATAAATATTATCAATTGGCATATTTTTGAACCAATATTTCCTTATTTATACTCTTAACAAATAAAAAAAAAATTATAATCTTTTCTATTAGAAGAAATTTAAATAATTATTAAAAATAAAAGAAACAATCAATTTTTTAGGATCTTCAATATTAGAACTTTTGATTTATTTTTCTTGTATTTGTTTACTTAAGATAAGTTTTTCGATTGTGATTTGTTGTTTGAAATTCTTAGAAATCACAAAAAGAGATTTATTTAAAATAAAAACATTTTACTACGATTTTTTATTACTTTTTGATCCTAAATTCTAATTATCCCTCTTAAATAGATTGTTTTTTTTTTTTTTTTGGGATATAATTGTTAAAAGGAAACCCCCCCGAAAATCAAAAAAACATATCTCTAAAGCAGTTCAAGTTTTTTATTTAATAATTAAATTGTCCATTGATAGAAATAATTAGGCATTGAATCAGAAAAAATAAATCTACAGTCAATTCCACTTTTAATGTACAACATGCAAAGAAATTTAAAGTGCAATAAAAACCACAAATTAAGGCACAAAATTCAGATTCTAGTAAAATAAATTGTAAAAAAAAATTATCCAAATTTTGTTCCTTAATTTGAGATTTTCTTGTGACGTAAATTTTGTTGAAAGTTTATATCTTTAAAGTAGAACTGATTGTATAAGAGTTATTCCCAATTAATCACCTTAACTTTAAAATATTGAAATTTATTGAATAAATATATTCAAAAAAATAATATATGATAAAAAGAGTAAAATTTAGATATTATTTTTTAAAGCCTGTAAAAGCTACATAATCACTGTTAATTATATTATACATATAGTTATTTTTTAATTTACCGAAATAATTATTTATATAAAAAGATAATGCGGAAAATGATTAGTTTGATGCCCATCCCCAATTAAGTTCAATTATCAAAAAATAATTTATGATCATTAAAGTTCCATCATTTCACCCCCACCCATCCACACTCACATATTTTCAAATAATTTCTTTATAAAACAACCATTCCTAAATTGTAAATATTGAGCGATTATATTCAAATTTAAATCATATGAAGAGAGATTAAATTGATACATCTGCAGATGAAAAAAATATTGTAATAATAAAATACACCAATCTTTCGAAAAAAAGAAAAATAGATGAATTAGACCGCTTCACATTGAACTATAAAAAGAAGAAAAAACTAATACACAATAAAAAAGTCAATCAAATAAACTAAAAATTGTAATTTCAGGTTTAGAGTCAAAAATATCAAGAATTTTTGCTGAAAATGAACATAAAAGAAATCTATGAAATAACTATAAAAAACTTTTTGGCCATTGGTTCTAAATTTTTTATTTAAAAAAAGGAATTCTAACCCAAATAACATATATAACTTTAAATTGTAAATGTATTAGTTTTCAATTACTTTGTGTTTTTTCTTATATTCAATTTTAAAATCATTTATTTTTGAAATTCTTAATTTTTCTTTTTCGGCAATAAATTGCTGAATCTTAGTTTAAAAAAATAAATGATTTTTTAAAGATTCTTCGAATGAAATTTTCTAGAAACCCAAACACACTTAGATATCCTTTGAATTAAAAAGTACACATTTATTCATTCAAAATACCCCACCAGATAAAGAGAACTGAAAAACAAAACTTAATGATATATCAATATCAAAATAAGCAAGGCTTCTGATTTTCTACAGGAGATCGAGGACTTAAATATAATATTGGTCACAACACACACATACACACACATACACACACACACACACACACACACACACACACACACACACACACACACACACACACACACACACACACACACATCTATATATATATATATATATATATATATAAACTCGATTTCACTCAAAAGGGCTAAGCCTAAAATGAAAAATTAACCTTTTTTTTAAGAATCAACCAATAAAAGATTGCTTAGAAATAATAAAAATACTGAAATTTGGATTAGAGTTGATAACTATAAGAAATACCTAAAAAAAGCATAAATTTTTAAAAAAAATTAATATGTTAAAAAATTATTACCTTCTTTCATTGAAAAGTCCTGTAGAAAATTTTTCAATCTCTTTGTAAAATTAAAATTGTAGACTAAAATATTTTTCAACAATAAATGTATCAATTTTAAAATTAAATACAAATATTCAGTTTTATTAAAGTTAATTTGGAGTTTTAGAATATTTCTTATTTTCAAATTCAATATTCTTAATTATAATATAAAAAAGAAAAAGAAATAAAAAAAAAAAAAAAACAAAACAAGTAAAAAAAAAAAAAATTCTACATAAATTAGAAAAAAGGATCTTGATCTAACAATTGAATATGGAATTTATGAAGAATAATGAATAAAACTCATATCATATCTTCTGTTTATCCAATAAAACTGGGTTAATCTGATTGAAAATTAGTTGACTTTTATTAAAATCTAAGCTAAAAAAAATTTTTTTATCAACAATTTTTAACCGAGTTCAAACCAATATTCTTCAGAATTATTTAAAGTATTTAATTTTAATTATTTAGCAATCAAGAAATAACAAATTGATTTCATACACATTGAATTCAAAATAGTATTTATTTCAAAAACCAATAAAAGTGCTTCTAATCAATATGTATACCAACCTTAAAAATATCTTTATCAAATTTTATGAAATATAAATCTTGATACATAACAATATTATATAAATAATTTCATAAAGTTCCTACAAAATATTTTCTTGGAACCATTATTTCAAAATGTGTATACATTGGTTTTTATCCCCCCCTTCTTTTTTTATTTTTATTTTTGAGTTAATTTTTTATTAAAAAAAGATAATATTATTTATTATAATTATCACAAATATAGTATTACATAGATATAACCAGAATATTTAAATCTTGGGCAATTATCATTTGAAATGAAAAAAGAATTTTTTTGATGAGCTATTTATAATCTAAGTTTATTTATGAACCAGATATTTTTTTTTAATTTTTCGAGTAACACTTTCTTAAATGTTTATCACCAAGCAAAGATTAAATTTTGAAATTAACATTTAGGAACCAATGAAAAAATACCTTTTAAGGGACTATCCTTCTACGACAACAAGGCAAAATTTTAAAATATGTTATTGGTGGTATTCTCTACTTACAAATTTTGTATCTGCCAAGTGTCAAAAAATTCTGATCGACCAAGAAAGAAATAAAACAAAATTAATTTAGTCAGATTAATTTTTTTTTTCCATTTTTTCTGAAAAAGAAAACATTTAAATTCTTTTTTTTTCTCACAATTTATCTATTTTTTACCCCTTTTATTGCAATTTTGCTCATTATTATACTATAAAATTTCTTTGTTACCAGTAATATAAATATAAAGATTTTTTTTCTTTTTTGAGATAAAACTTTTGGTTAACCAAAAAAATTGATATATTCAATCGATTAAAAAATAAATATATTTTTTTAAGAAGAGTAGTTATAATAATCAAAGTTTTAAAGTCATGTAAAAATTTTACTCTGAAATTTTGTTCTTGTAGTAAGACAAAATTCGATTTTTTAAAATATAATTTTCTTGAAGAATTTGGGAATTAAATAATTGTATCCTCAAAATTCAAAATCAATTTTTTTCTACCAAAAATGAATTAAATTGTTATAAGGAAGCTTGTGAATAAGACCAAACAATTTGTTAAAAAAATTTTTCAACAATTTTTTTTCATTTTCAGAAAATCAGAAAACAACTTTTTCAAACCTTTTAGAAAAATTTTTTTGTTTCATAGATCTCGATTTAATTGATAAATTGGAGTTAATCTTCTCCTAAATATTCATTTATTGAATCACCTATATCACAATTAGTTTTATTGGCTAAGATTTGAATTGAAATATTAATCAAAGAAAAAATTACCAAATAAAAAATTTGCTTTCGAAATCAATACTTGCCAACATAAAACGAAAAATATATTTTCCCATTTTCAAGAATTAACTTAATTGTTAAACAAAATAATAGGTTATTTTTTTTCGTTTTATATTGGAAACATGCAAATTTTTAATTTCAAAAAGGATACTCAGATCAATAAATTGTTTAAATGAGGCTAACTCATCCATTTCATAAGTCTAAACACAAATTACAAAAAAAAAAAATTTCAAGATCTTGACAAGATTTCATTTTATTTTCAAAAATGACTAATCCCCTAATTTTAATTTCCCTCAACGGGTTATTTTTAGAAACAAAAAAAAAATAAAGTTCATATATTAAAAATTTTTATCTTCTATTCAAAATTTACAGTTTTTTTAAAAAAATATGGAAAGATTAATAAATTCCAAAAATAATTTTCATTATAAATGATTTATAAATAGATACGAAAAGATTAAATACATGTACATTATAATTATATACATATATATAAATATAAGCCAAATTTCAAAATTAGGGGCAAATTTTATTATTATTATTATTTTCTTTTTTCATTTGTCTTTCAAAAAATAAAATGATTACACTACATTTTACTTTATTAGTCTATATTGATTATTATCACTACACACTTTTGTAAAATACATTATTATTCAAAAAAAAAAAAAATAATTAAACAAATTTTTTTTCTGATGGAAAATCTGCGCCTATTTTTGAAATTTGGCTTATATATAAACTATTTTTCATAAATTTTGACTCACTTTATAATGTTAATGGGAGTTGTTTTGAGGGTTTATTCCAGTATTCTTAACAAAAAATATTTTCAGATTTTTGGATCAGAATAATTTTTTCTAATTTTTCAAATGTTAGTTTTGCTTTTTCAATTTTTTTTTTTCTTTTGTTTTTCTTTTGTTTTTCTTGAAAACTTTTTCTTTTTCTTTGTTTTTGAAAATTTTTTTTTTTTTTTTTTTTTTTTTTTTTTTTTTTTTTTTTTTTTTTTCAAAAGATCATGTGAAAAAAAAAAGAGATCTTCGAAAAGACAAATAATCACTAAGAAAATTGAGACTATGTAATGTCTTTGAAAATGGATTTAATTATTCATAAAAAATATTGTTGTTCAACTTTTTTTCAGTGAAAGTTCATTAATAAAAAATCGGAAATACTCATTTCAAAAATTGTGACTCACTTTTTTTTAGTTTTTGGTTTTATTTTTTTTAATTTTTAATATATCAGGCTTTTATAGATTTAGAATGACTTAAAAGTGAATTACAAATCATATTTAGTTATTAATTGTTCTTGAATACTAAAGGATAAATTTTTTTTTTCAAATTTATTATTTCAGGTGAGTCACAATTTTTGAAAAAGAGTTTATATATAAGAAAATAATAAAATAAATTAATTTAATATATATATATATATATTTAAATAAAGACACATAATAAATACAAATATATATACATGCAATGATACAAAATAAAAATAATACATTATTATTTGTGGAAAATTAAGAAAAGAAATCATTTTTTTTTTGATGATTTCTTTCTTGAACTTGGTTGATTAAGTTGTTGGATTTGGATTTGGATTTGAAAACCACTACCCCTTTTTTTCATCCGCCCCTTCTTAGTCTTCCCATTGGTGGATTTATCGATTTTTTTCATTATTGTATTTAATTTTTTTATCGAATTCTTAAATCTTTTTTCAAACCTAACTCTTTGAAGATTTTCAATTTTTTCCATTATTGGCATATCACAATAATCTGGAAGAACATTTTTTCTATTAATTAATTTCTTTTGATAAAATAAAATATTTGCGAATGGGTTATTTAAAACTTCTTGTAAACCGATTTGGCATATTTTTTGATTTTTGAATTTATGCCAAATTCCGTTTGATAAGTTTCTAATTAAAATTTTATAATTCAAGTTATCCACATCACTAAATAAGTATACACATGATAAATAATAAAGATTTGTGTTTTGATATTTGTCATTGTTCTTTCCAATGCCATCACGATTCCTATCTCTATTCCCTTTATTGGTAATATCATTGTTATTTTTTTTTTTCATATAAAATTTTGATAAATCTAATTCTAATGGATACTTTATCGGTCTACAATTTCTTTGGTCTTCTTTTAAATTATCGCGGTTTACATTAATGATTAAAGTATCTGGAAAATGCGAAATTTCCAAAAAGGTTTTTGATTGGTTATGCTTGTGACAATGAATACACTTAAATTGTTTGGTATGTTGGTAATAATTCAAAGATGAGTTTTTTGGGCTAAAATAACGATCCAAACAACATTCTAATTTCAAAAAATGATTTTCTTTTAATTGAAGTTTTTTATTTTTGCTATTTACATTGGACAAGTTAATAATTGGCGCAATTTCAAACAAAAAATCACCCCTTTCGATTTTGGTTACCCCATTCATGGTTATTATTGGGGATTTATTTAAAAATAATAAGGGATTCCATTTTAACCCAAGAACTGTTTTTTCATTAATATAAATCTGATCTTTTTTTTGATATATTTTTTTAATTGTGTTCGTTTTATTAAACATTTCAATAATTTGGAATAAGGGGAAACAATTATTTTTTTTAAAATGATATTGGTGATTATTTGATAATAATTTTTTATATTTAATTGTAGTTAAAGGATCATTTTTTGAAATAATTTTTTCAATAATTATCGTTTTTTCAACATTATTTGTTTCTTTTATTAAAAGATCGTTTTTCTTTTTATTTAAATCGTTTTTATTTTTATTTAAATCGTTTTTTTTTTGTAAGGATTCAATTTGGTTTAATTTATCCTTGGTAATAAACCAATTAATTTTTTTCATAATTCTTTTCTCAATTGTTTTATATGAAACTGAACCAATCTCAAATTTTATCAAAAGCGGGATATTTAATAGTGTTGTGGAAATACCCGCTCCAAAAGATTCTCGAAATTGGTCTGCCTCACAATTAATTATTTGAATATAAACCGATGTATTGCTAATTTTTATATTAGCCTTTTTTATTTTTTTTTGTAATATTTTAACAGCACTGGATAAATTATATTTATTCCCACAAAAAATATATTTGTTTTCAATATTTGCCCCTTCCAATTTTTGTAAGTAATTCGTAATTTTTTGATTATCATTTTCAATTTTCTTTTTAAGATGTTTGATAATTTTATTGGTTGTTTTTCTTTTATTATTCATTTCTTGTATTTTCGAATAATCATTTACCACTTTTTGAACACATTTGTTTTCTTCTTCTAATATGCTAATAAGGTTATTGTTTATTTTATTTAATTCTTGTTGTTGGTAAATCAATTCTTTTCTTTTTTTCATAATATCATCTGCTAGCTTGACATTTTTGGATAATTGTCCAATTTCTTGTTTTAATTCAATTATTATTTGTTCTTCAATTTCTGTATTACTTTTTTTGATTTTTTGAGTTTTTTTCACCTCATACGCAACAATATTATTTGTTGTAATTTTAATATAATTTAAATCTTGATCTGTTTTAATTTCTTGATAAATTCTTGAATGATAAATATCCGCAAAATAAAAGTTCATATTTGTTTGATTACATTTCTTTTTAATTTTTTCTGATAATTCGTGAAGTGTTGGATTTTTTTCAAAATTCAAATAATATTTTTTTGGTAATTTATTCCGATCTTGAAAGATTACAAGTATAATTAGATCGTTTTCTCTATATTTTGGCACAGGTAAATCTAAATAATAAGAACTGGGGAATCTAATTGCCCTTTGACGACAATTTAAGCATCTAGATATTTCTTTGAATTGGATATTAAATATCGCTAAAGAAATAATCAACATTTATGTAATGGTAAATATATTAATATTATAAAGAATTGTAATGGATTATAAACATTGATACAGAGAATATATATTTTTATTATTTTGAGAATGTATTTAAAACAGTAAAAAAAAAAAAAAAATGAGATGAAGTGATAGGTGAGCGAATGATTAATTATGAATTTAAATTTAAAAAATGTTTATTTTATTTTTTTTTTAATGATCTATTCATCATCATATATTATCTATATTATAGGATGGGGGATGGGGGGGGGGTGGGGGGGGTTAAATATTATCTTGAAATTATAATGTGAAGATATACTTTTTTTTTGGTTTAAGGGATATCTGAATTTTAACTTTAGAGACTATTAAAATTAAATACATAATTCAGTATCAAATAATAAAAATGATTTAAAAGATTACCCATTGAAGGAAATTCAAAGAAAAAATATTATAAGTTAATAGTTTGAATTTAAAATCATTTTTTTTTTTTTGATATAAGATTTTTTTGTAAATTTCAAATGAACAAAGTATAATTAAAATCAATTTTTTTAGCCTATAAATGATTCTAGTTATCCAGATTATATTTAAAATTCGTTATGCATATATCCTAACCTCTATAATACTTGTAAATAAAGTATATTCCCCAGCTCAAACAAGGACTTTAGTCTTCTGTACCTTTTCAAGGTAGAATTTCGATTTTGAAATTAGAAAATTATTTGT
Organism: Anaeramoeba flamelloides; assembly: GCA_027625915.1. Classification (NCBI taxonomy): domain Eukaryota; family Anaeramoebidae; genus Anaeramoeba; species Anaeramoeba flamelloides. The sequence continues at coordinate 2,576,500 of JANTQA010000063.1, forward strand.
TCAAAGAGAAAATTTTGGAAAATTTAAAAATTTGATTTTGATTGATTTTATTTTAGAGGGACATAAACTTTGGATTTTTTCTAGAAGAAAAAATAAATAAAAAGCATTTTTAAACTTAAAGGAGGGATTGATAATTTTTTATTCTATTCAAAATTAATGTTTACAAGTCATTAAACCCATTGTGACAATAACAGGGTTGAGCAAAACTCTAAATAACCTTTAATGAAAAAGTGAACACTTTAAGTCAGCAAATTACTTTTGGGTAAAGATATATATATATATATATATAAACTCGATTTCACTCAAAGGGGCCCAGCCAAAAATGAAAAAGTAACTTTATTTTTAAAAATCAACCAAACTTAGATTGTTTAGAAATACGAGAAATAATAAACTTCATATAAGAGTCCATAATTATAAAAGAAACCCCTGAACAAACCATAAATTTCAAAAAAAAAAAAAATGTTAAAAAATTTTTTGGGCCCCATTCATTGGAACGTCTCTTGCAAAATTCTCAATTTCTTTAGGAAATTAAAATCGTTGATACTAAGATTTTTTACTTGTAAATGTATGAATTTTAAAAGAACATACAAAGCTTAACTTTTCTTAATGTTTATTTCGTTTTTCAAACATTTTTTTTTTCAAAGTAAATTTTTAAAAAAAAAAATAAAAAAGAAAAAAAAAAAAAAAAAAAAAAAAAAACAAAAAGCAAAAAAAAAAAAAAAACAAAATTTTACAAAATGAGAAAAAATGATTTTGATCTAAAAATTGAAAATTTTAGTTTGATAAGAGTAATGAATTAAACTCATCGAATGTCTTCCATTTCTTCAATAAAACTGGGCCACTTTGACTGAAAAAGAGTTTATATAGATATATATATATATATATATATATATATATATATATCTTGTTGTCAAGATTTGCCTAAATTTCATCAAGTTTAAAATAAAAAGATTTAAAATGATATTGACGTACTAATATATTTATTTTCTTATTTGTCTTTAATCCAGATTTAAATTATAATAAAAAGTCAAAATAGTTCAAAGATAAAGTAGTTATGTATTTTTTTTTAAACTCAAACTTTTTATTTGTAAAAATTTAACTATATAATTCCTCATAAATACCAATAAGAAAGAGATTAGAACTCTCAAAAGTTTAGGATAGTACTAAGTCACTGTGGAAAGATTTTGGGAAATCATTTAGTAATTAGGCAAAGTTTGAAAATTTTCTGATCTTCTTCTTTTGAATTGAATTCAGATAAAATAGGAAGCATTTTAATAATAAATTAGACTTTAAAAAAGTTATTTAAAGTTATTTTAGAAGAGTTTTGCAAATTTTTTAGGACACCTTTAATCTCATAAATATAAAAGATCGTGACGCTCAAGGATTTATGACATTGGAAAATTAATTTGGTTCAAGTCACCCAATTGTTTGATCAATAGACTACAAAGAAAAAATTCCATCAATTTTCCCGTAAAGGTCGGAAATTGAATGAATTCCCTTTCTTTGTTTGAAAAAAATGTCTAAAATCAAACAGTGTTTTTAGTTTTGGTTCGAAAGAAATCAATAACATTTTTTATTTTTTAAAAAATGTTTGGTCTCTTTTTTTTCAAAGAAAAAAGAGAGAAGAGACCATTAATAAAAGATTTTGAAACCGAGAAAAAATACATTTACAAATTTAAGAAATTAAAAAAAAAAAAGATTTTATTTTAAAATGTCAAGTAAAGAAATTTTTGAGGAATGCTGAAAATCAGTCACTGTTAAGAACACACAATATACACATCTTTTATGTTTGATCGCCTTCGGGAATGTTTCTTAAACAGTGTAAAATAAAAGAGGATATAGGAACTCATTGAAAAGTTGGCGATCTAATTTGTCTCTGTGGGATTTTAAACCAAGTTTTAGCCTTAATGGAGAAAATATAACCTTTAACTTCAATGTTTACAATAAACTTCATTGATAGAAAAAGAAGCTTTGATAAACAAGTTCTTTAAAGTACCATTAAAAAATAACAAATTAGTTGTTTTGGGCATAATTTGTTTGTTTGTTTTCGTTTGTTAAATTTTTTATTCACGTTATAGATCCTGAGTTCCAAAAAATAAATAGCATCTCATATTGTTTCATTTGTTCAACAATCACCGGTTATATTTCCATTTCTTGGATCCCCTCCCAGACTCAAAATATGAGATTGTTCTAGTGCTAAGATTATATTAAAATCGTCGTTCCTCAAACTCCACAATATCATCTTATATCACTTCGAACAATCTCATATTTCTCTTTCTTCCAGGCCAGACTCGTAACATAACAAGGAGATTGTTTGCAAATCAAAAAAAATAAAGACAGATATGAAAGATGTTTGATTTTAAAAATTGAATTTTTATGAATTTATATAAAAAAAGTTATTTTTTGAATTGTAACAAAATCAATAAATTAAAAAAAAGAAATCAAATTTTTCTAAAATAAGAATTAAAATAAATTAAACAGACTTAACATAAAAACAAAAAAAAGTAAAGGTTCCTGAAAAACGAGAAAATTTTCGATTAAAAAATTTGTCACATTAGAAAACTGTCAGACTCAATGCATATATATCATAACCTACCAGTGTACATTTTAACCAGGTGTTAAGATTTGGGTGACTTACCATGTGGTTTGTTCAAGATCTAAAATTTTCGTCCAGAATGAGATATATTGAATTTTGGACTTTTCAAAATTTAAGAAAAATGGATCAAACATTTTAAAAAAAAGAATTCTTTTCCGAAAATAGCATTTAATGTAATCTAATATTTGATTAACCTGATTTTTATTTTATTTTTCAATTCCAGTATGGATAAAACAAATTTTGAATTTGCTATTAAATTTACTAGAAGATTTTTTTTTGAAGTAGCCAGTGCCTTAATATATTTCTGAAAATAGTTCGATTTTACTTTGTATGTTGTTTTAGTGATCCTTTTGAAAACTCTTTTTGGGCACCCTTTTTGTAAATGAAATGAATTACATTTCCATTTGATCGAAAGAAAATGGAACGAAAATTTATCCACATTTAATAATTTTAATAACAGAATTAACTTATTTTTTTGCCTTAGTTTGCACCATGTTATCCTGAAATCTTCTGTACTGCTTGAATTTTCAAGAGTTTAATTATCCTTTCAATTGGTCCGATGGTGTTTTTAAATTGATCAATGGTAAAAGGAAAAAAAGTGCTCCTCTATTTTAGATTTCAACACATTTTTCTCATTAGTTGTTAATTGTTTGTTTTGTATAAAATTTGGAAAAGTATTTCCAGTATTTGCATAATAAATTGGAAACATTTTTCGCCGGGTTTTTCTTATTTTTCTTTTTTAAAGAGAGTTTTCAAAAAGAAGAAGGTTGTAATTTGCGATTCTATTTCTTTATTTTTTTGGTCTCTATTTAAAAAAAGTTAAAACAAGTGATCATTTTTTTCCCCATTTATTCTGCAAATATCAATATTTGAATTTTTATATCAAATCAAAAAAGCTCGTGACTTTTAGAAACCTCGAGTCTTTACAAGTCTTTGAGCATTTTTAAAAACATCCAAACAATTAAAACCCTTTCAAACACTTGCCAACCACTTTAAAAGGGTGAAAAGCTTGGTAAAAGTGATGAGATTCTTTGTAGTGTGCAATTTCTTTTTGATCTCTCTTATTTTATTTCTTTGTTTGGCAGATCATTTCCATTTGGTTGATTATTTTTAGACACAAGATCTTTGGAAAAAAAAAAGATCAAAACTCATACGTGTTATAAAAGAAATGTCTTGCTTATAAATTAAGCTTAAATATTTTAAAGATAATTTTTGATCGGATTCTTCTTTTTCATATTGAAAAACAGGTTTTTGTTGAGAATTAAGCTTATTAAAATCGTCGCGGATGGAGCAAAGAAACCAATCCAAAAATTTAATAATCTGGTTTGTTTTTTGGATGCCCTGTGTGCAATGTCTTTTTACAGTTTCGTAAATGTAGTTTGTGGGGATTCGTTGAACATTCGAAAGCCAATAATATTCAAACAGCCTTGCAAAGTCTGCACCAATATTGCCTTCCGTTCCTTCGCTGGCCTTGTTTAAATGGTTCTCATAGCTTGCATTAAAAAAATAGTTAATGACACCTTCACAATTCAGTAAAGATAATAAAATGCTATTAAAATAACCTGGAATATTGGATCCACAATTTGATAAAGAAACTACCCCTAAGCCCTGAGGCAGCTGGTTTAAAATGTTCTCATTAATCGTTTGTTTTTTTTTTCTTTTGAGTTTTGGTTGTGGTTTAAAAATTGGTAAAGTTTTCTTTTTGATAGTTGGTGTACACAAATGCAAAGAATTACTCTTTCTCATTGAGCTCAAATAATTAAAGGTTTAAAAAAATGATTTCATATTTTTGATTAGAATACTGGTATTTGGATTATAAAAGGGAACAATTTTCACTTCGTTTTCAATTTCCTTTTTTCAAATAGAGATCAAAACCACAAATTACAACCTACTTTTTTGTTTGAGAATTCTTTTTATAAAAGAAAAATATGAAAAATGAGTAAATTTTTTCCCATTTAGAATTCAACTCCCATTATGTGAAAATCTCCAACCTTTAATAAAGTTTTTAACTTGACAATACCTTGACATTTTTAAAATGATATAAAATTTTTTGTAAGTTTATAAACTTTCTGGTGGACTGTTTGAAAGAAAAGAGCTTGAGAAAAGTCACGAGATTTTTTATAGTGTAAGTGTAAACACACTCATTACTTTAACATACCTTTTCACCCAATTAAAGTGGTTGAAAGGTGTTTAAAAGGTTTTTAATTGTTTGGATGGGTTTGAAAATGCTCAAACATTGATAACAGTGATGAGATTTTTTATAGTGAAAATTATTCAAAAAAATTCCAGTCACAAGATTAAAATACTTGTTTCAAATTTTAATTATTTACTTTTTTTTTTTTTTTTGGAATTCGATATCTAATTTACTAATTAATTGGATAACCAAGGTTCGATCAATTTGGAATTTAAAATCCGTGATATTATAAGTAAATTTTTAAATTATGAATTGTATTTTACATATAATTTATTTATTATTCTTGTATTATTGTAATTTTTTATAAATTTGAGTGTTTGGTATTATTGGTTAAAGATGTTATTTGTGAAAAATTTTTCATTTTTGGTTTATTTCTACAATTTCTGATTTTAATTGTAGAAATTTAATAAGCCATTATGATATTTATTTATTGTTTATTTTTTTGATCGATTAATTTATAAACTTTTTTTTAATAAGGAAATATTGATTAGATTTTTTATCATAGGTTTCTAATTTACAAGTGTTACTGATAAATTTATTTTACATATCTGAAAATTTTTACAGCATTTTCTTATTTATATATTTTTTTACAAAAGCTTGAATATAATATTGTATTGGTTTAAATAAGAAGAATCTTTGTAAAATCGGTTTGAATTTTAAAATATTATTTCTCAAAAACTGTTTTAAAAGTTGAGGTTATATATTTTAAAAAGGGAAGTTGAACTAGAAAATTTTATTAAATTTGTATGAATTTATCAGTATTTTAATAACAATACCATAAAAAAAAAAATTAAAAAAATATGGTTTATTCTAAAATTTCAATCTTTTCAAAACTTTTAGACAATTTAACAACCTTTCAAACACTTTTCAACGACGTTAATTGGGTGAAAAGATATGTTAAAGTAATGAGTGTATTTCTATTTACACTATAAATAATCTCGTGACTTTTCTCAAGCCCAAGTACAGTCAGTTCCACTTTTAAGACACAAACATTGAACGAAATTTAAGGCACACAAAAAAAAATCTCAAATTAAGGCACAAAATTCAAATTCTATTAAAATGATTTGAGAAAAAAACAATTCCAAAAAATTTTGTTCCATAATTTGAGATTTTCTTGTGACGTAAATTTTGTTGAAAGTTTGTATCTTAAAATGGAACTGACTGTATTTCAAACACATCAAAAGAATTAAAATCCTATAAAAACTATTTCATCCACTTTCATAGGGTGAAAGGCTTCGAAAAAAACGATATACTTTTTTTGGGCGTCAAGTTAATAACATTTATTAGATATCAGAATTATATATAAAAACTATTTATTGTTTGGGTATAGAATTACCAAAAATACCAATGATTTTTTACTGGATAATTATCTCCTAAATATTATTTTAGCTCTCTTTATTTTCAATAAAATAAAAAAATGATTTTCCTGAATAATATTAATGAAACATTTCAAAATAAAAATGAAACATAAAAAAAATAATAATTTACTTATAAAAAAAAATAATAAAACTCCTACTATTTGAAGAGTTTTGGAAATTTAATTTTTTAATTAATGATAAACATATATTAGTAGTCATTTATTGTTGGAAAATCGGAAGTAAACAATTGAATTTATTTACTTTTGTTTTAAGTTATATTCTTTACTCTTTTGTTCACTTATTTAATTGGAATATTATCTTTAATGAAAAAAATTTCAAATGGTAAAAAAGGTTAAAACCAATTTTTCATAAGAGACCGTAAAGAAAACAAAATTTTCTTGTAATCAATAAAACAAATTAATAATTATGGGGTATAAGGTAGGATTAAACAAGATCAACGTTTTTCATAATAAAATTGTTAAGTCAGATTCTTTCTTTAATTGATATACTATCTAAAAATGAAGTTGAAAATTTTTCAATTTTTGGGATTACCAAAATTATTTCACATATCCCAAGATAAATGGTGGACTAAGTTATCATTTTTGTTGATATGGTTGATAGCAAAATAAAAAAATTATTGATGAAGTTTAGAACTAATCATATTTTATACTGAGGGGTTGAAATGTAATATCATCACAAATAAGTATAATTGAAAATACTATCAAATAATGGACAATCAAAATATTGCAAATTTCAAGATTTTTGAGGTTTTATCATGAAAACATAATTAATTCAAAAAAAGTTTCATTTATTTCTCAAATAAAACAAGACAAATTAAAAAAAAAATTTTTTTTTATTGTTTATAGGCCCATCCTAATTCTTTTCTAGAATATTGAAATAATTTAAGAAACTTTATTGTGATTCATTCAATTTGTTGGTACCCTGGATGAGATTGATTTTCAAAGATTTTTGTTGTAAGTTTTACATTGGTAAAGAAAAACTTTAAGAAACAATAATAATATTAAAGAAAAACTTTTATATAACTTGTTCAAAAGAACGTTGAATTCCATATTATTTTAAGTTAATAAATATGTTATTAGGCATCAGAACAGTGTCCGCATAACATAAAAGATAATGAGTCCTAAATTTTTTTCTTTTTTTGATTGCAATTACCTCGATTTTTTGGAAATTCTTTCATAATATAATAATGTTTATAAAATTTTATTATTTGATTTTATTATTTAAAATATCCATCATTAGAATTATAAGTAAAATGTCACTCTTCCAGTTATTCATAATATTAATTTAAGGAATATTTATTTGTAAAATTATAACAGCTACCAATCTCAAACAACATCTAATAATTATTATTCTTAGGTTTCTGAAAAAATTTTACCGTTTTTATAAAAAAAGTGAAACACGGTTTTTAATTGGGAACATTAATAAAAACTGAAAATGAAAATTAAAAGCAATTAAAAGAAGAAACCAATTAACTTCAAATAATAACCCATTATATTATTTTCAATCAACCCAACAAATAAAATTTAAATCTTCTTGATTTATCGAAATTGTTTAAGTGGTTTTGGAGATCTCAAAAATAATCAAATTTTTTCAAACAAATTTTTAATAATTGATCAATCAAAGAAAAACTCCATACCAAAAGATAGTATTAAAAAAACTGTTATTGTGTTTAATCCCCGATTTTGTCTTTTTTTATTTATTCTACTTTTATAAATTGATCTTACTTTGAATTTTCATTTTTAGTATGTGTTCCCAATGAAAAATTGTGTTTAACCTTTTTTCCTGTTTCACTTTTTTTCCACAATGGCTATTTTTATATACCGAGTTAATTTCATTTCGGTAGAAATTATTTTGAGTTTTTTATTTAACTGTTATTTGGTTGACTTTTATTTGTCAAATAATGAACGATTTAAAAATCAAAAGTAATTTTGGGATAGATAAAAAAAATCAATAGAAACTAAATTTTCAAAGATAGGCAATGAAAATAATCTTTATAAACTCTTAATTAACAACAGTTGTAACACCAAACCTCTTTCAATATTACTTCGTTAGTTTTGGAATATTTCAAAGATATAAGTGAGTATTATGGATGAAGAAACACTGAAAAATTAAAATGAGAGAATAACTTTATTTGGAATTCAAAAAAAGTTCCTACTTTATTGACTAACTCACACAAGCATTCGTCTCTTAACAAAAATAACAAATTGTTTGGAAACTATAAAACTGACTCGAAAATTATAACCTAAGTAAATACATTTGAAATTGCTTTTTATTTTTCGATTAATTTGCTCACAAAAAGCAGATTTGACTTTTTTTCCCATTTAACACAAGATATCTTTTGTACTAAAAGTGTTTCGATTCAAATTCTTATCAAAGAATTGGTGGAATTGTTTAATTGAAATGTGATTAGTCACAAAGTAGTCAAAAATTATTTCTTATTACAGGTTTCATTTTTTCTTTTTTATAATTAGATTTTTGTTTTTAATGTTTTGGTTTCAAAACGATCAACTGTTTAATGTTGTTTGTTGTTTTCAAGAGAAATAAAAGAAAACCCGGATCTTTGCAAAACAACACTCAATCAACTAAAAATTTATTTCCTCTCTTGTTCTTTTTTGTGGTTGGTTTTTCTTGTTAAAATTGAAAAAGTTTTCTTGTTTTTGGATTCTGTGTGTTCTGTGTGTTCTGTGATTTCTTTAATTCAGAGGCTCCTTCACTGAAATGAATTAAAACAACAAGATTGAAATTGAATTATTTTTGTAATTTCAAAAAAAATCGATCCTTTGATCACTTTTACTTGAATTAAAAAACAAAAAACACGACTGTTTCATTTGGAGTTTCTAAAAAGAAAACAAATTTTTTTTAACTGATTTGTTTTCTTTTTAGATTTGAATTAAAAACTACAAATTTTTTGATCATTTAAACAAAATCTTCTCTAAATTTCAAAACAAGATAATCAAAAATAGTGTGTGGTTGACTTTTTTCTGACTTGTTACCAAAACATAATAATTTCTCGTTTCGACAAATCTTTTTTTCAAATTATTTCTCAAATCGTCACCGAAAAAAATTAAGATCCACCTCAACACAACTCAACAGAACCTTAATTTGGTAATTTTCCGTTTTCTTGAGATTTGAGGCAAAATTCTAAAAAATTTCCAAACCTTTTCCAAATCAGAAAAATCAAATAGCCAGCTTGTTTTGTCAAAAATCAGAGTATTTTTGGTTGAATCCTTCCAAACTATGATCTAAATTTGATTTCAAGAATAACTATTCTTTTCCTTTAAAAGCAGATTTTTGAAAGTTTTATCCATCCATTTTTTTAATTTACTTTTTTAAATTACAACTTTTTTCAAACCACAACAACTAAACTCTTTATTATTAATAATAACTCTTTATCAAATGAGCACAAGCAGAAGAAAACTTAAAAAATATATTAGCTCTTGTTGTGTTACTCACACAGAACCAACATATGAAATTTATGATGAGATACATTGGAATTGTAATTTTGTCAAGAACCAAATCAAAAAAAAAAAACTTGCACCACTCTTTTTCCCAGAAGAAAATTCAACAAAATATGCAAATTTCACTTGCTCGATTTGTTATAATTGTAAGAATTTTAATCTTTTTCAAAACAACCCAATTTCCGATCATTAACAAAATTTTTCTTTCTTCAAACATTGCCAAATAAAATTAAAAAAAAAAAACACATTAATAGACTTCCCAATTTTAAATAAAACACACTGTTGCAACAAAGGGATTTGTTCCGAGTGTTATTTACAAATCCAACCAAAACCAACAACGAGCTCAAAAGATCGATGTCCATTTTGTCGCCAAAACAATTTCAAAATCAAATACAATTTTCGGGAAGCAATGCCTAAGAACAACAAAAAGAAAACAAACAAACAACAAGAGCAAAAGGAAAAGGTCAAATTGGCAAGAAAAAAAGAACGAGAACTCTTTGAAACACAAATACAAAAAATTAAGGAAAAACTATTATTGCAAAGGGAAACTGAGCTCAAAAAAGGATTGTATGATCAGGAACTGAAAAAACTCCGAGAAAAAGAAAAATTACGTGAGAAAAACAAATCAATATTCCTTTTACAAAAGAAACAACAAGAACAAATCGACCAAGAAAATAACCAAATCAAGCAAAACCAACAATCCGAAACCCAGTCGATTTCTGAAAGGATTCAGCGACTAATGAGCAATATGGAGAACCTTTCAACCGAACAAAGGATTCAACTTGACGATTTAATGCTTCAACAAGTCCTTCGATTGTCTTTAGAACAAAATTAAATTAATTACCACCACTTGACTTTAAACAATTGCACCGTGGAATAAAAACAAAAAAACACATAACAATCACACTCAACAAAATAGGTATATAAAGTCAAGATCTTAATTCCTAACTCAAATTATCAAAAAAAAAAAAAAAAAAAAAAAAATTTAGGGATTATTGGAATTCATTTTTTTAAAAATGTTTAAAAATAAGTATTTTTTCTCTTAATTAAATCAAAAATCTTTTTTATTTCTTCAAAAAGATGAACATCAATTCTCTTTTTTCTAAAAAAAGATTAAGTGATTTAATTTTTTTTTTAATTATTATATTTATGTATATTACAAAAAAAAAAAAAAAAAAAAAAAAAAAAAAAAATTTGATTTTCAATTGAATTAATTTTGTATTTGTTTTTTCGATTTTGGAAATAATTGAAAATATTCTTTCTGAAAGAGAAATAATTGAATATTCAAATTTTGATAAAAAGACACATGTGTTTATCTATATAAGTACATCTGTAAAATTAATATATTAATTTTTTTTATAGTTTTAAAATCCTTTTTTTGGGATTTATCTTTAAATTTAAATAACCTTTTATAGGTATTTAGTTAATTACAAAAATAAAATGAATAATTTAGTTTTATTTTTTTACCTTTTATTTTTGTTGGTGATTTTAATAATTTTTTTTCTTGGTGTTGTTTTTAGTGATCCTATCAATAGTAGTTAGGAGTAGACTTAAATATCCGATTAGAAACATTTTCAATGATAGAAAGTTCTTAAATCACTTGAAAAACTCTCAAAGTGCTAGATATGTACCTTTGTTAAATAATCTTTTTTTTTTTTTGAAAAGTGACAAACCCCATTTCAAGAATTGTAACTCACCAGAAATATTCAATTGGCAAATAATATATAAACCCCGTTCCAAAAATTTGGACACACCCAAAATCAAAAATAGGCAAAAAAAAAACCAATTTATTGTATTTTCCCAAACCTAATATAAAACTACCTTTAAGTTACAAGGTATTAATGTTTTTATAAGTAATCGTTTTCATCCAAATAAAAGAAAAAAATTTAAAACTGAAAAATAAAAAATCGGTGTGTCCAAAATAAAAAAACGAGCGGAACAAAAAATGTATTGGTAAATTTGTTGAAATTTCACCAACAATTATTGATCGATCAAATGATAAGATACCATCTACCAATTGTATTTGATTTTCCAATTTAACAAACTCAACACTAACCTTCTATCAAACATTGAAAAAAAATTTCGAGATCTAACGAAACAGATTACGTAACTGGAAAAAAGGAAAGGAAAACAAAACAAAAAAGACAAAAAATGAAATTGTTTGTAAAAATCAAGATTCTTTCCAATTTGAATTTAAAGTACAGTAATGATGTTCTTTCAACTGTATAAACTGTGTCCAAAATTTTGGAATCTACTTTTATATATATATATATATATATATATATATCCTTTAGTGTTGAAGAAACAATTAATTATTAAATCTTATTAATAATTTACTATTAAATTATTCTAAAAAGAGAAAACACTAATATTTAAAAAATTAAAAGAAATAAAATCCATAATCAAAAAAAAATTGAATCATATTTTTTCAAAAGAACATTACAGATTTTTATTAATCAATTGTTTTTTTAAAACAGTTGAATTGAATATTTTTTACTGATAATTTTCTAAAATTCAAAATGCATTATGCTTCAAATTTCTTTAATTTGTAGAGATCTGTTTTTTTTTTATCAAATTACCCTTTGTAAAAAACAAAAATACTATGAATTTGTATAAAATAATTTGCAAAATTCTAAAAAGGAACCAAATCTAAACAATTAAAAATTTTCTTTTGATCAGAAGATGGTATAAAACCTTCAAAACCACTTCCAAAAGAATTATAAAACCAAGCAACCTAAACTATTTTTTAGTCAAAGGCATCCAGTTATAAATGATGAATTACATGTGTTTAAAGACTCTGAATGAATATTAGAAGTAAAAATTACTATTTCAGTAATTCAAAAATTGAAATCATTGTTGCACTATTTAACTTTTTTTTTCAATTTTTTTTTAGAATTAATTTATATTTAAAAATTTTTTATTACAGGATCCATAATCACTTCTTAAAAATATATTATTCTAATGTTCTTGATAAACTGGGGATTATTTTAGAGAAATAATATTATTTTCTAATGGAATTTTAATAATTTTTTTCAATAGGTAATCAAAAGAAATATTGTTGTTTTTCTCAATATAACCCTAAGAATTTGGGTGTTTTCTATTTTTAAGAAAATCTATCGATTTATTAGTTTTATTTTAGGCGGGTACCGAAATTCTTTGATGTATCTTCACCCTACTAGTTCTTTATTTTAATCTTTAAAATGTCATTTGTAAAGAATATCCATTATTTGTAAAAAAAAAAAAATTGAGCTAATTTGACTAATACAAATTTTAGTAAAAAATAATTTATTTCAAAATTCATATTATATTTTCCCCGGTTACAATTGAAATAGAAGAAAAATTTAAGTACCGGGCCTTCAAAAATGATAAATATTCATTTTATTGAATATTATTTAGCAAATTTTTGCTATTTTTCTTTGAAATTTTAGATAAAACTATTTTTTTCTTTCCTAGAAAAAATTTGAATACAGTCAACTCCACATTTAAGACACAAAATTTCAACCAAATTAAGTTAGAAAAATATCTCAAATTAAGGTACAGTTTTTAGAATATTTTTGCACATATTATTTTACTATAATCCAATTTTGGTCTCTTAATTTGATTTTTTTATTTTTCCTTAAATTTTGTTAATATTTTAATTTTTAATAGTGAAATTTACTGCATTTTAATAATAATTAACTAAAATTATGATTTTCTTTTTCTTTTTATGTTTGATAAAGTCTGTTTAAGAGAATTGGATTGGAATTTCTGATCTATCTTTAACAAGGAATTGGAAAATGAAGTGATTTCTTTTCACTTTTTTCTACAAATGAAAATTAAGAATTCTGTAAAATCAGCAAATATGGGTACCAACTAATACCACTCTTAACCACAAACCCCTGCCATAATGGAGTATTTCCAATAGAACCAAAAATATAAACCTTAATGTTATCTTTTTTAAAATCAATTTTTTTTACCCTTTTTGGACTTGAAAAGGTTTGTATAAAGTATTGGAAATTTGAAAAAATATGAAAGAATACTGTAACGGAAATCCTGGGAAATGCTAGGCTGACACTTTGAAAACCCCTGAAAAGAATTTCTAGGAATTGTTTTATTCTTATCTTGCATTAAAAATTCAAATACCAGTAAAATAACTTAGAAAAAGAAAACCACAATCTAGTCCAATCTTAATGCCCTAGTACCAATCTAAAAGCAAAAAAATTTCCATTTTTTTTTTGTCATTTTTTTTAAATTAACTTTTTCAAAAACTCAATAAACAAAAGGTTGCCTGAAATGTAAAAATGATTACTATTAAAACCTAGTCAAATACTTGGTTCAAAACTATAACTTTAGAAATATTCCAAAAAATTTAATTTAAAAAAAATTACAAAAAAAAATAGCCATTTTTTGCCTTTATACTGTTATTAGGGCTTAAAGTCGAATTTCGAGATCTGTTTATTTCTTCAAAAAAAAACAAAAAGTAAATTCTTATGGTAAAGTTGTTTGAATAAAATTATCAGCAAAATAATCAATACTCTTTTCAGAAAATAGTTGTGAATAAGTTTATTGACTGTTTTGCAAGATACTTTTAATTACTTTTTTAAAATGACTTTATATGGCTGTAAGGCATATAAATAAATATTAATGTCAAATATTTGTTTTGATTTCGAAAGTCAAGTTGTCCATTTACCTAGATATATATATATATATATAATAAAACCGTAGTTGAGTTTGGAGGCCCCCATTTAAAAATTACGAAGAAAAAAAGATAAAACAAGTAAAAAGAAATGAAGAAAAAACTCAGGTTTTTTTTATGTAAGAGATTTTAATAATCATCAAATTTATCAGAAAATTCATAAAAGAATGAAAAAAAAAACGATTAAACAAAAAGGAAAGAATTTATATCAAAGATACTTTGTTGCTCTGAATAAAAGGTTTGATGTGATCGTAATTAATTATATAAGAATCGTCTTTTTTCAAAGTCAAGTTAAAAGTATCAGCTTCTAAAAATTGAACTTCACCAAGATCTTCATTAATTTTACATGCAACATAATTGTTTACATCAGGCTTTGCAACTGTGGGTAGAAAAAAGGAAATTTGAAAAGAATCCAATAAAAGATAAAAGAAAAAAATATATTGAATGAAAAAATAGTTGTAAAAAAAAATATTTGAGATTGAAAATTGAAAATACATACCCATTCCTTCTTCTTCGTCATCAATTTTTTGGAGAGGCTTTGGAAGTTTCTCAAGGAAACTATTTTTCATATGCTTTTCAAATAGTTTAAAATACCTATTATTTTTATGAGCGTTAACATTAAAAAAAAAAAAATTAAAAAGTTGTGAAAAAAAAAAGAAAAGGTGTGATTTAATTTTCTGAAAGATCTTTGATCGTATTTTAAGAATCCGAAATTGCACTTTTAAAAAAAACGTGTGCTTAAATGTGACGATATCTTTTTGAAAGGATTGAATAATACATCAAGTTTTGTGAATTTTTTTTTTTTTTTTTTTTTTTTGACTTTGTTGATTTTTCTCTCGAAAACAAAACAAAACTTTTAAAGAAAAATCCTTTAATTTATTCAAAAAAAAAATATATTAAAAGGATTAAGATCAGTTAACGTTTTTGACAAAACTTTCAAATGTTCTTTTGGTTGTAACAAGAAGAAAAAAAAAATTGATTGATTTTCTTTTTGTTTGTTTTCACAAAAAAAAAAAAAAAAAAAAAAAAAAAAAAAGGTATTTTGTTTTTTTTCATTGTTTCTGGATATGAATGGTTACCCTGCTAAGAATTGCTGTTCTTCTTTACTTAAACTTTCTCTCACTTGTTGGTTTTTCAAAATAAACACTGGGTATTTTTCAATTTTATCTAGCCTCATTCTTAAATAAGAACGTAACAAATAATTTAATCTTTCAACTTCCATAAGCATAATGTTTGTAAGAAACATTAATTGACTATCGTTGTTATTAGTTTCTTCTTCTTTTATTTGTTCCAAATTTTTATCGATGATTTGTTGTTGTGTGTTGATATGGTTCCTGATCTCTGTAATTAATTCTGTTTCATAGGGAAAAATTTCTGGTGAATTCTTTTCGTTTGTCCATGCTTGAATAAAGTTTGACAAAATGGTATTATTTGTTGTTTCCATTGAAAAAAAATTGGATGAAAAGGAAGTTGAAGAGAATGAAAAAGTCAAAAAAATAAAAAAATAATTAACACTTTCCTGATAAAAATAATACAACAATTGTGGGAACTTTTTGTACTTCACAACACTTTTGTATTTTTGAAATTGTTGCAAATTTTGTAAGGAATTACAAGATCAAAATTCAAAAACTTTCAATTGACAAGTTTTTATAAGTCACACTTTTAAAAACTTGCAATTTGTATAACTTTCCACTTTTCGGTTGACATAAAAAGAGTTTCAAGGTATTTGAAAGTGAACAGATATTTTTCATTTCGATAACTTTGAAATATTTCCATAAAATTCGAAAGGTTATCTTGTGTTGAAATGATTATTTTTTACCCTTTTTTGGCTTATAAAAGTTTGTATCAAGTATTTGAAATTTGAAAAAATATGAAACAATCTCAGAAATTGAAATCTTGTAGAATGTAAGTCTGAAAGTACCAAAAAGTCTTGAAAGTATGAATAAATTCAAATATATTTAATAAAATTTTTATTTCAATCTCCCATTTTGGAATCTCATAACTCAGCTTTTAAAACAAACTCAAGAGAAAGAATGTTTTGAAGGAGAACCAATTTTTTAAAAGTTTTTTAACATTTAAAAGAATATAAAATGCTTTCTTCGAAGCTTGTGTAAAAAAATTCGAAAAACGGAAAATGAAGTGAAAATTTTCCAATATTTATTTGAATTTAATAGTCATTATATGGATTCTGATATTCTTGTCGCGTTTAATTCTAATTGAATTATTGATATAATAATTTCCTTGAAATTATGATTTTATTGTTTTCAAAACCATCACTCAAATAAACATTTAAATTTTATTTTTGGTCCTTTTTAATTGATTTTCACTTTTCTCAATTTTGAGTTTTTTTCCAATTTTTAGTAAGATTGTATAAAAATTAACATACAACCAGTTCCACTTTAAGGCAAAAAATTTCAACATTCTTTAAGACAAAAGAAAAATCTCAAATTAAGGTACAATATTCAAATTCTTGTAAAATAATTTGTTTATAAAAAAATTTCTAAAAATTTACCTTAATTTGAGATTTTTGGTGGTTTTTATTTGGTTGAAAGTTTGTGTCTTAAAAGTGGAACTAACAGTATATTTATTACATAAAATACTTTTTTAAGACTTATTGATAATAATTAATTTATTTGAAAAAAGAATATTAATATTTTTTTAATTTTATTTTTATACTGTACTTTTTAGATTTTTTTTTGATTTTTATCGTTTTTATAAAATTTTTATTTTGGACCTTGTTTTTATCTATGAAAACCCCGAGAAAATTCGACAAACAATTTTTGTGACTATTTTTTTTTTTCATAAATTGTTTGAATAAAAAACATAAATAAAGATCCTTTTATTAATTATAATGTTGATGTTATCGAATGGAAAATTATTAAATTTCACTTTTGGCCAAATTCAAATTTTTTTCTAAATAGTGAATTCATAGAAATATATTGACTGTGGGCATTTAAAATTTTTTTTCTGGTATATTAAGGTATGTTAGGCAAGTTACATTGGGCTAGATTATATTAGAGTATGTTTGGGCACGTTTAGGATCATTTTGAAAAAAAAAAAAAAAATAAGAGAGGAATTATACTTTAGTAAGTTGTTTTAATGTAAAAAAATTTCCAATAATTTTTTTTTAAAATTGGGTTTCAAACAAATTTTAATATTATATAGAATTGAGAATTTCAAAAACATTTTGGATTTTCTACAATTTTGATAATAAATTACTAACCAACAATTGTAAAATAATATAATTGATTTTTTTCTCACGCAATCGTTAAAAATAAAAAAAAAATTTCATACAATGGATGAAATTAATCTAGAAATTCTTCAAAAATTTGAAAAAATTCTCATTGAAAAATTTTGAAATTTGACCCAATTTGATATTTAATAATAGACATTTGAAGAATTTTTGGAAGGGATCTTCCTGAATTTTGATTTGAATGGGTTGGATGAATTACAACAAATTTTAATATACATGCACTTGACACTGAATATGATTAAATATCATTATCGTTAAATTTATAATCTCAATAAACAAGCTTTCTTA
This sequence comes from Anaeramoeba flamelloides, assembly GCA_027625915.1. Classification (NCBI taxonomy): domain Eukaryota; family Anaeramoebidae; genus Anaeramoeba; species Anaeramoeba flamelloides. The sequence continues at coordinate 2,594,343 of JANTQA010000063.1, forward strand.
AAAGAAACTAAAAATTAGAAATAGAAAAAGAAGAAGAAGATTAAAAAGAAAAGAAAAGAAAATAATATTTTTTTTTAATTAATGTTGAAATGTTTATCCAAATTTGAAATACATTATTTCCCGGAATATTCTTATTTAATTTATTTTTTGTTTTGTAAATAAAAAGATCTAAAAATATATTTTTTATTTTTTTTAATTTTCAAATTTATTTTTACTATGTTAACTGTCGTAACTTAATTCCAAACATACGATAGTTGGCACTATCTGATTTAGAATTCAAAAATAGACAATATATTTCTCTTTATGTATAATTTTAAAATATTACCCATCAAGAAAAATATATTGGATAATTTTTACATCATCCTTCTTATAACATAAGTTTTATCAAAAGATTTAAAAAAAATAAATATTTGCCCATTTATTCAGATAAAAATTCACATATAGTTTAGAACTAAAAAAGGCGAAAGAAACATATATCAATTATAAACAATTATTCAATAACAACTCACTGAACAATAGTTTAAAAATTAGATTATTTAAATCTTTTGTCATAAGCCAATTAACATATGAGTTGGAAATATATCATTATGAAATAAAAACTTTAAATTATCTAAATTCTTGAATTAATTCATGTATTACTGAAATATGTAAAATAAACAGAAATATACCAATTCTTATTTATAAAACAAGAATTTAAAAAAGAAAATATAACAATTTCTGTCAATAAAAAGAAATTTAAATTCAAAAAGAAATTAAGAAATTTACTTCTGCCTAATTTAGAAAAATTAATAAAATTTAATCATAGATTAAATAATAAAATTAATTGGAATTCAAAAGGCGTTATCGAACTAAAAAAAGAAATATACAAATACACATATAATGAGTTGTTGAATTCTCCAAGTTGGAAGTGTCGTTAGGTTTTTTTTAATTTGAGAAATAAAAAGAAAATTTGTGAAAATTTCGGTTTATTTCTTAAATTAAAAAAAACCTAGACGCTTTTTGTTAGGTTTTCCAAAATTCAAAAGAATTGACTAAAATCTTTGATTTTACTCTATTTTTTTAAATTAAAAAAAAGCTAGACACTTGACGATACTCCACAAAAATATTTCACAATAATAAAAAATCAAAATTATGTATGTAAAACTCAAAGATATTTAAGTTATCCCTCAAGCCCAAAACTTTTAAAATTCAGGTCATTCACTAACTTCTTAAATAGATATTATTATGTAATTAATAAAAATTCAAATAAATTTTGTCCTTTATGAATAAAGTATCAACAAAAGGAAATTATAGAAACAATTGATCATTTTTTATGTATATGTCCTTTCTATGAAAAAGATAGATTAATTTTTCACAACAAATTGAAACAAATAAATCTTAATGAAATAATTTTAGACTGTGATAGTTTGGAATTATTTTCATTAATGAAAATAATCGTGAAATCTATGATTTCACGCTTAAATTTCTGAAAGGTGATTTAAGTCTAAGGGCAACTAGAGTGTAATTTCCACTTCTCCAATAATAAAAAAAAAAAAAAAGAAAAAATTTTTTTGATTTTATTTTTATTTGTTTAATTTTTTTTATTTATTTTAAAATAATTTTGGAAAATGAAAAGAATTGTAAACTACGTAAATGCATGAATAGATAATTAGAATAAATTTGAAAAAACAAAAATAAATCCCTAAAAATCCAATTTGCTTCTTTTCTTTACTATTTTTCAAACTCGCATTTTAAATTTCTGATTTTTGTTTTTTTATTTGATTAATGCTTCTGAAGATTTAACAATTGGAATTTAATTATTTTATAAATTAATCCAACAATATGCTCAGGTTCCTTTGCAAAAGATAATAATTTGGTAACGTTTATTTCAGGTTCCTTTTCGATTTGTTCTGGAGAATGATCATATTTGAAAAATTGCCAAAACTCGCCGTCTGTGATTATCCCAAAAACGGGTGTATATTGCAAAGATTTTGTTTCATTGTTTTTCTCATCATTTTCTGGTGACATTGCCTTAATTTTATTGATTAAAATATCATTAATTGCAAATAGCATTGGCATCATTTGATATTCAGATGCCTCAAAGCCATAATTTCTTCTTACTTCCTTAATTATGATCAGTGGGTGTGAATCCATATTCAAGACTGCCGATTCGCATTTACCGCCGATGATTGAATCGTTAATCCAATAATCGGGCCAATACAGAACCTCCTTGGTGAAATTTGAACAAGCAAAAATTAAGACTGGATCGATATAAAATGTTCTAATGCCCACACCATATATTTTTTTTTTAGGTGGCCTACAATTGCTCATTCGCTTTGTCAGGTGCTCAATAAATGCGCTTAATTCCTTTTCCGTCCATGTTGGCTCAAGTTCCGTTTTTTTTTTAATTCTATGAAAGTGGATAAAGTGCCAGTTAAATAAGTCCTGATGTCAATAGTATTTAAAATCAGCTTGGCCATATTACTATTTTGAAACTTCTTTAAGTCATATTTCCCACTCGTTTTGCTTCTTAACCTTCGAAGTACAGGGTTGGTATAAAATTCTTGTGAAATTTTTTTCTTGGGGTTTTTCTTATAATTATTTGGCATCAAGTTATTCTATTTGTGTTATTGATTTTTATTCGTGTTGTTTTTTTTATTCATGTTGTTTTGTTTTTTTTGTCAATTTTTTAATTGTGTGAATTTAATTTTTGAAACAATTAAACAAATGCGAACCAGAAAAATTAATATTTTAAATTTTTAAACAGACATTCAATAATAAAAAAAAGAAGAAAAATTGGGTTTAGTTTCTTATATATTGAAATTGTTCTGTACCAAAGGCAAAGGAATGAAGGGCTTTGAAAAAGAATTTAGTTTGATTACTTACATATTTCTTTAATTATTTGTGTGCTTTTAATTCTGTATTTATCACATTCGCTAAAACAACCGAGAAATTTTCAATGTCTGAAAGCAAATTTTCAGCCATATTGAGGTTGTTGTTTTTACAAAATACTCGGAATGTCTTCAGATATTGAAAGACTTTCTGTGCTTTTTCTTGATCTTTTGATTCAAGATCACCAAGTTTATTGTTGGTGTTTGATTGTGCATTTTGAATTTTTTTTTCAATTTCTTTTAGTGTTGGTGTTTCTTTTATTTGTTTAATGTATATATTTATTTTTGAGTTATGTGGTGTTTGTGTTGTTGTATTTTTGAAGAACGAATTTTAGTTTTTAACCACAAAAATTTAATACTGATAAATTCAAAGAGATGTTTGAAAATTTTTACTTCATTTTTTCATTTTCATTTTGTAAAATTTTTTACTTTATCTTTGATTTGTGGCATTTCATTCGTTTATATGTTAAGAAACTTTATTGTAAATTAGTTGGCCCTTCAAAAAATTCTTTTTCAAGAACTGTTTGATATGAAATGCTTTAAAAGTAGAGTTAACAAGATTTAAACAAAAATGGAAATTGAACTAAAAATTGTTTTATGATTTTTTTGAATTTATCAGAAAGGATCAAAGAATGAAAAAGGATCGTTGTTTTTTTTTTTTGAAAGAAAAGGACTTTCCAAAGGATCAATAAAAAGAAGAAAGAGACACTAAAAAAAAAAAAAACGTTGACTTGGATTACCTTTTTCTTTTTGAAAATTTTGTTGTTGTTTGTTAAAATTATTAAAGTTATTTTGGTTTTGGTTGTTCGTATTAACAAAATTTGGATTAGGGTTAAAATTGTTGAAGTTGCTTTGATTGTTATTGATAATTCTTCTAGTTTTATAATTTTCATATCCCCTTCCCCTTCCTCTAAATCCGCCTCTTCCTCTTCCTGTAATTCCACCTCTCCCTCTCCCTCTAAATCCGCCTCTTCCTCTTCCACCTCTCCCTCTAGGTGAATTGTATCTTTGGCTATTAAAATTTGATTGGAGTTGGTTAGGTGCTTGATACATTTGACAAAAAAAGAAAGCAACAAAAAATGAATAACTTATTTTTAATTTAATAATCATTTTGGAAATCTGAGACAAGACTCAACAGAATTCAAGTTCCTCTAAAATTGAGAGAAAGTGATTTAATTAAACTCTCTTAATATTTTTTTTGATTCTTAAAACAAAAAAATTATTGATCTTTTTTTAAATTGATAGATCTCTTCAAATTTTAATTACTATAAAATTTGATGTTATCTAAACTTCGAAATATATTACTTTATGTGAAAAAAAACTTGTAAAGTTGGTGTATTCAAGTAAAGTTAAAATTTTGAAATTATTAGATTTTTTATTAATCCCAACACCTAATTTAAAAAATCAAATTGAAAAATTTAATCTATAGAAAAACAATTCTTTAATTGAACTTTTATCTTTAATAATAGAGTTTATTTACAATATAATCAAAATTCAAGTCCTTCAAATTCTTGAGGGTATTATATTTATTGTTGTCAGTAGTACTACCTTTTTTAAAAAGTCTCTAGTCGAAGAAAAAAAAGAAGTTTATTTTGGAGTAAAAAATTTCAAATAAAAAGAGGGATTATTTTTAGTTTAATTCAACTTGGAGATATTTATTTCAAGAGATAATTATTAATAGTTTTGAAGACGTTGTCCTCATCTAATAAAACCGAAAGAGAGAGAGAGAGGGAAATCTAAGATAAATATTCCATATTCTTGGCACCTAGCTTTTTCATAATTCAAAAGAATTGAGCAAAATCTTTGATTTTACTTAATTCTTTTAAATGGTGAAAATCTAAAGAAAGTGCCTGACAAGTGCTGTAGAGTGCCTTGTGTTTCCAGAATTCAAAAGATACAATTAAAATGAATTAAATATGATGAATTTTGCTATATTCTTTCAAAAATTCCGGAAAAAATTACACAAGTGTGGTAAAGTACCTTAGAGTGTTCTTAAGTACCGAGGTTTTTTTTTTAAAAATTTTTCATATATCATGAAAATTATATAAATTTTTGATTTATTTCAAAAACTATATAAAATTTAAAGAAAGTGCACGTAAAGTGCAGTAGAGTGCCTAGCTTTTCTTTAATTCAAAAGAATAGAATAAAATAAAAGATTTAACTCAATTCTTTTGAATTCTGGAAAAACTAACAGCGTTTTTTTTTTTTAATTTTTGAAATAAACCGGAATCTTTTGAAATTTTCTTCCCATTTCTTAAATTAAAAAAAACCACCAACAGAACTTTTCTTGAGGTTTCTCTTTTATTTGTAAAATCTATTGATTTTCGTTAGGTTTTTTTTACTTTTTGAAATAAAATAAACCTAGAACACTTCACAAATAAACAAAAACCCTAGAAAAACTATTGGCGTTTTAACAGAATTCAAAAGAATTGAGTGAAATCTTTGATTTTACTCAATTCTTTGAAGTCCAGGGAAACCGAATCAAAAGTTTTTTTGCTTGAATTCTTATTTTTGTTTCTAAAAATATCAATTGATTTTCTAATTCTTTAAAAATTAACAAAAACCTAACGGTAAATAAGAGTAATTAAAAACTCTTCACATAAATTACAATAATAATAAAAAAAAAACAGATATATATTCACTAATTAAAATTTGTAGAGATATCCGGTATAATAATACAAAATCTTTTGAAGATATTTTTTTTATTTGGGATCTCCAAATATGTTTTGATGGATTCTCGATTCAAAAAAAAAAAAAAAAAAAAAAAAAATTTCTTCAGAATAAAAATAACTTTAAACGAGTTTAAATGGTTTTATAATATTATTTATCTATCTATTTATTTATTTATATGACCAAATCATTTATCAAACTCCGTAAATATGATTAATTGACAAGATTTGTTGTTCATTAGGATTAATTATCACTTTTCAGAAATTATTTTTTTTCAAAATCAATGGTTAAATCAAATTGTTGATGTGAAAATGTTTTTAAAATTTTAATGAATTGTTGCCTGTATGTAAGTTGTGACAATTTAAAATTGCCAATATAATATTTGTGTCTTAAATTATGGTTTATTAATATTTTTACAAAATGATGTAATTTTTTTTTTTGTAATGCGATCCATATAAATATTGAAACTTTCAAATCAAGATTATTTAATTTTTTCAAATAAGGGTTGCTCTGAATTCGATTGAAATCCTTAATCAAAAGTTCCAGATTTTTATTTTTTTCGTTATTTGGATATTCAACAACTTTATTAACGTATTTCCAAATATGGTTGTTTAAATGCTGCTTTTCATTGTTTACTTCTTTTTGATCTATTTCTTGATTTATTTTCCCCATTGCTAAACCCTCTGATAAGATTTGATTACACAGAGGAAACAATTTGGAAACAATGACTGAAAAGATTTTTTGATTTAACTCCATGATCCCATTTTTATCATTTTGATCTAATTCTAATCTATTTTTGGAAAGCTTTCCAATTTTTTTGCTAGTTTTTTTTAAAGTGTCCAAAGAATAATCTTCGCTTCTTGGCAAAGGTAAATTTTTTTCGATGATTTGAAGGATATTCTTTTCAATTAAACTATCTTCTTCTTCTTCTTCTTCTTCTTCTTTTTCTTCTTTTTCTTTTTCTTCTTCTTTTTCTTTTGGTTTGTCAAGTTGTTCTCCCTTTTTTCCGTCGACACCTATATTTATGCTTCCAAATTGATCCTTCTTTTTTTGGGTTATCGAAACATAACCCCATGAAGAATCGCTAGAGTGATCATTAATTTCATTATTCAAGCCTTGAAAGGAATTCTCTCCGATCATATCTTGCATTGAAGAATTTGTGTTACTCATTATCCCCATTAAAAAGGGTCTTTTTGTTTGTTCCTGAAATTTATTTAATTCTTTTGCATATTGATGATGCATAGTTAGAAATTCGCTTAATACATTTTGATTTTTTAACAAATCAGAAACACCTGGATTCATTTTTTTTGTTTTTTGAGTGGTTTCTTGCCCTTTCCTTTTTGTATATTTTTTTCTGCCTTGACTTCTTCCTCTTTTTTTTAATTTTTTTGTTTTCTTAGTGGGTACTCCATTAGGGTTGTTATTTTTTTTTTTTTTTTTTTTCCTTCCCCTTTTGTCTTCCTGATTGTCTAGCATGTTTGAATTGTTATTCAAGGACACTAAAGTGCTTGTTTGGTAATTTTTATAATGATCCTTTTTTTTTTCTAATGCTTCCAATTGTTTTTTATTAAATAATTGGATTTCTTTTCTTCTTTCTTCTAATTCATTTTCTTTGTTTTGAGAATTGTTCTTTACCTGACTTTGAATTCCTTCCTTGTTTTGGTCTATTTTCTTTTTTTCTTTTGGTTCAACAAGGCTTGATTCCTGGAGTTTTTTGTTTTGAAGATTTTCATTTTGATTAAGCTCTTTTGTGGTTTTCTTTTGTTTTTCTTTTTGTTTTTCTTTTGGCTTTTCTTCTGGTTTTTCTTCTGGTTTTGGTTTTTGTTTTTCTTTAGGATCGCGATTTGTCATGGTAACTTAATAAACAAATAAGAAATAGAGAAAGAAATGGATCACAAAAAAAAAATGAAAGTTTGATCGAAAATTATGACAATTAAATAATTTATCCTTTTTCAAGATTATTATTAAAAGAAAATTACAACCAAGTTGTACTTAAAAGAATTCAGAAAATCAACACTAAGAAAAGAAAGTTAAGTTGTCTTGATTTTAATTATACTAAGAATAAATTTAAAGATATTACTTTTCCATTTTAGCAACTAATATTTCATGATTAAAATTTAAATTGAAATAAATTCACAATTTTATTTTAAGGGACTAGTACCTCTTATTTCTTTTTTTCCCCAAATGCAATAGAGTAATTATTTACACAAGGGTACAATTAAATCCGATTAACAACTTCTTTTATCAATTTTAGAGTGATGAGTTACTATTTTTCAGAAAGAGTTTCATTTTTCCACTTAAATTTTTAAAAGATCAGAACTTGTTGTTGGGATTTTTGGATTTAATTTAGTACAAGAAAAATCAATTTACCAAATCTTTTTTATTTTGAAGAAATATCACTTTTAGTTATTTCCAAGAGTCTGTATGAATAAATTACCATGTTTTTTTTATGTTATTTTTAAAAATACAATAAAAATAAAACTTAATGATTAATCCATTGAAGATCTAAAAAAATTGATTATCGATGTTTTATTCATAAATAAATATAAAATTTCTTGAAATTTAAAAGATTAGGCTATATTCTTTTTCAAACATTAATATTATAAAAAATGATTTTTTTAGTATTAAAAATTAGTTATTTGTGAATATATTTTTTTTTTTTTTTATTATTTTATTTGAATTCATTTGATTTATTTGTAACTCTTTAAAAATTGAGAAATAATAGTAAATTTTATTGATAAATTTAAACCTCGGGTGGTTAATAACTTACTAAAAGAAAAAATTTAAGATTGGGTTATTGATTATTGATTATAAATATTCAAATTAAAAAGTATTACATTGATTATAAATTGAATTCCCCAGTGTTTTAAAAAAGTATTTCGGGAGAATTTTTAATTAGACTGGGTTTGATTTTTTTTCTAATATTTTTATTTCTAATAAAAAGAAAAAATTGATTTGAACTGTTCTTTGATACAAAAAAATTCTATTTTTTTAAAGTTTAAAATTATTATTGTAATTTTTTTGGAATTAAGTATTTTTTTTTAGTCTTAGACATGACTAAGTGGTTGTATTTTCAAAGTCTATTTTTATATACGGCCTTTTTAAAAAATAAGATTTCTTTCTTCTTTTATGGAAAATAATTTGTTTTCAAATAATTCAGAAATTTATTGAATATTGAGCTATTTAAAAATTAAAAAATTTGATCAATCTTTTAAAAACAATAATTTATTTTGAATATAGCATTAAAAGTAGGTTTACTTTTGTAGTAATCATATTTATACTTCGTTTTGAATTTCAAGATGTGGTGATTTTTTTTTAAGTTAATATTAACTTTACTTGAAGATTTTTTTAATAAACTAGTCATAAAAACAAAGTATCTTTTGTGTTATTGTATAAAACAAAGAAAACCAAATTATTAGGTATTTCCAAAAAAGTGGTGTATATTTTTTTACATTTCATAAAAAATGATCTTTTTTAGTGGACATATTCATTAATTGACGATACCCGATTAGTTTATTATTAATACCAATTGAATAAATGTCTAACATATTTATTTCAAAATTTGTTGGATAGAACTTTTACACATAATATAAAATAAAATAGCACCTTTTTCGGAGAAAATAATGTAATACCAATTTCAATAAAAAACTGGAAATATGGAAAGGGTACAAAATATTTTTTAAACTATAAAAGGTAGTTATATGTTTTCAATTCACTTTGAAATTTTATTGAGATTAAACAAGTTTATGAAAACTTTTTTTCAATCAAAATGAACATAATAAACACCAATTTTAATACAGTCAGTTTCACTTTTAAGGCACAAACTTTCAACGAAATTTAAGGCACAAAAAAAATCTCAGATTAAGGCACAAAATTCAAATTCTACTAAAATAAATTGTAAAAAAAAAAAATTACAAATTTTGTGCCTTAATTTGAGATTTTTTTGTACCTTAAATTTAGTTCAAAGTTTGTGCCTTAAAAGTGAAACTGACTGTAGTACTAAAAATATTATTTACAATCTAGAACAGAAATTTTAATATCTTTTATTCATTTCAGATAATACTTAGAAACAAATTGAATTATTAACAAGAACCAATAAATATAGTTAATGATTTTGGATTTTTAAATATTTTTTTAAAGATTTAGTTAAAAAGATATATTTCAAAATAAATTTGCCCCACTTTATTTGGAATGGTTTAGGTTAATTTTCCTAAAGTGCTTTTTGGTAAAAAAGCAGAAAAATTATAATAAAATAATCAATATCTTCTTATCTAAAATTAAAAATATGAAAGAAGTCGAAGACTTATTTTGATATCTTCTCAAATTATTTTATTCTTCTTATTCAAAAGATGAGGAAACGGAAAAGTGAATTTGTTTTTATTTGTAAAAAAAAAGATTTTAAAGACTTTGATAATTTGCTTAAGAAAAAAAAAATTCAAAAACTTTTGTTAATCAACCAACATCCCCTAGAAAAATCTATAAACAAGAATTAACAATATGTTTAGTCAAAATAAAAATATATAATAGAATATTTAAGTTAATCCAAAAATTAAAAATCCTTTAAGTAACAATAAATTAATTAGATCTTTTTATTTTTAAAAAAAAAACGAATCAGGAAATATTAATTGGAAATAAAAAATATTTAGAACTTGAATTCAACCAAACAATTTCAGAATGAAAAATTTAGATATTAGTTCAAGTTGGAAAGTTTTTTAGATTTTCGAGAATTTTTAGGAATTGAATAATAACAATAATTTTCCCCAATTCTTTTAAATACCAAAAACAGAACTCTAACAATATTTATCAGGGAATAATTCGACTTCAATTTGAAAACTCAGAATTTTTACAAATTATCTAATAGGTAGACATATGTTCTGAACAGAAATAAATCAAGTAATTGTGAACTATAAAAAAGGAAATACTTTAGATACGATTAAAAATTTGGACCTTTTTCTAATTTAATTGTCCAGTGAAGAAAAATAATTAAAAAAATCTTGAATTCTGAATTAAAAAAAAAATAATATATTTAATTTAATAAAAAATAATAATAATATTATTATTATTTTTGATATTATTAGAAAAAAAAATCCTGTATCTTTATTAACCTAAGTGAGTGATAAACTTATTTTCGAGTATTTTAATAATTTTCAAAATTAAAATTTAGAAATTGGGGTCAAAAAGAGGGCTTAATAATAACTATTTAATAACAAAAAAAAGAACCTAAAGTTATATTTTCAAAGAAAAATCAATAATATACATTCCTAAGTAGACTTGAATTCTGTAAAACCTAACAACAGTTTCTTTTTTTTTTTTTTGATTTTTTTCCATTTCAAGTCCCATAACGAAAAATAATAAAACAAATCAAAAATCCAAATTCTTTTGTACAATTACCTTAATCTAAAAATCCAATATAAGGATGAAATCATGTGTCAATAATAAAATAGTTCAAAATTTATGGATTTTGGTTTGAAATTATATTTAAATATAAAGAATAATTTTTTTTTCATTAATTAAATGAATTAAACTTTTTTTCAGTCAAAGCTGCCTACTTTTTATGAGTGGATTACATATGTTTAAAGGGTTTACATGTATATTATAAGAAAAAAAATATATTCTGGAAATCTTCAAAATTGAAATCATTTTTTTACATTTTTGTTTTTTTTTTTTCGATTTTTTTTTGACACTTAACTCATTTGCAAAAATTTTTTTACAAGATCAATAGTCACTTGGTAAAAACTTGTTATTCTGATGATATTAAAACTGTGGAAATGATTGTTGAGAAATCATATTGATTTCTATTGGAATTTTATTCAATCTTTGATCCTACTGATATTTGAATAATAAAAGTGAAAAATTTTCACTTCATTTTCATTTCCTTTTTAAAAAAGAGACCACAAATCCCAACACACTTCGTTTGGTGACTTGATTTCTAAAAGAAAAGTATGGAAAATGAAGTGAAAATTGTTTCCTATTTATTATTCAAATACCAATAGAAGATCAAAACAAACATCCTTGTTTTTCAAAATGAGACCTAAGAATTTGAGTTTTTTAATTTTTAAGAAAATCTATTGATTAATTAGTTTTCTTCGAGACGTCTATCAACAATTCTTTGATGTGTATTATTCTGATTATTTCTTATTTGTTCTTCAAAGATCAATTATATAAAATAATTGATATTTGAAAAAAATGTTTTTTTTTGGATATCCTTTTGACTGAAGCAAACTTTATAAAAATCAGAGCTACCAAAATGTTTCCATTTTTGGAATTTTAGAATCACAAAAATTAAATTTTAATTTTTAAAATAATTGAGCCATAAAATGTGTTTATTTTTTTTTTTAAATTTTATATTGCTATTTGTTTTTCTTTTTTAATAATTAAAAAGAATCACTAAAGAAAGAACAAAGTAAGAGAAATCATGATTATTTTTTCAACTTCAGAAATTATTACCAAAATATGATAAATCTCCGAGGTATTCAAATTAATTGTGAAGGTTTAAATTGAGAATTTGTTGAAGTATTTGGCATTTAATTAAGAAGAAATGATTTTTGAATAGTTATTTTTTAATCATTCATTGATCAGCGAAGGTTTAGTCAAGTTCTTCTTTCATTTTTTCTTCTCTTGACTTTGTCCAAGACTATTATTTTGTTAAAGTATAATTTGAATTTATATTGAAAGAGAGAATAAAAAAGAATAAAAAAGGTTTTCTTCAATAACTGTTCCGAAATGACTACAAGATGCCGTAGAATATAACTGAGAAATAAAAAGAGTTTTTTTTTAGAATTACTTACTTCAGCAATCATTCTTTTTGTTTGATCGTCACCTTCTTGATACATTTTTTTCATCAAGTTCATCATTCCTGCTTGTGGGTCTTCGTCTTTTTCTTTTTCGTCACCGAGGTTTTTATAGGGATTTTTTTTATAACGAAGCTGTTGCCAATGCTCTTTACTTGTTTTTTTTAAGATGAGTTCGATTCTATTTCTTTTAATTCTTTTGGAGTTTTTGTTTTTGGTTTTGTTTGTGTTGGTTGTTTATTTTGTGTTGATTTGTTTGGTGTTTGAAAAGTGAGTAAAAAAAATTAAGAAAAAAGTCAAAATCTTGGGTAAATAAAAATTCAAATAAAAAGAAAAGAGGAATGATTAAAAAAATTACTTAATACTGGATGCGTTACCGTCAATTGGTTTTGAAAGGTTAGGAAGAGAAAGTTTATGATTTTTGCCATTAAAGTCGACAATTAATAATAAAACACGGTTTGATTTAAATTCGCTTGTAATATTTTTTTTATTCAGTTTTCCAATACCTGGCAATTTGACATAAATCCTTTTGTTTATTTATTAATCAAAAAAAAGAATTTAAAAATAGAAAAGGAATTAAAATTAAGAGGTTAACCATTTTCGATTGGAAGAGTTATATTATTATAAAAAAAAAAAAAAAAAAAAAATTCAATTCATTTATACGTACGTAACTGCAGAGGTGTCTTGGGTATAAGAGTATGATGTAATGTTCACAAACCTAAGTTTAGGTTTCTTTTCTAGTTCAATTGTTTCAATTGGTTTTGTTTCTTTTTTTTTTTCTTCTTCGATCGTTTTGTTTTCTTCTGTCATTTTTTTCTTTGTTAATTCAATACCACCAAGAATAATTTTTTTTACATTTTCCCTTTGGCTAATTTCTAAAAGTTTTTCAAGTTCTTCTAAATCTTTTGTAATTTCTTCAGACATTTTGTTTTAATTATAAAATATTTTGAGAGTATTTTCAAAAAAATGAAAAAAAAATTACTTTTTTCAGGTTAACAAGATATTCACAAAGTGAGTCAGTATCGAAGAGACACTTTAACAATTTAGCAATTTAGAAATTATCCCTTTTTCTTACTGATTTTAAGGGAATGTAGTTACTCCCTTAATGCATAATTTATTAATAATTATTTATCCATTTTTTTTTCATTGTGATAAAAAAAATGACTACAACTGCTCGTAAAAGATTAATTCGGGACTTAAAGTCTCTTCAAAAACCAGGAAACTTCTATGGAATTCACGTAAAGATATTCTCCAAACTGATTTCTCTTTCAAATACTTTTAAAATAAAACCAATTCTTTGAAAACAAACATTTAAACAATAAATAGGCGCACCCAGCAGACAACGATATTTATTTTTGGAGTGCAGTAATTTATGGCCCTGAAGATACAGGTAAATATTTTTTCTTTCTTGAAGAGTAATTAAAAAGGAGAGGGAATTCTCACACCCATTCTCCTTCCTTTTTAATTTTTCTAGTTTTCACATTAAAAAGAAAAAGGAAAAAGAACAAAGAAAAAACAAAAAACAAAAAACAAAAAGAATGGTACAAAAACGATCAATTCAAACAACCTTGTTTCATCTCTTTTCAATCCATTAATTTGTTTAAACATCCTTCAAATTATAGCTTGGGAAGGTGGCACCTTTAAATTAACAATGCAATTTACTGAGGAGTATCCGAACAAGCCCCCTAATGTGAAATTTATAAGCAAAATTTTCCATCCAAATGTCTACACCGATGGCAGTATTTGTTTAAATCTTTTGCAATCTGATTGGTCGCCGTTGTACGAAGTTTCTGCAATTCTTACTGCAATACAAGTACACTAGTTTTCTTTTTTTTTTTTTTTTTAATTTCTTTATTTTTATTGTATGTTTCCTGCAATTTTAAAAAAGTTCTGTAACAAAGGTCCAAAAAGGTTTCCATAAAAACATTTGGAAGACCAAAATGTCGCTATTTTTAGAACCATAATAAACGCTGTTTTGTCACACTTTTTGAAAAACTGCTGTGATCATCGTAACAAAATTTCTTATTTCTTGGTATCTTTCTTTCTTTTTTTCCTTTTTATAACTGATCTAATAGTCACTATTATCTGACCCCAACACCTCTAGCCCTGGTAAGTTATTAAATTTCATTCTTTCTATTTTCTCTTCTTGTTTTCTTCTTAAAACACTTCAAAAAAAATTCTTATTATTTTGAGAAATGCCCAGAAGAACTTTGTGATTAGTTTAACGGAATTTTTTAAAAAAAAAGAAATGAGTAAATTTACTCTTCACCTCGTTTGTTTTTTTTTTTAAGGTAACTTCAGAAATAATCAAAAAAGATTACAAAATTAAAATTACATCATATTTCATCCTTTTTCTGTCTCTGTAGATTTTGGATTGGAACAAAAATTTGGTTTATTTTTTTTATTCAAGAACAAACTTTTAGCCAGATAAAGGTAATACAGTTTGTTAAATAATCCGTGTTGACTTTCATAAATTTTTTTTTTCAACTTTTTATTGTTGTTTTGGAATTTTTTGGGTTTTTAATTGTCCTTTTGAAAATTGTTTTAAGTGTTTTTTATTTTTAATTGTTTTTGGAATTAAAATTTTTCAAGATTGTGTTTATTTTTCAAAAAGAAGCATATCTTGATCATAATACCATATATTCATCAAGAGATAATCAAAAATTTTTTTTCAAAGATCCTTCAAGATATTTTTAACTTCTAATTGAATTCAAACCCCAAAGATCTTCATTAGCCACCGAGAATAGATATTTTTAGAGATCTAATTCGTTCTCATTATTACGTAAAATTTATTTTTATTGATTTGACCAATGCTCTTGTAGAATTTAAATACTGTTATTTTCCAATTAATTTATGAAAATTTTTATTTCAAGTTCCATAATGAAAATAGAATATTATTTATTACTGTTACAATCAAATTAGTAGAGTAAAAATTTTGTCTTAGAGTTAAATAAGGAAGTTTATATTATTGTCTAAAAAAATCATTTCTAAACATGTTGTAAAGAATTTTGGATTTTCTTTCAACTTATAAACTAGAAAAATATTTTGGAATGTGAACTAAAAATTTTCATTTTTTAATTGGAAAATAATAGTAGTATAAAATTTCAGCTGATTAACTTATTTTTTCAATTCTGGAATATTACTTTATCTAGGATTCTTGGTTCGCCCGATAGATATCACAAAAAAGAACGAGGTAAATTTATAAATAAAGTTCATCAATTACAAGAGATGATTTTAAGGCTAATTGCTAAGGTAAAAATTGAAAATAAACTGAAATTTTTAAATCATATCTTTTTCAAAAAAACTTGAAAATTTTTGAAATCATTTTTGCACATTTAGAAAGACACAAAACAGTTTTTCAGAAAAATCCTTGTCTTTTTTTTGTTTTTGTTTTTTTATGATCAAATTGAAAGATTAGGTGATTGTAGATTTTGGTGACAAATTTGTTTAAATTTGATTGGGTTCGTTCTTAAATAAGGCGACTGAAGTTGGAAGTTCGTGGAACAATGATTTGGTAAAAAGTACTATTGTAAATACTGTTTAATTTGGAAAAGACAGTTTTACTTAACTGTATTTTTAATAAACAATAGAATAAATTTCAAAAACAAAAATTATTAAAAACATAAAAAACACTCTTTAAAAAAAAAAACAACAATTATATACAAAAACAATACAAACAATTTTCAAAAACACAAATTAAAAACCCAAAAAATTCCAAAACAACAATAAAAAGTTGAAAAAAAAGATTTATGAAAGTCAACACGAATTATTTAACATACTGTGCAGAAAATGGAGATTTTGTAAAGGGTAGTTTAATTGTTCATTAAATTTTTGGTTTATTTAACTCTCTCCTAAATAAAACTTTTTAAAAATCTGTAAAAAAGAAAATTTTCAATCTAAAAATTAAATTTCAAAAAAACAATTTCAAAAAAGGTTATTCTACAAAAAATTTTCAGTTCAATTTTTTCTTCTAATAATTCAGGAAATCAATTTTAATGAAGGAATCATAATAATAAACCTAAAATTCTCGATTTTTGAGAGAGTTAAAACAGTTAAAAGAAACATAATATCAATTGAAAAAAATAAACCATGTTTCTTTCAAATGTACCCAAATTTTTTTTTCAAACACCAATTATTTTTGATAATTATCCTTTGAAGAACAAATATAAAATAAGAATAATATAGATCCAAGAAAATAGTTGATATCCTTCTGGGATAAAACTAAAAAATCAATAGATTTTCTTAAAAATTGAAAAACTAAAATTCTTAGGGCTACTATTGAGAAAAACAACAATGATAATTTTGATCTTCTACTGATATTTGAATAATTAATAGGAAACAATTTTAACTTCATTTTTCATACTTTTCTTTTAGAAATAAAGCCCCAAAGCAAAGTGTGTTGGTATTTGTGGTCTCTATTTGAAAAAAGGAAATGAAAATGAAGTGAAAATTTTTCACATTTATTAATCAAATATCAAGATCAAAGATTGAATAAAATTTCAATAGAAATCAATATGATTTCTCTGCAATCATTTACACACTTTCAATAACATGTAAATAACACCATTTTTACCTAGTGCCTATCGATCTTGCAATAAAAAATTAAAAATTTGCAAAATGAATTATGTTTCAAAAAAAAAGAAAAAAAGCAAATCATGTACAAAAATGTGAAAAAATGATTTCAATTTTGAAAATTTCTAATAATAAATTTTTCTTTTAATATTGATTTAAACCCTTTAAACACGTGCAATTTCCTCATTACTATGACTAGATCCCTTTGACTGGAAAGTGTTTTATCTATTTATTTGATTGTAATACTCAATATTTAAATAAGTAAATATTTTCCGACTACCAATTAAGCAACAAATATTTAAGATTAAAAAATAAATTTCATTAGGAGATTTTGGGAAAAAATATTTTTTTTCTCAAAATTATCATTTTTTTGAAAAGATTATTATTTTAAATCATTGTTTTTGTAATACACTCCTTTTTATAAAATTAATTGTTTAGATATTCTTTCAAAATATTTTATATTTATAAATAATCCCTTTTGATTGTTAAAAACATTTAAAGAATATGAAATAATTGTAAAAAAAAAAAAATGGTTTAGTTCATAAAACTTTTTATTGTAGGGTTATTTGTCTATAAATCTTCTTGATTTTTTGTTAAATCTAAATGAGTATGTTACTCATTTCTAATTTTGTAAATTAGTTGCTTGTTCATTGAAATAATGTTTCATTAAAGCAAGTAAAATCATTTTTTTGTAGTTTCATTGTTCAAAATTAAAGAAAAAAATACACATAGATACCAAACCAAAACTACTTAAAAACATAAAATTTCAAAGAAAAAAAAAAGGCACTTTTTTTTCTTTTTAATGAAATTAATTTAATTATTAAATAAATGAGCAAAGTAATTTTAATTGCTTTTTTATTTTTGAGAGTTTTACTTTGATAGTTGGGGTCAATATATCACATTTGGTGAGACAACCTACGAACCGAAAATCAATTTTCCTATTTCCAACTTCTTAAACTTATAATTTAGTAGATTTTTACTTATAAACTCTTTTTCAAATAAAAGGGCACAGAAAATTTCAAGAATTATTTATAATCGAATCAAATTAATTGTAGTATCATATTAAAATATAAGAAACTCTTTAAAACATAAAAAAACAACTCAACTGAATCTTTAAAACTCAGTAAAAACAAAATAATTAAAAATTAAAATTAAATATTTTAAAAATTGATGTGCCCTTTTATTTGAAATGAGAAATCTCGTTTTTTGGAATTGTAGGGGAAAAAAATTCAAAATCAATAAAAACTGTTGAACAAGGTGAATTGGGGAAAAGTTCTTTGCATTTTATTGAAAACTCTTTACACGTCAATTTTTTCTTATTTAAAGTCTCATATTCAATATAAAGCCTCAATTCATCTGGGTATTTTGTTGGAATTTGTTTTTTCTTTATTTTATTTTTTCTATGTTCCAGGACATCAATCAAATAATGACCTTTCTTAATTCCTATATCTAGCTCATTCGAAATCAAACTTAAACTGTTTCCATTTTTATACTCGCAGATGATTTCCAAATTGGTTACTTCTTATCTTGTTTTTTCATTTGCCAACTGTTCAATACCCATAAATAAAAAAACAGAAAATGAATAAATGAATAAATGAAATGAAAATCACTAATAAGTAATTATCGTATTAACAATCAAATTTAATAGTATTGATGATTTGAGAGGTGTGCCCTTTTGTTTGAAAAATAGTTTATATTAAAAATATTTTCCTTTTTTCGATAATGAAAATTGAAAATATTTAAAAAATCCAAAATATTAATTAATTTTGAAGAAAAGTCAAACCTTTTAAAAAACGTGTATTGATTGAAAACAGAAACAAACTGCATCCCTAAATTAATAAAATGATTAAGCAATATTTTCTTTTTCTTTTTTATGAATTTCTTATTAAGATGAATATAAATGTTATTTAATTTTTATATTAGATCCAAAAAAAAAACATTCAAGATACAGAATCTAATTTTTTCCGTTATACGTTCTTATTTAAAATTTTTTAATTTATAATAGCCAACAACACAGCTGCAAAATTATTCAATATAAATAAAAAAGAATATTATCAGAAAGTCCGTCAAGTTGTTGAACAAAGTTGGTTTGATTAATTGTTTTTTTTTCTTTGGATTTACAATGAATTGAAAGCCGGATAATAATCGAATCATATATATATATACAAGAATATTTATATGAAATAATAAACAAATATGTTAATACTCAAACATAAATAATTTTTATTGTTTTTTGTTTTTTTTTTTGCTTTGTTCTGATGCTTTTCTTTTATATTTCCAAAATAATTAATTTATTTTGGAATTTCTTTTGATTTTTTTGTTATTAAAAAAAAAGAAAAAAAAAAAAATAATGTGTTGACTATCTTTCTCTCCTTTAAATGTGTTACTACGCCATTATACAAACTTTTGTTAATTTGAAGACTAAGAAGAAAATGAATAAATTCCCTTTATTTCTTTTGAAAAAAAATGAATATTTTTGATGTATTTTTTTTTTTTTTCAAAAAAAATCTAAGGGATTTTTTTAAAAATAATTATTTTTTACCAATAGAACCAGGTTATTTCCAAAAAAGTGTAGCAAATTTATTTTAAACTTTATTTAATATTATTATTCAAATGTATGAAATGGTTATTCGTCATTAATTTATTCGAGGTTTTGATGATATCTATGCTTAATTCTGGATAAAGTTACAAAAATCGTGATTATCTTTAAAAAATCGCGATAATTTCTATCAAATCTCAATATTCAATATTATCGCGATAATTTAACAAATCGTGATATTCGATAAGATAGCAATAATTGTTGGAAAATGGTAATAAATATTTAAAAATTGTGAGAAATGATAAAATATCGCGATATTATAGTTGATATGTTTTTGGGGCTAATTCTGAAATATTTTTTCAAAGAAATTTTTTTTGACTAAAAAATAGATCGATTATGTGATTAAAAGTTATTCTTTTCAAAAACAACAAAAAAGATACCTGATTCAATCAAGGATAAGATTAAAGAGTTTTTATTGCAATTGGTTTAATTTGGAAGACAAACCTATCAATCCTTTGAGATCAACAAACAATAAGAACAAAAGTTTAATAAAAATATTTTAAATCAAAACTGGTGTTGTCAATTTTTTGAATAAAAGAGCTTCTAAAACAACCACGCTTCGCCCGTTCTTTAAAGAATGTGTTCTTGGTTAAAATATTTTCAATATTTCCAGGAAAGCTGAAAGGGGTTGGATAACATTTCAAAAGCTTTCACAATAGCCTAACCAGATGATCACCAATTATTAAGATTTTTTGTAGATTTGTTTTCTTCTTATTATTCTTATTTCTCTTCTTTGAAAATCTTTGAATTAGACTGAAAACACAATTAGAAGTTTAATGTTTTTATTTGATCGATTACTCATAAAAAGGAAAATTACTCTTTATTCTTTTTGGTTATTGAACTTGTGAAGGTAATAACCCCATTTTAAAAAAACTCATCGGTTTTATATTAAAGTATATTGTTGAAATGGGTTTTTATAAGTATAATCATAAAATTTGTTTGGGATTTTATATTTTGTTAAAAAAAATGTAAAGAAAACATTTTTTTTTCCACTATAAACAGTCTCATTCATTTTTTAAAGTTTCCTGTCTTTCAAAACTTTCAAAGACTTGAAGACAATTCGCAACACATGTAATAATTTTTTACCGTTTTTTAAAGGGAAAGGTGTTGTAAAAATCAAAGAGATTTTTTTAAGGTGATTTCAAAAAAATAATTTTTCTTTTTTCGAGAAGTAAGTATTTTATTTTATTGCGATATATTAGAATATTGCGATTCTATGATTTTTCACCATAAAGTAGGACTAATCGCCACTTTTTTAAATAATATCACAAATTAATTGTTAATATCATGATAATATGTGTTATAATCAAAATCACTTTTGTCGATCATAACCCAATTTTTTTTCTTGTGAGGCATTACGTATAAAAGATATGAATGTTTCTGGGCACAGTTAGATAAGATTTTTTTGCTATTAAAATTGGTACACAGATGTTTTCTTTTTAAACTGTATTATAAACTCTTTTTCAGTCAAAGAGTGCCCAGTTTTATTTAAGAAATAGAACAAATTCTATGAGTTTAATTCATTATTCTTCTCATAATATAATTTTCAATTTGTAGATCGAGATCATTTTTTCTAATTTATAAATTTTTTTCTGCTTTTTGCTTACCGATTCTGCTTTTTTTTTTTTTTCTTTTTTATTCTTTTTAAAAAAGTTAATTTGAAAATTCGAAAAAAAAATGTTTGAAACTCAAAAATAAAATCAAGAAAAATGAGTCTTTGAATTTTATTTTAAAAGTAAATAATTTAATAATTAAAAAAATCTTATTGTCAATAATTTAAATAATCTCAAGAAATACAGAAATTTTTGGATCTAACATTCCAATGAAAGGGAACCAAAAATTTTTTTCATTTTTTTTTTATTTGGAATTTATTATTTGTTTTGTATTTCTTTTATAATTATTGACTCTAATCCAAATTTTATTATTCTTATTTCTAAATAATCTTTTATTAGTTGATTAAATCTTGTAATAAAAAAAAAAATTGAATTTTTCATTTTTAACTTGAACTAATTTTGAATAAAATATTGTTTTTAAAAAATAAAAAATTAGTTTAAAATCTTACATTGTATTTTCTTATTTACTTTCTCCGACATAAAAACATCTCGTTCTTTTTTTTAACCAAACAAACAATTAAAAATGTAAAAAAAAAAAAAAAAAAAAAAAAAAAAGGAATACTTGTTAATTTTTTATTTTTCAAACAAAAAAACAATTTTTTCCAAGCAGAGAAAAAAATACCAAAAAAAAATAATAATTATAATAATAGTATCTAGGATAGATATATTTAATATTAAATCTAGGTATGTAATTCCAAGAAGGTAAAAGAATAAAAAAATTTCAATATAATATTAATCAAATTATACATTAAAAAATTGTGAAGAATAATTTTGATTTTTTTTTTTTTGATTTATTTACTTAATTTTTAAATATGATATGAAAAAATATTATTAAATAAAAATAATTCCAAGAGTATTTTTGAAAACTTATTTTTTCAATTGCATGAATTTTTTCATTGCATCCATTGCAGAATAGAGAAATAAATTCTCATTCGCCTTTGGGTTTAACATGGGGTGTGACGAGTATTGGAATTGCATGATATTGAGTAACTTAACGCCCATTTGGATGGCTAAACTTATCCAGTCTGCATTTTGCCCTGCGCTCAAACCTTTTCTTAGAACTGTACCCCCAATTAATTTTTGGTCTGTTTTATCAAAAACTAATTTACAATATACCTTCTGTGGGTCTAATTGGGGATATTTGTCTGGGGTTTCGGAGTACCCTGTAACAACTTCATATCCAGCTCTCTTAGCGAGGAATTCTGTAAATCCTGATTGCCCAATTGAATAATTAAATAAGGATGCACAATTTCCATTGATCGATCCAACATATTTCTGTAATTTCTATCCTTGGCCATAAATAGTATTAAAAATGTTGTGAGCAACAATTTTACTTGTGAAAACGGCAGTTGTGGCGAATTCACTTGGGATTGGTTTCCCGCTGATGAAGGATTTCTTTTCCAAGACATCACCAGATGTCCAGATGTTTTGATATTTAGTAGTTCTTAAGAATTCGTCTGTTTTAATTCCAAATCTGGATGTTTCCAAGCCTGCATTTTCTGCAATTTGGCTATTTGGTCGAACACCTACGGCCATGACAACATAGTCAACAGGGATTGGATCTAAGTTTCCATCTAACTCAACAGCAACAGCCTTGTTTCCTTCTTTGGTGAATCCGGTAACTTTGCTGTTTTCATAAAGCTTGACACCATGCTTTTTGACTTCTTCTTGGATTACGTTAACTAACTCTGGCTCAGAACTGACAGGTAAAATGGATGGTGCCTATTTTTTAGGAGAAATTATAGAATGTGTCAAAATTTTTATTCAATAAAAAATGAGAATTCAATGTAAAAAAAAAAAAAAAAAGAAAAGAAGCAGAAAAAATTGTTGGAAAAATTATTAATAATATTTACCATTTCAACAATAGAAACATCAATACCGAGTTCAGCTAATTCAACAGCAACTTCAACTCCAATGTAGCCACCACCAATCACGGCAACTTTGCTTTTTTTATTCTTGGTCACTTCCCTTAATTTTTCAAGGTCTTCTTTTACTCTAAAGGCAACGATATTTGTGCAATCAACATTCTTAAAAGGTGGGATAAATGGTGTACTTCCAAGCCCAAGAACTAAGTGTTTGTATTTTTAACTTTCTCCAGTTTTTGTTTTGATCATGTTTTCTTCTGGCAAGATTTCGGTAACGGTTCCCTCTTTGAAATTGCACATTTCTTTCATCATTTTTGGTGGTACAAGAAATTGTTCCATATCTTTCTCTGAATCCAATCCATAGGGCATTGAGCACCTAAAAGCTAAGATAGGTTCTTTGGTGATCATCAAAATTGAAAGCTTTTCTTTCATGTTTTGTTGAAAGTGTGTCATCATATGAACAATAACTCTTCCAACTGGTCCGTTTCCAACAATAACAATATGGTGTTCTTCTGTCATTTTAGATAAGTAATTAATATTAATAAAAATATTTAAAGAGAGAAAAAAAATTAATGATTAAGATTGAGAAACATTTCTTTTTTAAAGCAAAATTGACTAGATTATTTTCATGAGACCACCAAAAAAAAAAAAAGAAATAGTGTTTGTGGGTGAGTTGTGTTGGTTTGTTGAACAATATTCGAAAGGAGAAAAATAGAATTTTTTTTTCTCTATATTTTGGAAATTTGTTTTTCATGACAAAAATCTGCCTAAAAAAAAATTTAATTGAAAGTCTTTTAGATGCTTCAAAAATAAGAACTAGAATTATTTTTATTTCTTGTTGAGGTACTATTTCTTTTGGAATTAAAAAAGTTATTTGTTTTTGAAGAGAAAATTTGTTATTTTATTTTCAAAAATTGATCAATTTTTGTTTTGGAACTAACAAGTTTACTTTTTGTGATTGTTTAAGATTTTCGTATATTTTTTTTTAATTGAAGGTGTGACTTTTATTTATCAAATCTTAATCTTCAAATAACTATTCAAGAATTTTATTATTTCCTTTAAAGAACAGTTTCGTTAGAAGAAGTCAATCCTGTTTCAGTATTTCTGAAAATTAATTTGAAAACTAATGTTGTACAAAACCTGGTTTGTAATTTGAGACCTTTCTTTTTCTTCTAATAGTTCAATAAAATCAAATGATAAATCAGAAGTTGTTGTAAAAATTATACATAAAGATCTCGACAAATAAGTAATCTTTACTTATTTCATCCATAATCAAATCTTTTTTAATTAATTTTTAATAATTTGTTGATAAATTATGTTGACTGAGGATCCTGTATTAACAATTTGTGTCTGTTACCTAAAGTTTGGGAAAATAATCGTTCGAGAAAAAAAAGTGAAACAGGAAAAAAAGTTCAGTATAGTTTTTTAATTGGGAAATTTAAGAGAAACTGAAAATGAAAAGTATAATCAATAAAAAGAAGAAACCAATTGACTTCAAAGAATAATCCTTTATATTATTTTCAATCAAACCAACAAATATAATTTAAATCTACTTTCATATCGAAATTGTAAGTGTAGTTTTGGAGATAACAAAAATAGTTAATTGTTTAAACAAATTTTTATTAATAGATTAATCAACAGTAAAACCCATACTAAAAGGTAGTTTTTAATCAAAACTGTTATTGGGTTCAATACTTCATTTCGTCTTTAATTTTTTTTTTATTCTTTTATTCACTGTTCTTACTTTTCGTTTTTAAGTAATGTTCCCAATTAAAAAACCCTTGAAACTTTTTTTCCAGAAATTTAACATTTAATTGTCCAACTTGAAGAATTTTCAATGATTTTGAATAGAAAATATAAACTGACTAATTTTCAAATTCTTGGTTTATTAAAGAATATTTCAAAAATGAAATTTGTTGGAAATTTTTCTTAATATTCGGAATTTTTAGGAAATTTGTTTTTTTTTTATTGTAAATTTCTTTTTAAACATTCAACTTTATTTTTAGAGTAAAAATCTATTTATTTCAAACTTTTTTACAATTTATCTTTTATAGTAAAAGTACATTCAGGGATTATAATCACCATAGATCCCCCGATAATCAAAGTGTGTTGTAATTGGGTGTAAATGGTATTAGTGCTAATGTGACTCAAAAAAAAGCAATTGTCAATCAAGATTGTAGATTTAAATCTTTTAATTTTTTCTGAATGATCACTATTAAAAATGTTCATTTTAGAAATTTTTTTTTTTAATCCCTTTTCATATCAAAAAATGGAAACCCAAATTATAATATACCGGTATTTTGATAATTTAGATTTAGAGATTCCAAAGGCAATTATTTATTTAATTTTTTTAATTTCAAAGATCAATTCAATAACCTTCAACATAAACAACTCAAAGATTGATTACGATAATTTAATCAAAAGGAAACCAAAACTAACCAGTCGTCAGTATATCACTAATATTAGTGAAAATAATTTGTCAAAAAAATATAAAAGTTAACTATTTATTACTTTTCTGAAAAAATTGAATTTTTTATCTGCTAATCCACATTTCGCAACAAATTTACCAAAAATATTTATCAATATAGAGTCTGAATATTGGTTATTAAACTTTTAAATTTGTAAGAAATGCAGATTTTTTTATAAATTCTTGTTTTTTTTTACTAATACATTAATCATTTTTAATTATTATATCAACTTATTGTACTATTATGCGAATCGATTTTTAGAGACATTTGAAACATTTAACACTAAGGTTGTTTACATAAAATAATAACATACTTTGATCTAAAGTTTCTCCCAATAGAAGCCAATTCCTTAAGAAATAATGATTATTTATCAATTCAGGTATACTGCGAATTTCCGTTTACTATTATTTCTTTATTATTTATTGTCTGTTTTTTGACTCATTTAAGAATTACAATCGCTGAAATTTGGTAAAAGATTATCTTGTATTAATTTTAAGGTGATTTATTGTTTTGGTTCTTTGCTGATCGATCTTTGAATTGGTATAGATTTTAATAGTTGTTTAAAAAATGCAATTTTTTGACTATATAATTTTTTTTTCAAAAATCCAAATGAAAGAGTGTAATACGAAGAAGTCAGAAGTTAAATTATAAAAATTGTGATTTTAAGTTGTAAATTGAAATTCTTCTTTAATTTTGGTATTATTTAGAGCTTTTACAGTTTTTTTTTTTTTTTTCTTCCAAGATTTCATTTAGTTAATTGAGAAAAAGGAAATAAAAATTTTCTTCTACAAATCAAAATACTTTATAAAAACATTCAGAATTCCTTTTTTATTTTCCTTACATTATTCAATTCAGATTTCAGAACTAAAAATAATTGTCAAAAATTGCTATTTTGAACCAATATTAAAATCAATACCAAGTCAAAGATCGATCAGAGAAGAACCAAAACAATAAACCACCTTACACTTATTAGAGAGAATCCTTTTACAAATTCCAGGGATTATAAATCTTAAGGCACAAGCCAACTGGAAGAAAAAAACCTTGACTTTAATCTGAAAACTTATATATAACAATTCAAATTTCAAATATAGTTTTTAATTGAAGGTGTTAGGGTCTACCTGAAAAGTCTATAATTAAATTATGTTGATATTGGGTGAAAATTACAGTAATCTTCTAGGATATAAATACCTTTAAAATAACACTCATTGAAATATGATGATTTTTTTATCACATATAAATAAAAAAAATCAAGAATTTTTCAAACGAAATCGGAATTTTGCAACACATTTAAAGGTTGGATAATCAATATTTAAATTTTAGAGTAGAAAAAAATTTTTTTCTTCAATTTTGCTCAATATGTGGGATCTTCTAGAAAACAGAAATCCCGTTTTAATTTTTGAGATACATACTAATGAATCGATAGGAATTCGTTTGAAAATACTAATCCACATTTTAAAACATCAAAAAAAAACACACACACAATAAACAATAGATAAATATATTAAACAGATTTTTTTAAGATCTATGATTAAATAAGAAATTTTCAAAGTAAAAGATCAAATATGGAAATTTTCATTCAAAAAATAAAGTTGATTTTTCAAATGAAAATTACCAGAAAAAAAATCAAATTTTCATAAAATTCAGAAAATTATTTAATTTTTTTAACAAAGTTAATTCCCAATTTAAAATTTTACTAAAAAAAAAAGTAGTTTACCTAAAATTATAATATAAACTTGGGTATGTGATTATGTAGTGGATTGGATGCTGTAATGAGGCAAGAATAAAAATAAAAACTTTTATTATTTTGAATAAGAGAATTTTTGTTTTGCAACATGTCTTTTATCCTTTGTAAACCATTTTTTTTTGTATGATTTTTTCAAATTCACTTTCACTAAAAGGGGCCAAACAAAAAATGAAAATTTTTCTATTTTTTTAAGAATCAGTCAGCATTGGATTGTTTAGAAATAATGTAAATAATTAATTTAAGAGTAGAGTTGATATTCATTAAGAAAAACTTGCACAAAATTATATTTGACAATATAAAATGTTTAAAAAAAAATAGGGATGCCTTTCATTGAAATTTCTCATGTAAATTGCCCTAGAAAATTCGAAAATAAAAATTAATGACAATAAAGTTTTTTTATATAAAATTATTTAATTTTGAGAGGAATTACAAATATTTACTTTTCTCAAAGTTGGTTTGGATTTTTATACCATTTTTTTTATTTCAAAAACTAACTTTTTTCAAAAAAGAAAAGAAGCAAAAACAAGAAAAAATAATCTTGATCAAAAAAATTAAAATTTATTCTGAGAAGAAGACTGGACTAAAATGCTAAAGAATATATTCTATTTCTTCAATAGTACAGGGGTCATTTGGAGAAAAAAAGAGTTTATTTAAAATAAAATTTGAATTTTTGGATAAAATTAAATAATTAACTTTTAGCTATTATTAAAAAGATTATTTTCCTATATTACCAACTTTTCTTGAATAAAGATATATTTTCATAAAAAAAGAATAAAAATAATTTGTATTAGAGTTTTTATCTGAATAATAATAGAGTAAAAAATAGAAATAAAAAATAGAAACAATCGTAACTTTTGTTAAATCTAAATTTTAAAATATTTTACTCTGGTATTATTATTTTGCTTTCGATCTTTTGATTTGGAAAAAGTAATAAAAAAATATTTCAAAAGAAAAAAATATAATTAAGACCATGAATTAATAAAATTAATAATTTATTGTTCAATATTGATATTTTCAAAAAAAAGTTTTAAACTTTTTTGGGTCAATTTCCAATTCTTATTTTTTAAACCAACTAATATAACATTTTTTTCAAATATACAACCTTGTTGTATATTTAAATTTAAAAATTTTCTTTGTATTTAGAGCAAACAAAATTCCGTCTACAGAGTTCATAAAAACATTTTCAAAAAACAGAAATTGACCAAAAAAAGTTTAAAACTTTTTTTTAAATTTATCAATATTGAACAATAAATTATTAATTTTATTAGCTTATGATCTTAATGACATTTTTTTGTTAATTTATCAGCAAATAATGATATATATATTATATGAGAAATTTGAACTACTGAAGGAACCAAATACAATTTACTCCAAAATATAATATATTTGAATTCTCGAAGAGTCTTGAATGAGATTTGTCCCTTAAATATGAATCCAATTTCTGCTTCTTATATGTCTTCAGGTATTAAAAATCCCTGTCCATTTAGGATTCTTGGTTCACCCAATTATTGTTGATCAAAATAAACCTAATACACAAAACTAAAAACAAACAAACTAAAAAAAAGACCGCGAATTCTAATCAATTTCTTCAAAAACCAGATTTGATAAAAGAAAAATATAGTAAAAATTTTTCCCCTTAATTAATGGATTCCCTCGCTTGTTTGATTAAGAAATGTTATTTGTCTTCCATTTTAATAATACACTGAACTCAAAAATACCATAATTACAATACTAACTTGAAAAACTAACAACTAAAATTTGTGGAAGTGAAAAGGTTTTTTATTTTTTCTAAATCTTATCTGAATTGTAATTTCTAATCTTCTAATGTCCCAAGATTTAGCACAAGATCGGCTTAAATATCAACGAGGAATTTCTTATGTTATTATGATCTTCTGGGTAATGAGCTTATTATATTTATTACTTTACTACTTTCGTTTACATTGTCGTGCAAAAATATTCCGATCAACATCCGAGACACAAACTCGTTTAAATGCACACGCAAAACGTGCAAAGGGTATTCTTAAATATATCAATAACCTGGAACAAATTGTATGGTTCTCTGGTTACCAAGATTTGGCTATTCTAAATAAAGTGGTGTTGGTATTTGTATTGTCTCTAATAGTTAGCTTTGGCTTGGAGACAATTGCATATTTTTTAAGTATGTCTTTTTTCCTATTTCATTTCGACATCTTACAATTCTTCATGTTTCTTCTGGGTTTTCAAATAGAAAAGACGACTAAGATGAATTCTTTTCTAACCTGGTATTGAAAATATGTTTTTTTTTTTAAAAAAGATCAGAACAATCTTTACAAAGATCTCACAAACTTTAACAATTTTTATTTCAAAACAAATGGGTTGTAAAATCATTATTTAACGAAACACTTTCCAATGGTTTTGAACAATAACCGAATTTGGAGTTTTTCTTTTCTTTTTGATTACATAATCATCTCTAAACAAATCAAACATTCATTTCACAAATGTAAGGATTAACAACAAACCTTCAGAATGTACTTATTCTTTTAAGGTCTATCCTAATTTTATTTTCTATGGTGTCTGAAATACAAGATACCAGAAAACAAAAACAATTTAAAAGTTTGTGAATTAAAGGAAAACCAAAAAATATTGTAATTTTTCGGATTTTTTGGGTTTTTTCAAAAATAATTTTACAGATCAAAAAAAGTAGTAAAATTCGAACAAAAATAAGTCAAAATTAAGGACTACGTTCCCACCCTTGAGAGTGTTGAGATATTGTGCTATTTCGCTTTCACTTTTCAAAAAGAATTTTCATTCTGAAGAAATTGGACAAAAAAAACATTTTTTTATCATCCATACCTTTTCACGCAGACTTTTTTTCAATTTTTTTTCAATGAAAAGGAAATTGAAAACAACAAACAAAATAATTACTAAAAAATGTCTTTTGGGGATTTTCAAGTGAAAGTTCAAATTTGAGAACATTTCAAACTTGTAAAAGAAAATGTAAAAAACGTGTAGAACAGCCAGAGGAATTACTGTGAGTTCAGAAAGTTGGAATGGAAATTCCAAAATATCAAAATCAAATTTTGGCATGATCTTTCAAGGTAAAAATTGCGAAAATTGTTAAAATTGTGAAAATTTCTTCTTTTTTCTAAAAGAATTTTTCAGTGTGCAATTATTACTGAGATTAAGGAACTCTTCCAAGGGTGTTTTTATACATTATTTCACTGTTTTCACCTGAAAAGGTCATCCTTAAAATCAATTTTGTTTGTCTCTTGGTTCACCCCACTTTTCATTTTATTGGAAAATATATTTATACCCCTGTAATTAACTCTAGAATATTAAAAAAGAAAGTAGAGTGGTTTTGACTTGGTAAATTTTGAGTTTCAAGCTTCTTCAAAGAAAAAATTTTTTTGTAAAGCCGACCTTCAGGCAAGAACTGGGGAAATTGTTGATAAAAACACCCTTGGAGCAGTTTTGTAATCTCAGTAATATTTACACACTGAAAATTTCTTTTACAAAAAATTGGAAATTTTCAACAATTCCAAAATGGTCACAATTTTTCAATTTATTCATCAAACCAAAATTTGATTTTAATATTTCATAATTTCCATTCCAAACCTCTAAACACAAAAAAGTCCCTATAGCTGTTATAAATATTTTTTTCAAGACACTCTTTGAATTAGAAGACATAAATTTAGTCAATTTAAAATTCACTCTTTACCAGATTAAAAGTGCTTTATAATATTTAACACTTAACAATAAATCCTGTTCTAAATATTTTTTACAGTTGCTTTTACAAGTTTGAAACGTTTTCAAATTTAAACTTGCACATGGAAATATCTTAAAGCCATTAGTTTTGTAGAACTTTCATTAGGATATCTGTTTAAAAAAAAAATTTTTTTTTTTTTTTTTTT
Source organism: Anaeramoeba flamelloides (assembly GCA_027625915.1). Classification (NCBI taxonomy): domain Eukaryota; family Anaeramoebidae; genus Anaeramoeba; species Anaeramoeba flamelloides. The sequence goes on from JANTQA010000063.1 coordinate 2,625,425, forward strand.
TATTGAGGAGGAAGTGTAGATTACACTCTAAGTGCCCTTTTACTTAAATTCCCTTTCAGAAATTTAAGCGTAAAATCATAGATTTCACGATTCTTAATTAACGAAAATAATTTCAAACTCTCATAATTTAAAATTATTTCATTAAAATTTAATTCTTTTAACTTTTTCAGAAAAATTAATCTATCTTTTTTATAGGAAGGACATACCCATAAAAAGTGATCAATATTTTCTATTATTTCCTTATGTTCATATTTTAAACATAAAGGACAAAATTTATTTGAATTTTTATTTATTACATAATAATATCTATTTAAGCAGTTGGTAAATGTTCTGAATTTTAGAATTGTTGAACTTGATGGACAACTTAAATATCTTTGATTAATAAATAAATTTTTTTGGTTTTTAATTATTGCGAAATATTTTTGTACCTTCCAACTGGTAGAATTCAACAACTCATTATAATTATAATTATAAATTTCCTTTTTAAGAAGGTTTAAACTCTCCGACTTCCAGTTAATTTTATTGTTTATTCTTTGATTAAATTTTATTAATTTTTCCAGATAGGGTAGAGATAATTCTTTTAATTTATTTTTGAATTTGAATTTCTTTTTATTGATTGATATTACCAAATTTTCGAATTTAAATTCTGTTTTATAAATAAGAATTGGTGTGTTTCTGTTTATTTTGCAGATTTCAGTAATACATGTATTAATCCAAGAGTTTAAATAGTTTAGGGTTGCTATTTTATAATTATATATTTCTAATCCATATGTTAATTGACTTAATATAAAAAGATTTAAATAATCTTATTTTTTAAATTATTTGTTAATAAATTATTATTGAATAATTGTTTAGAACTATTATAAGTTTCTTTTGCCTTTTTTTAGATTATAGACTAAATGTGAAATTTTTTTCCAAATAAATTCCCAAATATTTAATTTTTGATAAATCTTGAGTAATTTCTGTTTTGTCTTCATTAGGTTTTAATCCAAATTGGACAATTACTTGATATATAGCATTTAATTTTTCATTTATTTGATTCATATTCCCTTTTATGATTAAAATTAAATCATCTGCAAACATTTGACAATGATTTGTTAATGGTATTATTTTTAATAATAGAAAATGTGAAATAAGAGCAAATATAATCGGTGATAAGGGATCCCCTTGGAATAAAAAAAAATTTTTTTTTTTTATTGAGCTTTTCATTTCGAAATTAGTTTTTTTTTATCTCCAATTTCTTGAGAATGAAAATTTTTTTTGAAAAGTGAAAGTAAAATAACACATTAACTCATCACTCTTCGTGGACAAAAATGTGTCCTTAAACTCTATATTTGAAAAAGAAATGAAAAGTAAGATAACCAAAAGTACCTTGATTTTTGAGCCATTTCAAAAAAATTTCAAAAAAAAATTCAAATTTGGGCTGTGTCAAAATGGTTTTGTATAAAATTACAACTTTTATAAAAAAAAAACATTTTTTTAAATTTGAGCAAGTTCCATTGGTTAAGTATTTTTTTTAAGTCAATAAATGTGTTGTTAATCATAAAAGTAATATTCACTGATCATAAAATGATGACAAACATTCTATTATCCATAAATTAGTCTATAATTAAATTATACCGAAATTGGATCCAAATCATTAACTTATTCTACAGTTTTAAATTTCTCTAAAAAATCTATTAGAAATATTTTTGATCAAAAAATTATTTAGATTTTTTTGCTAATGATTGCAATTCAAGTTTTATTGTTTTTGAAATTTTTTTTATAATTTTATTTGATACGAAAGTTAATATTGTCTCAATAGGTTCCAATCGAAATCATTAATATCAACAAAATTTGTATTTAAAAAGTTATTTTTGTGATTAAAATTGATGTTAAATTTAAAAAAAAATACTAAAAACATCAGCAAAATTGATTACAAGTAAATAAAAAAAATTAAAGTAGTGATCTATAAAAAACAGAAAAAAATAAAAATTACCAACTAAAAAACTTTGAAATAATTTTTTTATTTTTTTTTAAAAATTGACTTAATGCCGAGGAAATAATCTGTGATTATATTTTTAACATGCAACTCAAATTTAATCTTGATCAAAATATTTTCTCCTGGAATGTCTAACTGAAATAAGTAAATAACCCTCTTTCAAAATACAAACAAACAATTCAGTTCTTATAAATATTTTTTAATCAAGAATTACCAGGATATTGAAAATTTAATAATGTATTTTCCAACAAAAAATAGTAATTTTTTTTCATTTTTTTACTAACAAAAAAAAAAGCATTTTATTGGAAAAAAATTATGAATATTATGAAAAAGTCTTTGAAACAAAATAAAATGTAGAATTTTTTTAGAATTTGTATTAACGCAAGTTCTAATCTTGATATTTCGTTTAAATACAAATAAAATATGACCACATTGATTTTAAAACTCCTTTTCAGTCAATAGAGACTAGTTTTATTGAAGAAATAGAACATATGCTATGAGTTTAATCCATTATTCTTCTCAAAATACGTTTTCCAATCTTAGATAATAATCCATTTTTCTAATTTTGTAATTTTTTTTGTTTTTTGCTTATACTTTTTTTTTTTTCTTTCTTGTTTTATTAATTAAAGTAAAATCAAATGAAAAAAAAATAATTGAAAAATACAAATACACTTTGAGAAAATTGAGGGGCTATGTTAATTCTTATAAAATGATTCAATTTATTCTAAAAAAAAATCTAATGGTTAACAATTTTCTTTTTGAAAAAAAAAAGAAAAATGAAAAAAAACAATAAAAATAAAACTTGAAAATTTATATTGAGAAGAATACTGGATTAAACTCATAGAATATTTTCTATTTCTTAAATAGAATTACATCCCTATTGACTGAAAAGGGTTTTGATCTGGATTAGAGATATTGCTGAGCCCAGTGGGGGATGTTCACACACACACACACACACACACACACACACACACACACACACACACACACACACACACACACACAAAGAAACAGAATCACTCCATAAATTGAGTGGTATTTTATTACAAATCCATTCCGGTTCGATTTTTTGATAGTAAAAAAATTCTAATCGGTCTATGATTTCTTCAAATAATTAGTGGTTTTTTCAACCACGGGTTCGGTTTTTAATGAAAATTAACATTTAGTGGCTTTTGTAACTTTTTGAGAAAATGATAAACGATTAGAAATAATATGGTTAAAGGGAGTCAAATCATGGATTTTTTATTGGAATTTGGAGTGTCAACACTGGTTCATTATCGGTTCACTAAAAAGTACATTTTAAACGAATTCTATATTGTAGTAAAAAAATAATTTTCTATAATAAACTTTTTAATTTTCAAATGAAATAAACAATTCCCAAGACAAATTTTACCAAAAAAACTTAACAGTAAACTCCCTTTAAATATTTGATTGTAATAATTTTAAATATTCTATTCTTACTAGAAATCCTGAAAAGTTTTTCAAATGGGATTTTCAGATCATCTTTTTCAAAGCTAAAATAAGTTATAGAAAAATATTTTAAACATTTTATCAATATTTTTGAAAAAAATTCTTTGTAAATACTTTGAAAATTCTAGAAATCTAACTAAAGAATAAATTCAATAAAAAAATATCTTTGTAGATTTTTTTAATTTTCATTAATGAGTAGCTTTACTTTTTTATAAATAAATTTAAAGTAAATATGATTTTTAATAAATACTAATTAAATTTCCAAAAGTTTTTAATATTATAAAAAAAATAGCATATATTAATTTCAATTAATTTCTTCCCGATCTTCTTCCACATTTCTATTCATTTTAATATAAATTTTTTCTTTTATTTATTATAATAAATTCATCTTAGAAAAAACCTATTGTTACGCAATTACAATATTTTCGCTCATAATTTGGTTAGTTAATACGTGTATTATGGTTACAAAGTTCTCATATGTAAGTAGGTGTGTTTTTATCTTGACACCCACTACAGCTTATTTATACGGATTTAAACGAAGTAATGATGTACAGAAATTTACAATCGGGGAATTTGAAAAGGAAGAATATAAAACTCATCCCAATGGATCACAGGATGTAATATTTTCCTCTGAAAATTTGGTAATAAGGCATGACACCGACGTATCTTATCATTATCGTGATATTGGTTTTTTCCATCTTTATGATATGGATACTGTATGTGAAATAATTGCAAAAAGGAAACGGGAATTGAAGGGGAATGCCCAATCGATAGAAAATGAAGATGAACTTCAAATGATCATCTCAATAAATCATAAAAATAATGATTTAGAAAATAATTTTCATTATATTTCCCAAGAATTTTCAAATTTGCCAATTAAAACTAATGAAGAAATTCAAAACTGTTTTTCTGTAGGAAATAATTTAGATTTAAATAAAAATGCTGATCAATATATACATAAAAATTCAAATTTAAATTACAATTCTAATATCATTTAATATGAAACCGGTATGTATGTATGTGTTTATATTTTGTATATAATCTTTCAAATTTCCATTGTTCTTCAAATAAGCCAAAGGATGGGTTTGCAATTATTAATTAACAATAATATAACAAAAAAAATTTGAAATTATCATTTAATATTTTTTTAACATTAAAAACTATTAAACTTTATTTTTGTCAAAGCCGCCAACATTTTTTCCAACTATCAATTATTTTTTTATCAATGGACTTTGAAGAATAAATATGGTATACGTAGAATAATACACATCGAAGAACAGTTGATGTACATATGGAACAAAACCAACAAATCAATAGATTTTCTTAAAAATTGAAAAACCCAAATTCTTAGGGGCTAGTGAGAAAAAATAACCACAATTTTCACTTTGATCTACTATTGAAGATCAAAGAAAATTCCAATAGAAATCAATATGATTTCTCTATAATCATTTTTTTTGTTTCAATAACATTAAAATAATCCCTTTTTTATCAAGTTAACTATCTATCTGGCAGTAAAAAAAAAATTCGAAAATGTATTAGGTGTAAATGAAAAATTGAAAAAAAAAAAAAGCAAAAATGTGAAAGAAAATTTCAAATTTGAAATTTTCAACAATAAATTTTTTATTTAAATATTTCCATTCAACCCCTTTTAAATATATAGAATTCACTCACCAAAGCCAGTCCAGTTTGTTTTGGAAAATGGTTTATTATGATTTGTTTTTGAATAATAAACTTTGTAAAGATATCTATTTTGTGTGTTAGTTATTTTGTTCTTTATTTTTATTTTAATTAAAAAAAATTTGAGAAAGAAAATATTTTTTTTTTGAATATTATAGTAATTTATTGTTCGAATATATCTCGTATATTTCAGAAATCTAATTTTATCCATATTTTTGTAAGTCCTATTTATCAAACAATAATAAAAATAATGAAATATCTGGGAATAAACAATGTAAAAATGGTTTTAAAATCTATTATTTTACAGATAATTAATTAATACTTTAATGGGTAAGTATTTATTTAATAAAAAAAAATAAAGAAATATGAGTGAGATCTTGATTTTTTTTTTGAAATTGTGTTAATTTTGGAGTATGATGTAGTTTAACACTCTTTATTTTATTTTCTTGAAGAGTTGAAATTTCCTATTTTTATTTAGAAGAAATTTTTTTCAAGATTCTTTATTGAAGAAAAGTGTAAACTTGTAATTTTAGACATTTTGGTAGATTTGATTTTATTAAACAATAAAATTTATATATTATAAACTATACTAAATCTAAATTTTGTGGTTTAAAATTCAAAAGATATTGTTTTACCCGGTAGTTTACTCGTGTTACTTCCCACTTTCAATGAAAATATAAATATAATTTGGATTGGTTTTTAAGATACTTTAAATAAGGGCAAAAGTCCGTAAAATAAGTACATTTTGATTTTTAAACCTTTTCAAGATAAATACTGAATCTTAATCCCAGTAAAAATTGTTTTGCTAAAAAAAAAATATTTTCGAAAACCACATAAATTTTATATTTTAACAATGACTCTTCACTATATTATTTGATTACAATAAATTTGTTTTTAGTGTTAAATCTTATTCTTATAGTGGATAAAACATTGGTCGCTCTTAAAATCATCTAAATAATTTGTCTACATGGGTATATTTTCTAAAAGTGTATTTCCTTGAATCACAGATATAATATTAAAAAGGGTCTCGATTTAACTTTTTTTGTATCAGGTGGTCAAAAAAAAAAATAAATAAGGGATTAGCGTCTACCAAGTAGAAGCCTAGGATCAATATATGTAGTTATTGTGTTTAACCACATTAGTGCTACATGGTTCAAATGTCTCTAAAAAATTAATTAGTCAAGTAGTAATATTTGTTGATCTCATCTATGAAAAATGATCGGTGTATTAGTAAAAAACTCAAAAATTTCTTATTAAAATCTGCATTTTGCCATAAATTTAAAGGTTTTATTATCAATATACAGACCACAAAGTTACAAAATATCTTTCTTAAATTTGTGGCGAAATGTAGATTTGTAGCAAAAAAATTCAATTTATTTAAAAAAATTAAATAATTAACAAATAAATTTTTTTGACAAATTATTTCTCAAATCATGGAGAAATATTGATGTCATAAGTAGCTTTATCAAAAAAAAAAAAAAAAAAAAAAAAACGAATCAATTTGTGTGCTTTTTTGTTGATTATTATTGGGTTAATCTTTTAATTTAAAAAATTATAAAAATAGTTACTTTTGGAAGTTCTAAATCTAAATTATTAAATAGCAGAATACTGTATTTTGGGTTTCTATTTTTAGATTCGGAAAGGGATTAAAATTTTTTTTTCAAAATGAAAATGTTTTAATAGTGATCCGTAGTAAAAAATGTAATAATTTATAGAACAATAAGATTTATAATAGTTTTTTGAGTGCTTTTTGGGTAATCGTGCACGAATTTCATTTACATCCAATTACAACATACTTTGATTATAGATAAATCTAGGGTGATTTTTATCACTTAAAATCTCATTTTTTTAATTTTAATTTTTATTTAACCAATAAATTAGAAATGAATAGAATAAAAACTACAAAAATATTTGATTTGAGCATTAAGTAAAATGGAACATAATTAAAATTTTATCTTAAAATAGAAAAAAGAAAATTATTTATTCAGTGAAAAATACAATTATTTTTTATTTAAATTTCTAATTGAAGATCAAATAAACATCTATAGAAACCAATATAATTTTTTTAAAATCATTTTCATGTTTTAAATAGCAATAGAATAACATATTTATACTTTTATGGGTATAGATATTTCCAGAAAAAAAAATAATAAAATAAATTACCTATCAAATGAAAAAATCAAAAAAAAAAAAAAAAAAGCAAAAATATGAAAAATAAGTTCAATTTTAAATTATCCAATTTCAAATTTTTTTTAATTCTAATATCGTTGCAAACAATTTAAATACTTTTTATATATAAATTATATGTATTTTCTTTTTACAAATAGTGAAATTTATAAGATAAAAACTATTTGAGATAACTAATTCTAAATTTTTAAATTACAAAAATTTTATTACAGTCAGTTTCACTTTTAAGGCACAAACTTTCAACGAAATTTAAGGCACAATAAAAAATCTCAAATTAAGGCACAAAATTCAGATTCTAGTAAAATAAATTGTAAAAAAAAAAATTACAAATTTTGTGCCTTAATTTGAGATTTTTTATTGTGCCTTAAATTTCGTTGAAAGTTTGTGCCTTAATAGTGAAACCGACTGTATTGAAAAAAAAAATATCTTTTTCTATATCATTATTTTATTATTTACTCGTAGCCCTGATCCATGTGTTTGTAAATATTCCTATTTTTATATTTCTAAATTTGATCTAAAAAATCAAAAAAATAATTTTCTTATTCACTCGGATAATAAAACATACAACCATTTTTTTGTTAGGATATTATTATCTAAATTACATAAATTATTTTTTAAAATCCCAGTATATGTTTTTATGACTATTATCATAGGCTGTTGTAAAAAATGTGGCTTTTTTTTAATATTTCAAAGAAAATTTTGTCTTTGAAAGTGTGTCTGTTCATAAATCGGTAATATCAAATTAAGTAAAATAAACAAAATTCCCAATTTTTACAATTTTTAATCAGTTGGTGGAAGAACTGAACAACCCTTGTCATTCATTTTGTTTATAATTTTAATTTTAAAAAATATTTTTCAGTTTTTTATTCTTTTCTTTTTTGTTTTCATTTCATTAGTCCAATTAACTTAATATCTATCACTAGATCAGGAATTTTTTTCAATGGATGATCAAAGGTTACCATTGACTTTTTAAATAGAAAAATCACATCGCATTAGTTGATGATCGTTATGTGTTGATGATTCAATAATTGTTGGTGAAATTCCAATTTTTTTACTAATATAGATTGTTTTTTCCATGGTTTCATCATTCTGGGCATACCAATTTTAATATTTCCTTTTATATTTTTTTTTCTCTTTTTTTAGATTAAAATGATTAGATGGTAGAGCATAAATGCTATGTAACCAAAGGGTGGTTTGATATTAGGTTTAGAAAAGAAAAAAAATATCAAATATTTTTGTGCTTATTTTTGATTTTGGTTGGGTCTAAATTTTTAGAATGGGGTTTATTTAAAATTTTTTGATCAGAATACATTGTATTTATTTCAAAATATATCCATTAAAATTTTAAAAAAATGTTGATAAATAAAAGTATTTATTTTTTTGAGAAAGGGGTATGGCCTAATTCTGATAAAATGTGTTATATTAAAACATAAAACCAATATTAAAAAAAAAAAAATACATTTATAAGATTAACGTTATCTTAGAACTTTTTCTGGGATTAGACATCTATTTGGAAAACCATTTTTTTATGATCAAAAAGAAAAAAAATCACATAATTTTCAGTCTTGGTAAATATCAGATTTCTTTATTATCAGATTTTTTTTATAACTTTGTTTTTTGTAATTATATACTAAAAAAAAAGTTTTATTATTATCTGGAATCTCTAAAAAATGAGTGGTCGCAATTTTGGATATTTTCCTAGTTTAATTAGAATTTGGTTTGATGTATATTATTTGAAATAAATTCACCCCTATTTTTTTTGAAATGGATATGATAATTAGGAGCCATTAGGTGTGTGTCTCAACTATCCAATGATTCATTTATAAGTGTTTGATTTCTTATTTATTAAAATTTAAATATCAATTGGGATCATTCCAGTTCTATCGTAAATGAGTATTAGGGATACCTATTTTCTGTCTATAATTAATATATCTTTTATGAAATAGAAATTTTAATTTATCTTGGATTCTAAAATAGTATAAATTTTGCAATTTTTATTTCATTTAAACATTTTATTAAATCGCGGTAAATTCCAGAATTGGTTCAAAATTAAAGTGGGGTTGGAATGATTGTGTGATTTGCTCATAGAAAAAACCGTTACATGTTTTGTTAATTCTCCACAGTAAGTTTAAGATGGATTGAGACAAAAATAATAAATATTTCCAAATTTTTACGGGTGCCTTAGAAAGAAACAAAGTTTCGACAAGATTAAAAAAATGGATAAAAAAATGATTTTTAAGAATAAATAATTCCTTTCATTTAAAAAAATAAATATATTCCAAATCATTTTATTTGAATGATATTCAAAAATAAAAATGATATAGTAAGGAAAAAACTACCAGGTATGAAAATAATCCCTGGCAAGATTTTTAATTTCAAATATAAGTAAATTTGATATGTAATTTCATATATTTTAAATCAAATCCTTTTTTTAAATAACCATTTTTTATGGGCCTAGTAATAAACCTACTAAAAGTTCATTAAAGGGGTGTTTATCTAGAATATTCAAGTAATTGTTTGATAGCTAAAGTAGATCAACTTTTTTTGAAAAACAATCAAGTTTTATAAGAGGTTTGCTATGAATTTGGAAAATGATAATTTTTTTTCTTGTTTTTTGATTGATTGAATGGCGTTTTGAAAAAGTGCAATTTTATTAATATTCTCAATTAAAAATCATTTTAATAAGTGGGTGAGTTATAATTTAAAAAGTTTGATTCTTAACAAAAAGAATTAGTTTTAAATAAAAGAAATTACACTTCAATTTTACTAATATTCACAATTAAAAATCTTGTCTGGGATTATTTTCATGCCCGATATTTTTTTCACTACTTTAAATGAAAAAAGGATAAAAAAAAATATGACTAAAAAATTCAAATTTTGGGGATTAAAAAAAAAAAGAAAATTATAAAATTTTAGTTAGATACAATTTATAATTTTTTTTTTTTTTCGATTTTTATTACTATGAACATTATAATGAACAGAATTATCATAAAAATGATAAAAAGGGTCAAAAATAAAAATAAAAAATACAGGTAGATTATTGTATAAAACAATTCTTGGTTTGTCGATATTTTCTTTTTCTTGATGGCTGGTTTCCTAATTTAACTTGTTTAAGAAAATTTTCGATTTTTAATTTCGGGGCGGACATAATTGGCCAGTTTTCTGGTTCTTGGAATTTCTTTTTCATTCTTTGCCTCCTTTTCCTTCTGTGTTTTCTTCTTTTTTTTCTTAGTTGCTCTTTATTTTGTTTTGGGGGGTTAACTTGTGTCTTTTGAGTGTTTATTGTGATCTCGGAAAAAGTTTTTTCTTGATGGTTTTTCCAAATATCATTTTGGACAAAATCTGGATGGATTTCTTCTGTAAGAATGTCAACTATTTCTTCTTCTAACAACTCAGAGTTTTCTTCTTCGAGTACCTTTGGGTTTTCTTCCATGTTCTCAAGTGTTTTGTTAGGAGTGCTGAGAACTTCTTTCTCTTGGGTTTGGTCTTTGAAAACTTCTTTTTGATACTGTTTCAAAAGCGAATTGATCAATTTTAAGCTTTGTTCTTGTTTTGAATTTGAATCTTTCATTTCTTCGGCTTCAGATTCTGAACTCAAACTAAATCCAATTCCCTGATCCTCTTCCAAAAATCGGAGTCCTTGTTCTTCATTGCGTTTTCTGATAGATCGCTCGCCACCAATCATGTCATTGTTGAGAAAATCTTCAAATTCCTTCTCAATGACCTTATTGCTTTTTAGTAATTGTGTTTCTTCTTGGGTTTTGTTTTTTCCTTCTGGGAATGATTTTTTTGTGTTCTCAAGAAGTGCTGACAATTCTTTCTTTGTTTTCATAGGACTGATCTCAAAGTCTAATTTCTTCCTGGACTTGTGTTTGTTGATCCTTCGTTTTTTTTGATTTTGCTTTATTGTCTTAGTCATACGAGCCGATTTTTGAGGTGAGCTTTTCTGATAAAAACTCACAAGATCTCGACTACGAAGCGCAAGGATGTTTAAGTCAGACAGCCTCTGTGGTGATTTTGGTAAGGCGTTTCTCAGAGCAATTTCTAAGATCCTTTGTTTTTTTCTTAAGAGTGATAACTGATAATTTGTCATTGGTTTTTTATCAAAATGTTGTTTCTTGCTTAGTAAAAGTAGTGTTTCAAACATTTTTAAAAGAAGGTGTTGTTTGTTCGAACGGTGTTTTTTTAAAACGAAAAGATGAAAAAAATTTTAAAAAGAATATTTATGTGAGTAATTGAAAAAATTATATTTTTAGAAATTAATTTTTTTTTTTGATTTGTTTTGACGATTTTTGATTGTTTGTTTCTGACTTGTTTTTGGGCTCTTTTAAATTGTTTTCAAGTTCTTCGAAATTTGGGATTTTATTTGTTACAAAAGTAAAAATTACAAAAACTTTTCATTGTTTCAAGTTGTTTTGGAAAAAGAAATTCTTGTTGTTAAGGTATTTAAAGGATTTTTAATTAATAATTTTTATCACTTTTAATTTTTTGTTTGAATTTTTGAAAAGAAGAAAATAAGAAAGTATTGGGTGACACTAAGAAATATAACAATGTTTGAGAAAATTCTGTTCAAGATAAATTTGATCTATTTATTACTCCCAAAAGTCGAATAAAAAAAAATTATTATTTTGGATAATTTCAAAATAAGACTGTTTTGATTTCTTTAGAAAGAAGTGTGAACTTTTTTCAAATTCCAAAAGCCTTTCAAAAACTATTTTTTTGCAAGAGAAACAAATTAAAAGTTTTTTTGATTTAAAAATTCACTTTGAGGTAGATTGAGTTTAGTTAAAAGAAAAAAAAGGTTTTGCTTTGAGTTGGCTTCTCCAAATTTGTCACTCAATTAGGAATAATTAAAAAATTCTTGTCTTAAATTTTTGAATCAAATCAAAATTTTTAAACTTAAAAAGAGAGTAAAAACATATTTGTAATAGAAGAAAGACATTAGGGAAAAAATCTTGCTAATTGTATTGAAGTGAATAGAATTTGATTTTCCATTTGTTCCAATTTGAGACAATAAAGTTTTGTCAAAAAATAATAAAACAACAATTTCAAAATCTCAAGTTATTTCCATACATCTCCAAATCAAAATAAATCAGTTACTGTTGTTAAAATACCCATCTACATACTTTGAAACCTTGCGAAAATTAAAAGTTGGGTACTTCTTACTGATAAATTCAATGAAAGATTTGAAAATTTTCACTTCATTTTCCATTTTATAAATTTTTTTATACTCATTTTTGAAGAACGTATTTTATTCTTTTAAATGTTAAAAAACTTGTTAAATTTGTTGTTATTTAAAAAAGTTCTTTCTCTTGGGTTTGTTTTAAAAGTTGAGATATGAGATTACAAAATGGGAGATTGAACAAAAAATTTTATTAAATTTAATTGAATTTATCAGTACTAAGAAAAAGAAGAATTAGAATTAAACGATCAAAAAAACATATATTAAACAATAATAAATATTGTTTTGGTTTCTTAAAAGTCTATTCGAATATGGAAAAGAAATCCGAAAAATGAAGGATCAAATTTGGAAATTTCACTAAAAAAATATAACAAACTTTTTATTTAAGGGAGGAGTTAATAGCCCCTCTTGTGTACCTGAATTCCTAATTTTTATTTAGGAATTTTATTAAAGACCCAAAAATAAGTTTATTACCCACTAAGGCGAATAAACTAGATGAATCTTTCTTTGAAATAATATTAAAAATTTTATTATTTTTTAATATATTAGATATATTGATTTTTTTTAATTCAGATACCCCCATTTTACGATTATTTTCATAGGTTGAACGATTCCATAGAAAATGGTCCAAATCTTCAATGATATCTAAATTATTTATTTTTTTGCATATCTCACAATATTTTGGTTTATTTTTATTCATGACATAAGAGAACCCGTTTAAATAATTTGTAAAATTTCAAAGTTTTAAAATTGAAGTTGAACCCTTCCATTTTGAATATTTTTTGTAGTTATTTTTTTTTAATTTTAGAAATGAATAAAAAATTTATTTAATTTTCTTTTTATTTCTCCAATTACAAAAAAAAAAAAAAAAAAAAAAAAAACGTCTTTAGCTTTTACAGAATTCAAAAGAATTGGGTAATATATTGTTTTTTCTCTATACTTTTAAATTCTGGAATGGTGATGTTAGCTTTTCTTGAGTTTTCTATTTCTTTGAAAAAGCAATTGATTTTCGTTAGGTTTTTTTGAGTTTTCTATTAATTTAGAAAATCAATAGATTTTCGTTAGGTTTTTTTTACTATTTGAAATAAACCGAAAATTTATTAAAATTTTCTGTTTATTTCGAAAAGCAAAAAAAAACCTAGAACATCCCAAAAATAAAATAGAAAACCCCAAAAAAACCTCGAATACTTAACAAATAAAATATAAACACTTACTATTGTTCCGTTAGGTTTTTTTAACCTCAAAAAAACCTAGAACACTTAACAAATAAAACAGAAAACCTCAAGAAAACCACCATTAGATTTTCCAAAATTTAAAAGAATTGAGTTAAATCTCTGATTTTACTCTATTCCTTCGAATTCTGAAAAACCTAGGCACCTGGCGGTACTCTACGACACTTAACGACACGACTGCTTATTTATTGATTATTAGCTTGTATAATTTTTAAACATTTTTGGACTTTTTCCAAAAATTCTAATTATCTACAAATTCAAAAATAGCGCACATTGCAATAAAATAATTTAAACAATTAAAAAATATTAAAATTTTATTTAAATTCAAGGCATTAATAAATTTTTACTGAAAATTTGAATGAATTTATCTTGTAAAATAATTTAATCTTATCTACTATTTGACGCAATATCTGAAGAAGAAGAATAATAATAAGAAACGGGTTTATTTAGCGATATTACTGTTAATCGTAAAATTAAAGATCAAAATTTTCATTCAAATTTCCTAAATAATCATATTTCAAGAATTAAAATAAATCACCAAAGTACCCAATTCCAAAAGAGAAAATTAACAATATAAACTGATTTATGAAAATAAAAAAATTGAAATGTTTCATGATTTAAAAGATGAAATTTTGGAAAAGCGAGAATGAAACTTTTATTCAATTTATTTTGAAACAAATATTAGCTTTGTCCCTGTGGCAGGTAATCTTAGTTAACTGTAGTTTATTACAAAGTAAGTAAAATTTCAATTTTTATTGAAAACAAGTTAACCGATCAAAAATAAATTGGACAAAATTAACTTAAGGACTATCTAAAATAAATCCACCACAGGGGTCGTATGAATTTTAAACATCAGTGAATTAGACTCGATATTTCTTGAGATTTAGAAGAACTATAAAATTTTGAAAATTTATTAAAAGTTAATTTTTCGAGATCAGTTACTTTACGGTTATTTTACAATTAATAACTGAAATTTTTTATTTTAATTTCCAAAATGAAAATTAATTATAACTGGTACAATCAAATTAACAGAGTAAAAATTTTGTCTCAGAGTTAACCCAAGAAAGAAGTTTAATTTTTACAGAAAAATATCATTTCTAAACTAAGTTGTGAAGATCTACGAATTTTCTTTCACTTATAAACTAGAAAAATATTTTAGGAACCTAGCAAAAAATTTTCATTTTTTAATTGGAAAATAATAGTATTGGAATATGTTTGCAAAAACCCGCAACCTAACAATGTTTCATATTTTTCCATTTTCAGAGGTATTTATTGGTAACGAGACAATACCTCAATTAGAAGAAACATGCTTGGGTTGTAATTTGTACTACCATCTTCCAATTAAGTATCCGATCTGAAAAAATTATCTATTCCTAAAATTTCGAAATTTTATAGTTCTTCTAAATCTCAAGAAATATCGTCTCTAATTCACTGGTGTTTAAAATTCATAAGACCCCTGTGGTGGATTTATTTTAGATATTCCTTAATTTTATTTTCCTTTTCCTTCTCTTTGTAAAAAAGTAAGTTCCTTTTACCATTTTTGAAAATATTAATTGTTAAACCTTGCTGAAAAAAGATTTTTTGAGTACTCATAGTATATGAACACTTTGAAACAATAATATCATAAGTTCTTCTATTTTGAAAATAAATTAGAATATTTTGAGAGGGATACAGCGATCAAAAAAATACGTTCACAACTACTATAATCGTGTTTCAAAATAAAATCCCTGTTTTTTTTTCTTCTTATTCAAAGCAACACCCAATTCGACTACCAAAATGTATACCTAAATTCAAATCAATTTTGAAAGTAAACATCTGGATATTTTCAGCAAAATTTAAATTAGGAATACAATTTGTTTCAAATTTTTCAAAATATTCTAAAATTTTTTGAAATTTTTTGTTTTTTATTTTAAAGGAGTAGTTATTTTAAAAAAAAAAAATGAAATCTAGTCAAAATCTTTAAACTATTTTTTTTGTAATTTGTTTTTCGAGTTATGAAATTGATGAGTTAACCCCATTTAAACAATTCATTGATTTGAGTCTCTTTTTTGAAATCCAAAATTTGCATGTTTCCAAAATAAAACATAAAAAAGTAACCTATTATTTTGTTTAAGAATTAAGATAATTCTTGAAAATGGGTCAACATATTTTTCGTTTTATGTTGGAAAGTATTTATTTCGAAAACATGTTTTTTGTTTGGTTATTATTTTTCAATAATTAATATTTCAATACAAATATCAGCCAATAAAAGTTATTGTGGTATAGGTAATTCAATTAGTGAATATTTGGTAGAAGCCTAACTACAATTTATCAATTAAATTGAATCTATTATAAAAAAATTTTTTGCTTTAATGTTTTAAAAAAGTTGTTTTCTGGTTTTCAAAAAATGAAAAAAAATTGAAAAAAATTTTCAATTTTGATTAATTTTTTTAAAAAATTGTTTGTTCTTATTCACAGAAATCCTTATAGCAATTCAAACCATTTTTGGTAGAAAAAAATTGATATAGTATTTTGAGAATAAAATTAACTAATTCCCAAATATCTTCAAGAAAATTTTATTTTGAAAAATCTAATTTTATCTTAAAACAAAAACAAAATTTCTAGGTAAATTTTTTAAATGACTTTCAAACTTTAATTATTATAACTATCATTCTCAAAAAAAAATACAATTATTGTCCAATTGGTTAAATATATCAATTTTTTAGTTAAACAAAAGTTTTATCTCAAAAAAGAAAAAAAAAAATTATATTAATATTACTGGCAACAAAGACTTGTTAGAGTATAATAATAATCAAAATGACAATAAATGGGGTAAAAACTTGTTATAACGTGAGAAATAAAAAGAATTTAAACGTTTTCTTTTTCAGAAAAAATGGAAAAAAAAATTGATCTGACTAAACTAATTTTCTTTTTTGAATTTCTTCGTAAATCAGAATTAATAAATATTTGGCATAAACGAAATTTATAAGTACAGATATCCACCAATAACATATTTTAAAATTTTACCTTGTTATCGTAGAGGACTGATCCCTTAAGATAAAAATTTTATCAAAAAATTACTCTATTTTTTGAGATATCGTTTCCGATTTGAACTTTCATTTTTAGAATTTCTTTTTAAATAATAGAACTTTAAGAAACCAACACCATATTTGTTTAGGGTTTATTATCAGTTTCTTTGATCGGTTAATGTAGACCTTCTCGAACAAAAAAAACATGCTTTTTATTTTGAAACACGAATTAAATTATTTTGCAGGCTTTATTTTGACTACCGTAGAATTAAATAACTCCAAAATCCGAACTATAAAGATCCGTTGACCAGTTTCACAAGAACTATATACAAAACACAACCGTAATCTATTTTTGATTGTAATCAAATTGGTTAGTCATGAATTTTTTTTTTTTTTGGATCGGAAAAGAAAGCAAGAGAAAAAAGAAATAGATTTAATTATTCGTCCTCTCAGAAATAACTGTCCGCAGCAATCGTACGATTCTTGGACCGCCCGTTGTAATGTCTTCATTGAGGATCACAAACGAAAAACAAATTGAATTTTGAACAAGAAAAATAAACAAGTGTGTAGCAAAACAAAATGAAAACAAAAAAGAAACAACAAAATAAAAATTGAATAACAGAAAAGTAATCTCTCAGAAATAACTGTCCGCAGCAATCGTACGATTCTTGGACCGCCCGTTGTAATGTCTTCATAGAGAATTACTTTTTTCAAAAAGTAAGAAAGTTAAAAAAGCTAATATTAACGCAAATAAAATATTATTCAAAAAATAAAAAAAATAAAAAAAATAAAAAAAAACACAAAACAAAAAGTAATTAACAAAAAAAGCAATAGACAAAAAAATGAATTAGCTTGGGATATTTTTTTTACCAAAAATCCAAAAGTTTTGAAAAGCTTAGAAACTTTCCAAACCATGTACCACTATCCAATCTGCTTCAAAGGTGAAATCATTTTGTAAGTGAAGAGATATTTTGTTGTGATTTTCAGTTTAAGGACGAAACTTCTATCTCGGAAAGTGTAGGGTTATTTTTCTTTTACTTCTCAAAAAGAATTATCATTCTGATGAAATTGAACAAAAAGATTACGAATTCTCAAGTCAAAAACCAAAAAACGAAAAAAATAGATCTTTGAATGTAAAAGTCTTTGTAAAAATAAGACTAAGACTTAAATTTTTTCATATGTGAAGTTAAAATTTCAAAACATTGTAAATTTAGAAAAGAAACAGTAAAAAATACTGTCGTCTAAATAATGCGTGCAAAAAAATTTAATTCCAATTTCAAAATAAAAAGCATGTTTTTTTTGTTATAGAAGACCCTACATTAACCAATCAAAGAAACTGATAACAAACCCTAAAAAAATATGGTACTGGTTCTTAAAAAGTTCTATTATTTAAAAAGTAATTCTAAAAATGAAAGTTCAAATCGGAAACGATATCTCTAAAAATAGAGTTAATTTTTGAATAAATTTTTATCAAAAAAACAAAAAAATTTTAAAAAAATGGTTAATATTTTGAAAAATTTGAAACAAATTGTATTCCTAATTTAAATTTTACTAAAAATAACCAGACCTTTACTTTCAAAATTGATTTGAACTTAGGTATACTACATACCATTAGATTGGATGTTGCCTTGGTACAAGAAGAAAAAAAAGCAGGGATATTATTTTAAAACACGGATCATAGTCTTTGATAACACATTATTTTGATCACTGTATTTGAAATATCCAATGAAATTACTTTGTGTCAAAAAACAATAGTTTAAGATAATAATAAATTTAAAAAAATCTTCAAGTAAATTTAACAGTAAAATTACAAAAAAATTTTATCACAGTTATATTGTAATTAATAAATGAAAATTTTTATTTCTATTTCCAAAATGAAACACTGAATTATTACTTCTAAAATCAAATTAGCAGAGTAAAAATTTTGTCAGTGAGTTCATGAAGGGAGTTTCATTTATTGTCTAAAAATATCATTTCTAAATGATTTTGTAAAGATCTTGGGATTTTCTTCAACAAATAAACTAGAAAAAAATTTTGAAATGAAATAAAAATTTTCATTTTATAATTGGAAAATAATAGTATATCTATAAATTTAAAAACTGAAGTAAAAATCTTGATTACTAAAATTCAAATCATACTTTTTATAATATTTTCCAGATTATAATTATTGTTTTTAAAAGTTTCTATCCTTTTTTCTCAAAATTTCAAATTTCAAAATTCAACATATTTCTTATTGAAAAAAAAAAATATTTACTTTGAAGATGGAAAAATCTTTTTGGAGGAAGGGAGTGTACAGAAATACAATTTAAAAATGAAATCAAAAAGTTTTGAATAACTCAATATAAAAAATCTATTCAATTTCAAAAAAAAAAAATAACAATATTTATTTTAAACTTGAAAAAAAAAGAGAATTTTTTGATGCATTGAACAGTTCAAATCAATTTTTTCTTTTCATTGAACAAAAAACACCAGAAAAACCATCAAATCAAGAAGGTAAAAATTCCTTCCATAATACTTAATGAATACTTGTAAAATCTAATTATAATACAAATAAATACTTTTAATTTTGATTATTATTAATAAATACAGTAATAACCCCTTTTATTTTTTTCTTTTTGTTATTAACAACACAAATATTAAATGTATCAATAGACTTTACTATCATTTCTCATTTTTTAAAGATTTTTCTTTAGTGTATGACCAGTTCAACTTTTAAAACATAAACTATCAACAAAATTTATGGTACAAAAAATATCAAATGAAGGTCCATTTTTTGGATTTTTTTAGAACAAATTATATTACTGGAATCGGAATTTTGTGCTTTAATTTTGTATTTTTTTTTCTGAATATAATTTCTTTCAAAGTTTGTACTTAAAAAATGAATCTGACATAATTAATATTTGGAGTTATTTTTATTTGTTTCTAAATATTTAAAACAATAAAAAATAATAATAAAACCTATTGATGATTTTAAATATTGTTTTAAAACCAACTTATTGAAATAATTAAAGTTAATAATCGATTAAAAAAATAATCAAACAAAATCATATTAATTGATGTTAAAAGATAACTTTTATTGGTAAAAACATGCAAATATGATAAATCATAAAAAAATAAAGTTTTATCAGTTCTCGGAATAAATAAAGACTTCCAGGTATTTCTTCAATTCTGGGTAATATTAAACTAAGCCCCCCTTTTGTATCTTGAACTCAAAGGGATTTCGAATATAAAATCCTTTGGTGAATACGAATTTTTTGTTTGAAAAATGATTTTTTTTTAAATTGAAAGATTTGTATTCACCAAACAATTTTATGATTAAAATTAATTTTATTCAATTATAATAATCAGAAATTATATTTATGATTATCAAAATTTGGATAAATAAATGTAATTCTTTATTTATCTCAAAAATTATAAAAAATTAATTTTTTTCAACATTCCATATTTACACCAGTGTATTAAAAAGTATTTTTTGATGTTTTTAATTGAATTCTACCTTTTTTAAAAAAGTATTTAGGGGAAAAAATTTATATAAAAAATTAAATGATATTTTTCCTTTTTGAAAGTATTTATTTAGGAACAAAAAGAAAAAATTCATTCGAAATAATGTCTGAAAAAATAAATATACCATTTTTTTTCAAGTGGAAGATTATTTTTATATTTTTTTTTGTTATAGAGTGGATTTTTAATTTTGATTTTTTTTAAAAAACTTTGTGGTACCATTTTTACGGTGTATTTTTATAGACTCAAAACTTCAACACGAATTTTTCTTTCTTGGGAAACGAAACATTTTTTATGGAGATAATTTGGAAACAAACTCTTTTTTAGCCAAAGATAACCATTTTTATTGAAGAAATAGAATCTACCCTATTAGTTTAATTCAGTATTCTTCACAAAATATATTTTTAATTTTTAAAGCTGATTGTTTTTTTCTACAGTCGTTTTAAAAAAGTGAAGACTTTTTTAAAACTTTTATTGAGTTTTCTGTTTTATAAAAACGTCGGGCCAACCTTTAAATGTGGTTCAGAGGTTAGGTTATGAAAGAAAACACCTTTTTTTAAAAAAATTTTTGCTTTATTAAATCATAAAACAAAAAAAAATTTTAATTCTAATAAATCTCATAAAAAAAAATTTTTTCACTTTTTTCAAACGTTTATAATTTTGTCAATTTTTTTTTTTTTTTTTAAAGTCAATTTGAAAAAAAAACCTTCTAATCTGATCCTTGATTGATTTTGTTTCTTTTTTGTTAGTTTTTTAAAATCAATTAATGTTTTTTACTAGATCTGATATTTATTTTTAATAAATTTCTCTTGATAACAAATCGATTGAATTATCAGGAAAACTCATCAACCGTAAGATTGAGATTTAATTTTTTATCATTACATTTCGTTATTATCGTGATTTTTAGACAATTGCTGAGAGTTTATCGAATCTCAAGATTTTATTAATATATCAATTACAAATAATATCATGATCCTAGTAAAATATTTTCTATTTGTATAAAAATAATAGCTATTCTTGAAACTTTATCGTGACTGAACACAGATATCGTCAAATATTCTAGTATATTACAAAATAAACCTTCTTTATGGAAACCAGTAACATTGTGAAGTTCTATCTTATTATAGAATATAAATTCGATTATATAGGAGCTTTTTTCTGAAAAAAAAGTTATTTAGTGCAAATAGGCGCAACTTTCACAAGTAAATTTTGAGAACGTATCCCATAAAATGATCTTTAATAAAGAAGAATTGTTGATGATTTCATCAATACCTTTAAAAGTGAAATGACCTGATATTTTTTGGATGTTTAAATTGGTTAATTTCGCTTTATGTTGAGAAAAATTACTTTTGAGTTTTTATTAATTTCTTTAAATTTGAAAAAATTGAAATGAAATAATTAAAATAAAAATAAAAAAAATAAAAATAAAAAAAATAAAAATAAAAAAAATAAAAAACACTATCACTGCCTCATTCCCTTAAGGCCCAAAGAGATGATTTTAATTATTTTTTCACATAAACTTTACACACTTTTTTATGTTTACTCCAATCATTTTTTTGACAATCTCTTGAACAATAAAAGGCCCGTTGACATCTGGAACATTTCAGCATCCCAACTTTTTTTTGACAAAAGGAGCATTTAGAAATCTGTAAGAATTCGTTCAGGAAATCTTGTAAGAAGTTATCATTATGGATTTTCCAATATTTTGACAATTCAATAACGTCTTTAATATTTTTTAAAGTAACAACTTCTATTTCAATGCTACCTAGATAAATAAATTTTAAAAAAAGATTCCACACTTTCAATGATTTTCCTAATTCATCATTTATCGTTATAAACTCTTTATTATTTAATTCCACTTTCTTCTCATTCTCATTCTCATTCTCATTCTCATTTTCATTTTCATTTTCATTTTCATTCTCTTCTTTTTGTAATAATTTATTAATTTTTTCTTCAAAGCCATCACCTCTTAATTTTAAAATGATTCTGTGAGCAAGAACAAAATTATTGTTTGACAATTCTATTTTCACGTTTTTCGTCTTTTCGTTGGCAAAAAGTGACTTCAAATCATTTATTAAATATTTTTCTTGACAATTATTAATTCCTAATAATTGAGCAAAGTCATCAATAATGTGCGATCTTCTTAGCCCCGTATAAACCCAATATAAGAAATCGTCTATGAATTTTTGATTAGTCTTTTTTTCAAGGACTGATTTAACATCATCGATGTTTGAATTGATTCTAAATTGTAATATTTCTTTATGGATCTTCCTGGATCCAATTGCAAAATTGCCATCTTGGTTCGTGGTGTTCCATAACCTTTCAAAATCAAGATAAATTCTTGGCATTTTTGCTAATAAAGTGACACCAAAATCATAACCGCACGTAACCTCAAGGCCACCTTTTTGGATGATCGGATGGATATCTGCTTCCCATCCTTTGACGGGGAATATAAAAATCTTATTTTTATATGTTGTGTTCTTTTGGTTAGCCCAGGCTATGTTCTTGGGTAGCCCCATAGCGTAGATTGTGCCATCAAATGCAATGGCGACATTGTAATGTGCACCCGAGCAAATATTTATGATTTTTTGATTTATGATCGGCATCCTTTTAAACACACTTTCGGCTATTAACTGACCCGACTGTTCAGGCGAACCACACGACCATAGTCTATGATCTGTGTCCAACAAAAGCGAACCAAAAAAGCTTGAAGAAATCTTCTTTATTTTGGCATTGTCACCAGAAAAGATCGCAGGAGTGATCGGGAGCTGACCTAGTGTATTATCTAACGGAGTAAATAAACCGTCTTCTGAAACTGAGCAAGACAATTTCCCCACAGACAACTCCCCAAACCTATTTGAACCAAAAGCAAACAATTTGTCTTGATTTGTGAGCACAAAGGTGTGAGTAGTGTATGCGCTCGAAAAAATTTCCTTCACATCGCCCGCTAATAACAATGGCTCGTTCGTGTATTTGAGATCATTAAAACCCAAGGCAAATCCTTGGTTGTTCCCAAAAGCATAGAGACGCCCATTTTGTAAGAGCACAAACGATGTGAAAAATCCTGCTTGAATGTCTTTAATTGCATATTCCTTTCCTTTTTTTAAGAGAGTCTCAAATTTTGAAATAGGCGTCGGATTTTGAATTACCTTTAAGTGCCCCAAACCCAGCTGGCCAGCGTGGTTGCATTTCTCACCCCGTGTGCCCCAGGAATACAAAATACCAGAGTGCCCTAATGCCAAAAAATGTGTAACACCAACCGCAATTTTTTTTACGCTTTCAATATCAACCTTTTTGGGTGTCGTGTTTGTTTTTGACTCGTTTTGCTGATAAAGTGTGCCTCCTTCAAGAATGAAAAGAGATCCTGTGTCACCAATTTGAAAATCAGAGATAATCTTCCTTCCAAATAAAGGTGGGGTGCTTGGGTAGTGTAACTTCCCAGTTTGTGGTAACCCACTAACTCCTTTCAGGCTAGATCCAAATGATCTTAAGTTTGTCATCAAAATCCAAAGATAAAATGATTTGAAAAAAATGAAAATTATGAACTTGACTCATTCCAAGAAAAGGTCAAAAGTTAGGTTCACTTGAAGTAAAACACACTCTACTTTTGTTTTAAGAATTATTCCCCATTACTATTTGTTGAAAAATAAATGTTACCAAATTTTTATTCAGCTTTCGATTAATTTGATTCTTAGAAATCATTCAACATTTCAAAATTTGAATTCTGAAAAGAAGATGAAATTATTAATCCCCCATTTAGAATTGAAAACTTTGCTGATTTTTTTATTTTATTGAGAGGTTTTTTTTTTGATATTGTTGAAAGAAAATTTTGATCTTTTTCTTTAGCAATTAATAGTAAGGGTGTATTAAAAAAAAGTAAAAATCAAGACCAGTTGATAAAAAATATTTGGGAATTAAATTTTTTTTCTTTTTCCTCTTTTTTTTTTTCAATTTATGTTTTACAATGTAGGTAGACTGTAATTTATGATCTAGGTTTGTTGGTTTCATCTTTTTTTTTTTGAGGAATATTTCTGTGTTAAGCTCAGAATTGTAAATAATAGAAATTCTGAAGAAAGAATTTAAAAAAATCCAAGACATGTAAATTAAACCTTTGTAATCATTATTAATTGTTAATATTAGGAAAATATCTTTGTTTATTTGATTAACAATTTTATTTATTTAATATTGTAACTCTTGTTAACGAAAATAATCATAATTAGAATGATAACTAATCAAATTACAAATTTTCAAAATATTATTCAATCAACCCAAAAAGAAGAAAAAAAAATTATCATGCTCCAAATTCATAGTAAACCTCCATAAAACTCTAATTTTTCTCAAAACATGTATACCTACTTAGGCTTGTTAAACAATTAAATGAATATTCCACAGATAACTCCACCTTAATGAACTTTAGCTAGGTTTATCACTCAGTTCTAAAAAATTTGTTCAGTTATTGATAAAAAGGATTTCTTTTCCAATATTTACAATAATATAAAAATTTCCCTAATATTAACCATTAATATTGATTACAAAGGACTAATTTAGATGCCTTGGATTTTTTTAAATTCTTTAATTAAAAAACAGATAAAAAAGTAAAATTATGTCACGAATATATTTCAAATCTTAAAATTTCCAAATCCTATGAGTTTTTCAAAAACAATTTGAGGTGCAAACTCGTAGATCTTGTGATTGGTGAGAAGAAATTTTTATATATTGAATAAAAAAAGAAAAATTTAGTTCCTAAATTTGTTACAATTAAAACCAACGATTTTTTAAAAACACTTGATGTGTTCGTTTTAATAAGACTACTCACAACTTTTTAAACAAATAAAAATTGTAAATTATCTTAGATTAATGGACGAAATTTTCACTATAACAAGAAAAAATTGAAAAAAATACCATTGGTAATATTTTCTACTTTAATTTTTATATATATGAAGAAATGTCAAAAAAATCTGATCAGCTAAGAAACCCTTAAAAGAAAGTATTTTTTTGTGAGATCAATTTTTTTTTTCCATTTTTTGTTCACAGAAAACCATAAAATTCATTTAATTTCTTGGATTTTTAAAATATTTGACCATTTTCATAATTTTTTACATTATTACTAAACAATTTATAGTCTTTATTACGAGAAATCTTATTCTAAATTTTTTTTTTTTTTTTTTTTTTTGAGATAATTCTATTAATTAAAAAAAAATTAACGTATTACTTTAATTGCTTATTAAATCGATTATTTAAGAATGATAGTTATAATTATTAAAATTATCAAATCCATTTATAAATATTACCTATGGATTGTTTTTTTGTTCTAAAGTATAAGATGATTTTCTAAAGTAAATTTTCTTAATAATATTTATGAATTAAGTAATTTTATCCTAAACAAAATCAATTTTTTTTATGACAAAAATGATTTAAATTGTTATATAGATTCTTCTGATCAAGGACAAATCATTTCTTAAAAAACTTTTCAATTTCATTTTTTTATTATTAATAAAAGGAGAAAATGTCTTTTTCCAAACTTTAAAAAAATAAAAAAAATTATACTTAAAAGATCTAAATTTAATTGAGAAAATTTTGCTAAATTTCTATCAAATTTTTGTGGTTATTTAATCAACGGAATTAAATTTATTGTATTGATTGTTATTTGAATTGGAAAATTAATAATTAGAAAATATTGAAAACAATAAAAAAATTTTCTTTCCAAAATTAAGACTTTTGTCGATAAAAATATCAATATTTTTTCCAATTTATAAGACTTAACTTAATTTTTCATATAAAAAAAGATATTTTTTGTTTTGTCCTTAGAAATTGAAAACATACTAGTTTTATATTTCAAAAAATAGATTTATAATTAATAAATTGTTTAAATGATGTGAATTCATCCATTTTATAAGTGAAAACAAAAATTATAGAAATAAATTATTTCAATTAAATTTTAGATTTGATTTGATTTTTAAAAAAATACTAAACTCAATTCCAAAAATTAGGGCACACCTTCAAAATCAATTTAATTCCAAGTAAAGTGATATTTGACTCTTAAATAGAAACATTATATATTAACAATCAATGTAAATAATTTTAAAGTTAATTATTTATCATTTTTTTTCATTATTTTTTGATTTTTGATTTTCAATAATTTTTTTGATTTTTTTTGGATTCTTTTTTTTTCAAAACTTTTCGAAAATCTCAAAATCACTTTAAAATGAAATTTAAAAGTTACCTTTCTGATCACAAAAAAAAAATTGTTTTTTTTCTCTCAAAAAGAAAAAAGATTCTTTTTTTATCGAGAAAAAATTTTTTTGAAAAAAAATCATGATATGGGGTGCTAGAGCACATTGCCTACAAACAGACCTTATTATCATTAATAGAAGTGTGAATACTGAATGTATTATTAATGATATTATCAAAAAAATCAAATGTAATTCAACTCGCTAATTCAGAATATTATGAGTTGAAATTGATTTTCCAAAAGGATGGAGCTTGTCCACATACTTCAAAAAAAACCTCAAACCTACTTAAATCGGAGATGTAATGTTCTGGACCCTTGACCACCAATTCCACAAGATTTAAATCCAATTGTGAATTTATGGATACTAAACTGAAAAATTGTAACCAAAAAACGAAGAAGAATTTTTAAAATTTTCACTAATGTAAGAAATACTTTGAGTTGGGAAACCTAAGAAAATTAATAAACTCTATATTTAAAACGATAGATTTAGTTATCAAAAGACAAGTTGAATCTATTCATAGTTTTTATTAATATTTCTTTCAATAAAAATGGATTTTTTGGTAACCGTGTTCCAAAAAAAGTCACACACTTTTTTTTATTTTTTCAAATTGATTTTTCAAATTGATTTTTAAATTTACTATAAAATATATAAATAGTATTAATTAAATATTTCCGGGTCTTTTATTATTTTAATGTTTAAGTATTATGTATTTTGGAGTATATTTTTATTAATGTAATTTTTTTTTATGTCCCATTTTTTGGAATTGAGTTTATTATGATAAATCAATAGTTTTACTATTTTCATGATTTTAAAAATTTTTTTATAGTGAAGAGTTAACTTTTGCATCAACATTTCTTTTAAAGTTATCCTTAAATTCTATTTTTTAACAATTTATATTTTTTTTTGGAAAAATCCGAGTTTGTCAATACATTTATATCCTGATATACGAAATAATGAAAAATTTTGTGATATCTCTTAGTTTTGAAAAATAAATTATCTTTTTTAAATATGTGAAATATTTAAATATTATCTGATTTTTGAAATTATTAGAATTTACAGGCTGTAAATTTATCAAATTCATCGAATTGAATATTTTGTTTACAATATTTTTGTTGGACTTTTATAATTATTTTGGAGTACATTAAATTTGATTTTTTTGTATTAAAGAAGTTTTTCTCAATTATTTTCACTAGTACGAAAGTTTTTGATAATTGTGAGAGGATTAATCAAAAAGATTATTCTGTGATTGGTCGAATTTATCACTTAAATTGTATAAAATTAATAAAGAAATAATAATAAAAATAAAGTGAAAACAAAAAATTCTCTAAAATAATAAAAAATATATAAATTCGGGCACCCAGTGTACCACTCTGAGAGTCTTGGAATACCAATTTATTAATCACAGTTTGTGGAATTTTTATCTATAATCGATAATCTTTCTATCTATTTTTGTTCCTCCTGTATTCAGGGGTGTGTCTAGGTTTTCCAGAATTCGAAAGAATTTAGTAAAATCAAGGATTTTACTCAATTCTTTCAAATCCTGGAAAACCTAACGACAGTGGATAGTTTCTAATTGGTCATGAAAATGATAAATTTATTTTTTATATATATTTTAATTATTTTTCCTATTCTCTTTTTTTTATTTGATTATTTTTCTTTAATTACTCTTTTCTATAAATAAATAAATAATAAATAAATTGTATAAAATTCAAAATATTGAAATCTTACATACTAAACACTTTTAAATTTTTGTTTATAACTCACTTTTAACTACCAAGTTTTTTTGAAAATTTTTCCCTCTTAAAACAATTGAAACATGCCTAAGTCCTTTCTTAATGATTTTTTTTCCAAAAACCTTTCCAAAATAGCTTAAAAACAACACAAATACACACTAACATACTCTAACCATCCCCAAAAAGGGTTTTTTCAATACCTAAAGTTTTATATATATCAGAAAATTGTAATAATTTTGAAATTTAACCAAATTTGAAATTTAACCAAATTTGAAATTTAATTATTTTCTGAAGAATACCATCAACAAACTCAAAAATAAAGGTTTTTCTTGTTATTAATATTATTCAAATGAAAAGACTCAAAAAACCCAAAGATTTTGATTTTTCTAGAAATTAACAAGTCTGAAAAGGAATAAAACAATTTTTTGGCTGAAATAATTATATTTATACCATTTTTATCGAAATTTTAATCTCAACGATTCTTTAGACTACTAAAAAAACATTACAATTATGATATAAAAATTTTTGTTATTATATAACTTTTAGATGAATTTTTCACCTTTTTTGGTATTAATCTTGATTTTTACACCCAAAATATGGTCTGAAAAATGTTCATAATTATCAAATCTTTACTGTATGATAAAATCAAATTATTAACCATTGAAAAAAATCTCGAAAAATAGAAAACAGGATTTGTCATTTTTCACAAGGACACACATTAAAAATTTTAATCAAAGTCTAACAATAAAAAATCCAAAATAAAAAAAAAAAAGAAAAAAAAAAAAAAAAATCTCTATTAATTTTTATTTAGACGTTTTTTTTTCAACACTTTTTTTTCATGTTCTTCCTTTTTTCTTTTTCTTACCTTTTCACGTTTTTTTTGAATTTTCTTTTTCAATTTTTCCTTTTTACCAACTTTTTTTTTTTTTAATGGTAACAATTGCTTGATTAAAATTAATTTTAGGATTTAATTTGAATTGCTGAATAAAATCTTTCAATTGATCGATTACGTCAGACTTCCAATTGCCGACTGCTCTGCCTCTATAAAGAATTTCCTTTATTATTTCCCATGAGTCCAGCGAGTGGGCAAAGGAATCTTCAACTTCGTTTTTCAAATTGTTTTCTTGGGCGTTTTTCATGATCAAGTCACGGAAATATTGTGATCGCGCGATCAAAATAAATTTATGGATCCTAATTCTTTTGCCAGCGGAAACGATGGAAAAGTCCATGGAATCTTCATCGTTTAACAAGCTTTTCAAGTCGCCCTGGAGAGATTTTCTTTTAAAATTCCTGACACCGAATAAGGAGCAAACTCTTTGGGTTTTTTTAAAATCAAAAATGATGCCCGTGTATGCCCACAGCATGAACAATTGCAAATTTCTTTCATTGCATTTCCTTGCATTCTTGACGATTTTTTGATCAATCTTCTTGCCAATTCTTGCTTCTAGCAGCGTTCGGTGTATTCTGATGCCGCCTAATTCATAGTCTGCCAAGATTTCCTTTTCATATAAATTTAGCAGGTCCTGTGCCAGGGGCTCGCCACAGATAATTTCATTTCTGCGCAATTTTAATTTAATTAAGGAGACGATCTCACTGGCATTTTGGCTGCTATCGCTGTTGCCACCATTATTGTTCATAGAGAAATAATTCGTGTTGCCACCCGAGGTGATGCCCTGGATTTTAAAATCGGTGATGGTATCGTTTGTTGCGATTGCGCTTAAAAACATGCTCGCAGAGCTTAAGGGGAAACTTGATCCCGACAGATTTAACGATTTCATTCTTTTGTTTTTCGCGATCATCCGGCAAATGCTTTTGATTGAATTAACATCCAAATTGTTTCGAGACAGATCTAGCTGTTCAAGATTACCTGGACTTTGGTTGATATAATTTATAACTTCAATTATTGAGCTTGCATTCAAACCACTGCCAGACAGGGAAATTGAATTCAAATTTAACCCGCTTAATAAATTCACGATCAATTTCCCTTGGTTCATTTTTTGCTTTTCTTTTTTTTCTTGAGTCTTTGATTTTTTTTCATTTTGGAGACCAAAGCCAAAGGGGTTTTTTTCTTTGATCAGCCCAATATCTGATAAATTCAATTTTTCAATTGAAAATTCCTCCTTTTCCTGTTTGCTGCTTTCAGTTTCATTTCCAAAATATTTTGAAAACTCAACCAAGCCAGAATACTTGAGGGGGTTTGTTGACAAATTGAGTATCTTTAAAGACTTATTTGATTTTAATGAATCCGCCAATGGGGAAATCAATTCAGAGGTAATCATATTTCTTGACAAGTCCAATGTGTGAAGATGCTTATTTTTTTTTATATTCTCAATTAATGGCAACAAATCGTGCGAACTAAGACTATTGCTGCTCAAATTCAATTTTATTAATTTACACCTTGCTGATTTTAAATACCTCGAAAGTTGTGTTATCGTTGAGCCTCCAACTCGGTTCTCGCTGAGATTTAGGCCAGTCAAACTTGAGTTTTTTTTGATTAACTTACAGAGGATCGATCCGCTTCCGGCATTAATTTGGCAATTTGAAAACGACACATTCTGGATTTGTGAAGACTTTCGTAGGAGTTTGATTAATGAGTTAAGTTCTTCGTGTGGTAAAATCACACCAGTTAAATTCACAGTTGTTAACTGCGTGAGCTTTGTGAACGCTGCAATGAGTCGTATGATCATTGGGTTTAATCTCGAGTTGCCAATATTCACTTGTTTCCAAAATTTGTTTGTAGAAATAAATTCACAAATGTCATCGACATCTTTTTCTTCAAGAACTAACCTTGAAAAGGTGACAGATTTTGAAAACTCCTTTTGTCGAAGAAATTTAATAATGATGTTTTCTGCTTTTTTTTTTACTTTGTCTTTTTCTTGTTCTTTTTTTTGTTCTTGTTCTTTTTCTTTATCTTTTTCTTGTTCTTGTTCTTGTTCTTTTTGTTTAGATGTTGTTATTTTTTTTTGTGTGTTTTGCTCTCTTTTTCGGTTTCGCTTTCTTTGTCGAATACTTTTGGGATCAAGTTTAAATGTAGACATTTGAATTGTTTTTTTTTTGGGAAATGATTAAAGAAAGAAACTCTGAAAACAAAAAGATTAAAAAATAAAAGATTTTGATATTTTTTTTATTATTAAATTGATTACGTGATTTTGTTACAGACATTTCAAAAAAGTGAAAACTTTTTCAGAATTAAAACTTTTTAAAAGTTTTGAGTTTTAATAAAGTGTGGACTTTTTGAATTAAAACTTTTCATTCATTACTTTTAAGTTTTAATAAAGTGTGGACTAAAGAAGTTTCAAGACGTCTTCTTCCCAGACCCATTACTATCAACACATTCCAAAGTATTCTGTAAATCCAATTTGAAAAGCTTTTCTAGACAAAAAAATTTCAATTAGATCTTGAGTTTCTTATAAAACTTAAAACTCACACAATAGCCAGAATTGAACATGGAAGTATATCACTAACAAAAAAAAAAATATATTTGAAACAAAACATTTTGTAACTGATCTTCAATTCCCCATTTCTAACTAAAACACTATGAGTCAAAAAACCCAATTTACTAATCTTGTGTCAACCAATAACAACCTTTTTGACACCAATAAAATTTTGGTTTTCTATTGAGACTTTTAGCAAACCTTTCTCCCAAAACAATAAATTGTGGATCTTCAATTTCTTGACTCAAAAGAATTTTTGTTTTGGGGTACAACCATTTTTAACAATTCCAAAGCCACTTTCCAAAAAAAAACCTGTTCCTTCTCTGAAAAAAAAACTTTCCATAGTAACTTGAGTATTTCCCACATTCCCTCAAAACTTAAGTTTCTTGAGTTCCCAATTGCCTAATTCAAAGACACCTTGGATATTCTTAAATATTCAATATTGGAAATATCGCCTGTTCAATTCAAATTTCTTCCACTAAAAATCATTTTTTGAAATAAGATTGCCAATTAAAAAAGCCACTTCCAAACAACTAATAATAACTTCCATCGAATTTTAGCCCTTTCCAAACCAAACCAATTCTGTTTGGATTTATTGTTGTTTATTAAAAAAAAAACAAATTCAAAAATAAACAAATGTTTTGAGATCCGCTTTGTTAATTTAAAAAAAAAAAAAAAAAAAAAAAAAAAAAAAAAAAACTAAGTTGAAGAAAATTTCCAAAAAATATTGAAAATTGATTTCAAAACTTGTTTTTTAAAATAATTATTTTTTGATTTTTTTTTCTTATTTGGCCTACTACATTACTAACTATTATAAACCAAAATAGAAAAAAACATTTCCTTATCTTTTTTTCGAAGAAAATTTTTGGTAAAAATATTACATAAATTTCAAATTTCTGGATTCTTTTTGAAAAGTTAATTGTAAAATAAAAGGAATAAAATTTTCATTTGACTTTCCAAAATTATTATCAAAGAATACAAATAAAATCTTGAAAATATTCTTAATTAAAAGATAAAATTCTAAAGTTTAAAATTTGTTTTCAGAAATAAAAAAATGAAATGTTTCCAGTCAGTTCCACTTTTAAGGCACAAACTTTCAACGAAATTTAAGGCACAAAAAAAATCTCAAATTAAGGCACAAAATTCAAATTCTAGTAAAATAAATTGTCAAATATAAAATTACAAATTTTGTGCCTTAATTGGAGATTTTTTTTGTGCCTTAAATTTCGTTGAAAGTTTGTGTCTTAAAAGTGGAATTGACTGTATTGAGTAAATATTTTTTTCGAAAGCTGAATGAAAATTTTGTTACATTTCTGTTTCAACAAATAATATTACTTAAAATCACTGTATATATTTTAGAAACAATGTTAGAATACTTAATTTAGTCGCTTCAAATTTTACTTACAGTCAGTTTTAAATTTAAGGTACAAACTTTTAACAAAATTTAAGGTACCAAAAAATCTCAAATTAAGGTACAAATTTTGGATTTTTTATAGAAATTATTTTACTAGAATTTGAATTTTGTGCCTTAATTTAAGATTTTTTTGTGCCTTAAATTTCCTTGTAGTTTATGCCTTAAAAGTAGAACTGAATGTAAAATATCAAACACAAATGATTCCTTTTATTATAAACAGTAAAAATAACATCCAAAAAATTTCAAAAAAATTAATAAAGTCAAAATAATAATAATAATACAATTTGCAGTCAGTTAACTAAAAAAACTATTTAATCAAGTAGCATTTCATTTTTTGAATAATTTTAAATACTTATTTTGATCAAATTTTTGAATAATTGATATTTTGTTAAAGTTGAGTTAGGTTAAAAGAGAAGATCTACAGTCAGTTTCATTTTTAGATACAAAATTTCAACGAAATTTAAGGCAAAAAAATCTCAAATTATGGCACAAAATTTGGAAAATTTTTTGATTTTTTATACAATTGATTTTACTAAAATTTGAATTATGTGCCTTAATTTAAGATTTTTATTGTGTGTTAATATTCGTTGAAAGTTTGTGCCTTGAAAGTGGAACTGGCTGTATTTTGGGAATTATTTTGGGCAGGAATGAATTGTTTATTATAATTGATTTGGTTTGTTAGAGTTAGTAATGTAGTAGGCCAAAGAAGGGGGTAAATAACAAAATAATTATTTTAATAAGCATTTTTGAAATCAATTTTCAATATTGTTTCGAAATTTTCTTCAACTTCGTTTTTTTTTTTTTTTTTTTTTTTTTTTTGATTTTTTCAAATTAACAAAGCGGATCTCAAAACATTTGTTTATTTTTGAATTTGTTTTTTTTTTAATAAACAACAATAAATCCAAACAGAATTGGTTTGGAAAGGGCTAAAATTCGATGGAAGTTATTATTAGTTTAGCTGAAAGTGGCTTTTTTAATTGACTCTCTTATTTCAAAAAATGATTTTTAGTGGAAGAAATTTGAATTGAACAGGCGATATTTCCAATATTGAATATTTAAGAATATCCAGGGTGTCTTTGAATTAGGCAATTGGGAACCCAAGAAACTTCAAGTTTTGAGGGAATATGGGAAATACTCAAGTTGTGTTTATTGTAGAGAGAAAAATGTTGGAAAGAGAAAAATAGTTGGAAAGCATTTTAATTGGGAAAAATACTGAAAATGATTTTTAATTTTAATCATTTGTGAAATAACTAAAGAAAATAACACTAATCTACTTATTAGAATAATGATTAATGTAACTCTACTTTTTCAAAACCTTATCTCTTATAATCTAAAGCAAGTTTAAAAATTACCATTTTCAGAATTAATAGTGAGCTTAACAACAACTTGGATTTTTGATAAAATAGCATGATCTAATTTAGTTATCAACCATTCAAATGAGTATTCTACACAAACCACAGATTAATGAACTTGTAACACATTTAAACTTGGATTTATATAAAATTCACCTAGTTATCAATAGGATTTGGATTTTCAATTTTACTAAGGTTTCCAATTAAAAATGGTTTCCAACCATTTTTCTGTGTCTAACATTTTTCTCTCAACAGTTATTGAAAGTTTTTTTTTGGAAAGTGGCTTTGGGATTGTTAAAAATGGTTGTACCCCAAAACAAAAATTCTTTTGAGTCAAGAAATTGAAGATCCACAATTTATTGTTTTGGGAGAAAGGTTTGCTAAAAGTCTCAATAGAAAACCAAAATTTTATTGGTGTCAAAAAGGTTGTTATTGGTTGACACAAGATTAGTAAATTGGGTTTTTTGACTCATAGTGTTTTAGTTAGAAATGGGGAATTGAAGATCAGTTACAAAATGTTTTGTTTCAAATATATTTTTTTTTTCGTTAGTGATATACTTCCATGTTCAATTCTGGCTATTGTATGAGTTTTAAGTTTTATAAGAAACTCAAGATCTAATTGAAATTTTTTTTCTAGAAAAGCTTTTCAAATTGGATTTACAGAATACTTTGGAATGTGTTGACAGTTATTGGTCTGGGAAGAAGACGTCTTGAAAATTCTTTATTCCACACTTTATTAAAACTTAAAAGTAATGAATGAAAAGTTTTAATTCAACAAGTCCACACTTTATTAAAACTCAAAACTTTAAAAAAGTTTTAATTTTCTCTCTTTTAATTAAAAATAAGTTTTCACTTTTTAAAAATAGCTGTACGATTCTCTGATTTTTTTATTTTACTTGTTTTTTGGACATATATGTTCTTTAAGTTTCTTTTTTTTTAAGTAAACCAGACTTGTTTCCTTCTAAGAAAATTGAAATGTGTCTCTGATCATGTTTCTGTTTGGAAAATTTCCTTTTCACTTTTTATTTTTTACTTGATTTTGTTGGCTGAATTTAACCAATTTGTTAAAGATGTGATACAAAATAATAAGTTGTGGTTCTTTTTTTGTAAAGATCTATAAATTAATTGATAAAAGAAATCGACAACAACCAATAAATCTTGAATAAACATGTTATGAGTTTCTTAAAGTTTTTCTATTAAAAAAAGGGATTCTTAAAATGAAAGATTGAATAAAACATTTTTTCTTAAAAATAAGGTTTATTAATCTGGAAATGCTTTCTTCAAGAAAGAAAAAAAAAATTTTTATAAATAATTGCGAAAATAACTAATTAATTTAAACAAATTCAATTCATAATTTAAAATTTACATAAAATATCAAGGATTTAACCTTCAAAATCGATTTTCTTTGAGGTACCCAATTGAATACCGAATTAGATGCTATATTGGGAAAGAAGTAAGAAAAAGCATGGGTTTTATTTGTTATATACTCTATATTCTCTGTGGACCCTTATTTTTAGCTATTAGGTGTTTTTTTTTGTAGGAAATCTATTACCAGGTTTGGAGGGGGGGTAGCCAGGTTCCTTCTTCTTCAAATTTAATTGTTTTTTTATTGAATAGTTGAAAGAATTTGTCTAATACATCGAAATAACTCAATATTCATTTGGGTACAAGAATTTCATTAATGATGAATTTTAATTACGGGATAACTACACTTTCTTAACTTAAAAGAATGTTCGGTCAAGAAAATAAGTTTTATTTTTAATATTTAGGTTTATTTTTTCGAAATTAGACATTTAACAAAATTATTTTTCATATTCAAAATTTGAAATTTATCTTGAGAAATTTAGATGTTTAAAATCCTCGTATTACTCTGATTTGATACTTCATCTATAAATAACCTTACAGGGGGGGGGGGGGGGGGATATACAGGTACTTCAGTATTAATAGAAAATAAGTGTAGCAACAGGTAAAAAAACAGCTTTTGTAAATTTTCCTAATTGTATTAAAGGATTCCAAGATATGTATCCAAGAATTATAAGGATAATTGTATTTTGGTTTTATTCAATAACAATCTTTAATGAATTTCATTCAACAATTGAGGAATTTTTCAGTGAATTCTTCATCAAATTTGATCAAAATTTATCAAAGTATATTAAAAGGATATTTTATTAAAATTCTAAAGCCTTATTTTGTTTTTTCCGGAATTGATTGAAATTTAAAAGCAAAATTCAATGATTTCTTATACATATTGTACTTTTGTGATATTCCAAAATATTTTATTATAAAAAAAAATACTTCAAAGCACAACTCCAGTATTATTTTTTTTTACAATTTAAATTCCACAAGATTCATCATTCAAAAAACTTTATTTAATTCTTGTATATCTTTTTGAACTAAATAATTTTTTATTTGTTTGAATTTATCATATTCCCGCCATTTTGAGAAACCAAGAAAAATTCAAGAAAAATTAAGGGGTATAAATAACAAAAAAAAAAAAAGGGGGGGTTAGGAGATGAAAAGGAAAGATCACTACAATTTTTATTTAAAGGGTCAGACCATATTATTAAAAATAATTTTTTAAAATGAAAAAAAAACAAATTATAATTTTTATAAGTTCCTAATAACAATCAAAAACTAATCAAATTACAAAACGTGGTCAATCTATAAAAATCAAAAATCAAGAAAATAGTAGATTTTTAAAAAAAAGTGCCAAAGAGAGAGAAACTCAATT
Organism: Anaeramoeba flamelloides; assembly: GCA_027625915.1. Lineage (NCBI taxonomy): Eukaryota > Anaeramoebidae > Anaeramoeba > Anaeramoeba flamelloides. The sequence goes on from JANTQA010000063.1 coordinate 2,662,560, forward strand.
TTGAATTGAATGGTTAAAATATATAATATTGAAAACAACTCTTTTTGTTTTGAGGAGTCGCTCTTTAACGCTTTTTACAAGATCTAATAGAGTTTTTTTTTGAATTTTTTACTATTCTCGAAATAAATCATTTTAATCTCAAGAATGTTACGAAATTCTTACTTTGTCAAATCTAGAGCATTACAATCTAAACCCAAATTAGATTAAAAGGAATTAAATTGACTCTGTAAGTTTAGAAAACAAGTTATATTAAATTGAAGAAATTTATGACTTTGGAAATTTACAAGTAGAAACTAGCTATTTTTTTTTTTAAACTTTGGATTTTTTTGGAATTTAGAAGAAATTCGAAACTTTTTTTTGTTGATTGAATTTTTTGACAAACGAGATCTCAAAATTTTCTATTTGATTTTTGAATTTTATGAATCAAAAGAAGGGTAATTTATAATACAGTTTTTGGGCACCAATTAACTCCTTTTAGAATGGAACAAATCTGGGGTGTATGACTATACCCTTAAATTCCTTTTTCAATAAAAAAAACAAGTTAATTTTTATCCACTTTAAAAGCCCCCAAAAAAGAAATTTTACCTAAAGACAAATAAGTAAACTGATTGGTAAAACTAGTGATTGAACAAATTCACAAAAGGAAATACTGATTGATCTAAATATTTTCTTAAAACCTGATTTATAAAAGTAAATACAACATAAATTCTTGAAAACAATTAAACTTTCCCCATGAAATTTATCGCCCTTTGAGTTCCAAACCTCAGTAGCACATCTCAAACCGAAAAACAAAAATCGAAAAACTGGTAATTATCATCATTTTTTTTAATTCTGAAATAAAAAAACCGTTCTTTTTTTTTTGGATGAATGAAACAAAAATAAGCCTTCGCACAAAGTATTTTCAAACGACAAAAAGTCTTGAATTATCACAAACAAGAAGAAGGGAGCTCTTTCTAAAAACACAAGAAGAAAGGCGAACAGATCAATTTGAGAAATTAAGAGAATCGATTGTTGGGAAAATCTTGAAGGAAAATAATGAAACGAAGCTGAACAAAAACAAAAAAAAGGTGAGTAAGACTGCAAAGAAATACGCAAACCAATTAATCCTTCCAGAAATCCTCGAGGAAGTTCCTTCGAAAATGTTAACGGAATACTTTGCTGTGCCCTATCCAAAGCAATCAAAAAGGTGTCTTGTGATTGCAAACCGGGGACACACAATCAGCAGGAATCTTGACGGAACAATGATTGAAGACTTTCAATCTGCGCTGCCTGGAGGATCCTTTTCAAACCGATTATCTCGAAACCCTAAAATATATTGTGTTTTGGACTGCCTCAGAGTTGAAAGCGTGATTGGAAAGAAGCAGAATAACAGTAATTACATGAATAAGGATTTAACAAATTTTGAGAATGAAAAACAAGATGAAGAACAAGAAGAAACAGAAAAGGAGACAAAAGAAATCACTTACTATGTTTTGGATTTGATGTCTTGGAATGGTGTGAACTATTTTAAAGCTACTGCTGAATTTAGATTTTTTTGGTTAGAAGTGAAATTACAAGAAGAAGGAGAAGGCATTACAAAAGTCTCAAAAAAGAATACTTACCCTTTTGTCGCTTTACCCCACAAACACTTATCAATTAAGAATTTAAATGATATCAAAAATAATAATTCTGATGAGTGTGAAGGGATTTTATTTTATCATTACCAATGTCTATATTTACCCGACAATAATCCTTTGGTTTGCTATATCCTTTTTGACGAAATTCAGGAATTAATCGATAATATTGAAAAATTATAAATAACTTTTTGATTTTTTTTTTTTTTTTTTATTTTAATTTAGATGCTTTTTAAAAAAGTCAATAATTACGAGCGTTTCAATTCTTATATCCATTTCATAATCAGTGTGCCCAAGTAGTTGGCCAAAATAAATGGAATTAAGCTTCTTTTCTAAGAATTGATATTGAAAATAAAAGATTAAAAGATCGCAATTTTAAAATTATAAATAAGCTCATGATTATAAACATTGGCCACTAATAGAATTCAAGATTTTTTTTCAAGGTGAAGTTAAGATAAAATTAAGTTAAACACAATACTCCAGCATTTTAATAAAAATTAAAGACCTTTTAAATCCAAAGGTACCAGTATTTAAAAAAAAAAAAAATGAAATATCTAAGATCTTGAAAAAATATTTTTTTGTAATTTGTGTTTTGGTTTAGAATAACAAATGAGTAAACAACTTTTAAGGGAGAAGCCACGGTAAAGGAAAATTTTTCACTTTTTTGCAATTCTGAAGAGGATCAGAAAATAACCATTTTTTACTCTGGTTGTACCTCATTGATTTTTATTATTTAAAGTGCTTCATTCATTAGATTTTTTAAATTTTTTTTTCAATGTCTCAAAGAAATTGCCACAATAGAATGTTGAGTTGAATTGCAAAAAATAGTGTTTTGAATGTTGAATAACTTATCTTTTATCCTTCTCTGAACATTCTATTGTAGCATTTAATTTTTTCATTTTTAATCTTTTTTCATCATTTTTGAGATTTTTTTTAATCATTACAAGATAAAGCAATTAGAAATATTTTTTTATTAGTGGCATTTGGGATTAATGGATTTTGTTTAAAAAGAACAACAACATTACAATTGAAAGAATCATAACAGGAAACATAAATGGGACTTAATTAGCTAGAAGGATTCCAAAATTAGAATAATTAAGTCAAATTATTACAGTTGGGATTTTAAATCGTAGGGTTTGGTGGAATTGGAGAAGTGAATATGATTAGATGTTATCAAAGTTTAAACCACAAAATAGCCATAAGTTTTATTCAAAGAATCTGAAATTATCTTCTCCCAAAATTAAAACTAAACCCTAATCCAAAAATTTGGCCACATCAGAAAATCAAAAATAGGAAAACAAAAACTCAATTTATTATATTTTCCCAAACGTAATATAAAACCACATTTAAATAACATAGTATTAATGGTTTTTTAAGTATTATTTTCATCTAAATATAAGAAAACAATATAAAATAAAAAATCAAAACAAGTGTATCCAAAATAAATGAAACGAGCTGAAATGAAAGAGTTTGAACAAAAAATATATTGGTAGATTTGTTAAAATTACACCAACAATGGTTGATCGATCAAATGATAAGATACCATGCACCCGTTGTATGTGGATTTTTCAATTTTTGAAACTCAACACTAACATTCTATCAACCATCTATAAAAAATTTCAGATCTAACTAAACAGATTTTGCAACTGAAAAATTGAAAAGGAAAACAAAAACAAAAAAGACAAAAAATGAAATAGTTTGTTGAATTAAAATTAATTTCGAATTGGATGTAAATCATGTTATTGTTATTTTTTCAACTGTTTAAACTGTGTCCAAATTAATGGAATTAAGTTTATTTTAATATAAAAATAATAAAAAAAAAAAACTATTTTATCAATATAATCTCAATTTTTTTATTGTTAAACATTACTAAAAAAAAAAAATATCAAATAATTTTTTTAAAAAAATTTTTAGAGAATCTACGATCACACGTCACTAAAATAAAATGTTCTTATCTCATCTCTCTCAAATTTTTATCATGTCTTATTGTGTAGCTACTCCCTTAAAGAATTTAATAATTATATCTATTTTTTTTTTTTTTGAAATCAAAAACTACATATATTTTTAAAATAAAACAAAAAAGTTTAACTATTATTTTTATTAACACTTGAGTTAATTCTTGATAATTTTGTTAGGAATTTTTTGTTTTAAGTTGGATAGTATTATTTTTGAAAAAAAAATAAAGATTTTGATAAAATTTTTAAATTTCAATATCTTTCAAATTAAATTTCAACACTAGAATAAATATCAAAAAATATTATTAAATGTGTTGAATATTGATAAAATTTGTATTAAATTTTTTTAAAAGAAAAACAATTTTTTAAAGATAAATTATAAAAGTTTTCGAATTTTAAATAATCCCATTTTAATATGTCCTTAATAAAAAAAACACTATTTGTTTCTGATTAATATTTTTCGAAATATAGCTTATAACTTAATTCAATTAACTCCTGGGATAATTTTTTTTTAGACTAAAAAAACTCCCAACTTTTGAATATCGAAAATATTTTTTTGAAATTACTTGGCACTTTTTTATTTTTTTTTTGATGAATTGGGGTTGAGAAAATTTTGAAATCAAAGAATAAGTTAATATATTAAATTAGAATGCTTTTGCAGAGAATTTATCTTTATTAAATAACTTTTTTTTTTAAATTTTAATATTTAAAAATAATAAGAATATTTGAAGACCAAATTATTCCCTTTTGTGAAAATAAAATACCCATAATTTAGAATTTTGTTTAGTAAATGAGTTAAAATAAGATATTGTATCTAAAAATATACATAATTTCAAGTTTGAATTCAATGATTTTGGCAAAAAATGTTTTCAAGAAAAAGTTAAATTCAAACTTTATTTATTTTAATTTTATCATTTTGTTTTTTTAATTTTTTTAATGGGGGGTATTTTATCAGTTTTCAATTTTTAGTGTTTTTTGGGTTGTGGGGACATATTAAACAATTTTTAAATATTCTTGACATTTCCAAGCATAATATTTAATATGAAATTTACTCTAAATTAATCTAGAGCCAGTTTTAATAAATTATAATTTGTTATTTCTAAATGAATATTTCATTATCTTTTTAGAAAATTCTAAATTTTCTGCTAAATATTTACATCAAGGATTTTATTTTTTTTGGGTTTATATATTCTTTGATGAATTAAAATTTTTTCTGACTCAAATTTTTATTTTTTTTTGTCATATATTTGAGAATGGGTATTTTTTTTTCAAAATTCCGTTACTTTTGTTCTACAAATATCAATTTATTATAATATTTTTGATTCAAATTACAAATAATTCATAAAATAATTCACTAATGAATATACTTACCAAAACATTTCTAATTTTAAATCATTATCGGGGTATTTTTATCAAAGATGAAATCGATTTATTAAATTTCCGTTTACCTTTTTATAAAGATTTCCTTATATATATATATATATATATATATATATATATATATATATAGTTCTTTATCTAACTTAGTTCCTAAATATTTTATTCCAATAAATAGTTTTATTTTAGACTTTTATCAATATTTGATTTCATTTCAAATTCTTAGATAATTTTATAAGTTATGATTAATTTTTTGTCAATTTCTGAGATTATTCGTTCAATAGAAAAAATCAAATGATTGAATATCATTTGAAAATCTTTAATAAGATCTTTAATTATTTATGTTAAAAGACGAATGATAAATTCTAATACCAAAGTAGGGGTATACTTTAAAAAAGAATAATCAGAAATATATCAATAAAATAATTTTGGAGGTAAATTTTAATTTTTATCTTTTATGCTATTTAATCAAGGGTATATTGTACTAATATTTTACTAATTATATGACAAAAGGTTATGATAACAATAAAAAATTCGTTGTTTTTTAATAAACCTTTGATTTTTTTCTTTTCAAAATAATAAATTTAAGAGAACTCATTTATAATTTTTTTTTAAAAAAAAAAAGAAATTGGGTCTTTATTAGGAATCTAAAGATCAATTTCAAGTTATTTCGATCATATTTAAAATGTAATATGATAAAATACTCACTAAAGTATTATTGTTATTATTGATGGATGATTAAAAGGAATACATTTATCTCTGGCTTAATAAAGTAAATAAAAAATTTTTTTCTTTAATAAAAATGATTTTTTTTCCAGTTGAATTGTAAATATAATTTTTAAACAACAAGATTTGGGTCATAATTTTTTCAAAAGATAAAATCATCATCATTATTTTTTAAGGTGGTAAATTTGTATAATTGTATTATATGTCCCTACGACCCAAAAAAACACTAAAAATGAAAAACTTATCAAATACTTTCCATTAATACAATTAAAAAAACAAAATGATAAAATAAAAATAAATAAATTTTCAATTTAGCTTTTTCTTGAAAACATTTTTTGCCAAAATTATTGAATTCAAACTTGAAATTGTGTATATTTTTAGATACACTATCTTGTTTTAACTCATTTACAAAAACAAATTCTAAATTATGGGAATTTTCTTTTCACAAAAGGGAATAATTTGGTCTTCAAATATTTTTTTTTTAGTTTTAAATGGTAAAATAAAAAAAAAGACAAACTAAAAGGATAAACTCTCTGGAAAAGCATTCTAATTTAATATATTAACTTATTCTTTGATTTCAAAATTTTCTCAACCCCAATTTTTCAAAAAAAATAAAAAAGAGCACACTAATTCTAAAAAAATATTTTCGATATTCAAAAGTTGAGAGTGTTTTTATTCTAAAAAAATTATCCCAGTGGTTAATTGAATTAAGTTATGTTCTTAATTTCGAAAAATATTAATCATAAAAAAATAGTGCTTAATTTTATTAAGGACATATTAAAATCTTTTAGTAATTAATTTATTTGTTATTTTGGTAAATTATCAATTGTCTATTTTTTAGATTTTCTATTTTTTCCAAATTCTTTTTTTTTTTAAGTTGTTTGGGTTTCCTGTCCTTTTTATCACAGTGCTTTTAGAGGGGGATAAAAAGCATTATATGAAATGGTAAAGTTATTCTCAATTAGATCTTATTTAAACAAGAACTTATTCTGATTAGATCTAAAGTTAATTGAAGCAAAACAAAAACTAGACTTAACTAAATCGATTGATTCCAACTGAACATATTTGAAATTAGAAAGTGAACAGAACATGGCTTCTGTAAACTCAGTTACTTTAATACTTGGTCAGGGTGAAAGGATGTGAGTTGATGTTTGAGCTGGGATTTTGCTAAAAAAAAGATTTGGGAAACTCTCAGAAAAAAAATAATAATAAAAAATATTAGAATAAAAAAATAAAAAAATCAGCAAAAGAACAAAAAGAGAATTTTGAACACATTTTCTTATTCTTAAATACCAGAAAAGTATAGAAATGCCCTATCTTAAAAAGTTCTTATTTAAAACTTAATGAAGTAACATATTTGGTTTGAACGATTGTTAGACAAATATTATTGACCCCTTTCTTTATTAAAATAAATTCTGGTGATGACTCATAAATATCCGATATAGAAGTAAACAATTAAAAACCTATTTAACACTTGGGATCAAAAAAAAAAGTTTTATTTTAATTTTGTTGTTTTTACTTTATTTTTTTATATTTCAAAAATATTTTTAATATCTTTTTTTTTTAGCTTTGAGTTTTTTTTTTCAAAATACAATTTTTAACATTCATTTTCTAAAAAGAAAAGCAATATTATGAGTTATAGCCTTGTTTGGAAACAAATCTCAAAATAAATCAAAAGTTTCAGGAAAGTGCTGTCAAGTGCCTTCAAGTGCCTAGCTTTTCCAAAATTCAAAAGAATAGAGAACAATCTAAGATTTTACTCAATTCTTTAAAATTCTGGATAAGTTAACGGAGGTTTTTTTTAATTTGAGAAATAAAAAGAAAATTGTTTGGGTAAATTTGAGATTATTAACTTAGAAACATTTTCTGTGGACGATCAGTGGTCCATCTTCTTCATACGCTCCATCTGTGATTGACATTAATGGGAAAGATGAAAGTGAACCAATTATCGATCCTCCAAGCCAAGCAGCGTCGTTAGTCTTGTACGGACCAAATACACACATTTTCATCACGTTATTACCAAGAGATCTAATTTCTTTTAGTACTCTTTTGCGAAACCCAGAGAACATTGAAGGACCACCAGCTAACAATACACATTTGTATAAATATTGTCTGATATCAAAATCACATTGCATTATTGAGGAAACAATTCCTTATGTGATACCCTCTTGTTTGGACCTAATGAGGGATGGTTGGAAGAGAGGCTCTAAGCATCTGAATCTTTCGTTGCCCAGAGCGACAACTTGTCCAGTAGGAAGTTCGTAATTCTTCAATAGAGGATGATTTTTTTGTAGTGATCATTTCTTTGTCAAAGTCAAGAGCAACATAGCCCAAGCTTTCTTTGATATCTCTGACAATTTGCCGATCAGCAAAGCTGGTGGTGAAATTGTTCCCTCTTTTGTTAAGCATTTTTATTAGGTAATCAGTTAAGTCCCTTCCACCAACGTCAATTTTTTTGATTGCTTTTTTATTCCTAATAATATGATACTCATAAACAGGAACAAGAAAAGTACAATCGTATCCACAATCAATTATCAAGCCTGTCTTTCCTCCCAATCCAATTTGAGAAAGTACAGAGATGTTTGACAGATACATAGCTGGTGTGTTGAATGTTTCAAACATGATTTCACAAATTTTCTCTCGGTCTTTCTTGGGGTTTAAAGGTGATTCGCTTAGAATTATGGGCTGATCTTATGGATTTGTCTTTAATTCTTTCTCAAAGATATGGCTCCAAATTAACTCCATCATTTCCCAATTCACAATACAGCGTTTCTCAAGAGGAGAGCTTATATTTAACCTTGCAATATTCTTTTTGGTGTCATCCCCTATGTAATAAATTTTTAGTCCTTGTTTTTTTATTTCCTCTTCCAAATCTGCATTTTTTAGGCTGCCAAAAAGTGTTGGGAAAACAACTTTTGGTTTGTCGTCACCAACAAATCCAGCTTTACACATATACGATCCACAATCAATAACTATAGGTTTAATTTCATCATACTCATCCATATTTTTAACTAATAAATCTTGAAATAAATGAAAAATAATAAACAGTATTTTGTTTAAAAAGAGAACTTGTCAAAAAGAAAAGCATCAAATGAAACAAGTCTTTGAATTCTTTTGAATATTTAAAGTTTCTCAAATTTCAAATAAATTACTGTTGCTGAAATAATCTGTTCAGAATTGGTAAAAATGGATTTTAAATAAAACCCGATCTACTTTTTTCTTTCAAGCCTATCCATCAAATGATCAACGAAACCGACAATAAATTTAAAAGTAAATACCATATTATTGGGTACTTAAAGTTCGACTCTTAAAAAAAAAATTGAAAAGGGAAGGATCAAAAGGAAAAATTATTCTCAAAAAATCGAGTTTATATTTCAATTTTTGAGAATTAAAATCTAAAAAATTCGAAAAAATTAAGAAAAAATAAAATTCAAAATAATTAAGAAAAATTTTAAACTTTATTTGTAATATAAAAATATCATGATTTTACCCTCAAATATCTATTATTGGATAGATTTATGGTTGTGTATTTAAGGAGATGTTGCACCAGAACAAGAAAAAAAAAAAAAATCACGGTTTTTATTTGAAACATCACTAATATGAAAAAATAAAATTGAAAAAAAAAAGTTAGACAAAAATACACCATTCCTTAACATTTCATCCTTGTTAATAGAATTTATTCATAATATTTTCAAAATTACATAACTTCAAATTTATGGAGCTATTGTATTTATTGTTATTAATAGTACCACGATTATTATAAGTTTATATTAAATAAAAAAAGGTCTGTTTTAATGTAAAAAAGTCCAAGTGGGTGTGGCTATGAATTATCTTTAAATTCTAATTTTAGATATTTTTTAGAATAGATAGTAACTAATAGTTTTGAAAACACCCCACTCATCTAAAAAAAAAACCAAATACAGAACAAAAAAAATCAATTTGTGATAAATAGTACTTGTCCTAGGCTTTCCAGATTCTAAAAGAATTAAAGAAAAATCAAAGATTTTACTCAATTCTTTTAAATTCTGGAAAGCCTAACTTGATTTTTTTTTAATTTTTATAAATAAAAAAAAATTTGGAAATTTTTTGTTCTCTCTAAAAATTCCAAAAAATCTAAAAAAAAATCAAAAAAAATATTTTTTCCAATTTAAAAGAACAAATAAATGTTTAATAATTAAAATAATTGATTCTATATTTGAAAAATATTTCATGGTATTAAAAATACTTTTTGGATATAATTAAATGAAATCAGAATATTGAAGAAAAATTTTTTCAAATTTTTTACTATTAAATTGAAAAAAAATAGAATTGGAAAATTGTATTTTTCAACTTAAATTGTAAAATATCTTTAAAAAAAATTTATGAACATAGGTCTTTTATTAAAAAATTGTTTATTAAAATTGAATTTTTAAAAAATTATAAAATTAAAAAAGGTTTAATTTTTCTTTTGAAAATATTTTTTCAGTATTGTGATGGGATTTATCCTCTGACTATGTATAATAATACGAACCGTAATTGAATTTTATAAGTCCTATTCAAAAAAGGCCTTTCATTTTTAAATATTAATTCCTCCAAATTTCTTAAAATTAACTTTAAAAAGTTAATTTCGACATAAAAGAAAAATTTTTTTTTGATCATACTCTTTTTCGTTAATAGGGGTGAAAATTTATAAAGCTATTTCCAAGAAAGTGGGCAAATTTATTTTAAATATATATTAATGTAACCAATTCTTCAAAAAAGGATTTTAATATATAAAATCATTAAAAACCATTTATAGATTCTTGGTTATAATTCAATTTGTTTCTTAGTATTGTATTGCAGAAATAAAATTTATTAAATTTTCTGATCTTGATTTTATCTGATATTTTTTTACAGTGAAAATTGGTGTTTATTATTTTCTTTTTGATTAAAAAATATTTTCATAACTTGTATAATCTCACAAAATTTACAATATAATTAAAAACATATAACTGCATTTTCTTGTTTAAAAAACATTTGTTCCCTTTCCACATTTCCAGTTTTTTATTGAAATTGGTCGTACATTGTTTAAATCAAAAAAAGTGCTATTTTTTTCTATTTTTTGGGAATATTTCAACTTGTATATTTTGAATTAAATACATAAGTGGTTGGTTCAATTGGTATAAATATTAAACTTAATTAGGTATACTCGATTAATGATTACCATCACTAAAAAAGATTATTTTTTATGAAATGTAAAAAAAAATGCCCTACTTTTTTGGAAATACCTTGGATCTTTTTTTAAAAGTTAAATTAAGAACAAATATATGTAAAAAAAGTTTATTTCCAACATCTTATAAAAAAAATTATGGGGTTTTGTTTGTAAAATAGAGGTGGTGAGTATAAATTGTTAAAGAGATATTTTGGGATTTATTGGTGCTGAAATTTCTTCCAAAATAAAAATAAAATAAAAAAAATTACTTGTTTCCAAAATAAAAAAAATATTCTATATCCATTAACAAAAAAGTCTCTAATAAACCTAGAAGAGAAATTAAAATCATGATAAAAAGAGTTAAAATAAAAAAAAGAAACAAAAAATTGTTTTTTCTAATTTATAATATTCAATACAAATTTGTTATTGAGTGAATCAAATGGAAGACTATCAAAACAATATTTGTTGTAAAACAGAACATCATACTTATTGAACAATCCAACAAAGTGTATGAAATATCTTTTTAAAATTGTCAACAATAATAACAAGAACTTCTTGGACTATTGTGAATAGAGTTCTTTTTCATTTTAAAATTTTTTTCTGTGTATAGATCTTGATTCAATTTCGAATTCAAACAAAAAATTACCATTTCTGATTTTTTCCTTAAGTATCTTTCTTCCTGGTATTTTGTCTTTAGAATTAACATTGATAAAGAAATACCACAAATACTTCAATTTGTCTTGGTTTATTTAGGTGGTTATTCTTTTACTGATTAATTCAAAGAAATATTTCTGAAACTTTTAAATTCATTTTCAATTTTACTAATTTATTTACACAGGCTTTGAATTAACCCATTATAAAGGTTTAAATATGAAGAGACTTTGTAAAATTGACTTAAATTTCAAAAGATTCTTTCCTTTAAGTAATTTTAATATTGAGTTTATTGAGATTAAAAAATGGAAATTTAACTAAAAAGTAAATAAAATAAATTTGAATTTATTAGTATTAATTGATCTTATTTTTCATTTTCAGGTTCGATTAAGCCTTCCCATTAAAAATGATGTTCACATTTTTTTCCTAAATGGTTAGAGAAAAGATTCACATATACACAGGTACTTTTTGAGAAGGTTCCCAGATACATAACATTTTAATTTTTTTTTTTTTAAGCAACATTCTATACATTTATCTTTATTCCAATCCACCCGATTATCTATTTTATTAATTTTGACAAGCTGTACCCCCTTAAAAAAGAAAAAAAAATATAACCTAACTAGACTACAGAGATAGCAAAATAAAATATTCTTATCTTTGGTGGGTAGAGAATCGTCATTTCATTTGTTGATCCAAATTCAGACTGAGAAATTACAATAAGTGTTTAAAAATTTTTGCTTCCTTTTTCATTTATAAACAGTTTTAAACTTTAAATAAATCATTTTATCGGTATAAATCTGAAGAAAATTGTAAAATTAGTTCTCTTTCAAGAGACTTTTTGTCAGTAATTGTTTTAAAAGGAGAAGTTATAAGATTTAAAAAAGTGGATCTTATCTGGTGTATTACTAATTAATGTATAAAATTATGATTTAATTTTCCCATTATTATTTTTTGGGATTAAAGAATTTTTACCAATAGATTGAAGTAGGTATCGCTTGATGTGTTCGAACCTATCTTTATTTTTTGAACACTCTGCTTTATTTTGGGTCACGAAGAATCTTAATGAAAGGAAAAGAATTAAATTACTGTTGTTAATTCGAATTTTCCAATTAAAAAAGAAAATTTATAGTTCACATTCCAAAATATTTTTCTGGTTTATTAGTTGAAGAAAATCTAAAGATCTTTACAACATCATTTAGTAATGGTATTTTTAGACAACAAATTAACCTTCCTTCTTTAACTCTAAAACAAAATCTTTACTCAACTAATTTGATTGTAGCAGTAATAATTAATATTCATAGAGAAAATTGAAATAAAATTTTTCAGGTATTAATTGGAAAATAACAGTATTTCTTTGTTTTTGAACTTTTTTTATAATTGGTGTATATTGAACAAATGAACGACCCTAATTGAAAGTCAGATTGACTACATTGAAAACCGATAATCAGTTAAAATTGTATCTAATCCAAATTTCAAATTTTAGAACCAAAATTATTTTGGAATTTAAAACAAGTATTTTTACCAATTTCTACAGAATGGAAAGGCGATTTGAGAAGGAAAATACAAAACACACAATAGCCTAACACTTTTATTGTGACTTAAATTGTGAAAAGTTTCAATTTATTTTCTCCTAAATGAGAAAATTTGAAACAAAACTTCCTTATTAAAGTGCCTTTGCCAATGTCTGTAAAAAGAAAGCTATTTTCATGTTTTCTGAAAGACTTTTCTCAAAAAATTCAAGTAAGCAAATGATGCGAAAAACTGAAAAATTCGATTTCGTGTATAAATAAAGTAATTATGTGGGAGAAATCCCATTTCAGGAATTTGGTGATTGACTTATTCTTTACCTTTCAAAGTTTCTGATAAATTAAAAAATTAATAAATAGTTACTCAATTAGATATAATAGTTTTTGGTGGTACCAAACAAGAAGTTGACTTCAATTTTGGAAAGATTTTGTAATTTGCCAAAAAATATTTCTTATTTTTTCAAAACTTTTCATATTTTCTTGTTTTTTTAATTTGTAAGATTTATTTTAAATGAGTGTGACCAACTTATCCAAAGAAGAACTTGGATCAAACGAATCATCAGATAAAACAATACAATCGTAAGTTTTTTCTCTTTACAAGATAATTGTATCCGAAACAACGTATTTTTACAAAAGTTTTTTTTTATCTTTTTTCTTATCATTTTTAATAACATTGCTTTCTATTTCTTCTCTTTCCCTTTCTTTTGATTTAGAATAATAAAATTTTCAACAACTGTCGAAGATCCACTTGTTCCAGATTTTGACAACTCAAGTGGAAGATGGAAAAAACCAGAGGATCTTGATAGTTGCTGTACTATTCTCTAAGAGAAACCACTTTCTTAGCTCTTAATTTTTTCCTTTATATCTTTAATAAACAAACCTAAATCTGTTTAAAATATTTTTACAATAAACAATTACCAATTTAGGCTTTCTTTTTTTTTTTTTTTTTAGACATTTTCTTTTATTACTTTTTTTTCTTTTTGAAAAAAATACGAACGCTTCAAATCAACTATTTGTAGTTGCAATTGTTTTTTTCTTTTTGGGTTTCTTCAAAATGAAAAATAATTCAACCAGAAAAATTCGTTCTTTTCTAATCATAAAAACCTGAATTCCCTCAAAACATTTTCCAAAACATCTTTAGTTATTCGAAATTTGTTTGGATCTTTCGCTTTTGAATTATTATGAAAGAACCGAATTAACCAAATGGTTAGTTTCTCAATGGTTTCATCTATCAAAAAATCTTGAAAAAAATCCAAAAAAAAAAATAACCACCAAATCTTCGTAAAATGAGCAAATTTTCACATCTGCGCATCTCTTCATTTTTTTTATCTTTCAAATATCCAAAATTAAGATTCTCTGAATCAAATATTACTTGTTTTTGTTTTCTTTTTTGGTACAAAATAGGGAATATTTATGAAAATTTAATTGTCCCATCCCAAATTATAAAAGCTTTGAAATGATTTTTTTTTAATATTTGTTAAGGTCGTGTTGAATTTGAAAAAATGGTAATGTTGAACTGATCGTTTCTTTAAATTTTTGGATCTATAGCCTCTATTCAGCCTAATCTTGTTAATAATCTCGTAAAAAGAAAATTTCAATCTTATAAAATATAATTCCCGAAAAATTAAAAGTCGAGTTGGTTTTACAATGCTTCGAGATTGGGATTGTAAAATCTGTATCAAATTTAGTTTAAAAGCCAAAATTAACTGTTTTAGACTATGCTTAACTTTTAGGTGAAGAGAATTTGTTACAACTTAGTTTTGAGAGTTATGAAAAATTTTTTAGAAGAATTTAAATAAACACTAAATTTCTATTTTTGAAATGATCATTTTATTGAATATTTTGATTTTTATTGAAGGTTGTAAAATTTAAGAGATGGGACAACATTTATATCACAAAATAAATAACCCTTTTTTAATTATTTTATTGTTTAACGAGGTAAGGTGTTTCAACAGAAACACCCCCTGTTTGACAGAAACTCTAAAGTATAATTTATTGTTTTTTATATTAGCTATAATGTAATAATATTATAACTCATGAGATCATATTTTCTTGAAAAAAAGAATTGAAAAAATTTTTATTTTGAAACAAGAAAAGAAAAAGAGAAAGAAAAGAATGAAATGAGAGAGTTTAAAAAATAATTAAAAAAGTAAAAAATTTATGAAAATTTTTGTTTTGAACTCAGGGTATTATTTATTTTCTCAGCCATTTCTTTTTATGTATATTATTTATACTATTATAAATCATATCCTGAGTCGACTGTTATGTAATACCATGTATGGTAGAAATTGATTCTCAAGTTAGTGCGAATGGGTATTAGAATAAGCTTAATCACAATCACCCCCCTATACGATAGTTTCCAAACTTGAAATATATTCATGATTATTTTCCCTCTTCTCTGTTTTTTAATTTGGAAAATAAAAAATAAAAAAATATATTTTGAGTAAAAAAAAAAAAGGAAATTTAAAAAAAGTAAATTTAATATTAATACAATAAAATAATCCTTTTATCCCGTAGTAACCCGGATTTGCCTAAATTTCATCAAGTTTAAAAGAAAAGATTTAAAATGATTTTGATCAACTAATATATTTTTTTTTCTTATTTGTCTTTAATCCAAATTTTAATCCTAACCAAAAGCCAAAATAATTCAAAGATAAAGTAATTATGTTATTGATTTTTTATTTTGAAATTGGAAAAAAAAAAAATTAATTATTTATTTTTACATTTTTTTTAAAGATTTTTATTTTTATTTTATTTTTTTAAATAAGAAATTTTATTACAATAATAGTAATTAAAGATTCAATACATTGATTTATTAAGTATAACTATCAAACAACATTTTATAATTTATGATAATATATATATATATATATATTATTGGGAAATTTTCATTTTTTTTTTTTTGATAAATTTTTAATAAATATTAAATAAAAGAAAAAAAAAATTCATTTCTTTATGTGAAAATTCAAATTTTAATATGAAATATTTCCAAAAATTTTTATTTAAACAATAGAAAATATTGAAAAAACAAAACAAAAAAATTGTAAAATAATTTCTATTTATTACATTAGAATTAAACAAATCAAAAATTTTTTTAACAGATAAAGTAGCAAGCATTAAATTTTAAAAAAACAATAAAAAATAACTTTTAAATATTATTCAAAGATAATAAAATAATTTTTGAAACCAATAATTATTTTTTTTTGAATTTTTTTATTTGTAAAAATTTGAATAATATATTTACGAAATTTGATTTTTTCAATCTAAATCAATGCAGATCTTCTAAAATAATTTTTGATATATTGTCTAATTTTCAATAATATTTTTTTTTTATGTCTGGATTTTATAAAGTCAAAAATTCAAAAATATTAAAAAATAAAATAAAAAAAATCCATAATTACTCTGACCCAAACTATTGGTCACATCATTTAAATTTGAAAAAAATTATGTTTTGAAAAATTTGTAAATTTTGCAAAATTAAAAAAAATATTTTTTTTTAAAATTTAATTTATATTTTTTTTTATTTTTAAATTATTTAGAATCAAATTATTAAATAAACCATTTATTGTAATCAATATATGAAAAACGATCTTAAGCGATGTCAAAATATCTTTTGTAATGAATGAATTATTCAATCAAGTATTTTAGACAACGCTGGGGTTCAAATGGTCCCAAATAATTTCAAGTAAAGTATCATGCGTTTTAATCATTAAAACTAAGATTTTTTTGATGTGTAGATAAACTTTTTTTTTTTTAAAAAAAAAAGTTTTCGAAAAAATTTGAATGTAAAAATAAATAAAATCACAATAACCACGAGAAAATTTTCAAATGGTGAAATTTTTTTATCAAGATGTTTGTTTAATATATATGTATAAATACAAATTTTTATTATACAATTTTCTTTCTAAGATAATTGATTATAAATTCTAGATCTTATAATCCTTTGATAACAATTCAAATGAAAAATATTGTTTTGAAGGCAGTTGGTGTATTTGGGGATCTAAGGGATATATATATATATATATATATATATATATATGTATGTATGTATATATTACAATTTGTGTATTTTTTATTTTAAAAATATTATGTTTCAAAATTTCCCTTCCCATAACAGCATTTATGTTTTTTTTTTTAGTATCATTTTAATCCAGAACTTGGGGTTTCGAACATGTATTTTAATTAAAAACATTAAAAAAAAAACACCAATTTTACATAATTATATCGTTTCACCTCTTATTTTATAATATTTTCTTTAAAATTTTACTACATTTATTGAAAAAAAAGTTGAAAATTTAAATTAAGTTATAAATAATTATTTAAAGGAAAGAGAAAAAAAATGATATATTTAAGGTGTTTATAAGTTTATATTATCTTATTTTTACAATTTATTATCTTTGATACTTCTTTATTTCTAATTTATTACAATAACAAAAAAGATTTTATTATTATAGAATAAAGAATACAATTATTGGAAATTTCTTTTTTTTTTTTCAACAAGATACTGAGAAAAAGGAAAACACTTATTTCTTAATAAACCATATGGCTTCAATGAAAATTAACTTAAAAAGGTACCCTTCTATTGTAAAATTTCGAAATTTTGGTCAATTGTTTGATAAAAGGACACAAGTAAAAAAGTTTAATTACACAGAAGTTATAGAAATTTAAAATTTTTTATTGATTTTTTTCCCTTTTTTCTTGGAGAAATAAAAATAATTCTTCATTTTTTTCGAAGGAACTCCCCTTGACACTCTATAATAATTTTGAGAATATAAAATTGCCTTTAAAATTCTTTTTTTCATAACTGGAATCTGACTTTCTTTTAGGATTCAGGGCATAGTATTGAAAAAAAAATACCTGATATGAATAAAATCCCAGATAAGATTTTTATCTGTTCATATTAGGGAAAATTTAATGTACCATCTTTTATTTAATGACTACATTTTCAGTTGAAAAAAGTGAAATAATGTATAAAATAACCCTTGGAAGAGTTATGTAATCCAAGTTATATTTAACCAAGGATAATTTCTTTTAGAAAAAATATGAAATTTTCACATTTTCAACAATTTTTGCCTTGATAGATCATTCAAAATTTTGATTTTAATATTTTAGAATCTCTATTTCAACCTTCTGAACTCACACTATTTTCTAGAGCTGTTCTACATATTTTTAACATTTACTTTTGCAAGTTTGAAATGTTCTCAAATTTGAAATGCACTTGATATTCCCCAAAAGACATTTTTTAGTATTTATTTTTTTTGTTATTTTCAATTTCCTTTTCATTGAAAAAGAAAGAAAAACAGTCTGCGTGAAAAGGTAAAGATGACAAAAAATGTTTTTTTTTTTATTGTCCAATTTCTTACGTGTGAAAATTTTTTGTGATAATTGAAAGTAAATAACACGATTACTCACCTCCACAAGAGTGGGAACGTAGTTCTTAAAATATAATATTTTATTGAAAAATCAAACTTTACAAATTGTAATTCACCCACTTATTAGAATGATTTTTAATTGAGAATATTAATAAAATTGAAGTGCAATTGCTATTATTTAAAATCAAATCCTTTGTTTTGAATCAAACCTTTTAAATTCTAATTCTTTACTTATTCTAATGATGACAATTAATTAAATTACATTTGTTCAAAAAAACTATTCAACCAATTAAAAAACAATAATAAAAATTATATTTACCAAACTCTAATAAACCTCCTATAAAACTCTATTTTTTTTTTCAAAAAAAGTTGATCTACTTTAGCTATCAAACAATAACTTGAGTATTCTATAAACACCCCACTTTAATGAACTTTAAGGAGGTTTATTACTGAGTTCATCAAAAGGTTTGATTGTTTCTTAAAAGGATTTTATCTTAAAAAAAAGAAATTACACAACAATTTCCCTAATATTCACAATTAAAAATCTTGTCTGGGAATCTTTTCATAAGACATATTTTGTTCAATACTATACACATGATATATACCTACACAAATAATCAAAAAAAGCGAAACAAATGACAATAGATCAGATCAAATTTGGTCTCTTTCTCTCAAAATTCCTTATGTCATCGACAAAATGGTAAAGAACAGGAGTGCAGATCCTACTTGATGCCATTCAAATACAAACATAATTTTCGGAAACTTGTCAAAAAAGAGCAAACTCCAAAAGAACAAAGTTTAGCACAATTGTTACAAATATTGGGGAGAGACTTTAACACCATATTTAGTTTAGCATAGATCAATCAAAGAGAGAAAAATTGTCCACAAAATTCTTAAAATCTACAATATTTTTGTTTTTTTCGTATTTTTCTTGTTTTTTCAACTTTTTTCTCAAAATTAACATATTTTAATTTAAAATCAAGAATACGAATTTGATTGTATTTGTAAAGAAATATAACCATTGTGAAAAAAATTTGGATCATTAAAAAAAATTGGTTCAGTCAAAAATTTGTTTTTGTTTTTGAAATAATAAATATTAGCAAAATGGTTTTTGATCAAAGTAAAATTTTATGAACAAATCTTACATTTAATAAAAACCAAAGTCATTATCAATAATAATTTTCAAATGCAATATTAAATTGTTGCATTTTAACCTTTTGGAATTACTGTGGAACTCTAAAAAACAAAAATTTATTTTTAATTGTAAACTTTACTAAAAATGTTAATTTTTTTTTATTAGAAAACATTACAAGATCAAGTTAATTATTGTTTGGGAAGACCAAAAATTAATAACAGTTTTAAATTAAGGTTTGTCTATGAGCATTTTTAGAATTTAAATGGTTTCTGAAATCTTGATATTTTGGTATTTTGAAGTTTTGATTGTAAACATTAGTGGAAAACAACCTCTTTCGAAAAAATAGCTTTTTTGGAAGAATTTATGATTCAATTTGGTTTAAAAGGATATTTAAGATTAACCGTGATAAATTTGCGTTTATTAACAATGATAAATATCTTATTGAATTAATAGATTTTAATATTTCCTATTAAATAAAGAGTTCTCTTATTTTTAGTAAAGTTGACAATTAAAAATAAATTTTTGTATTTTAGAGTTCCACAGTAATTCCAAAAGGTTAAAATGCAACAATTTAATATTACATTTGAAAATCATTATTGATAATGACTTTGGTTTTTATTAAATGTAAGGTTTGTTCATAAAATTTTACTTTGATAAAAAACCATTTTGCTAATATTTATTATTTCAAAACGAAAACAAATTTTTGACTGAACCAATTTTTTTTAATGATCCAAATTTTTTTCACAATGGTAAAGAATGAAAGGAAAATGTTTTTCGATTTTGAGAGAAAACAATAAAGAAAATCGAAAAATAAAAAAAAAAATTTTTTTTTTATTAAATTTCCAAAACGAAAGAAAAAATCAATTGAACCGAAAGAAAGAATCAAAAAAAAAAAAACCAGATAGATCGATTTGAAGGTAGTTCACATTAATAAAATTGATTGAAGATATTTTCTCTTAAATTCAAATAACAACAATTCTTAATTTTGTTTTCAAAGTCAAATTAGACTGTTGAATATAATCTACAAAATTTAAGATTTCCAATGTGTTTGTGAAGATTTGAAGTCTTTTCTCAACAACAAACCTTCTGAATATTTGGGAATTTGCACAAAAACTTTTCTTTGTGTTGATTGCAAAATAAAATTTTCTCTTCAAACAATTAATAAACCAAATTTGCAAAATAATCATAATTCTTTTTTTCAGATTTGCTTTTGAATTAAATTTTAGGAGACTTCAAAGTAACAACCAAGTAAATTGAAGACACTATCTCTCAAAAGTTCATTGATTTTGAATAAAAAAGAGAGATTCTCAATCAAAAAATAAAAAAAAACACTTTTCGATTTTTAAGAATTAACTCAAATATGAGTAGACATACATTTCAATCTAAAAACCAAACACTTCAACGAACTAATTCATAAAATTTGTCTTTAAATGATTAATACGCTAAAAATTTTGAGTGAATGGAAAATAATATTTTTTTTTCGAAATACTTTTTTTATATCAACACCCTTCAAACAAGATGTATAATAATGTTAACAAGATAAATATCAACTATATCTCAAACCACACCTCAAATCTATTAAAAGACACAATTCAGTTCATAATTCTTGTCTTTGAAAAACTTGTTTGTGAATTGACGATTAAATATATTTTTTCGAATTCCCAAATTTCAAAACTTCATTCTTTATTTAACTATGATAATAAAGGGTAACTTTCACAAACCAAAACGATTACCAGGCTTTATAATATTGAGAACAATATAAAACAGTTTTTGAAAAATTCTTAAGATCAATTCATCATAGTTTACCCACAACCAAATTTCCAAAATATTGAAAAATTAATTTTTGTAAAGATTGGAAAAAAGAATTTAGATTCAGAATGTTGTTATTATACGAATGAGAAAATGTGACACAAGATCCCAATTCTAATTCTTTATCGTTTCTCTTTTTCATTCGAAAGTATTTTCGAATTTTTAATCTTTTTTCCAATCTTGAAAGGAAATTAGTCTTTGAGTGTTTTCCAAAATTTTCTGGTTTTAATTTCTCTTTTCTTTTCAACACTACAAAAAAAAAAATTTTCTATAAATTTGAAAAAAAGAAAATTCATTTTTTGAGAATCCTTTTAAAATAAAATATTCTTTTCATTCTCTTCTTCAAGAAAATCAAATTCTTGGAAACCAATGACGAATTTAAATCAAGAATTGGTTGTATTTTATCAAAAAATAACAAAAGAGAATATAACTGATGAAGAATATTCGTCATTATTAAAAAACCATTTACCACAAGTAATTGACATCTCTACTCAGTCTACACAAAACTCAAATTCCGATCAACAGAATATAACATTACCAGTATCGGTATTATGCCAAAAATTTGTAAAAACATTTTTGTTAGCGATCCAAAAACAAAAACCTCAAAAAGAAAAGATCAGAATGTCGGAAAATTTCATCTACAACGAAAATACAAAAAACCAAGAAGAAAAAGAAGGTAAAAAAAATCAGTCTCGCCAAGAAGAGGAAAAAAACCAAGGTTTGGTCACAGAAATTGAAAAAATTGAAAACTTTTTAATACAGCTACACAAAAGGCTTGGCTATTCTCCACATTTGATTATCGACTACTTTTTAATCTTTAGCGACTTTCGCAAGGTCCAATCCATTATGGCAAAACACTCGCTTCCTTCATCAATTGTTCGGTTTTTTGGTATCGTTTCGAGGTTTCAACCGAGCTTTTCAACAAGCCAAAGCAATTGGGGTTTGTTTTTTTTTTTTTTTTTTTTTTTTTTGTTATGGATAATTCCACTTCGCGAATATTTTTTCAGTTTATTTGAGCTTCAAACTTTATCCTTGCCAAGAGAAAATGACTAGACATTTGAAAAATCAAATTCGATATTTTTTTTGGATTGTTTCACAACTGTATTTTCACTAATTTAATCCCGAAATTTATATTCAAAGGAAATTTCAATAACCATCAAATCCTAAAATTGAAAACCTACAAAACAAATGAAGAAAACATTTACATTTACGACATAAACACGAACATTAAATAACCTTGTTTTGAATATTTTTCTTTTGCTCTTTTCCTGATCATCTTCTTGCCTTTTTTTAAAAATTAAAATGAAATTTGAAATAAGAAAACAAAATATGTGTTGTTTTGATTGATTTTGTTTAAAATCTTTTCTTTTCTTTAAAGTTTGACAGAATTCGGGTTTCTCCCAGCCTGGTCGAAAGAAACAAACAAATTTGTTTTTCTTTATTCATGATCACTTTAAGAATTTTCCAATACTGTTAAAATCAAGTTAACATAACCATTTGGGAAAAAAAAAGTAAAACCAGGAAAAAAAAGTTTATCACAATTTTTAATTGGGTAACATCTATAGAAAATGAAAAATAAGATCAATTAAGAAAAGAAAAAACCAATGGTTGAAGAAGAAGTGAAGGACTTTACCCAATAACAGTTTTTTAAGAATAACTTTTGGTATGAGTTTTTTTTTTGATTGATCTACCAATAAAAATTTGTTCAAAAATTTGATTATTTTTGAGATCTCCAAAACCACTTTTTGGATTTCTATAATTAAGGAGATTTAAATTCTTTTTGTTGGTTTGATTGAAAATAATATAATGGATTATTCTTTCAAGTTAATTTGTTTCTTTTATGAATTGATTTTGCTTTTCATTTTCTATTAATAGTCCCCAATTAAAAACCTTGTTTAACTTTTTTCCTTGAACGGTAATTAAAATTTTATCTCAAAGCCCAATAAGGAAGATTAATTAAATCTTAAGAAATATCATTTCTAATTGATTTTCTAAAGATCTTTGGTTGTTTTTCAACTTAGAATTAGCAAAATATTTAGAGTGCTTGAAATACAAAATTTTCATTTATTAATTCCAAAATTATAGTATTTTTTAAACCAAATTGCCCTAATCAAATTTTTTTCTCAAAGTTCCTAAGAAAGTGTAATTAAAGCACCTAAAAACATCATTTCTAATTGATTTTGTAAAGATCTTTGTGTGTTTTTTCAACAGATATTATTAAAACATATGGTATAGCTATTTTCAAGTTTTATTGTTTAAAAAAGAAGACTTTTTCAAAATTAAAACTTTTTGACAGTAATCGATTTTAAAAAAATGAAGGCCCAACCTTGAAAAGCGAGGTAGAGGCTGGGGCGAGAAGAACTGCACCTTTTTTTTTAAAAAGTTCACACTTTCTTAAAATAGAATTTTTTAAAAAAGTTTTTATATCGATCCAATCTCAAAAAAAAAATTACTCACTTTTTTTAAAATAGCTGCAACTTGAAAAACAAATTTCATTTATTACTTGGAAAATAACAGCACATAAAAATTTTTAGATCAAAAAATTGATTGCTATACTTTCAAAATCTCTTCAGCTTTTTCTCAACCACACAAACCAGTATTTTTATTTCTTTTTTATTACTGATAATTCCAAATTAATTGGGTATTCCCCTTTGTCAGATAAAAGAAATCTATTTGCTAATTTAAAAGTAACTTACTTAAAATCCAAGATGCCTTTCGCTATATTGTGTAAAGTATTATTATTTTAAATGAAAAAAAAGTGTTAAATAATATTTATATACCAGGTGTCAACATCATTTCTTGGATTTGAGAACAATCATCCCATTAAACTAGAATGAAAAAAAAAAAAAAAAAAGAACAGTTTTTGGTTAGAATTATTTGTAAGGTAGGTTTACCTCAATTTTATACTTTGGTTATAATTTAGAAAATAATATAATAATAATAACAAAATCTCGTCTTATTATATTCAAATTGATACAAAGAGGAATATTTTCAAAAAATCAGGATCTTTTTATTTCTTAAATTCTGGAAAACCTAGGCATTCTACGGCATTCTACGGCACTTGACTGCACTCTATAGTACTCCATGACACTTTTCGAATTCCTTAATTTTTATTTAGAAATTTTAATAAAAACTCAAAAATTTTTCTATTATCTACTAGAGATAATACATACATTCAATCTTTTTTTATAATAATATCAAGCATATTATTATCGTTTTTTAATGTATTAGATATATTAATTTTATTTAATTCAGATATCCAGATTTTACAATTATTTTCATATGGTGGGCAATTCGATAGAAAAAACCCTGTTCTTTTCTGGTAAAAAAATTTACCATTACTGATCATGAATTTTCTTTAAATATTCTAGAAAAAAAGTGTCAAAAGGAAAAAAAAAATCAAAATATAGACTAATTATAAAATGGTAGTAAAAATTCTCTTTTCAAATATTATTTTAATTATTTTTAAATTCATTTAAAAAAAAAAACAAATCTAAAAATTTGTTGATTATAAGAATTCAAATAGAAATTGAAAACAACAAATCAAACTAAAATTTAAGCAACTTCATTTTCCAAAATTTTGGATTTTTAAGTAAATATTAGTAAAATTTACGTTTTTTTAGATTTTTTGTTGCTATATTTTTTCTTATTCATTTAAATTGGTTATAAGGGTTTTACAAAAGGCATTTTTCCAGTTTGTAGAATTTTAATTTCAGATATCTTTATGAATAAGGAAAAAATAAGTGATAAAACATTTGAAAAAATTTCCCGTTTGCTTTACTTTTGAAGTAAAAATTGACTTACAATTTTTTTCAGGAATGATTAATTTATATTTTACTGAAAATACTTTTTATTTAAAAAAAATGTTTTCAAAAACTACTTGTAATTCACATTAAATCTAAAATACCCAAAACTTTAAATCAATAACAAATATTAAAGTGTCTGCAAAGTCCCATAAAGTCCCATAAAGTCCCATAAAGTCCCATAAAGTCCCATAAAGTCCCATAAAGTCCCATAAAGTCCCATAAAGTCCCATAAAGTCCCATAAAGTCCCATAAAGTCCCATAAAGTCCCGTAAAGTCTCATAAAGCCCCATAAAGTACCGTAAAGTACCGTAAAGTACCGTAAAGTATCAGAAAGGACCATAAAGTACTGTAAAGTAATGTAAAGTCACATAAAACCACATAAGACCCATAAAGTACTGCAAATTCCATTAAATTTCTATAAAGCGCCACCAAGTTACTATTTTTTATTTGTTGATATTATTTTAGTTTTAAAAATCTATTGGTTTTCGAAACAAAATGATAATTAAAAAAAATCACAACTATTTGTTTTCAAAATCCAAAATTATTTAATTTAAATCAAAAATTTAATTTAACCAATATAAATCCTATCTCATTTTATTTTTTAAAATTTAAGAGAATAGAATAAAATAATTGATTAGGCTCAATTACTTTGAATTAAAAAAAAACTTAACACTGGTTTTTTCAATATTTTTTAACTTATTTTTAAAATTTACTAACTTTCTAAATCAATAGAAAATTCCAAAAAACCGAACTTTTTTTTTTTTTTTTTTTTCAATTGTTATTTTTGTTTGGAAAATCTAATTATTTTCAATATAAATAGTAAAAAAAAAAAATTAAAAACAAAATATAACAGAACAAAAATATAATTAATTCAATTTTCTCACATTTACTCAATATGATTATTATTTTTTTTTCAACTTTTAAAAGAAAACATCAAATATTTACTAACCCATCTTTTTTGTAATTATATACTATTTTAATAAAAATTTAATCAATAAAAACATAATATAAATAGAAACCAATCTAATAAAATTTATATCAAAAACTTTGCATTTATTTTCAAAATTATTTCTCCGTTCCTGTGGTATGAGGGATTTATTAAAAACTAATACAATTCAAGATTTATTTCGATATTCAATAACAAGCAACAATACAATTTTAAAAAATCAATTACAAGATATTCTTAAAAAAAGCTTAACAACACAATATTCGGAATCAATTTTAGAATGTTATTTTAGTTCATCATTATTATTGGTAATTATTGCACAATTGGAAAATTTAGTCAAAACAAATTATAATCATTATGTTGATCAATGCAATTTATTATTTAATTATTTAACAACACCAAACTATTTAAATACTTCTCTTATGAATGAATTTACAAACATTTTTGGATATAAAATCATTAAAAAGACTAGTATATATTTTTTTAAAAATGACAAAAAAAAAATTATTCAAAATAATTTATATAAAAAATTTTTAAATTCATTTTTATCAATAATTTTTTTAAAACCAATTTGGGATATTTTTCCAAATAATAAGTATCACAACGATAGCCACAGCAGCATTAACTACAACAACAACAACAACAACAACAACAACAACAACAACAACAACAACAACAACAACAACAACAACAACAACAACAACAACAACAACAACAACAATAATAATAATAACATCAATATGAATATCATTAACACCGAAAACAACAGAAAAACCTCTGAAGAATTACCAAAGTTAGATTTAATAATAAAAAATTTAAGATCATTTGATATTTTAATTGATATCTTATTGATTGTTGGAAAAGAAAAGAATAACGAAAATGAAATAAAAAAATGTGAAGATATTATTAATATCATTATTACAATTTTAGCCTCAAATTTAAGAAAAAATTATCAAGAGATTCACCATTCAATATTATTTTCAAGATTATTTTTATTAATAGACACCTTTTCTTATAAAGTCCAAATCTTGATATTACAGTTACTTGATTTCATTGTAGCAAAAGGAACCATCCCCACAAATGAATTACAAATCTTGATTAATAAAATTAAGGACCCGTGGTCTATTAATTATCAAACATATCATTTAATTTTGAATACTTTTAATAAATTTATCACAGTTGATCAAAATTATCAAAATGAATTTAAAAAAATTGGTTTAATAAAGGCACATTCACAAGTATTAGAATCAACCAAATCACAACTAATTAGTCAGCGTTCATGGGATCAAAAAGAAATATCAAGTTTTGGTAAAAAATATGCGCTGATAATTAAAAATTTAAATAAATTAATGTTTAATAATCAACAAAATATTTTACAATTTCGAAAACTTAATGCAATTAATAATTTATTATCTTTAGCTAGAATCAATATTTTAAGAAATAATTCTTATCAATTATTATTCACGCTAATTATTAAAGACAAAACTAACCAATTTTTTGATCTCAAAAGCATTTTAATTGAATTAAAAATGAAAGTAAATATTAATAACCTTGATGTCAAAATATCTATTTTAAATTTAATTAATAAAATTATGGTAGAAAATACACCGATCGTTCAAAAATCATTCAGAAAAAATTTTGGATTTCTAATATGCCAAAATTATTGTTTAATAAAAATTCATCACAATAAATTTTTCAAAATTTTCCCACCATTTTTTAATTTAATAATTAATTCAATAAAAAATTCTAAAAAAGATCGGAAATTATTTAATAACATTAATTGGAAATATTTGATAAAGAAAATTATCACAATAAGATTTAAAAATAGGAGAAATTTATATTCATTATTTACTTTATATTTAGATTTAAGTATTGAAAAGTTTAATTATTTCGTAATTAACAAAGAAAATTTAAACAAAAATGCAAATAATACAAACCATAACCATAATCACAATAACCATAAGAATCATAACCATAACCATAACCACAATAATAATAATAGCAAATCTAATAAGAAAAAGAAGAAGAAGAAGAAGAAGAAGAAGAAAAAGAAGAAATTAAAGAAAAATAAGAAGAAAAAGAAAGGCAGTGATGATAAAACATTACTAATTCATAATCCAAAGGCAATTATTTCAATTATCAAATTAATTAAGGAATTAAGATTAATTAATCAAATAAATTGCCATCCAATCTTAAAACAAATCAAAATATTAATTACAAATAATAAAAAAAATCAATATATTTTATCAAAAAATAAATTAGTTTTAAATTTGTTAAGAACTTATAAAAATTCAATCTTAAATTCCAAATTAAAAAAGAAAACTATTCATTTAATTTTAGATTTAATTATAATGTGTGCTAAATGGAATTTTAAAAAAAAGGAATTAATTGAATTATTTTTATTATTTAAAAATTTAAATCATTTTAAATTCTATCCAAAAATTTGTAGAATTTTTTCCAAATATTTAAATTCTGATTTAAAAAAATTTTATTTCAATTTTAACAATAATGAAAATAATACTAATACGATTAATACTAATAAAACCAACACCACCACCACCATCAATAATAATAATAATAATAATAATAATAATAATAATAATAATAATAATAATAATAATAATAATAATAATAATAATAATAATAATAATGAATACAAAGCAAATAATAACAAAATAAACAAAGATAAATATTTAAAAATAAATTTAAAACACATCAAATATTTTCCACCAAAACAAGGTTATTCCATAAGCTTTTGGATAAAATTAGAAAAAAATGTTAATTATAATCATGGTATTATTAATTTATTAACAATACAAACTAAAAACACATTTAAATTAATCTTAAAAATTATAATAAAAAATAATATATTATGTGTTTATAATTCAAAAAAAAAAAAATAAAATTTGATAGTATCAAATTCCACCCAAATAAATTATATCATTTAGCTTTTGTACATGACAAAAATAGATTAAAATCAGATCAATTTTCTTTATTTTTAAATGGATCTTTAATCAGTATAAAAAAGTTTAATTACTCCACTATTTTTTCTAATGAAACTGTTCAAATTATTTTTGGAAAGAAAAATAATAACAAAAAAGTGAAAAACAACAATAGTATCCAACACAGGGTATTAAATTGGTTATTAGGAAGTTTTCAATTTTTTATAAAGCCAATACTATTATCAGATATCCAAAATATATTTTTGCATGGATCAAATTTTCCCTTTTTAGGAAATAATCCAAAGTATTGGCTGAGATATTTACCCTTGCAAAAACTATTAACTAGTAAGAAATTAATATCAATGGATTTAATTAATTTTAAAGATTTAAAAAAATGGAAAACAAACAGTTATGATAAAAATTTTTCAAATATTAATGAATTTTGTATTTTAAGTTATTCACCAAAAAAGATTTTTACCAAAAAAAATAAAGAAAAAAAAAAAAGAATTCTTAATTTAATTAATTTAAATGGTGGTCCAAAAGCTAAATTAAAAAATAATTTAAAATTAAGGCATTTCCATCAAAACAAAATAACTTTATTTAATATAAATTCCTTTTTTTTATTATTTGAAAAGATTATGACAGAACATTCTTTTGAAATTTTGATACAATCCCTATGGGGTATACTTAAAAATAAATACAATTATTTGGAATTCAAAAATAACAACGGGCTTAAATATTTAAAAGTGTTTATTAAGCAGAAAAAAAAATTAATTAATGAAAAATCAATCAACCAATTATTAAAATTAGTAGGTATTAAAAAAAAAAAAAAAAAAAAGCTATTTTTGATGATGAAAATGATGATGGCAATAACTGGGACAATGGAAATAATAATAGTAATTCAATAATTGAAGAGATTTTTTTATTAAGAAATATTTTATTAAATTTAGATATAATCAATAAACCCCACTATATTGTAACAATATTAAAGCATCTAAAAAGATTGATCAAAAGAAAAAGTAATTTATTTTATCAATATAATTATGAAATTTTAAAAAAAAATAAATTTTTATCTTATTTATTAAGCTTACTACAGAATTATAACAATACAAAATCAACAAATAAGCAAATTAAAAAATGTTTAATCACCTTTATGAATTTTGGTTTAAATTCCAATGATATAATAATTATTTTACGCTTTATTAAATATTCAATTAAAAGGGTTAATGTTATTACTAAAAATAAAGTCACCGAAAAACAAGTTTATTTAACTGAAGCATTATGCTTTTTAATTAACGAATTAAATAAAATCATGATAAATGACTATCAATCAAATAAAAATAGTTTTCAAAAACATAATATGAATAATGAAATCGGGAATGATTTTCTAAATAATTTTTATTTAAACAACAACAACAACAACAATAATAATAATAATATAAATAATAATAATAATAAGAATAATAATAACAGCGGCAATAACAACAAAAATAACATCAATAATAATAATAATAATAATAATAATAATGACAGTAGTAGTAACAGTAGTAGTAGTATAATGCATAATGATAATGAAAAAGATTCTGGTTCTGATAATGATAATAATAGCATCAGCAGCAGTAGTTGTAACACAAACAACAACAATTTCAACGAGTGCATTAATACTAACACCACCACTAATAATAGTCAAAGTAATTTGATACATTGGAGTTATTTAACATTTGATTGGTTTTTTTTAATATTACAAAATTGTTTGGTTCAAGAATTAATTATTGATTCACTTAAATTGTTAATTAATAAATTAATATTGGATAAACAATTTTATAAGAGATTTCAAAAGGATCTTGGCTTTGTAACATTAGGTTGTCTAATATTGCCATTTTACAAGGTAGATAAAATATATATTTGTTTAATAAATTTATTATTTGGGAAAATTGAAGAAACCCTATTAACAAATATTAACCAATTAAATTATTATTATAAAAATAATATTCACCAAATCAAAAACAATAAAGGGGATATCTATTGCCACCAAGCATTAGATTGTCTCCTCCAATTGGTTATTAAAAACCAATCCGCTAATAATAATAATAATTTAGTATTATTAGAAATCATTAAATTTTTATTTAAAACAAAAAACTTAAATATTGCTATTTATATTAAAGAAGATAATTTGACCTCAAAGTTTTTAAAAATATTAATAAACATTATTTTGAATAAAAAGGAAATGTTAATGATGATACCGATTTATCAAAAAACTGGAAGATCCTTTTCAATAGTGAATGGCTTGGATGCTTATCAAGGTAAAAATTCATCAAATAACGTGAAATCAAATTTAAATAAATATTTTAACCAATTGGACAGTGGAAATAATGGCAAATCAAAAGGAACGCCTAGTGTAAGTCGAATTAAGTACAAGAAAAAATACAATAGAAATTTCACTACATTAAAGAAAAGATTCAACAATAATAATAACGCACCACATCCTTTAAAATTAATCCAGAATCCCAAAAAAAGAAAAAACAGAAGTAGAAGTTTAAAAATTAATAAATATAAAAAATCAAAAAAAAGATTAGATGACTTTTCACATTTGTTGTTAAATAATCCAATATCTACCTACAATTTGAAATTTTTATTAAAAATTTTTATTCAATCGTTAATTAATAATAATAGCTCTGAACAATTATTTTTAAAAATATTTTCCTGCTACCCAGAAAAAATAAAAAAAACGGAATATCAATTATTTATAGAAATTTTTTTATTAAAATTATTTGAATCATTAAAAAAAAATTGGGATTATTATTTTTATTTAATTAATACAAATGATTTATTTTTCAAAAACTTTCTATTTTTAATAAAGAAATGGAAAATCTTTTTCTTTTCAAACAATTTTTTAAATTATTTCATCAATTTGAAATTCTTTTTATATATATTGAAGTTTTATACTAATGATTCAAAGGAAAAGAAATGCAATGGGAAGAAAATAAAAATAAATAAAAATAAATATAATAAATTTTTTAATACTATATTAAAAATATTAAATAATTTAATAATCACGATTTTTGATATTTTTGGCAATTTTGACAATGAATTATTAAAAATTCTGCATTTTGTCAATAAAAATAAACAATTTCTATTTGCTAATCAAAATACAGATCAAATTTTTTTTAAATTATTATGTTTCCATTTTTATAAAAGATTAAAAAATCAAAATAATTCA
Organism: Anaeramoeba flamelloides; assembly: GCA_027625915.1. Taxonomy (NCBI): domain Eukaryota; family Anaeramoebidae; genus Anaeramoeba; species Anaeramoeba flamelloides. The sequence goes on from JANTQA010000063.1 coordinate 2,694,808, forward strand.
AAAATTTTTAATTTAATAAAATTGTTATTTTTAGAAATATTAAATAACAAATTATATTTGATAATAACTTTTAATGAAGAAAGTATTATCAATGATAACACGAAAAATACAAATTTAAAATTACACTATAACTTTCAAACAAATATCAAAAAATATTATCTAAATAAAAAGAAAAAACAAAACAACAATACTATTAAATTTGGTAATATTATTAACAGTAAAGATAAAAACAAAAATAAAAATAACAAAAATATCACCATTACCAACAACAATGGCAATAATAATAATAATAATAATAATAATAATAATAATAATAATAATAATAATAATAATGGCAATAACAAAGGTAATAACAACGATGATGATGATGATTATGATGACAATAATAATAATATTAACAATGACAAGAACCATGATGAATGTGGAAATGAAGATAATGATGAGGATTTTATAAAATTAATTGAATTAAAAATTTTCCTAAATTTATTTTCGAATTTAACTGGATTTTATATTTTAAAAAAAGATAAGGAATATAAAAAAAAATCCTTATTTCAGAATGAATTGAAACAATTCCATTTAAAATTAACTTTTAGTTTCAATAAAACACGAATTTTAGAGGAAAAACATCAAATGAAAAAATTTAATAAAAGAAAAAAAAAATTAAATTATGATATTCAGAAAATCAAAAAAAAAAAAAATGACCAATATAATTTTAAAAACGATTTAGAATTAGATATCTGGGAAAATTGGCAAAAATATAAAAAAACAATTGATCAAAATTTTAAAATTTGGAAAAATTCCGATTTAATGAAATATAAATGGAAAAGAGATCAATTTGAAACACGATTTAAAATGAGAAAAAAATTAATACGATTTTATCCTTCAAATAGTATTAATTCTAAATTGGATACTAATAATCAAACAAAAAAAAAAACAAGAAATTTAATATATGGCAGAAATAGGAATCATACTAATAATAACAGTAACAATAGTACCATTACCAATAATAACAACAGCAGCAATAATAGCAGCAACAATAATAATAATGTTATTAGTGTACTAAGAAAAAAACGGTCACTAACTACCACGAAAAGGCCAGCAACTGCGAAATTTATTAAATATAAAAATTTATATCTCAGAAAATTAATAATTAATAATAATCTTGAAACAAATTCAAACAGTAACAAAAATCCAAATAAAACCAATAATGGCAACAAACACATAACAAAGACAGAACCTAAAAAAAAAATAACATATATTAATAACAATAAAGTACATTTTTCAGAATCTTATTTAAATTTTGATGTGCTAGAAAAAAGAGATAATTTAAATAAAAATGAGAATTTCCCACAATTCAAAAAATTAATACATTCCAATGATGAAATTTTATACAAATATTCTTGCTTTTGGATTAAAACGATTGAGTGCATTAGAGGGCTGTTAATTTTGGGTAAAAAAAACATTTATTTGATGAAATGCCTGACTTTAATAAATGGTAAAGTTTATAAAATCAACCATTCAAAGGATGAAACCAGTAGCACGCAAGGCCGATGTGACAGCCCATCAAAATATACAGTTGGTCAAGACATACCAGTCTACTTGTCCGCGTTTGAATTGTCAACACGTAATTTTAATAAAATCAAAGTCATTAGTTTCTCATATGGTAACATCCAAAAAATATTAAAACGGAAAAGACAATTTGTACAAAAAGACTCGATCGAAATATATTTACAAAATGGCAAGTCGTATTTTATTGTTTTAAAAAATGAATTACGAGATCTCATTTATGACAACATTTTGACATTATTTACAAATTATTATAAAAACCATAGAAAGTCTTCGATTATTATTCCCAATATCTATGAAGAGTTAGACGAATTTTTCGGAGACTTTTCCTTGATCAATTCCAAAAAAAAAAGTAAAAAATATCAGTCCATTGCCAAAACAGAGCAATGGGTTGAAGGAAGAATCTCCAATTTTGAATATTTAATGAATTTAAATACCATTGCGGGCCGTGGTCTGAATGACTTGAGCCAGTATCCCGTATTCCCCTGGATTTTAAACGATTACACAAGTGGGGAATTGGACTTGAATGATCCAAATATTTATCGGGATCTGTCACGGCCCATTGGGATCCAAAAAAGAAAGGATCAAGAAAATTTGAAACAAAGATTTGATAATTGGCCAGACCCCGATGGGCAAATACCGCCATTCCATTACGGAAGCCACTATTCAAGCGCGGGCATTATTTTGCATTACCTACTGAGGCTGGAGCCGTACACTACGGGCAACATCGATTTCCATGACCAAAAGTTTGATGAGCCAGATCGAATGTTCCAGTCATTACAAAAAAGTTACCAGTCCGTGTCTAATAGCACTAGTTCCGATTTCAGAGAGCTCATCCCAGAATTCTATTATTTCCCCGAATTCCTCATAAATCTGAATAAAACGTTTTTTGGTAAAAAAAAATCAGATAAAAATTTTGTGAATCATGTACAATTGCCAAATTGGGCCCACAACGACCCCTACGAATTTGTCAAAATAATGAGAGAGGCCCTAGAATCAGATTATGTCAGTAGGCATTTAAACGAATGGATAGATTTGATCTTTGGGTATAGGCAGTATGGGGGCGAAGCAGAAAAGGCGATAAATGTTTTTTATTTTTTGACTTATAACCAAGAAATTAAAAAAAGGATCAAGGGGGAAAAGGACCCCAAGAAAATTGAAGAGTTGCTAAGTCAGGTTGCTAATTATGGATCTTGCCCAAAGCAATTATTTAAAAAAAGGGCACACCCAAAAAAGAAAATGAATAAAATTCTTTTAAAAAGAGAAAAAAGCAACCAATTTAGTTTGTTTTATAAAGAAAATTACTCAAAAATTAAGAAAGAAATAGTTTTTTTAAAGAATAACGAGAATCAGAACAATGAAAATCATTTGAATAATGGCAGCGGTGGTGGTAGTAATAATAATTCCAAAACGAGCAATAAACTATTGAATGATTGCAATAATTTCAATAATCCTAATTATGATAACAGGAAAAAGAAGATGAAGAAAAAGAAGAAAAGAAGAAAGAAGAAAGCAAATGCCCATTTAATAAATGATTTGCAATTTGTTGAGGGCAAAATTTCTTATTGTAATAAAAATTGTAAATTAATCACCCAGTGTTCCGGTCTTTGCATTGGTTGGAAATACCCAGACAATTGTATCAGAATTATTTTAAATAACGAAAATCAAAAAGTGCTGACAACTTTGGCAGACCCGCACATTGTAAAAATCACCTGCTGCAAAACCGACGAAGACAATTTATGGCTCATCTCGGGTGATAAGGGTGGATCAATTGCGCTGTGGAAAATCCATTGGAAGCAGGGGAAAAGAATACATAACATCATTTTGAAACACAGATTTTATACTAATAGAGGGTCCGTTACCTGCTTGCAAATTTCAAGTTATTTTGGAATAATAGTTGCTGGGTTTGAAAACGGCACATGTGCGATATGGGACAAAAATAATTATCATTATTTAAACCAGATTAAATTTAGTAACGAGCCGATATCAAATATGCTGATTAGTAAATTAACTGGTGAGATTTTTATTACAGATTCAGTTCATTTTAATGTATATACTCTCAATTCAGTGCCAATCTCAAATAACATATTAATAAACGCGAAATCCTCAGAAAAAATTTCTTCTATATTAATAATTTTTTTTGATAATTCCTTTCAAGACGAAGGTTACGTAACTGGCCACAATAACGGATACATTAAATTTTGGAAAATTAAGAATAATTTGAGAGATCTAAACAAAATAAATATACATAACTTAAATAATCAAAAATATAACCACAACAATAATTTCATGTATTCAGATTCATATGAAAATGTTAATAGTATAAATGAAAATGAGAAAAAGACTTCGTTTTTTAATAATAATATTAATAACAACAACAATACAACCGAGTCGGATTTTGACACAGAAACCAAATCCGATTCAACTTTGAAATTGCTTTCAAGTTCTGATACAGAAACATTTGAAGAGAACGTTTATCAACAAAATAGTAATGGCAATGACAATGGCAACAATAGTAATAATTTTTATCGGATGAATTTAACAAGCCAATGCTTAATAGATAATAATACCCTTAAAACCGATCCCAAAACAAAAAATGTAAAAAATTATAAAATTGTGAGAAATTTAGATTTACAATTTCAATTTAAGGCTTCAAATAGTAAAATAACTTCGATGGCATATAGTTTAGATGGCCAAAAGCTATATATAGGAGACAATGATGGAAATTTGTTTTTATTAAAGATCGAAATTACTCAGCAGGAAGAATCAACAAAAATCATATTAAATAAATAATTTTGTTTTTTATCATTTGTTTTGAAAAATAAAAAATGTTAATTTTTTTAAAATTGTGAATAATTAATTTTTTTTTTTTTTTTTGTATTTTTTTTTCTTATTTATTGTATTTCAAAAAGAAAAGAATTATTTTGAATAAATTATTATGATATTTTTATTCTTTATTTGTATTTTATTAATTATTTTAAAAAAACGTGTTTCTGAAATTTTAAAAAGAAAAAAAAAATTAAGGATATATATTTATTCGAACAAAAAAAAAGAAAAAAAAAATCTTGATAAAAATGTTATTCTTTGAAAAAAATTATTTTTTTTTTTTTTGAAGGTGGGGAATTAATAGCCTCTTAAAGGAGAACATTTTTTCTTTGATTTTAGAGAATCGAGTAGAATCTTTGATTTTTCTCCAAGGATTTGAATTCTTACAGTTTTTAGGATTTCTTGAGTTTAAAAAGCATTTTTTGAAATCTTTGATTTTTCTCTTTTCTTTTGAATTCTGGAAAACCGATATTGTGATTTTTTTAATGTTGAGAAATAAAAAGAAAAATTTCTTAAATTTTCGGTTTATTTCAAAAAATAAAAAAAAAATCTCCTGTTCGTCTTTCTTAAGTTTTCTATTTATTTGGACAATCAATAGATTTTTATTTGGTTTTTTTGGGTTTTCTAATTATTTTGAAAATCAATAAATTTTCGTTAAGTTTTTTTATACTTTTCAAAATAAACCGAAAAGTTAATATAATTTTCGGTTTATTTCAAAAAGTAAAAAAAAACCTAGAACACTTCATAAATAAAACAGAAAATATCATTAAAACCACTCTTACATTTTCCATAATTTAAAAGAATTGAATAAAAATCAAAGATTTTGTTCTATTCTTTTGAATTATGGAATAATTAGGTACCCCGTGGTACTTAAAGGTAATGAAAGGTACTTTCTAAAATCCAAAATTTATTTCGAGTTTTTTACCAGGGTGATAGTGTGGGTAAGGTTAGAAATCAAAAGATAAGTTTTCGAGAATTTAAAAGAATTGAGTTAAATCTTTGATTATACTCTACAGTCATTTTCAAATTTAAGACACAAACTATCAACAAAATTTAAGGTACAATAAAAATCTCAAATTTAAGTACAAAATTTGGAATTTTTTTTTATAGAAAAGATTTTACTAGAATTTGGATTTTGTACCTTAATTTGAGATTTTTTTAGTGCCTTAAATTTCGTTGAAATTTGTGTGCCTTAAAAGTGAAGCTGACTGTAGTGGTTTAATATGTTTACATACCTAATATAAAACGGAAATCAAAAAAATGAAAAAATTGATCAAGAAAGAATAAATAAAAATCATTTATTTCTTGAACGTTCTGTATCTTTTTATATAATGAATTCTTTACTACTTTTTTTTATATTAGATTCTTTATTTAAAACACTTTTGTTTTAAAAATTTTTGATTAAATAATTACCTCTTATTTCAAAAAGTATTTCCAAATGAATTTTAACACCGTGTTTTCATTTCGTTTATCAAATTCTTGTTTTGGTTCAGGAAATAGGATATTTTCTAAATTCTTGAGAAAAAATTAATTAAGGTAACATATTTATTTGATGTGATATTTATTTATTTCAGTTATATTGTAAAAATCAATATAATTTTACTAAAATAATACATATAGACAAGTTAAAATCCGTGTTTCAAAATAAAAAATGTTTTCTATATTATAGACGATTTATACATCACCAGATCAAAGAAAAAGATAATAAACCTTAAGTTACTATGTTTTTGATTTCTTAAATTTCTATTACTGATTAATTGCAATTTATATTTTGAAATTTTGACTTGATTTTCCTTTTTGAAATTTTTATGATCAAGCTTTGAATATAGCATTTTATGTGGTCAAGTGTTAAGAAACTCTGTAAAATTATTTGTTCTTCAAAATTTTCTTTGTCCTGGACTGTTTGAGAAGTTGACAGTTCAAAGATTTATTAAAAATGAAAATTGAACTAAAATTTTTTTGAAATTTATTAGATTTTATCAGTATTCAAAAAGAATAATAAAAATTAAACGATCAAATAAAAAAGTTTTTCTCAAAAAATTAAGTTAATTTTTCAGTATATTTATATAATCTGAAGAGTCTAATCTCAATTATATTTTTTTCCTTAATTTAATATAGATTGAGAAAATTTTTTTACAATTATTTAGATTTGAAAAATCCTTTGTTTATTTTCGATATTAAACATATTTCAAAAAAAGGAATCCTTATTTTGAAATTGGTCAAAAAAAAAAAAATAGAGACTAGTCCCTTAAAAAATGGAAAAATATAATTAAATTTAGAAACAATTCTTTTCCTAATTTACAAATTCCATAAATAATCAAATAATTTAACTTCTAAATTGATTGAACCGTAGATAAACTTTTGGGTATAATATTCAGAGTTTTGTTGGAACAAGAAGAAAAGCATGAGGCAAAATAAAAAGAGTTGTGTTCTTCTATCAAAATTGTTTTTGCTGTTCATTGATTATCTACTTTTGAAAAAACGATTCTAAGACTTGCCTATTTCTGGCAATTCAAAATTGTCTCTTAAAATGATATCAGGTATTTTTGTTGCTTCCAAAATTACAAATTTTCATCAGTTTAATCAACAATAAAAATAAAAACAATTTGGTTTTAAATTGAACTTCTTTAACAACTACAACACAAAGGAAACTTCACGGTTTCAGTCACAAAGAAAAATATAGTTAAAAAATTGTAACGACACTAAAATTTTGAAATCTTGTTTCAAAAATAGACCAACGAAGTCTGATGATTTTTAAGAATAATCAGTTTTGTTCCTGAAATAAAAAGAAAGGGTATAAGAGGTGATTTTGAATTCGATGTAAACTATGAATAAAAATATGTTAAAAAGATTTTAGTTCAAAACAAGTGTGTTTGGGAAGATCATTTTTTCCAAAAAAATCATAATTTTTTTATTAATATATTTATTTAATAATCAAACAAATATCCATGGAGTCAACAGAAATTTTTGATAACCTTGAAGAAGAATACGCTTCGTTGTGCCTTTCAATAAGGGACAAAACTTCACAGATCCCTGATTTTAGTGGAGAACAGCGCAAATCCTATATCCGCGCGACTGAAAGGGATCTTGAAGAGGTGTATGAAATCTTGCAACAAATGGAAGTTGAAGTGAGATCCCTCTCTTCAGGAGTAAGAGAAAAATGTAAAAACAAATTGTTAGAATACAAATCAGAGTACCAAAAGCTACGTAACGAACTTCGAAAGGCAACTTCGTCCTTTCCAAATGAAGACGAAGACAGACTGAAACTTTTTGCAGGCAGAGAAGACTTAATAACAAATTCCAAAGACTCACGAGAGGAATTGATTAACACAAAGGAAAAATTAAACAATTCTACAAATTTGCTTAAAAGCGGGCACTCAAAAGCGCTGGAAGTGGAAGAGATCGCAGTGGGGGTTTTAGACGATCTTCATGGCCAAAGAAAAACAATTGAAAACACCAAAAATAATGTAAATTTTCTTTTTTTTTTTTGTTTCAATCCATTTCTTTTTTTTTTTTTTTTTTTTTTTTTTTTTTTTTTTTCATTGAATTCCCTTTGTTTTTCAGAAAACAAACATAATCTGAACTTGACTTTCTTTTTTTTCATTTTTCTTTTCTTTGAATCACTTATTCTTAATAAACCAAAATTTTTAACTTCAAACAAATAGCTCAACCAAGCAGATAGTAATATAGATCAAAACTCAAGACTTTTATCAATCATGTTGAGAAGGAAAATAACAAACAAAGTAAATTTTTTCATTTAATTTCTTTTTTACTTTTTTTTCTTTTGTAAAAACAACGACACTCCGTTTCTCCGAACTTTAAATTTAGATTCCTAATTTTTTCTTTGTTTTTTCTTTTTTTAATTATAAACCTTTTTTAGATTATTTTAGTTTTGGTCATTCTCTTTTTGTTGGGCGCAATAATTCTTGTGATTTATTTTTCTTATTTTAGAAAAAAATCATCAGATTCAGGTAGCGACAAATAAACCATCATTTTTCTTCCAAATTATTTTCTTTTTTTTACCAAATTAAATCATAATCCCATTAATTACAATTTAAAAATAAATCCCACATAGTAACATTTTTATATTGAACGTTAGAAATTTTTGATTTTGATCTTTTTTTCTTTAAAGTCTCTGAAAACAAAACATAAAATGAGGCAATTGTTGAATATTTGTTCTGGTAATACAATTTAAATAATTTTGTTTTTTTACAACCATTCTTAAAACCAATTAAATTAATGAAACAGTTGGGATATTAAAGATTCCATACAATTGCAATCACCTATCTCATGGCTTTCGAATATGTGAGTCAGATTCATTTGGAAAATTTACAACAAGCAGATACAATGGGTTATAAATATATATATATATATTTATATTAGCCTCAGACACATTAGAAAAATTTTCTATTTATGGTAGAAACATATTTTTATTTATCAATACCTGTGCCTGAAAAAAAATAATATAAACTAAATTTCATAATAAATGGCCCACCTTACATTTGAATAATGAATTGTTTTTGTATCGTTTTGAAGTTTTTCCTCTCACAATGAAAAGTTTGCAAATAAATCATTTTTTCTCTTTTTTATTTTTTCAACAGTGTTTTGTTAAAATGGAAAATGAAAATGAAAAATTGGAAAGAAGTAACAGATAAATTAATGAAAAATTTTGGTTTCAAATATGAAAAAGAGATTAGATTTAGTTATTCAAATAGGAAGGAGAATCGATAAATCGGTTTTTTTACTTTTTTAAATTTTCTATTTTTCATGTAATACTTCTTTCAAAATAAATGTCCCAATTTTTTTTAACAGTTTTTTTTATTTTTTTTTCTTTTATTTTTAGACAAAAAATAAATACCTCTTGAGTATAGTATTGAATATTAAAATCTAAATTTTTATATTATAATAGATAAATTCAATTATTAAAAATATTTATATTTAAAATTTGATTTTTAATAAGCCAATTATTATGAAAGATAGTTTACATGAAAAATAAAAAATATATTTGAGCTGAATTAGTTATGTGACTTTGACTCTAAAAATATAAATACCAGAACCAAATTTAGAAATTTTGAAAAAAAAACAATCTTTCTTAAGATTTTCTTATTATTATTAGTTTCAAAATAAAAACAGAGAAAACTTTTCCGAACAAAAATAGTAATAATAATTAATGAATTTAAGAGATTAGATTTTTTTAAAAATACAATGAAATCTTGTCAAGATCTTGATAAAAAAATTTTTTTTACGTAATTTGTGTTTTGATTTATAAAATGTAGGAGTTAGCCTCATTTAAACAATTTATTAATTTGAGTCTATTTTTTGAAATCCAAAATTTGTAGGTTTCCAATATAAAACGAAAAAAAAAGAAAGAAAGAAAGAAACCTATTATTAGTATTAACGATCAAGTTAATTCTTGAAAATTGTATATCATATTTTTAATTTCATATATATAATGTATTAAAAATTTGAGGTGTTTCTAATAATTTTTATTGTAGTTCTTTTTGAACTTTTAATATTGATCTTACATTCAGAACCACTTTTGAATACTAAAACTTTACACCAGATTAAAGGCACAAAAAATTAAAAATTGAAGTACTTTTTTTGGAATTTAAATTCAAACAATTTATGTTCCTTGTATCCTAATTTTTTGTTCCTTAAATTACAAAATTTTTTAAAACTTAAATTTCCTTCAAACCCTGAGTCTTAAAAGTTGAATCCACTGCAATTAATGACTAATCCGGTCATTTATACCTTTTTTCCCATTTATTAAATAATTAAAAAATTGCATTCCATAATATAATTGAAATTTGATAACAGTTATAAGGGGTTAGCCTCATCATAATTGTTTTTTAGAATTAAAATGTGTTGTAATTGTGTATAAATAATATGAGTAATACATGATTCAAATAGCTCTATAAAATTTTATTACAATTATTATTGAACAGTACATTATTACATTTTTACTAATTATCACAATTAAAAATTGTTTTTTTTTGATAATTTTTTTTTTAATTTACTTTTTTCGAAACAAAAAAATCGAAATCTAAAATAATAGTATACCAAGTATTTAATAATTCTTATCTAGAACTTCCAAAAGTAACTATTTTTTTAAATTATTTAATTTCAAAGTTTAACTTGGTATTCATCAGCATAAGTTCCTAATAGTGATGGGTTTTGTTCCCATTTTTTTATAATAATAATTTTAGCATCAATGTATTTTGAAGATTTTGGAAATAATTTGTCAAAAAAAATCTTTTTGTTATGTATTAAAAATTTTAAAAAAATTGAATTTTTTAGTAACTAATCCACATTTCTAGACAAATTTAAGAAAGATATTTTGAAACATTGGAGTCTGAATATTGATGATTCAACCTTATAAAATTGTGGAGTAATGTAGATTTTTCTGAAATTCTTTGGATTTTTTACTAATGCCTATGATCATCTTTTATTGATTATCTTCCTCAACTTCCTTTTAAAAATTATAATTCACCTCAAATTTAAAGAAAAATATCCTTTCGTATTCAAGGGCCACTGATGATTAAATTTAATTTCTAATTCACTTTTAAATAATTCTAAATATATAAAAACCTGATATTTTAAAAATTAAAAAAAAAACAAAACCAAAAACTAAAAAAAAGTGAGTTGCGATTTTTGAAAAGTGCATTGCATTTTTTTTATTAATAAACTTTTATTGAAAAAAGTTTAACAAGAAGATTACTTGCCAATAATTGAATGCATTTTAAAATTCATTATAGCATTTACTTTTTTAAGATACAAACTTTCAAACAGAATCAATGTATAAAAAATCTCTTTTAATACATAAAATTCAGAATTTTTTTTTTTTTACAAATTATTTTACTAGAATTCTATATTTTATGTTTTAATTTTGTATTTTTTTTTGGTTTTACGTTTCTTCAAAATTTGTGATTTAAAAGTGAAACTGACTTTACATACTCTCAATTTTCTTAGATATTATTTTTCTTTTTAAACATATTTTTATTTTCCACCTGACCTTTTGGAAAAAAAAATATATCAAAAATAAAAAGAAAGAAAGAGAGAAAAATAAATACAAAAATTTGAAAAAGTAAAATAAAAAACAGAAAAAAATCGAAAAAATGATTCTGATCCAAAAAAAAAATAAAAAGATTTTAACTAGAATATTGAATAAACTTCAAAAAACTTATATTAACTTTATAAATTGAATCAAAATTTTAAAAATTGGTTAATTTTTATTACATTCCTTGTGAATAAACCCCCCTTCACTTCTAACACATAATATTTTATGAGATGTGGGGCAAAAAAATACAAATTAAACTGTAAAATTAGAATTTTAGTCAAAGAAATTGTGAAAAAAAAAATGAATCTCGTAACTTTGTTGATCTTAGATCTCTTTTGATTTTTTTTGATAATTAAAGATTAAAAAATAAATTAAAAAATAATAATATATATATATATATATCAATAACTAGAAAATTTTAATTTTTAATCCAATGAAAAATAATCTACCCCTCCTTTTACATTAAAAATTCTTTTTATTTATTTTTACTACAAGAAAAGGGGGAAGTTTACCAGTCTTTAAAGAAAATTAATCAAACTAATAATCATTACAATCAACTTTATGAAATTTTTAAACATTTTATTTTATATAATGGAAATTATTAAATTATTATTATATAATTTAAAAAAAATAAATTTATTTATGACAATGTTTATAATATAATGTTAACAATAGAAAAAAAGATGAAAAGGTTCTAGAATCCTGCCAATTAAACATCATTAAATTTATTGTTCAAAATGAGAATTTTTTAGGTATCTTTTCAGGTTGGGGTGTTTTGGTTGGTGAGGAGTAACGAGTATTAAAAAGGAAAGCAATGGTTTGATAAATACATGACTATGAATCTTTGTTCATCATATATATGTTGTATATCATCAAATAATTCATCTATTTTTGTAAAATTGTTATTTTTATTGTTATTTTTTTAGCTAGTTTACATCTGAACCTTATTATAATAGAAGTTCTAACTTTATCTTTTTGAGAGTTTCTATTTTTTTTTTTTTTATTAAGAATAACTTATATTTTTCTAATCAAATCCGAAAGTAGAAAGTAAAAAAAAAAAAAATGATAGTGTTCATTTTTTAAATTTGACATATAAATTATATATAGATATAAATATATTTAATTGATTTTTTTCCTTTATTTTTTTTTTTTTCATTTTGATAACTTTTATCTCATATACCTTATTCTTTCATAAAATAAATGATACTTGAGATTCGAAGCTGTTTTAAAGAAACCAGAAGATGTTATTAATTTTATTAAAAATTCTTATAAATTAATCAATAAACAAGAGAAAAGAAAAATACTCTCTTCGAAACTAAAAAAAACAAAAAAAAAAATTAAAAAAAATTTTTTGTAACGATAGAAAATATATTAATCAGACTATTTTTTCATTAAATTAGATCACAAATTTCAAAATGAATTGTTTATCGCAGAAGAATACTTTAAATTACAAAATTTAGCAAATATAATTATGAAAAAATCAGACAATTATTGACTATATTTCTTGTAAAAAAAAAAAAAAATGAAATATTTAAAATTCCTAATGTTTTTATTAAACGTATTCTGGCTCCTGGATAAATAAATTATTAAAAAGGTTATTTCGAGAGTTAAAAGATAAAAAAAAAGAAAAGAAATAATAAAGGAAAGAATAGAAGAGGAGGTATACGAAATAAGATCAAAAAAATAAAAAATCCGTAATAAAATTAAAAAATAAAAAATAGAGGGTTAAGAAAGTGAAAAAGACAAAAGAAAAAAATTAAAAATTAATTTTTTCCTAACATAGCCTGTACAGCAAGAACAGTTTGTTCATGTGAAGAGATATTTATCTCCGAGTCTTGTGGTATAAACCAAACAGTTCCCGATGAATATTTTTGTTGGTCTTGATCTTTATTGGAGATTGTTCCGTTTAATAATAGAAAAACTGAGCTTGAGTGGGAAGTGGGCAACTGTAAGGTTTGGTTTTTCCCCATATGGATAATTTGTACAAGGAAATCTTGAACAGGTATTTTATATTGAAAAATACCCTTTTCAATTTCCACGCCGTCCATTATTTGGTTCGATGGCTTGCCCAAGATATCATAGTCAAGCATTTCGATTAGTTGTTCTACGTCCTTATACTTTGGTGTCAAACCAGCTCTAATGACATTATCCGAGGTTGCCATGCATTCAATGATTTCCCCTGCAAGATAATTGTGCGCCGTATTTGGCCCAATGAAAATGGCCTGGTTTGGTTTCAAATGGCGGTATTTCATTAAAAATGATAAGAAGATCCCAACGTCTCCGGGGAACTGTTTGTTTAATCGTAAAATGAGCTTCTCGTCGGAGGTAAATTCGTTCTCGGATTTGTTATGAATAAGCTCGATTAACTCATCAGCCTTTGTCGAAACGATGTCGGCCTTTGCTGTAGAAATGGCTTTAAAGATTTCTTTTAAAGTTTTTGCAACAGCCTTACCGTCTTTGTTTGAAATTTGTTTTTTTAAATTATTTACTAATTCAACACCGACCAAGTCTTTGCAAGGCTGGTAATTCATTAAATTGTTGTAAATTTCAAGGGGATCACGAAAGCCCACAAACGCTTCCAAGTATGTCAGCGCAATGGCAAGTTCTGGTTTATGGTTTGGATCCTTATAAATTTCTGGTCTTTGTGAATGCAACCTTTTTGCCAATTTCTTGTCAGGGTGCGATTGGATTGATAAGGATTTGTTGATCGACAAAACCTTTAATAAAAATGGTAACCTTGGCTCGTTGTTGGTAAAATTCAAAATACTTGGTCCTAATAGGGACAAATCTTGTGAAAAAAATTCTGGGATCGTGACTTTTTTGGATTTTAACCCAACCTCACTTGGACCATTCGGATGATCCCCGACCCAAAATTCTGCATAAGGTGTGTTTGAATCTAAAATTTTGTCTTGGTTAGAAGACCACAATTTACCAGCAATGCTATTTGTTCCAAATTTTCCCCAGGCGTATTGTTGAATTTTACAAAAAAGGGGATAAAAATTATATTTTTTCATTTTGGAAAGTATTATAAAAATGTTTTGTTCGTTGAGCTTTTTTCGTTCTAAAAATCTTGTTACTTTTACAAAAAGTCTTCACTTTTAATTTCGATTTTCATATTAAAGTGTGTTGGAAAGTTTCCTACTTTCATAAAGTAATATGATTATTTATCTTTTAAATTTTTCTTTCTTCTCAAAATACTTTTTTCTAAATTTTTAGTCATTTCTTTACACTTGAAGTTCAATTTTTTGGTCGCCACGGCTTTTTTATACCTTACTTTTGAAATGATAAAAGAATTTCAAAAGAACTAAACTCGAAAATTTTCAAGATAGTCAATTTATTCTTAATTGACTTTGGGAGATGAACAATTTAAAAAATAGTGTTAGAGTTTGCACATTAAAGATTATTGGTCTAAAATCTTGAATATTTGATCTCGGTTAGAATATTTTTGATTTATTTTCTTTTTTTGCTTTAAAAAAAACTGTTTTATGGTTTCCTGAAATAACAATTAGAGAACGAAATAACCACGTTTTTTGAGTCAGTAAAAATACTTGTTATTTATTTTTGATAATGATAAAGAAGTCCAAAAAGTGATTGACAAAAGTTCGAAAAAGTCTACAAAACTTCTTCAAAGAATGTGGTGTACAGATAAAGTTACATTTTCGAAAACTTGGCATATTTTACTTTTTGAAAAATTGAAGTTCGTTAACAAAAAGATCTTACTCGGTCCATATCAAATTTTTGTAGGAACAAAAAAACGAAAAAAAAAATGTTGGTGAGTAATTTTAATAAAGAGATTCTATAAGTGAGATTTATTGACCCAATGATTAAAAGGCACAAATACTACCAGTTTCTCTTATTATGGATCTATTCTGTTTTTTAAGGGAGTAGTTTCAGAGTTTAAAATTGATTCCAAAAAAATCACACATTTAAAGATCAAGAAATAATAAAAAACAAAATTATTGTTGAGTGCTCTTGATTTTAGCTATTATGGGTCTTATTATTTACTGTGAATTTTAATTCTTAGTAACCAAGCGACTTAAAACAAAAAAGGGCATTGTTAAATTGAACTTCTTTTGGTCGAAAAATTCAAATAACAACAAAAAAAAATAATTCACTGGATCTCATAACCAAAAAATTTTCAAACGATCTAAATTATTTAGTTCGAATAAAACAAAAATAATTCAAGTGTGTGATAATAACTCTTAATAACACAAATGATAATCCTTATGATATATATGTTAAATAATTGATTTTTTGAAAAAAACAACAGTTTCAAAAGAGTTGACAATCTTCAAAAATCTAAATTTCAAAAAAATAATAATTATTTTTTTTCTTATTATCTTTTCAATTATGTAAATTTCTTCAATTTAAGGACTCTTTTTACATGAAAACAGTGAAATCAGGTATAGAGTAACCCTTGAAAGAGTTATGTAATCCAAGTAATATTGTTTCAAGGAGAATTTCTTTTAGAAAAAATGCAAAATTTTGATTTCAATCTATTGGAATTTACATTTCAACTTTTGGAACTCACACTATTTTCTTGGGCTGTTCTACATATTTTTTACATTTGCTTGTACAAGTCGATCATTTAATCAAATTTGAAATTTAGTTGAAAATCCCCAAAATTAATTTTTGCCATTATTATTTTTGTTATATTCAATTTTTCTTTTCATTGAAAAACAAAAAAAAAAAGTATGTGTAATAGGGGAAAGATGACAAAAAATGTTTTTATATTTTTGTCCAATTTTTTTGGTGTGAAATTTTTTTGTGAGAATCGAAAGTGAAATAACACAATTACTCAACCCCCTAAGAGTGGGAACGTTGTTAGTAAAAAAAATTATTTTCTATAAGTATAAATTTGATTTAATTCAGTTTAATCTAATTATTTGAGAATTTCGAAACCTCAATATTTGACAAAGTTAGGATTTAATAACATTCCCAGGATAAAAATAACATAAATAGAAAAAAAAAAAAAAAAAAAAAAAAAAAAAAAGAGTATTTATTTGAACATATGAAAAAATCCACAATGATAAATTCAATTAAAATGCTGTAAATTTTTGTTTCGCTTTACTATTTTGGGAATTTTATACTCTTGGATTTGAATAAAACCTTTTAAGTATAATTGCTTATAAACATATCGAAATTGGTTGGTCAATGAGAACCCACTGCCAAGAATTATTTAGAAAGAATCTTTTATTGATTTGATAAAATTCGAAATTGAATTAAAAAGTGTTAAAGTTTTTTTTAAAATTTAACAATAACATCAACAAATCCAGACTGTTATCTCAATCACCCCAATAATCGATAAAATCGCAATAACAAAAAAATATCTAAATAAAAAAAAAAAATCTTGTATTTCATCAAAAAGAGTATTTATCTTTTCATTTTCGTTGATATTTTTTTAAAAGCGAGTATTCCAAATGAGATCTATAATCAAAGCTTGTTCGACATATTCAAAAACAAAATCACTGGAATCTAATCTAGATATATATATAACCCATTTTCAGCCCCAGGGGTACATTTTTATCGAATAAATATAAAATATTCTAGAAGTTTAATTCATTATTCTTCTCATTTTAAATTTTTAATTTTAGATCAAAATAAATTTTTCTCATTTAGTAAAATTCTTAATTTTTGTTTTCTTGATTTTTTCATTTTTGTTTTTTAATTTTTTTTCTTTTCTTATTTATTATTTTTTTTAAAGTAAATTAAAAAAAAAAGGTTTGAAACTCCAAATTAACATGTAAATGGTGATACTTTGTATCTTATTTTATAATTCAGAAATTTACAATTAAAAAATCTTATTGACATATTTTTTAACAGTCCAAAGAGATTGAGAAATTTTGCACGAAATATTTCCATTGAAATGGGCACAAAAATTTTTATAACTTTCCTTACTTTTTTTTTAATGTATATTTTACTCGAGTATTTCATTTTAGAATCTCAATTCTAATCTGAAATTTATTATATTTTTGCAGTTATATTCACTTTTAAGACACAAACTTTCAAGAACTTTAAGTAACAAAAAAAATTCTAATATAACACATTTTTTAAAAAATTATTTAAACAAATTATTTAACTAAGATTTGAATTTTATGTACCTTCATTCGATATTTTTTTGTACCTTAATTTTTGTTGAAAGTTTGTGTTATAATAGTGGAATTTTCTGTATTTCTAAGCAATTATAGTTTGATTGTTTCTGAAAAAAAAAGCGAATTTTTCATTTTTGGCAGAGAAATTTGGGTGAAATGCTGTTTATTTTTGATACAAAAGATTGCACTCATCAGTTAAATTATCAAAAATTCAACCAATTTGGATCTTTTTTGTGATAATTTTGATAAGAAAAGATCTTTATATTCACTTTAAAACCAAGAGATCGGTTCAATATAAAAAAAATAAGCAATTTATAAAATATTTATTGTCTTATACATTTTACCAGAAATCTTTACTAATTGAACTATCACCATCAAGATTGAATTGGGCTAAATAAAGATTAAAAATCAATAGAAATAAATAGAGAACGGATGAAGAATCAGAAGTATTTAATAGTATTTAAAATCTTAAAAATGTATAAATATTACAAGGGGGGTTGAGAAAAAAAACTATTAAACAAAAGGCCCACTAATTAAAGTTAGCGTAATTGGGAGGAAATGAGAAATCAGTTTCACTTTTAAGACATAAAATTTGAACGAAATTTAAAGGAAAATCAAAATCTCGGTTTTTTCTTTTTGACAAAGGATTTTGCTAGGATTTGAATTTTGTGCTTTGATTTGAAAAATTGTTTTGCAATTCCTGAACTTTACCATGAAAGCTTGTATCTTAAAATTGGAACTGACTGTATTTGTCTTTTATTGTTGAAAGTTCCCTAAAAAATTCCATTAAAAAATTAATAAATAATAAATTTTTAGATTTTTTACTTAAGATATATTTAAAAAAATATAATTAATAATTATTCATATTGAAAAAATAGAAATCAAAAATACTTGTACTCAGATATTCAATAAATAATTCAAATTTCGAACCCCCATTAATAACCATTTTTGTATTTTTTTTAATTTTAAGATAAAATCAATAACAATTATCATAAAAACTACAGCGATGATTGTTATTATAACATTTCAATATTATCAAATATGATTATCAATATATACCCAATTTATAAAAATAATTAGTTAAAACAATCTATTGGTCAATTATTTTAAAAAAAATGAAGATTTTATCTACCATCTACATTTAAAGACAAACTTTTAGAAAATAATTTTTTTTACTTAAAGTTGTTACTATTGTAAAAAATTGTATTAGTTAAAAATTTGTTTTCGTTTTTTAAAGAATAAATATTAGCAAAATGATTTTAAACTGAACCAATTTTTTTTCACAATGTTTATTTCACAAAATTTGCAAATATAATGAAATTTTTGAAACAAAAGCATTTAATATTATTGATCCATTTCGATTAATAAAAGATCTAACCTCTAAAGTCAATTTAAATCCATACCAAGAATGTAATTGTATCTATCTCTCTCTCAAAATACCCAAGTATGAAAAAAAAAAAAACACGAGTTATATTTTTGTAATGGGTTAAAGGTCGTCAACTCGGGTTATTTACACTACTGTATTTCAAAAATATTTAGAGCTGAAAATAAAAATATATGTTACTTTACTCAAAAATAAAAAGATTTAGTATGTTAAATAATCTGTGTTGGGTTTTTAATTTATTTTTTTGAAAATAGTTTGTATTATTTTTGTAAATAATAGTTTTTTTTTTTTTAAAGTGTGTTTTTTTGTTTTTAATTATTGTTTTTGAAATTTATTTAATTGTACTATAAAAACAGTTAAGGAAAACCCTATTTTCCAAATTAAACAGTATTAAGGGACTAGTCTTTATTAATTTTTTTTTTTTGACCAATAACTAAATAAGGAATCCCAATCTTGAAATAGGTTTAAAATTGAAAATAGACAGGTTTTTTCAATGTTAGAACTTTTACTTCTTGTTTTTTTTAAAATTTTACAATTCTAGTCAAAATAAGTGACTTTTAAAATTTTTTTTTAAAAAAAATATCTTGAAAGGATGAGAATTTTTTGATTAATTTTGGATTTAATTATTTTCTCAAAAATAATATTTATTCTCATTTTTAAAAACGAAAAAATAATTTAAAACTGGTGAATATTTTCTCTTTCACTTCTGTTAATTCAACTTGACTATATAACGAACTCAATTTGTTTTATCAATAATTACTTTTTAAAAAAATAGAACTTATTCTTTTCTTTGATTTTTTTTGGCTCTGACAAAAACTTTTGGAATGATAATTTGGGAACACTTTTAAAAACTTTAAATTCAACAAAAACCAAAGGACGTAAACTCAAAAAGTAGATTCATGAAAAAAAAGAATGGTACAAGAAAAGAAAGAAAATCTATTATTAAGAGTAAAGCTTATATTGCATATTTTTTTCGAATCAAACTATTTTTTCATGCAAATCCAAAAAAACCCTTTCAGGTTTATTTTTCAAACTATTTTTTGTAGGTATTACACAAACACAACAAAGTTTTGCTTTCTTGCTCATATTTTTTTATATTTTTTGTATTTTTGCGAAAAGTTGAAAAAAAGCAACTTTCAAAAAAGTGAAAAAATGCAAAAATTTTTTATTTCTATAAAAACAATAACTAAATTTAATGAATGCCATTTAGCAAGATTTCATTAGTATACTAAGAAGTTTTTCACTTTGATTTCAGATCTAAGTAATTGGCAAAAAAAATTCTAAATCTCTATTAAATTTACCTAAAATAATTTAATATAGACTAGTCCCTTAATAATAGTACTTTTTATCAAATCCTTGTTTCACAATCTTCCAACTCCAGTCACCCTATTTAAGAGCTAACCCAACCAAATATAAACAAGCTCGTTAGCAAAATATAAAATCATCTAATCTTTTAATTTGATTGGAAAAAAAAAACAAAAAAAAAAGACAAAGATTTTTCTGAAAAATTGTTTTGTGTCCATCTAAAAAATAGCAATAATTATTTCAAAAATTTTCAAGTTTTTTATGAAAAAGATATGATTCAAAAATTTCACTTAACAGTTGTGGTAAAAAAGAGAAACATGGTAAAAAAAGTGAAACAGTGTTTTTCATTGGGAACATTAATAGAACCTGAAAACAAAAAGTAAAATCAATAATAGGAAGAAACTACTTAACTTCAAATAATAACCCATTGGATTATTTTCAACCAAATCAACAAACACAATTAAATCTACTTTCATATCGAAAATGTAGGCGTGGTTTTGGAGATCCTTGAAAATAGTCAATTTTTGGAAACAATTTTAAATAATTGATCAATCAAAGAAAAACTCATACCAAAAGGTAGTATCAGAAAAACTGTCATTGTTGTGAATACTTCATTTTATCTTTATTTAATTTATTTTTTCTTTTATTAATTGATCTTACTTTGAATTTTCACTAATAATCCCAATTAAAAACACGGTTGAACTTTTTTCTACAACAATAAAGTGAAATTTTTACCCTGACAATTACCTTTAAAATCATCTCTTATATTTGGTGAACTTTATTTCGATATTTGGTTCTATTTTGAGGAACCATAAATCCTAGATGAAACCATATTCCAGATAAAAAAAAAAGTAAATCAGATGAAATTTAACAGTATTCAAATTCTCCAAGATAATGGGTCAAATCATTAAAAATATATCTTATCTAATAATGAGTGCGAATTAGATCTGTAAAAATATCATTTCTCATTTGTTACATTTTGATCTTTGATGTGTTCTTTCAATTAGAAGTTATTAAATTTTGTGGGATCTTTGAAAAAAAATTTTTGATTGTATCTTGATGGGTGTTAAGTATTATGATGAAATTATGCTTCTTTTTGAAAAATAAACACAATCTTGAAAATTTTTCATTTCAATAATAATTAAAAACTACAGTGGTGTAAATAACCCGTGTTGACAACCTTTAACCCATTACTAAGATTTAACTCAAGTTTTTTTTTCATACTTGGGTATTGGGAGAACAAAAACCACTTATAGATTCTTGGTTCAGATCTAAATTGACTTTAGAGGTTAGATCTTCCATTAACCTAAATGGCTCAATTATATTAAATGCTTTTGTTTCAAAAATTTCATCATATTTTCAAAATTTCTGAGATTTGAAATGATTTTTTTAAATAAAAATTCAAAACAAGAAATTTTGCTCATTTTTTTGTCAAAAAATTCCATTTTAATCTTTCATTATCTACATAATTCTTTTTTAAAATTTATTTAAAGAACCCAATTTCTTGTTTATACACTGTTTCCAACCCATTGGTTTGTTTCTTTTATTTCTACTTCCAGCCAATATTTTTTGCATGAGTTAAAGTTTAGTAATGGGTTAAAATAAAAAACTCGGGTTATTTCCACCACTGTAAAAAACAAATTTTCAAAACAACAATTCAAAACAACAATTCAAAACCAAAAAAATCCAAAACAACAATACAAAGTTGAAAAAAAATAGTTATTGGAGTCAACACGGATTATTTAACAAACTGTATAACAATAGATCCATAAGTTGTGAAAATTTTTACCTGTTTATTTAATCAAATCACTGAAGTAACAAGATAAAAAGGACTGAAGAAGTAGAACTATCAAATTGAAAATTACGTTAATCTATTCCCATACTGCTGAAATCAAGATCTAAAATGATTTTTCCCAATGTTTAGTACTGAAATTTGATCACTACTAATCCTCTGTACTTTAAAAATCAACTTTCTATTTGGGAAAAGTACATAATTGAGATAAATAAATTTTTTTTAAAATAATTTTTTTTAACGTATAGATTCAACATTTTTTCTTATTTGTGTATTTCATCAAATTTCTTTTTTTAACTTGAAGAGGACAGCTTAAATGTTACACCGAAAAAGAAAAAAAAAATTTACAGATCCAAAGTTTGTTAAAAAATCAAAAAACAACTTACCAACGATCCAAAAAAAGATCTTTCGAAAGAAAATTTTTTTGGAATTATCAAATTTAAATCTTCGTGCATCACAAATCGATCAAATTTATTTTAATTATTTAGGTTACAATAGCGAACAATATTTATCAAAACAAAAAAAAGAAACCCAACAATTTGATATTTTCACTTTCTCAACCCCCGTACAGCAAACAAAAGGAAATACTCAGAAACAACAACGGAATAAAAAAAAAAGAATAAAAAAACTAATACAAAAAAATAGACTCACAAAAAGAAACAACACTAAAAAAGCTCAAAAAAAAAACATTAATGAACTCAAATCACTAAATAAAGTTAAAAAGGAGCAAAGTATAACAGAACCCAAAACAAAAACAAAAACAAAAACAGAAACCAAACCAACAATCGAAACAAAAAAACAGAAAATTGTAACCAAAATAAATGAAGTTAAGAAACAAGCAAATGTAAACGATTTACCAAAACAAAAAAGTATGGAGCAAGTACTAGATAATACCCAACAATCAAAACGTCAACTGAAAGAACTGGGGAATAAAAATTCTCGATTACAACAAGATCTTGAGTTGATTAATAAACAAAAAGATCGTTCAGTCAAAGAAAATGAAAGATTAAAAAATTTAAGGGAACACTTATTATTGAATCTTCAAAAGCTCACAAACCGAAACAAAAAAACTCAAGATATTCCCAAAACAAGTACACAACCCAAAAATTCTCAAACAACAGAGAAAAAAAATCAAATAATAACAGAAAATCATTCTGTTAATGTTCAAAAAAAACCATTAAACAATAAGACTCACAATAATCTTAAGAAAGAAAATCCCATTTTTAACCATGAAAAAAAAGATAAAGAAAAAGAAAACGAAGAAAAAACAGAAAAAACAGAAAAAACAGAAGCAAATCAAAATAAAAATAATTATTTGGGTTGTCAAGATTTTAGAAAACAAGATCAAACCAATTTAGAAGACTGTGCAAGCGAAATTGAAAACGAGGGAATACAAAACAATATTATAATTGAAGACGAAGTTCAAATACATAACGCAGGTGTGGATGAAAAGGTTAAAGAAAAGGAAGAGAATAAACTTGGAAAAGAAACAACAAGCAAAAGCAAACTAGAAGAAGAAGAAGAAGAAGAAGAAATTGAGAGCCAAATAAAAGAAAATTTTGAGAACAATAAAATCGAATTCGAAAACAATCAAGATGATGATATGATGCCGATAGAAATACAAAATGAAAATGAAAATGAAAATGGAAATGGAAATGAATTAGAACCAAAATCAGAATCAGAATCAGAATTGAAAAAAGAAAATGAATCTGGAATAAAAGACGAAGAAGTTCAAACAATTAACGAAAAGGCTACAGAAGAAGAAATGACAGGAAAAGGGAAAAAAGTAATAGAAGAAAAAGAAACAAAAATCGTTAGTCAAACAAAAGTTAATATCAATGATAATAACGATGCAGAATTCAAAAATACTGAAAAGACCGATAAAAACCAAATGGAAATTCAAAGTAAAAACAAGAATGAAGTTGAAGACAAACTTGAAAAATCAAAAGATCCTCAACAAAATGAAAACATTGGCGAAGAAACCAAAAAACAAGACAAACCAACCACCTTAAATTTAAAACACAACCAATTAACTCCAAAAAAAAATACCTTAAATTTTGAAAAAAAAATAAAAAATAAGGCAGCGATCAACCAGAATAAAAATGAAGAAATTAATTTTGGTCGTGCTACCAATGATAAAAGTTCAGATATAGAAAAAGCACAAACACACGTAAAGATTGAAGAAAACGAAGAAAGTGGAGAAATGAAAGAAAATGAAGAAAATGAAGAAAGCGAGGAAATCGAGGAAAGTGAGGAAAGCGCGGAAAGTGAGGAAAGCGATTCAAGTGAAGATAGCGATTCAAGCGAAGATAGTGATTCAAGAGAAGACAGTGATTCAAGTGAAAAGAGTAATTCAAGCGAAGAGAGCGATTCAAGAGAAGATAGTGATTCAAGAGAAGATAGTGATTCAAGCGAAGAAAGTGATTCAAGCGAAGAGAGTGATTCGAGTGAAGAAAGCGAGGAAACTGGATCCACAGAAGAGACACCAATAAAAACGAAAAAGAAAAAAAATGCAAGTAATAAAAAAAAATTGAATTTAGATCCTACCATAGAAGTAGGAGAAAATTTCGCACAAAAATTATTTGGGGTATCTTTACCACAACCCACACCAGCAAAAAGAATACCCAAAAAAAAACTTCAAAAGAAAAAGAAAAGAATAGTTACTTTATTTCGAAAGACTAATAGAAGAGACATTCAAGAATTTGGAGAGAATAGCCAATCAAAATTTTCCTCAAAAATGCGCAAATGGGCGAAATTTTAAGTCTTCAGAATTTATTTATTCACCACACATAAATCGTTTTTTATTATTTTTTTTTATTTAATTTAAATGAACTATGAGATAATATTAATAATAATGTTTATTTCAAATTGAAACAATTTACATTTTAACTCGAAGTTCAATAAGGAAGAGCTCATTAAATTACTTAAAATTTCATTTTGAATTGATTTTGTGCGCTCTTTTTATTTTTTCTTCCCATTCTGATAAAACATGATTTTGGGAACTTGAAATAAAAAATTTTCTTTTAAAATTGGAAAATTACAGTAATAATATTTTTAATAATTTGGTAATTTTATTTCTTCTTTTAAAAACTGTTAAAAAGTTATTCTTTTCCCTTTTATTTTTTTTTTTTTTTAAAAAAAATGTATACTAATCATTGTTAATGATATGAATATTCAAAGAAATGTCCATGATGGGATAAACACACACACATAAGCATTTACACTGTTCGTACCCTACCATGAAATCTATGATAAACTGAAAATTCTTTTTCTCTCTAATACTTTGCCTTTTATGACAGTATTTTATGGTTATGTGGTAGCCTATTACAAACTGTGAAATTTTATAATAGAACAAAAATTTCTCATAGAAAAAATATTAAAATTTGAATATTTTACTCTAAAACTTTCTGAATAATTAATAATTTTGAAAAATTTTCAGGGTTTTGAAAGATCTTCAATTTCTAAACACCTTAAAATCAAAGGGAAACCCCAGTTCAAAATGATTATTAAATTAGATCTCTAATCTTTAGAAACTTTGTTTTGTATTTTTGAATTTATTTCATAAACAACAAGATTTTTTTCTTAGTCTTTTCCTTTAAATAAGAAATTGTTTGAAAAAAACCTATCACAAACCAAAAAATTATGTGATAGCATATAACCGAAGATTTTTTTTTTTTTGTATTTAAGGGATTAGCGTCACCATAGATTTCTCTATAATCAAAGTATGCTGTAATTGGGTGCAAATGATATTAGTGTACCATGGCTCAAATAGCACTAAAAAATCTATTATAAACCTTATTACACAATAAATTATTTCATTTTTTACTCAAGAACACTATTAAAAAAGTTTCAATTTTGAAATTGTTTTTTTAATTCCTTTTCCAAATCTAAAAATAAAAACCCAAAATACAGTATTCTGGTATTTAATAATTTAGATTTATAACTTCCAAAAGTAACTATTTTTTTTAATTTTTGAATTAAAAAGATTAACTGAATAATCATCAACATTAAAGCACAGAGACTGATTAGTTTTGTTTGCTTTTGATAAAGATACTTATAGCATCAATATATTTCATGATTTGAGAAATAATTTGTCAAAAAAATTTATTGGTTAATTATTTGATTTTTAAAAAAAACGAATTTTTTAGTAACTAATCTACATTTTGCCACAAATTTAAGAAAGATATTTTGTGACTTTGTTGTCTGAATATTGATAATTCAACCTTTAAATTTATGGTGGAATGCAGATTTTATTCTGAAATTGTTGCGTTTTTTACGATTACTTAGATCATTTTTAATTGATGAGATCAACAAATATTACTACTTGACTAATCGATTTTTTAGAGACATTTGAACCATGTAGCACTAATATGGTTAATGCCCAATAACAACACACTGTGTTCCTAGGCTTCTCCTAGATAAACGCTAACCCCTTAACCTGCTTTTTTAATACTTGATTTTTTGGAAAAGTTTAATTCACAAAAAAGTCCCCACTTTATGTTCAGATATAACATGAGTTAATGTTTTCTATAGTATATCTAAAATTAAATAAATTGCGTATTAAAATGTTTGAGATCTGGATAATAAATCCCTTTCCAAAAATTTGGACATACCCAAAATCAAAAATAGGCAAAAAAAAAACAATTTATGATATTTTCCAAACCTAATATTAAACCACATTTAACTTACCACATATTATTAATGTTTTTATAAGGAATCATTTTCATCCAAATAAAAGAAAAAAATATAAAATGAAAAAAAAAAAATCTGTAGGTCCAAAATAATGAAACGAGCAGAATAAAAAAAGTATTGGTAAATTTGTTGAAATTTCACCAACAATTGTTGATCGATCAAATGATAAGATACTATTAATCAATTTATTTCATTTTTCAATTAAACAAACTCAACACCAACTTTCTATCAGCCATCGAAAAAAAAAATTCAGATCTAACCAAACAGATTACCTAACTGTAAAAAAGGAAATGAAAACAAAACAAAAAAGACATAAAATGAAATAAAGTGTATAATCAAAAATATTCCCAAATTGAATTTAAATTCTGGTATTGATATTCTTTCAACAGTTTAAACCCTGTCTATACTTTTTGGGATTTAGTTTATTTTAAAATAAGACAAGTTGTCCTAAATGAATTCTGAATATACACTACAAGCAATCTTCTCTTTTTGGTTAAGGCTCTATCCATATTTTATCCTTTTATTAAATTTATTTATTTTTGTTAAAAAAATTTTAATTTAGAGTATTTTTAGTTTTTCTTTTTTTTCGTTTACGAAAACCAACTTACTTTTTGTATATAATGATTGGTGGTTATAGATTCATAGAGAAAAAATTCCAATTTACTTGGACCTTAGTGTAAATGTACATTTCATGTTTTAAAAAATAATTAATTTGATAAATAATCTTCCGTGTTTTTTTTTTTTAACAAAAGCACTTGTTATGTGTGTTTTTTTGTTTCTCGAAAATAAAATAAAAACGAAAAAAACTCTAAATTAAACATTTTTTAACAAAAATAAATAAATTTAATATTTGGATAAAAGATAAATAGAACCTTAATCGAAATGAACGTATTGCTTGTAGTGTATATTCAGAATTTCTTTAGAACCCCTGCCCATAAAATTGAGTTGTCAGAAAAAAGTTTCTTAATTATTCTGATTTTTTATTGAAATTTCTAATTCCTTTGAAGTAAAAATTTATGTTAAAAAATTGTCTCTATTTTTTAAGTAAAATCTTACATTTAGATCGAGTATTAACTTCAAAATTCCTTTTTTTTTAAATAATAGTATTTTAAGAAACAGATTCATATTTATGGAGTACTTAATTATGTATTACTTTGAAGAATTAAAATGATAGCCATCTTGAAAAAAGAAACATTACTTTTAATTTTCATCCCATGGTTTCCAGGTCTAAACTAGTTTCTTTTAACAACAGTAATTTGGATCACATTTTTCAATTTTTTATTAAATTTTTATTCTGGCCACATATAATCAAATTATTTTTTAACTGTCCCTTAAATACTACTTTGTATTATTTTGGAATTCAAGTTTTTTCACCTCTTCCTCCTTAATAACAAAAATAAGATTTTTTTAATTTTTTGAAATGGGTTGAATGTAGTTTTTTTTGAGAAGCTAATTTATTTTTCTGAAGAAATTTTAAATATTACACTTAATTCCGTCAACCAGCTATCCCCATCATACAACTTTTTTGAAAAAATACCAAGAGTATAAATTTTTACACCTAAGTTTTTCCCAAAGATCAAGAAATTACTTAGTGTAATTGATAATTGCAGAATTTGACCATCTTTCAATAATTTGCAGATCGATTAAAACTTATAGTATCAAAAAAATATGTAACATTTTTTTTAATTCAAAAACAAAACAGATCTTTTTCTTTCTCAATGAACGACTTTTTAGGAGACTATTTCAGTTCAGCCTCAACCAACAAAAATATTTGGGAGGCGAACCAAGAATTTGAAGAGAACTTCTTGGGTTCTTGCAGCAATTCAAATCTCGAACCCTTTATTGATCCTATTTTTAATGAGAATCAAAATTTTTTTGATCTAAACCAACTCTTCACATTTGACACTTTAATTAATGGTAGATTATCTTTATTATTTTTTGAAGCTACCTGTAATTTCACTAATTTTCTTTTTTCTTTTTCATTTCCCTTCCATTTTCCTTTTTCATGAATTATTACTCCACGTTTTTTAGTCAGTGAACCAGAAGAAGAATGCGAGCCAATTTTAAAAACACAATACCTTACAAATAATAATTTAAATTTTGATCAGAAGATTCAAAATCGGTCAAAATTTGCAAAAAATAGAAAACAAAAAGATAACAAAATTGAAAAAGAAAAAGAGAGTGTGAAACAAATTGAAATTGAAAATAGAATAGAAAACCAGGAATTTTTTTCTTCAAATGGAGCACCCAATTTGTTTGTAAACAATAAACAATTACCAAATATCAATAACCACAACCAAAAAAGGAAAAGAAGACACTCACCTTCAAATAACAACAAATTCCAAACCTCGAAACAAAAAAAGTGTATAACCCATAAGCCAAAACTTAGCAAATCAAAAATAAACAAGTATAAAAAACCAAATCGAAAACCAAAGTCACAAAAAAGATCAACCAACAAGAGAAATTTGAATATCAATTGCAAAAAAAAAACCACAATCACAAATACTTTTTTTTCTCATAATGGTTTAGATTTAGTCGGAAAAATGACGTACAACGAACTTCGTAGTCTGTCAAATGAAGAAAAGGAAGTCAGAAAAGTCTTAAAAAATAGATTAGCTGCAAAGTTATGTTCAGAACGCACAAAAATAAAGATTATTGATCTCGGGAATACAGTATCTGATCTTACAAACAAAAACCAAAAATTACGCAAAAAAATTACCCATTTTAAAAAAGAACGCGATACTCTTTTGGTATGTTACCATTTTGTTAATTTCCTTTTCTTTCTCTAATTTCAGAAATTGGTGTTCGAATATATACTGTCTTTGATTCATAAACGAAATAATATCCCAGTTATTTTTTGTTACTGTTAAAATCAAATTATATCAATTATAACTTCATCTTAAAGTTCAATTAGGAATCTTAACCAAATTTCTAAAAAAACATTTCTCTAGTCTTCAAAAAAATCAGTGAATTTAAAAATTTATTACGAGATTTTTAATTGTTAATATTAGGAAAATTGTTTTATGTAATTTTTTTTATTAAAAGCAATTCTTTTATTCAAGAACCAAACCTTTTATGAACCCATTAATAAACCTACCCAAAATTCATTAAAGTAAGGGTATCGATTAAGTTCTCATTTAATTATATGACAAAAAAATAGAATTAATACAGTCTTTTTAGAGTTTTACTAGAGTTTGGATCAATCATATTTTCTATTCTTATTTTTGATTGATTGAATATTGTTTTGAACAAGTGCCATTTGATTAGTCATCATTCTAATAAGTGAGTGAGTTATAATTTTCAAAGTTTGATTCTTAAGGGATTAATCTTTATTAAATTTTTTTACCTAAATTTAATAGAGATTGAGAAAATTATTTGCTAATTATTTAGATTGAAAAACCCTTTGTTTATTTTCAATATTAGACATATTTCTAGAGAAGGAATCTTTATTTAGAAATTGGTCAAAAAAAAAATAATAGAGACTAGTCACTTAAATAAAAGAAAATAATTAATCAAGATCAAAACAATTCCCCTAATACTAAAAATTAATGGTAAGGTGGGGAATTATTTTCATGTCAGTGATTTTTTTTTATCAATAATAGGTTGTGTGAAGATCTTTATTCTTTTTAAACAAACAAGTATTAAAATATTTTAGAAATTGAAAGAAAAATTTTGATTTATTAAATTAAAATAATAGTATTTATTACTCTTATTTCTAAAGGAATATTGTATTTGATTACTTATTTACTTACGGTACACTTGTAAAAGTATATTTAGATTATTTAACTGGAGATTCGATAGAGGAATTATTTTTTTTTGGTTAACTAATTTTGGTATTTGAATAATTAATGTGGAAAACTTTAAACTTTCTTTCTTTATTTTTCTTGTTTGGGATCACATATTTTTCCATGAAATAGACTGTAATTGATATTTATAATTTATTTGTTTCATTTCTTTTTTTATAATCTATTTGGCATGAACTAAGAATCTTGAATAAAACCATGATTTCAAGAATTTATAAAAAAAAAAAATCAACTGAAATTTTATCCCTTTTAAATATCAACACCCCTCATTTTGTTTTTATTGACAACATTGAATATTTCATTTTTTCTGAATAATTCATATTTATGCTTTAATCAAGTGTGAACCAAAATCTTTTTTATTCTGGAAAAAATTTAATTTTGATCCATAATAATTATAATTACATTGTTATTTTTGAAATATTTCTTCAAAATTTTTTTATATATTTTTATTAAAAATATATGTCTTAGTATACGGGGACAATGTGTTTTTTTTAAAGAATTTGTTTTAATGAATATTGACAGCTAAATTCGATTAGAATATTGTTAAAACCAACTCTAGATTCACTATTTGAGTTCGACAAACCCCCATAATCTTTTACTTAAAATCGAAAAAAAATAAAA
The DNA here is from genome assembly GCA_027625915.1 of Anaeramoeba flamelloides. Classification (NCBI taxonomy): domain Eukaryota; family Anaeramoebidae; genus Anaeramoeba; species Anaeramoeba flamelloides. Next base: position 2,725,946 of record JANTQA010000063.1, read on the forward strand.
AAATTTTCAACGTTTTCTTATTTTGAAGTTACTAAAATCAAAACCATTTCAAGATCTGTCTATAAGGGTTTGAGTTTGCTGGTTTTTCTTCCAAAATTCGAATAAATAACGAAAACCATTTTATTTCTTTGTAAAAATGAAAATTTCATTTAAAATTTTTTTCTTGAAAAAATACAACTCCTGTTTTTTTTGTACAGAGTGGAAAACACTCCACCTCGAAAAAACAATTTTAAAGCCAAAATTGAAATTAAACTATTCTTTCTATGTGTTGAGAAAATAAATTGCTCTTTTTTGTTCTTTTTTTCAACTAAAAAAAGATAAAATATAATTACTACCAATCATTCAAGCAACAAACAGTTTTATTCCTGATGTGTATTTGTAATTTTTGAAATCCATTTTGTAATAAATAATCTCAAAAAGTAAATCTCATGAATGAAAATGAGTACCAAATCCCCGATATCTATTATGGATTTAATTTTTGAATGAAAAATTTCACTTAAGAAAAAGCAATTAAACACGACTTTCCAGTCTTACTCTTCCCTGAATTCCATTTTATACTTTAGAATCCGAAATTGAAATGGTTGTTTTCCAAAAAAATTATTCCAAAAAAATAAAATACCTTCTTATTTTTCGAACAATTGTAGTATTTCAAGGTATTCAAGTTTTTTATTACAAATCTATTTTGTATCAATCTCTTATGATCAAGAAAACAAGTATCTAAACTTTTTTAACAATTTTAAATTCACTTTTCAATAAGTAACTCTTCATTCAATTCCAAATTAATAGATTTTTAAATATGTTTCCAAAATAAGAAAAAAATGTTTCAGTTTTTTCTCTTTGAATTTTTTTCTTTATTAGTTTATGGATCAACAATTTCCATTCAATTTTGAATAATCACATAAGAGCGAATATTATTTTTGGTGTCAATTACCGGAAATCAGAAAAAATAAAAAATCCCGAAATTGTAGCAAAAGACATATAAGATCATTCATTAAAATAACAAAGGTTAATCCAGAATTTATACATACGTACATATATATAGATTAGATTTCAAAATTTTTAACACACTTTATAAAGTTAAAGGAAACCGTTTTGAGTGTTTATTCCATATTCTTATCAAAAAAATATTTACAAATTTTATGGATCAGAATAATTTTTGTAAATTACACTTTTTGTTTTAATTTTTCAAATTTTTGTTTTTCACTTGTTTTTGTTTTTGAAATATTTTTCTTTTTCTTTTTCTTTTTCTTTGATACTTTTTTTCTTTTTCTTTTTCTTTTTTTCAGTTAGTTTTTTTTTTGGTTTCTTTTATCTTTTTTTGCTTCTTTTTCTTTTTCTTCTTCTTATTTTTCTTTGTTGGTATTTGATTTTTTTTTCTTCTCTTTTTTTTTTCTGAAAAATTTCTTATGATACTTTTTTTTTTGCCAAAGATCATGTGAAAAAAAAATCTTCGAAAATACAAATAATCACAAAGAAAATTTCGATAATGTAATGTCTTTTAACATTCATTTTAATTATTAGTAAAAAAATCTTATTGTTCAACTTTTTTTCAGTGAAATTTCAGAAATCAAAATTGGTAATGCTCATTTCAAAAATTGTTATTTCAGTTTTTTTTAGTTTTTGGGTTTATTTTTTTTTTAATTTTTAAAATATCAGGATTTTATAGATTTACAATGATTGAAAAGTGAATTACAAATCAGATTTAATTATCTGTTGTTCTTGAATACTATAGTATAATTTTTTTTTTTTGAATTGATTATTTTCGGTGAGTCACAATTTTTGAAATGGTGTTTATATATATATATCAAATTTACTTTATTATAACAATTTAGTATTACAATAGAAATACTTAGCACTAAAAAAATTACTCTAGATTTCTTGATATTTTAATCGAGATTAAGAATCTTTATAATTAACTTATTAGATCTTTACTTTTAAGAAATAATTGTTACAATTTTTATTATCAAATATATTTTTTCAAAATGATTTAATTTGATCCAAATTATCTAAAAAATAAAATTAAAACCATTTTTAAAAAAACCAAGAATAAAATGTTTCAAAAGTGATAGTAGATAGACTTAAAAATATCAAACCAAACAATTTCAATAACACTTTGAAAAACTTTTTGTAATTTCTTTTTAAAAATGACTTTATTTTTTTATTATTATTATTTTTTATAAAAAAAAAGATAATTACATTGAATCTCCTTATTTACAATCGAAGTTATGATCAAAAATTATATTGTACCTTTAAAATGGATTTTAGGAAACAATATTGTTTGAACCAAATTAATATATATATATATATATATATATATATAGATATATATATATATTTATCATAAAAGTTCAGTAAGGAAGAGATAACTCAAATCTCAAGTTATTATCGTTTTTAATTGACTCTATAAAAAACTTGGAAACTTCATCTGATTTAATATAACAAAATTAAGTGAATTGAAATAAAAATTTTTATTTATTAATAGCAAAATTACAGCAAAACTGTAAAATATAATTAAAAAATTAAAGAAATTAATACCTCTTTTTTATTTATTTTTTTTTTTTATTATTTTTAATTTTTATTTTATATAGGAAAAATCAAATCAATTAGAACTCGAATTGAAAGAATTGGAACAAATTGCTACAGTACGAAAACCAAAATCCACTGGATTAGTTGGTTCAATTAGAAATGCTGTTGAAAGATTGACAAAAATCCCGTCAACAAAAAATCACAGTGAGGAAATGTTTTTACCTTCCACATTCAATTTTATGGATAAAAAATGGGGGAAAATTAAAAAAAAACTTGTTCAAAATACAAATAACCGTACGGGGTTTGCAATGATGGTGGTTATTCTTGCAATTACTTTTTTCTTTGGCAACGAAATGATCTTTGGCAGTTCTACAAGTTTATCAATTCCATTTTTTTCAGATGACGTAAATTATAATAGGAACTTAAAAGGGCTCTCATATTTAAAAGATACAGCCCTTAAAAAATTAGGAAATTCAGGAAATTCTGAAATTATTTTAATTGAAGAAATAAATGACCCAAATAATTGTAAAAAGGATGTTTTGATGAACCCGAATCGTTTACCCGATGATAATTTACAATTAAATTTAGATATAAAGCTAGATATAGAACCAAAATCCGTAAATAAAATGGAAGAAATGACAAAAAAGAAAAGAAACAATTCAATTCCCATTTCATAAAGAAAATACAAATACAAAAAATATGGAAAATATTATTAATGCATGACTTTCAAAAACTAAAAGAAATTTTCCTTGATAATATTACCCTTTACCAGAATTACACTTTTTTTATTACATTTTTTTTTTTAGTTCTTATTTTTAAAATAGATCATGATTTATTTTTTTTAATAGGTGTGAATAATTTAAATAATAATAATAATATCATATAAAACAATTAATAACATTTTTTTTTATTTATTCTTAATGAATCAAAATATTCATCTCATTTCGAAAAAAGTTAAAAATTGATTCGGTTTTAAGATATTACAAAATACACATATTTTTATTTCATTCTAATTTTTTTTTATTATATTTCTAGCTTTTTCATTTTTACAAAAATCTTTTTTTCAGAATAAACTTCATTTAATTTGAGAATTTAATATTATTTAAGATACAAACTATTATTGACAAAAATAAATAAATGTATTGTTAAATTAATATGTATAAAATATATTTTAATATTATTATTTAAACAGTGTTAATTGTTATTCATCAGTTATCAACACTTGATAATAATTCAATTTATTAGGACACATGGCGTTAACTTTATTAAAAGATATATAAAAACCTGATTTCACAATTAGAGGGTATTTTATCATATGAAAATTGGTGGAAATTATTTTTTATTTTTTTTTTTATTTTAATAATTGTAATTTTTTTATAAGATGTTTAGAGATAATAACCAATAAAGATTAATAAATAAAAATATAGTGTAATCATTTTATTTTTTTAGAGATAAATGAAAAAAGAAAAAAAAATAATAATAAAAAAGTTTGCCCCAAATTTCAAAATTTGGGATAGGTTTGCAATAAAAAAAAATTACAAAACTATTAGCTATCAAAAAATCAATAGAAAAATAAAAAAAGAAAAAATATGAAAAAATGATTTCAATTTTGAAATATCCAAAATACAGTTTTTTCTTCTAGTATTACTTAGAACCCATCAAACACATTTAATTACCTTAACAAAACTGCCTTACTTTGGTTGAAAAATAGTTGATTATTTTTTATCTTATAAAAAAGTTTTAACAATAATTTAAAATTATATTTATTGTAGTTAAAGTTTACTTGTGATACTTTTTATTCTTAGTGAAAGAAAAAAAAATAAGAATTTTTTTGAATTCTCAAAATATATAAATACCAACAAAAACTCTAATTATTTATCAGATTTTAAAAAAATATTGAGCTCAATAAAAGATCTTCATTAAATATCATCATGAGGTAGAATATGAGTTGGTTTTGATTCACTTCAAACCAATTAACGGATGAATAATAAATAACATACAATGATCAAAAAAAAACCTAAGCCAAATTTTAAAAATAGGGGCAGATTTTTTATCAGAAAAAAATTTGTTTAATTGTTTTTTTTTTTTGAAAAATAATGTATTTTACTAAAGTGTTTAGAGATAATAACAAATATAGATTAACAAATAAAAATACAGTGTAATCATTTTATTTTTTGAAATATAAATGAAAAAATATTAAAATAATAATAAAAAAGTTTGCTGATAATTTTGAAATTTGGTTTATTTCAAGAGTATAAAATTACTTTTTTAAAATTAAACCCTCATGCTTTTTTATCTTCTTTTTCCACATCAACATATAATTCACCACGAATAATATATCATAGTTCAAAACACTTTTGAATGTTGTAGTTTTTATTTTTTGACAATATTTTAAATTAGTTTTGGAATAAGGTAAAAATTGTAACCAATTTTTCAATTTTATATTTTTTTTAAATACAATATTATTCAAATTTACTGTATTTTTGAGGAAAATCTTCCAATTTGATCCTACATTTTTGAATTTCTTATTAAATAATAGAACTTTCAGAAACGAATAACATGTTTGCTTATTGTTTATTATTGGTTTAATTGATCTTTTAATTGAAAGTTTTCTCTCGAAAAGATAGACTATTTTTATATTTGAAAGATGGATGAAACGTTTTAGAAGGTACTATTTGAACAATATTATTGAATATCTATGTATATATAACAAATTATATTGAGGGAAACCAATCCCTTTTTTATAATGAAACAATATTTTGTGTTTGAAATAAAAAACTGTCTCTTCTAACTCCATCCATCGGCACATTTTTCTTGATTTTCCTCAAAAGGAATAAAATTTTTTGTAAATATTTTCATTTTTTTTCATAATTAATCTTAAGAATTAGTCTGAAAAATTCTTCGGGAATTATAAATGGATCGAAATCAAATAAAAAAACAGTACAAAATTTATGCTGGTTCTGTTCCTTGTTATGAAGTTATTTCGTTTTGTGAGAGGCAATTAAAACAATTGGATTATACTTTTGATAATCTAAAAATCATTGAGAAACTCACATTACTGTTATGGAAAACATACCTTTACATTGAGCCATTAACATGGAAGATCCTAGTTCCATATTCGAATCTCCAATGGCACATTGTCCGATCTAAATTATTTGAAAAAAAATTATTGGCATATCGTGAATTAATGGGCGCGTATACACAGCACAATATTCTTTCTAAAAAGGTTTATTTACAGATGAAAAAAAACCATACAAAACAAAAGAAAAAGAAAAAGCAAAAACAAAAAGATTCGCAACAAGAAGAAAAAATAAACAAACAACCCGAGAAAAAACGATTAGAGAAAGAAAAAGAAAAAGAAAAAGAAAGTAACATGAAATTCGAAAAAATCTTCGAGAAAGAAAAAAGAAAGGAGTTAGAACAATCCAACTCGGAATTTGTAATAAAAATCGTTAAATTGATACGGATGTGGCTATTGTTTGAACCAGGGATCAATAAGATCCGAAAAAGCCAAGCAAATTGGTGTTTACAAAAATTACGCTTTGAAGCAGAAGGTGGAAATTTCAATTTTCGGAAAGAATATTGTGAAATTCTTTGTGAGTGCCTTTTAGATCGGAATTTATGCGAACAAAATCTGAACGAAATTAAACAAGCATTTGAAAATATTGAATTGTGGTTTTTTAATAAGATCGAACCATTCCAAGAGAGTCTTGATAATATTCTTGAAAATATCCAAGAAAACATTAATGTAAACACCCAGAATAATAACAACAATAGTAATAGCAACAGCAGTAACAATAACAGCAGCAACAACAACAACAGCAACAACAACAACAACAGCACCACCAGTACCAACGGCAGCAACAAGAAATCAAAAAAAGAAAATGTACTTGAAAAAAAGAAAAAAAAAAGAAAAAAAACAAAAAAAGAAAGATTTAATGATCCAAAGATGTTTATTTTACAGGGGAAATTAAAATTATATAAATTATGGTTAAAATTATTCAATAACCCAAACGAGTCATTTACAAATGAACAATTCAGAGAATTAAAAGATATTTTTTTTCTTTTTAATAAATCATTATCAATGTTTGGTGATAAGAGAGGTATTCAAGAATTTTTATTAATTAGATGGTTAACCTGCTTCATTATAAAAATAATCTTGCAAAAGACCGCTGTGGATTCGAAAATGGTTAAATTATTAATTAAATATATCCAAAAAGGATTTTTAAGATTAATTAATTTTGATAAAGATTTATATATTCTAAAAATGTACACTAGCTACATGATATATATCACTGCTTATTTACCAAATAAATTACACCCCTGTTTTAAATTTGAAAACAAATCACTGTTATATATTTGTTTTGAAAAAATACATTCTATTATTAATAAATTTAATAATAATCATATTAAGACTAATAATAGTCAACTCACAGAAAATGAAAATAAAAATTCAAAGATAAACGAAAACGAAAACGAAAACGAAAACGAAAACGAAAAAGAAAACGAAAACGAAAACGAAAACAAAAACAAAAACGAAAACGAAAACGAAAACGAAAATGAGAATGAGAATGAGAATAAAAATGAGAATAAAAATGAAAATCAATTAATATTTTTAAATATGAAAAAAAAAAAAAAAAATGATTTAAGAAATATTTGGAAATATAAATTCAAAATTGAAACATTTCTATCACATAAATTCCCATCAATTCAATTATTTATTAATTTAATAAATACAGGAATCTCTTGTTCTTTGGTTTTAAACCCCGTTAAAAGAAATAATTTTTTATTAAAATTCTATGAGCGATTTAAATTTGATCTTGCAATAGTAAATTCTTTAAAATTACTGAAGCATTTTACTAAGGGGTTTGAATTAATGCTAAAAAACACTTATTCTTTTTATTTTAACCAGCAAAAAAATCCAAAAATGAAACAATTGGACATCTGTACAATAAATTCATTTAAAGGGATTGTTCTTGGCTTGTGCGGATTCAAAGCAATGAAATTTCTTGACCAATCATCTTTAGATTTGATGAAATTGAAAATTAATTTAGCATCTAAGAATAATACCAACAATGATCGAAACAGCAATAGAAATACCAGTCATCGTAGCAGTGGCAATAATAAGCAATATCAAAAAACAAATGTACAGTTTAAACCAAATGTCAATATTAATTTAGAAGAATCAAATGAAAAAAAAAAAAAAAAAAAAAAAAATGAGTCATATCTATTATCATTATTTTTAATTTCAAAAGTATCTCTCGAAATATTTCTAAAAAAATTTCAAAGCAATTTACCCGTTTTATATAAAATATATTTTCTCTTTGCCAATATTTCGATGAATTGCTGCAGACTAAATATAAAATTATTAAGTTCTGGGAATAAAAATCTCCATCAGCAGATAAAGCAGGACCTTAACGATACATTGATTTATTTTAAAAAGTGTTTAATATTATCGGTTAAAAACCCACAACGGATTCATAGAATTTTTAAAAAAACTATTTCCTTTTTGCATTGGGCCACATATGAAATAGATTCATCGGTATTTTTTGTTAGAACAATTAGCACCTTATTATTATATTTAAGGCTGCTTTTAGATAAAAGAAAATGGCAAAATCAAAATTTATTAGATTCCTTATTTTGGTTAGTCAAAATTAGAGACGATTATGATTCCAAAATTTTATTTAATAGTAAAATAAAAAAATTTAAACTTTCGTCAACAAAATCCAAATCTTCTTCAAAAATATATAGAATACTTTTAACACCCATTTATTTAATTTTTATCAATAAAAAAATCCCTAATCGTATCAATTTACAAGCAATTGTTCATAAAGAGTTATTAACAAAAAATAAAAATACAACCTTTAATATAAAATTAAAGGAAAGTATCCAAAACAATCATGAAAGGCAGAACCAGAACCAAAACCAGAACAAGAGCCAGGGCCAGAGCCATAATAAAATAGAGAATGATAAAAAAAAAAATTATAATGATCACGATCAGAACAATAATAATAATAGTAATAAGGTGTATGATGGGAACGATAATGAAAAAAATAATAAGAAAGACAATACATATAATAAAGGTAATAATGATTCTGATGGCGAGAATAATAGCAATGACCACATTCTGAACGAGGAAAAAGCAAATCAAGAAGATTATCATATAATCCAAAAAAAAATACCAATCCGATATATTGACTCAATCTCGATACCAAATAAAAGCTTTTCAAAGTCATTTTCACAAAATGAAAAATATTATAAAAACATTTTAATTTTACAATTAAAAAATAAAAAAATGAATACCACCCATAGAGTGTTTGCCTTTAAAAACAAAAAACAAAAAACCCATTTCAATAAAGCAATAACGCCCTTAATCGACCTTTTCCCTAATGGTATTTATGACGAACACATCGAATTTATTAAAGCATTCCCAGAATGGAAAATTAGTTATGATCTGTTGAATAAAATATCTTTAATTAAGGATAAAAAAATTAAAAAAAAGGAAATTATAGAAATCGCTTCAATTTTGAATCGATACCTATCAAAATTAAATATCGATTTTCTTTGTAATCATCATGATTTTGGAAATTATTGTTTTTAAAATAATTTAATCTACTTTTTTTTAATTTTTGTTTGTATTCGTTATAAAATTAATTAATTAATTCTTCATTTTTTTATTGTTTTTATTTTTATTTTGCTTTGTTTTTAAATTGTTTTATTGGCGTTTAATTGAATAATATAAACCAAAATTCAAAATTTTACACATGGTTAAAACTGTTGAAAGCAATGACAAAAATACAATTTCATTCAAATTGCAAATAATTTTGATTTTTTGAAAAATTTGAAAATCATTTTTTCATCTTTGAGTTTTTTGTTTTCATTTCGTTTTTTGAATTGAGGAAAATGCTTTGTTAGATCAAAATTTTTTTAAAAGATTGGTATTAGGTTAAAGTTGATATGTTCCAAATAGAAGAACTTAAATAAAATTTGTTGATTGTTATCTAACCTTTGGTGGATCGATATTTCCAAATTGAATTACAACAAATTTACACAATTCATTTTTTTGTTTTGCCATCTCCAAAATTTTTAAAATACTTTTTGGTTTATTAGTATTGATAATTATTTATTTTTTGTTTTATGTGTGTTGTAATTTATAAACAATTACTCACAATCCAATTAGTGAATGGTTCTAATTTGGTATTATTTGTGGAATTAATTAAATAAGATTTTTAACTTTCAAAAATTCAATTTTTGAAAGTTAAAAATTATGAATTGGGGTTAAGTAATCAAATAAGGGACAAGATACATAAATAAAATAAAATATTGAAGCCAAAATTCTGAAATAAACATAAAATATATAACATTTACACTGTCTCAAAATATTATTCAACATTCAACATTTTTTTGGAATGGAATTTATATATAAACCCCATTTAAAAATTTTGGAAACACTCAAAAACTAAAAAATATGCAAATGAAAAAAAACTCAATTTATTATATTTTTCAAAATGTAATATAAAAACACATTTTAAGTTACATAGTATTAGTGTTTTTATAAATAATCATTTTTATCCAAATCAAAGAAAAAAATATAAAACAAAAAATCGAAACAAGTCTATCCAAAAAAATCTGTTTGTCCAAAATAATGAAACGAGTGGAACAAAAATGTATTTGTTAATTTGTGGAAATTTTAGTAACAATTGTTGATCGATCAACGGGTAAGATACCATCTCCCAATTTTATCTGCTTTTTTTGTTTAACAAACTCTACACTAACCTTCTATCAACCGAAGAAAAAAAAATCCAGATCTAAAGAAACAGATTAAGTAACTGGAAAAAAGGAACTGAAAACAAAAAAAAAAAAGAAATAGTTAGTAAAATCAAAATTCTTTCTAAATTGAATTTAAAGTTTAGTATTGTTATTCTTTCAATTGTTTAAACTGTTTCAAAAATTTTGGAATTTAGTTTATAATAAGAGATTTTCATCAAAAATATTTCTTTTCTTACAATTTCTTAGATTTTTTTGAGATTATTATTATTATTATTAAAAAGTTGTAGATGAACTTCACTTTTTACAAAATCAATTCTTATTTTATTCTTTCGTTATATTTTATATTTATCAATATTCTCTTATAGCTACTAAACACAATTAAAGAATACCAAATAATTATTGAAAAAATCAAAATAAAAAATTTTACATCCAATTTATCCCAATTGTTTTAAGTGAATTATATATGTTTAAAGTGTTTAAATCAATATTTGAAGAAAAAAAATCGATATAAAAATGTTAAATTCAAAATCATATTCTTCATTTTCCCAATTTTGTTTTTTTTTACAACATTTAATTATTTTCTTCCAAAATTTTTTTTATTTAAAAGATTGATAGTCACTTGTAAAAATGTGTTATTCTAATGTTATTGAAACAATGAAAATTATTTTTGAGAAATATAATTTATTTCCATTGGGATTTTATTTGAATTTTGAATTGGAGATTAAAATAAAGAATATTTTTATTTTTCTCAATGTAGTGTGGAGAATTTTAATTTTTCAATTTTTGAGAAAATATATTTGAATTATTGATTTTATCCCATAAGGGCTTCAACTATTCTTGGATGTTTATTATTCCACTTCTTTCTTATTTGCTCTTGAAAGTCCCGTTATAAAAAATAATTGATGTTTTAAAAAATCTTGACTAGGTGACAATAAACAATGTTTATTTGTGGAATACAATATATTTTTATAAATATTAAATATATAAAGTTCGTAAATTTTTTTTGTAGAGTTTTTTGTATATAATTCTTCTTGATTTTTTTTAAATTATTAATGAGAATATTTCTCATTTCTCTTTCATAAATTAATAAATCTTTTACATTGAAATAATTTTTGATTCAAGGAAGTAAAATCATTTTTTTATGATTTAATTGTACTAAATTGTAGAAAAAAATACACTATTTATCAAAATAAACTATTAAAAATACTAACTTTTTTTTTAAAAAAAGTGTTATTTTTTTTTTATTTTTAGTTAATTCAATTTTTTAATTAAATAAATGAGAAAGGTAATTCTAATTTCAATTTTATTATTGAACAAATAATCAAATTTATCTTCTATTTAATGTATTTTTGATATTTTTTTGTTGATAATTGGAGCCAATGTGTCAACATTTGATGAGAAACAAAAAGAATTCAAAATCAATTGAACTATTATCAACATCTTGTACTTATAAAATTAATAACTTTAAAAAAATAAAAATGAAAAATTTAATCAATTTTTCTGAATATAAACATAATTTTATGAAAAAAATCGAAAAATTCACAAAATATCGCCAAGTAGCATTGTTAAAATAATAATAATAAAAAATTCCTTGAATAAAAATCGTTTTTGAGGCTAGAGTTACTTATTGTCGATTTGATCTATACCCAAGATTCAATTTCCCAATATCCTTTTTAGTATCAAGTTGAACGCCCAGTATGGATCAAATACATCGTAAGTGACAATGTCCGTAAACTGAATTGAAAGACAAATAGAAAAAGATATTAAGGGATTAAAGTTACAATAAATTCTTCTATAATCAAATATTTTTTAATTGGGTATTAATGATATTAGTGTGGTATGGTCCATAGCTCCATAAAATCTATTATAAATTTTATTATACAATAAATATTGGATTTTTTATTAACGATCAAAATTAAAAAAGTGTCATTTTGAAAATTTTTTTTTTCTTAATTCCTTTTCCAAATCTAAAAATAGAAACTCAAAATAATATTATTTTACCAGCATTTAATAGAACATATTTAGAACTTCCAAAAGCAACTATTTCTTCACTTTTCTAAATTTAAAAAATTAAAAAAATTATGGATTCTATATAAAACATAAGAAACTGATTAGTTTTATTGTCTTTTTATAAAACTAGTTGTAGTCATCATATAACCCAAATTAAAAAAATATTTTAATAAAATAATCTATTCATTAATGAATTATTTGGATGCTTAAAAAAATTGAATTTTTTTAGCAACTAATCTATATCCAATACAAATTTGAGAAAGATATTTTACAATTTTGTGGTCTGAATATTGATAATTCAACTTTTAAATTTATGGCGAAATACAGATTTTATTCTGAAATTGTTGAGTTTTGTACTAATACTTATATTCAATATTAATAGTGAGATCAACAAATTTGTTCATACTACTATACTAATCAGGATTTTTAGAGATATTTGGGCAATTGTTAAATTCTGTAACTTACAACCAACAACAACAGACTTTAATTTTAGACTTATGTGAGGGAGATGTAAATACCTAGAATTACTAAAATTCTAATATCAAAAAACTGTTGATATTTTTCATATCTTTATAAAAATTTGATTATTGAACTTGCAATATAATACTAACTTTTAAAGTCAGAGAAATGTATTATTGTGTTTAACTGATAATTTTAAATTGGATAAGAAATCATTTTTTTCAAAACCTTACAAGCCCAATTTCAATTTTTTTTGATCTTGTTTCAAAATTTTTTAAAACCACCAACTAAAAAAAACAAAACTATTTGAAATAGGGTGAATAAAAAAAACCTACGTATGAACGTTTCTCCAAAACTAGTTTTTTCTGAAAGTCCCTTGCCTTACTTAAGGAGTTTGGTGAATACAAAATCCATGAGTGATGTTGAATTCATAGTTGGCACGAACAAAATACCAATCTATGGGCACAAATTAATCTTATCTTTGGCATCCTCGATGTGGAAGGAAATGTTTTATTCTGAAGGATGGAAAGAAGTGTCTCATGGTGTTGTAGCAAAGATCAAAATCCCTGATTTAGATCCTCAAACCTTTTTGGCTGTGCTCAACTTTTCATATGTGCGCCAAATAACTTTAAACTCCTCTCTGGTTTGGAATGTGCTTGAAGCTGCGGACAAATTCCAAATGTCTTCACTGAAAGAGCTCTGTATGCAATACGTTAATGAGTCACTAAGCCCCTTGGATTGCTTTGAAGTCTTAAAGCAAGCCGATCGTATGAATTTAACCGGTTTAATTGATCGTACTTTGAACTTCATTAAAAGGAGAGCAAAGGAAATCTTCCTAGTGAAGGATTGCCTCAATGAAATTAAGCACAAATATTTAATCAAATTGCTTTCTCACCAAAAATTGGATGTGCCAGAAATTGAAGTTTTCCGAAGGATTACTGAAAGGGGGAAATATTTGTGTAAAAAAGAAAAGCTTGAAATTACTACACAGGCCTTAAAATTAAAGATCCAAGACTTATTAAAGTTTATCAAATTGGACTTGATGAATGGTGAAGAGTTACAAGAAGTAAATGACTCTGGTTTCTTTCCTCTGAGAGATTTGTTTTATGTTCTTTCAAGTAGAAAGGAATTAGACAATGTCGTGAAACGTTCAAGAAAACGCCAAAAAAAGTCTTTATCGGATTTAAATGTTTTATTATTGGCTTGTGAAGTCTTGAAGGAAATTTATCCCTCCGATGAAGATCAAGAAACAAACCAAAACAATAGTCTAAATTTCCCTCAACGATTGCAACAACAACAACAACAACAAATTGTTGATCTTCTTGATGAAGGAAGTCTTCTTCGAAGCAATGAACAACGACAACAACAACAAGAACAACAACAAGAGCCCCTCGAAAGAGTTCACGTTTCTAGGTTAACTTCTGTTACTGGAGAGCAAAGAGTGAATCCACAGAATGTTAATTATCAACAAATACAGGAACAAAATGGACAAGAATTTATTCAAGAGATTGTTCAAAATTTATTAAATAATTCAGATAATAACACCAATAATCAACAATTTAATCAACAAACAAACCAGCCACAACAATTATTACCAGAAAATTTATTAATTACTAACGAAAATTTAAGTGATATAACAAATAATCATAATAATAATCACAACAACAACAATAACAACAACAATAATAATAATAACAATAATAATAACAATAGCAATAACAATGACAATAATAATAATAATAACAATAACAACACCAATAACAACAACAACAATAATAATAATGAAGATGAAGATGATAATAATAATACTGATGGCAACGAAGAAGAAAATATTCTAAATCAAGAGAATAATAATAATGATCAAGAAAGAAATACTACTCTGACAAATACAATAACAACGGAATCTACAACCGCTATGGAGTTTCCAAGACTCGACGAAAGAGAAATTTCTGATGTAATTAAATCAATAAAGTCAACAGGTATTCAAAAAGTTGATTTTATTGATCTCCAAAGAAAAGAGAACATCCCTTCGCTTGAAGAAATTCAAAAATATGATTCAATCTTTTTTTATACAAATGATAAATTTGAAGATCCCGTTGGAATTGGGAATCTTTTAGCAGATTATGTAGAGGACGGGGGAGGATTAGTTGTTTGTGGCGGATCTGCCTTAATTAAAAATTCAAAGGCTGAATTAAAAGGAAGGATATGTGAAAATGATTTTTTCCCAATCACAAAATCACATTTATTAATTGGCGATGATGAAGATCAAGGACTTCACATGGGTGAAGTGTTTAGCCCAAATCATCCAATAATGCGAAATGTTCAATCATTCCACGGCGGTGAATATTCTTATAGGGCATGCTTAAGAGAAAGAAATTCAGATTCCAAAATAATTGCAAAGTGGTCAGATGGGGTGATTTTTATTGCAGAAAAAAAAAAAAAAAAAAATTCAGGTACAGTCGTGGTTTTAAATTTGTATCCAGTCTCTGACGATATTTACCCGACAAGATTATGGTTAAGTAATACAGACGGTGCTACAATAATTGCAAATTCGGTGGAATTTGTTTCCAATAATTAATTATTGCTTTTAATATTTAAGGGAATAGTATTTTTTTTAAAAAAAATGAAAATCTTGTAGAGATCTCGAAAAAAAAATTTGTCTAAAATTTTTAATTTTTTTTTTTGTAAATTGTTTTTTGGTTTTTGAAATGGGTGAGTTAACTCCATCTAAACAATTAATTAATGTTGATTATATTTTTTTTTGAAATCCAAATTTCACATATTCTCAATATAGAAGAAAAAAGGAAATATATGACTTATGATTTTGATTTACAATTAAATTAATTCTTGAAAATTGGTGTAATATATTTTTAATTTGGAAAGTATTGCCTTATAAAAGAAAAAAATTATTTTCTTTTTTTGCTATTTTTAATTATTATTATTTCGATTAAAATCACAGTCAATAAAATAAATAGAAACATAGATGATTCAATAAATCTAAATATCTGATAGAAGTTTAATTAATATTTCTCAATGAAATTCAGATCTATTAAGTATTTTTTTTTTTTTTTTCTTTAAAGATTGAAAAAAGTCATTTTCTGAATTTGGAAAAATGAAAAAAAATTGAAAAAAACTTTTCAATTTTGAAAATTTTAATTAACAAACTGTTTAGTCTTATTCACAAGAATCATTATAACAATTTAAATCATTTTTGCCAGGAAAAAATTGATTTTGAATTTTTGAGGATAAAAATAATTAAAACCCAAAATATCTTTAAGAAAATTTTATATTGAAAAAAATCAAATTTCAGCTTAAAATAAAATCCCTTTTCTAAAGTAAAATTTTTAAATTGTTGGAAAAAATTATTGTTTAAACAATCCTTATTAAAATACTGCAAGATTTTTCAATATATTCTATTAAATCAATTTTTTGGTTAACCAAATGAATTATTTAAAAAAAGAAAAAAAATTCTTTTATTAAAATTCCGGTAAACGAAGATTTGTTATTGTAGCAATAATGAGAAATATAACCATTTTGAATCAAAAACATGATTTTATAATGTAAGAAATAAAATTAATTTGATAGGTTTCTTTTTCATAAGATAATAGAAAAAAATTTGATCTCACTTGAAAATTTTCTTTTTTGGGTTTTCTTAGTTGATCAGAATTTTATTACACTTGACGTATATAGAAAATCCGTAAGTAACGAATACCACCAATAACTTATTGAAATAAATTTCCTAATGTGTTTAGCATACTAATTATTTGAGTAATGTTGTCGGTATAAAAAATTATAAAAATATTCAAAAGAAGCCATTCTGTAAATAACCTTGAAAACTCACTTTTTCAAATAAACAGTTAAACACTTAACAAAACGAAAGTAAAATTTCTAGAGTTTAAAAATAATTTTTTTATTTTTAATATATTTTGACCTATTTTTTATTATGATCTTTCAATTTTGGTATCAGTTCTTTCCATGTAGAAGTTTAATTATAAGTTTGTTTTTATTGAATACCATAGAATATCTTTTAGAACTTGAATTTTTTTCATTTATAAAAGGCTTTTTATATAATGTTATTTCTATTATTAATTTGTATAAAAAAAAAATCATCCAATCAATTGTTAAAATTTTTATATTTTGAACTTTATCAGTATATAGTTGTGAAAAAAATATAGGATATGATTAAAACCCTTACAATTTTTTAATTGTGAATATTAGTAAAATTATTATGTAATTTCCTTTAGTTAAAATCAAATCCTTTTTAAAATATTCAAAATTTAAAAATTTTCACTCACCCACTTATTAGAATGATGATTAATAAAATTACACTAGTTCAAAATATCAATCAATCAATCAAAAAAACATCGATAAAAATTATCAAGTTACTCAACTCTTACAAAACTTGATAAAACTTGATTTTTTTTTAAAAAAAAGTAAATACACTTATACTATTAAACAATGAAATAAGTATTCTAGAGACACTTCACTTTAATTTACTTTAGGTAGGTTTAATACTCTCTTCATGAAAAAGATGGTTATTTTTAAAAAGGGTTTGATTGAAAATATTTCCAAATTACACAATGATTTTCATAATATTTACAATGAAAAATCTTGTAAGGGATTTTTATCATGTACATATTTTTTTCACTACCATACTTTTTACTTTGAAATAGGCATTTTATTCTGTAAGTCAGCACATAAATTTTTATTACAATTGGGTTAAGATTGAGTAAATTCAAAAAAATGATTAATTGTCTCCAAATTTTTACAATTTTTTTTTTTTTTTTCACTTTGAAAACATCAAGTCTAATGTTCAAAAATTATTCTTATACTTTTAATGCTGTTTTGATAAAAATTGTGATTTTTTTATTAAAAGTGATACTTTTTGGATCGTCAACAAACTTCCATAGAAAAATTTTTGTAGTCCAATTAATAACTTTTTAGATATCACACTTTGTTTAAAATGACTTGAACATTCATTGAGTAATACTAAAGCCATCAGAAGGATACCCATGAATTTTGATATAAATTAAATTTTAAAGCTGATATAGATTTTTTAAAAATTCACAAAGTAGCTGAAAAACACATTAAAATTTATGAAATAAAAAAAAAAAAGTTGTTTATTATTTGTTTCTTTCATAAATAATATACGGTTATGCACACAAATCCAATTAAGATCTTAAAGATGCAATAGAACAAAAATATAAAAAAATTTAAAAATTAATCTTTTCTTTGAAATTTTGAAGGGTTGTATGGTTGAAATCAAATACAATCCAAAAGCTAAACAATTCTTTAAATTGTGAAAAGTTTAATTCGTTGATCTAAAGAATTAATTTGTTGGTTGTTTGGGTAAAAAGATTTTTCTGCTTTTAGACATCATACAAGAACAATTAGGGTTTGGTATTTCAATAATTTGTACACCTCATTGGAAAAAGAGCTGAAGATGCGATACCACAGTTGTTATCTCTATTTCTGCTCATGTAGACATACCCGTTGTCTCCCCAGGATGTTCCCCATTGATTTTTCACCAGCCAGACATCCTGGCCGTCAAGTGTACCATATCCAACAACCAAAATGTCGTGATCTAAAAGAGATGGGGAGCACTCTTGCCCATAATAGACACCGCCTTTATAGAATTCAAAGCTCGCTGTGGAAGCGTCGATCGAAATTGAAATCGGGCCGAATTTCTGAACAGCGGTGGCAAGCGCATCTTCGTCGCCAGATTTCACAAAGACGATCTCACTACAGTTGACTTGCGATTTGCATTTGGATTTTGAGCATACCTGATCAGAAGGTACATAAGGATAATCTTGCTCCGAGCAAAGGCCACCATTTGAGGCAACCCATTCAAGCCCATGCTCAACGAGACAGCCATTGCACCCAGCACAGTTTTGATCACAGTCGATAATTTCAGATTCCGAGAGCGAGATTAATTTGCGGTTAAGAACAAAGTTCCGACCTTCCATCACGCCCGTTGCTGAGAATGTCCAGCATGATCCACAATCCTTTTGGTCTTTGATGGCTGTGACTGCGCCTTTGGTAACCCAATTAACAACCATTTCATCGGGGCTTGTGGATTCCAGATGGCCCTTCTCTGAAAAAACCTTATATTTTTTCCTCTCGTCCAAATTAATCTTCTTTTGTTGCAAACCTGCAAGATACTCTTCTCTTGTCCAGTCAACGAATTGAGTTATACCCATCTTAAATGTAACTCCTTCAAGTGAATTATGCTCTCGGATCTGCTCCAAATTTTTTTTGAAGATTTTTAAACGGAACATTGATTCTGACTCGGTTTCATATTTTTTCTTGAATTTTGAATTGAAAAGTTCAAATAAGAATTCATCTTCATGATTTAAATTCTCAAGTTGTAGGTATTGGGAATCGGACTTGTCGTTGGCTTGAAGTGGCTTTTTACTTTGGGTGCTTTGTGCACAAACATTTATTGAAAAAACAAGCAAAACAAGAAATAAGCAAAATCTCATTTGGCTGTGTTCTTAATAAAGAAAAAATTTCGAAAATGATTTTTTGTGATTCAACATTAAAAATTCAAGAATATTAGTTATGCAAAAATGATTTTGATTTCTTCAGCCTGAATTGTGTTGTTTGAAAGTGAAAATCATAAAGTTAGGAAGTGGAAAAAAGTCCTTTTAAAAAAATGTAACAGGAACATATATCACTTGGCTTCAGATCACAAATACCAAGTTCAAATACTTGTTTTTTATTCTGTGAGCCATTCGATTCTGTGTAAAAAAATCATTATTTTTTTAAATGAGTCGAAAAAAAAAGTGAAGGAATAATAGGAGAATTTTAAAAAAAAGTTTGAAAATTTTTTTATCCTAATTTTCAATAAAAGCATTAGATTGGTTTAAATGTTTAGAAACGATATAAAATTCTGTGGTCTTCAAAATACTCTTTTTCACTATCCTGTTTGAATGTAGAGTAAATTGGAAGTTTTGTAAAAGGAAAATTACACAAAAATTTTTTTAGAATTTTTAGATTTATCTGTACCTGATCAAAAACTCTAGAACACTTCCTACTCAAGCTACTTTTTGTATAAAAATAAATTGAACCTAATTTTTGTTTATCTTTTTACAAAAATTGGTTTTACAGGTCCTTGAAGAATAAAGGAGTAAAAATTTTAACTTTTTTTTTTTTTCTTTTTTCTTTTTCAAGAGAAACTTTTCAAGAAAAAGATTGTAATTTGATCTCTATTTATTTATTTGATACTTATTTAATAATTGTTATATAGGTGAGTTGAAGAATTACAAACGATGATCAGTTTGGAGAATTGATAGAAGTGAAAATAAACGATAATTTTTTCTGTTTAAGGTTTACAATCCCAGAAATTTGAAAAAAGATTATCTTGTCTCGTGTGTTACTACTTGTTAATTTGGTTCTTAGCTGATCGATCTTGTACTTGGTATGGATTTTAATAGTGATACAAAATGGCAATTTTTGACAATTTATTTTTTTTTTTTCCTAAATCTGATTTGAAGAGTGTAAGATTAATTGGATGGAACTTAAGTTATAAAAAAATGTGGTTTGTAAGTTGTTAATTGAAATTTTTAATTATGGTTTTTTTTGGATCTTTTAAAAAATATATTTTTTCATTTGGTTAATTGACATAAAAGTAAATCAAGATTCTTTTCTACAACCCAAAATTCAAAAGTTATTCTTGAACACCTATCAATCTATTAATCTTACACTCTTCAAATCGTATTTCGGAAAAATAGAAAAATAAATTGTCAAAAATTGCCATTTTGTACCACTTTTAAAATTCATACCAAATATAAGATCGATGAGCTAAGAACCAAATTAACAAGTAGTAACACACGAGACAAGATAATCTTTTTTCAAATTTCTGGGATTGTAAACCTTAAGGGGATGTAAAATAAAAAAAATCTTCAAGTAAAATTTAAAAGCAAATTCAAAAAAAATTTACTGAATCTTGAAATTTGAAATACAAAGTAAAAATTTGATCACTTCAAAAACAAACTTATTTTTAAAATACTATTTTATGATGTGAATTATTGTTTTTTAAAAAGTTTGATCCAATTTTTCACATTTTTGTAAAGTTCAAAAGCCATTATATTTCTGAGAATTATTGTCATAAAATTATTTTCTTTGAAACAAGATTGAAATCTTATTTTATTAAAGGGTAGAGTACTAGAATAAACTTTACAAATAAAACCCTAAAGTTCTATAATAACACAGTTTAAAAAAATCTAATTAATTTCCAAAAAATTACAATAATTATTTTAAACTTGAAAAAAGTTAATTTTTGGATTCCATGAACAGTTCAAATCAATTTTATCTTTTATTTGAATAAAAAACCAGAAAAATAGTTAAAAAAGTAAATTAAAAAATCTCTCAACATACTTTTTTAAAACCTGGTAAATTCAACTTATAATCTAGAGAATAACTTTTTAATTTGATTATTTATAATCAATTTTTAATATCCTAATCTTTCTTTTTTCAGTGATTTATTAGTAAGACAAAGATTAAATGTATCAATAGACTTTACTATTATTTCTCAATTTTTTAAAATATTTTCAAACAATTTGAACGAATTCAAATAAATAATTCTTTTAATACAGAAAAAATAGATATTCCGAAATAACTGATTTCAATCTGAGAGTTCCTTGTGTATACTCAGAATATTTGATAAAGAATATTGCAAAATCTTTTAAATTTCTTGAAATTTAATAAATATTTGTGAATAAAATAGATTATGAATTTTTTTTTTAGATCTTTATGGATTCAATATTTGATTAATTTTTATTATATTTTTAAAATAGGATTAAGTTTTCAAATTTTTTGGTTCATACAGTCTCGTAAATGACTAAAGGTGAGATTTCTTCAAAATAATTTTTTTTTTTTGCAAATTTCTCTTTTTCTAATTTGATTTAACAATCTTCAAACAAAAATGATCCAGATCTTTTGACTATAAATTTCATTAAGAGAAATGAAATCATTTAAAAATGATAAATAATTTCTCGAAAGTTAACAAATGATGTTGCTCATCAGCTTAAATTGTGTCATTGCACAAATAA
Source organism: Anaeramoeba flamelloides (assembly GCA_027625915.1). NCBI lineage: Eukaryota > Anaeramoebidae > Anaeramoeba > Anaeramoeba flamelloides. The sequence goes on from JANTQA010000063.1 coordinate 2,747,764, forward strand.
TTGATCTATTACCTTTGGTAATAAAAATAAATTAGAGTTACTAGTAACTTAAATATCATATTTCTATAAGACTCTACAGAAAATTTAAATGATTTTTTTCATGAAAAGAGGTAGTTTTATGGTTCTTTTTAATTTTTTGGTTTTTTTGTGTGTATTTTGCAAAAGTTTTTAGAAAATTTTGTTCTTTTTTTAAAAAATCTAATAGAGCCTTTGTTAATGTAAAACCAATTTACAAAAGGATAATATTTTCAACATTTTTTTGAAATTTTTTTATATTTAGCTGATGAAAACAAATCCGATACAAGTCCACCGTATTAAAATTTATATTTTGAGGCAAAACTGACTTTTATTTATATTTTTTAGTTAACACAAAATATACCAATACATTGAAATAACAAACTTGTCAAAAATAAATTGATATCACAATTTCCAATCTATTTTTTTGTAAGTTTCTTGATTAAAAAATGTAAAAAAGAAAAAAAAGTTTATATTATTCCCCATTTATTCTTCAAATACTAGTATTTAAAATTAATACTTTGATAATTTTTTCTTTTAATTGATTTTGCTTTTCATTTTCAGGTTTCTGTGATTCTTCATAAAAAATCATGTTTCAATTTTTTTCCCAAATGGTAAGTTGTTTTTCAAGGTTCCAAATTCATAAACAGATAATCAATTTTTTTATTTCATTACATATTGGGCTGTTGTATTCGGGAATATAACAAACAATAATAATAAAATCAAATAATATTTCAAAAATTTATGTTCGTTTCAAATTCCTTCAAATGTAATCAAAAATAAAATTAAATAATAAAATCAAATTATAAAAACAAAATAAAATGTTTTGAGTTAGTAAACGATTATTAATATTTGTGTTAAAAAGTCAACTTTTTCTTTTTTCTTTTTTTTTATATTTAAAAATTTTTATTATATATAGTTTTTATATTTAATCTTGCTTATTCATGATGTTTGGGAAAGAATATTAAATCCAAATAAATTTTTTTTCAAAATTGATAAAAATGTATTTTGAATTAAAGCTTTCCTTCTTGCCAATCAGCAATTTCCCATTTGGTTTCAATTTCAACTGGTTCTGTTATATTAACACCTTCTTTTGTTATTTCTGCAAAAACATAGCGATTGATAGTTCGGCAATCTCTGTAAAATAAAACAGTTAAACAATCACGAAGTACCTCCAATGCCTTATCTCTTTCCATGTCTTTTTTATAAGCTTTTCTCATTAATGGTAATGCAAAATAGGTTCCATAGCCGGTTGCAATAATATCATCTTCAAAATAAGAGCCCCAAAGATCGACAGTGCCCATGTGTCTAATAGTGAATTAAAAATTTATAACAGATTAATGGGAAAGTAAAACAAAAATAAAACAAGAAAAAAAAAAAAATTAAATAAAATCTTGTGATTAAACAATATTAAAAAAAAATATATATAATTCTTTAAAACTCCAAAAGAAAAAAGTGATAAACAGAATAATAATAAGGTTTAGTGTTTTTTTTTTTTTCTCACTAATTTATTAAGGCTAATTTTATTTTCCCAAAGACAATTGTAGTGAATATTTAATTGGTTTGTTTTATTTAGGATCAATAGCCTTGTGAAAAGAAGTGAAAAAAATAATACTTGATTTATATTCCATACAAATTAATTCACCTTGATCTTTTACTAATTTAAATATAATAAATTGATATAAAAAATGTGTTATATTTGCTATTTATTATTTTAGGATTTCTATTATCTTTTTTCCTATTTTACCCTTAAATTCTATAAGGATAAGAATTAAAAAAAAATTTGTTCATCCATTATCATAATCTAATACGAATTTAAGAATTTTCATATGTCATTTTAGACATTTGACGAATTTGTTTGTAGTCTATTATTTTTTAGGATTTAACTCAAATTTAGAAAATTAAATTAATTGATCAAGATTTAGAGTCTTATTGTGTATGTGTTTAAATGTTTTAAATTTCTGATCATTCAAAAATTATTTTCAAAATTACAAATTTTTATAGAAAAAAGTAGAATCCCATTTTATAATTTTTTAAAAAAAATAATTGAGAAAATTAACAATATATTGAAATATCAAAATGGGGTTTGAGGAATTTTTTTCGAAGCAAATAGACTGATAATGATTTTTGAAAATAACTAACAAATAAATTTAATTATTTAAAAGTATTGTTTTTTTCACAAAATTTACCTTCAGGACAATTGGCGCACCTTTTCAATAATTTTTCTCTTCCTAGAGTTTTAAAAACAAAATTGAATGAATTAAAGAGTTTTTATCAAAATTTTGTTTTACACTTTCTTGATCCCTTTAGGAATTGGAAAATAAAATTTCAATTAACTTTTCAGATTTAATGATTTTCAGACAACCTGTAAAAATGTATATCTAATGTTTAAAATTATAGCTCTTTGATCTAAAAGTGAAAAGAGATTTTATAAAAAAGATGCATAAAAAACATTAAATTGTACATTTTTGAAACATTTTGGTGCAATATTTTTTTTCGATCAAAACCTTTTTCTCAAATCTAAAAATTAAGTAACAATTCCAAAATAAAAAAAAAATTATGAATGGGAAACAAACCAAACTGAAAAAGATAAACAAAGATTGCAAAATAAAATCAAAAATTTTACTCGTTTTTTATTTATTTTAAAAGGAGGAAATTAATTTCCTCTTACAGCCGTTAGGTTTTTTTTAATTGTAGAAATAAATAGAAAATTTATTTAATTTTCTGTTTATTTCTTAAATTAAAAAAAAAATCTGTTAGCTTTTCTTGAGTTTTCTGTTTATTCCAATTCAATAGATTTTCGTTAGGTTTTTTTGAGTTTTCTATTTATTTTGAAACTCAAAAAAACCTAGAACACTTCGCAAATAAAATAGAAACCCTCAAAAAACCCTAGAACACTTAATAAATAAAACAGTAAACCTCAAGAAAACCGCCGTTAGGGTTTTTTTTCCTTTTTGAAATCAAAGGAAAATTTCAGAATTTTTTTAATATCTTATTTTAAAATTAAAACCGCCGTTAGCTTTTCCAGAATTCAAAAGAATTGAGTAAAATCTTTGATTTTTCTCCATTCTTTTAAATTCTGGAAAATCTAGGCACTCTACGACACTTAACTGTACAATACGACACTTGATGACTTTTTAATTTCTAGATTTTTTTTTTTGAAATTTCAATTAAGAATCATAATTTGAAAAAAATCTTAATGAATTAATTTGAAACCAAGACAGTTTGGAATTATTTTTATTAATTAATAATCTTAAAACCTATCAATTTTACGCTTAAATCCCTGAAAGAAAAATTTAAGTATAAGAGGGACTAGAGTGTATTTGGATTTATTGGTAAGGGTTAAGTGCTCAAGAGCTCTTAATCTGTTAAAGAGAGAGTTTTGAAGTGACTAAATTTGTGACTCCTAATTCAAAGAGTAGTCAAAAGAATCTTTTAATTACAGTCATTAGAAGTATTTTAAACTCAATTTAGTTTTCTGAGGGACTAGAGTGTAATTTACACTTCTTCAATGATAATAATAATAATAATAATAATAATAATAATTTTCTTTATCACATTTACTTATGATAAGGTGAATAATGATTCTTTATTGTGAAGAATATCTAAAATATTATTCTTGTTTTTTTTTGTTGTTGATTTGAATTAATTCAAAAAGTATCATTGTTATCAATACAAAAGTATTTAATTTTTGAATTGTATTTGTTTTTTTAATCTTAATTAGTTATAGACAAGCCCATTCAACCAAATGCTGGAAAATTCTATCACTATTGAAATTGAAGTAATTAAAGTAACTCATCAAAAATAAATAAATAAAAATCACATTTCAAAGTTTGATCTCGAGAAAAATAATTCCGTCAGAAAAGGGTAAATGAACAATGTGTTTAATAAAGTATGACCAAGCAAGTTGTTAGAGGTATCTTTAAAATTGTAAACAAACTTCATTATACCTATTTTTAGGCTTCCATTAAATACTTGCTTGTCAGACTTTTTTAAAAAGACTTGAAAATTGAAAAAAATTATTATTTCAAAATATTATATTCATAAACAATTTCCATACATTTTTTTCAAATTTTCAATGAAAAAAGAGTCACTGGTTTCAGAAAATTAGATTATAGCGTTATTCAATAATTTTCAAAAATCTTGGGATCATAAAGTTTTCAATAAAAAAACTTTTAAGATAAATTAAAATTGGAATAATTTAAGTAAGATGGTAAAAATAAAGGTTAATTTGTTTTTGTATTTCACAATTGAAAAATAAAATTGTTGTATTTTGAAGTTATCCTATCAAATAATCTTTTTTAGTATTTTTTATGTTGAAAAATTACGTAAATGATCGCATTTGAATGAGATTGTTTATAACTTTGATCATTTACATGGACAGCTTTAATTACCTCAGTTCCTTTGGTTATAGAATCACTAAAATTTTGTGATGGGTAGCTTTTATGAATCGAAATTGATAAAGAAAAGTAAAAAAAAATTAAAGATAATGGCTCTCTCATTTTTAAAAATATCTTCCTGACTGCAATGAGAATAATTTTAAGAAACATTTGACTTTTCTAAAAATTCAAGAACAACAACCAAAGAAAAAATAAAAAATAAGAAAAAAATAATAAAAAAAAAAAAAATAAATAAAAAAAAGAAAAAGAAAAAGAAAAAAAAAAGATTCATTTACACTTTTCCTTTTTCAAAACCAGCGACAACAACATCATTCCAAAGTGGATTAAATTTATTTCTCCTTCCATACAAAACACGTGAAAGATAAGAATGAATTTCACTTGGTAATAATTCGTCTTCTTCTTTTCCTGATTCAACAAGCTCTTGGTTTTCGATAATTTTTTGTCGAAGGATTTTTGTTATTTCTTGAAAATCACTAAATTCACCCGTTCCTCCAATCACTGTGTGTTTTGTAATTGGTACAATTCTTCTAATGTCTCTGAATCTTGCCAAAGATCCATAAGATCCTGTTTGGTTTTTTTTAAAAAAATAAAAATAAAAAAATAAAAAAAAAAATGACACATAAGAATAAAAACAAGGAGAAATTTTTTTTTTTAATTTTTGTGAATTTTTTCTTTTTCTGGATTGTTGTTATTTTTTAGTGTGTTCAGAAAACAGAAAAAACAATGTCAAAATAAAGAAAAGCGAAATTTTTGTTTGGTTAGATCGAATAAAAACAAGCTATTTACCAAGGGTGTCAGAAGCAAGAATTACACCGTCTTTGTATTTAATTCCAAGAACAGAAGATCCAGTAACAATTGGCCGGCTATAAAAAAAAGAAAATTGAATTGTTTATTTAATGGGTACGTAACAAATTTAAGCAATCGGTTTTGGGTGAATGTTGAAAAGGAGAAATATTAACACCAAAAATTGGTTGTACATACAGAGTTTTTTTTTTTGGTTGCATGATCGATTAAATAAAAATTAACAATAAAAGATAAATATAAAAAAGTGTTTAGAAAAAATGGAAAGAAATATTTTCAAGTAAACTTCCTTGGTTTTATCGTGTGCTTTTCCAAACATAAAAATACTACTTAATTGATGAGATTGATAAGATTTTATTTGGTTTAAATTGAGAGACTTTTTATTATGTATATTACAGCTATTTAACTCAGATTCGAATTTGTAGGATTATGTTGACTCTTTTTATCTTCAAATTTCTTTTAATTATGAAAGTTTCAGACAAAAATTTCTTCTAATTTGATTTTTTTTGTTTTATTAAGAGCTGAACGATCGTTTTTAAAATTGGTTTTAATATTTCTCAAGTTTTTTTGTTAAAATTGTGATTTTTTCATTAACTCTGATACTTTTCTGGTATACACACAAGGGTCAGGAAACTTGTCAGTATATTTGATGTTTTAAAATGACATTAAATTCCAGATAATAAACCATTGAAGATGATTGGATTTGTTTTTTGGTAAACTAAAAAAGTATTTTGAATTTTATAGTTTCTGTTACTTTCCCCAAATTACTTTCTTTCTTTTTTAAATACAGCATAATGTTAGAAAGTACATCAAATATTTGATAAAGTTTCCTGAATCTTGATGAAAGATTGTAAAAGTATTGTCTTTAATGAAAAAAGACTGATTATTCTTATGAAAAACTTTTTAAAATTTATATATTATTTTTGGTATTTGTGATCCGAACTTTCAGTAATTTTTTGGTTTTACTAAACAATTTTAATATTATTTCAAATAATGAAAATTTGTTTTATTAATACTTTATCAATGATATTTTACTTTTTTTTTTCTTTTATCAATTACATTTATTATTTGATTCACAAAAACTGAAAAATAATAATATTTATTTTACTAAATCTTTTCTGAATTCTTGCTGAACACAGGTATAAAATTCTTAAAAATTGGATTACTTAGAAAATTTGAAAATTATTTCTGAAAAACTAAGTTCAAATTTCTAATTCAAAAATTACAATAAGTTCTTTTATTTTTTATTGTTTTGTCAATAGATGTTAGTAAATATTTTTCTATTGGTGATACAGCCTTATCAACTTAACAAAATCAATTTTTTTTTTTGTATATTTATCAGAGAATGATTATTTATTTTTAAAATTTGTGATTTTCAACATTGTAAAACATTTGCAATAAAAAAAATTATTCATTTGTGATAAATACTATTAAAAGTTACAAAATATTTTTTTATCTCTTTTTTAAAAATTTTCATCACAATGTTAATGGAATGATTGGAAACTTTTTAATACATTAGAACTTGTTAAAAGATTCGATTTTTGAAATGATATCTTAAATGATAAGTTTTGAAATTAGTGTTATTAGTATAGATAAAAATACAGAAAAAATTTTTTATATTTTTTTGAATTGATAAATAATTTTGAAATAAAAAAAAATAACCAAAAACCAAGAACAATATTAAAGACAAATTATTTTATATTGAATTTAAAATAACCTTTAAACATTGAAGGTAAAAAACCAGTAAAAATTATAATTTTTTTTCAACAAAATTTCAAAGATTTGAGAAAATTATTGTTATTAAATTAAATAAGAAGAAAGGGATTTAAAAAGGTTACATTTTTATTGAATAAAAAAATTGGAATATATAATACTATTGTAAAAACTATTGCTAAAAATTGAGTTTTAGTTTATTGATGTAACTATAATTTGTTTTTATTCTTTTCCTAATAATTTTTTCCCGAAACTGGGAATTTTTTTGTCTTTTTATTTTTTATTTTTTTTTTTTTATTAAATATATGTATTCATATGGTAATACGTTTAAAAATTCCCATTTTATCAGAGGCTTAAAAATATTATCATTTGAGCTAATCCTTATTGATATTTTTTAAAGGTAAAAAACTAGTTGTCTGATCATTTTTCAAGACTGGAAATTTCTCTTCTTTTCTTTCTTTCTTTTTTTTGATTTATAAATAGCCAGATTATCAAAGATATATTGATATTATGTTGAAAGTGTAAAAATTAATTTGTCTCTTTCATCATTAATTTATAAATTGTTATTTATAAAAAATATCAAAGCTAGTTATTGAGGATAAGTAATCTTTTCAATTAAACTAAACTAAATTTCATAATAAATGGCCCATCTTACATTTGAATAATGAATTGCTTTTGTATCGTTTTGAAGTTTTTCCTCTCACAATGAAAAGTTTGCAAATAAATCATTTTTTCTCTTTTTTATTTTTTCAAAAGTGTTTTGTTAAAATGGAAAATGAAAATGAAAAATTTTAAAGAAGTAACCGATGAATTATGAAAAATTTTGGTTTTAAATATGAAAAAGAGATTAGATTTAGTTATTCAAATAGAAGGAGAATAGATAAATGTTTTTTTTTTACTTTTTTAAATTCTCTATTTTTTATGTAATGCTTCTTTCAAAATAAATGTCCCAATTTTTTTTAACAGTTTTTTTTATTTTTTTTCTTTGATTTTTTGATAAAAAATAAATATCTCTTGAGTATAGTATTGAATATTAAAATCGAAATTTTTATATTATAATAGATAAATTCAATTATTAAAAGTATTTTTATTTAAAAGTTGATTTTTAATGGGTCAATTATTATGAAAGATCGTTTATATTGTAATTTATTTGAATTTTTTTTTGATTCAAAAATTCCGAAATGATCCTTCTTGGAATTTTTTTTCAAACCATGGTAGAAAAGTGATTATAAGTTTTAACTTTTTATGTTATCAGTATATGGTAAAATAAACTAGGGAAATTATTTAAAGTGATTTCAAAAAGAAAATATTAGAACAATTTTAGATATTCTTCGCTGGATAAGTTCACTTTAATCATTTTTTTTACTTTTATTTATTGATATTACTTTTTGTTTCAAGTTTTATATTCAATTCCAATTTGTGTTATACTTTTTTTTACTTATCAATTCTTTTTTTTTTTTACAAATGTTAAATATTATTAGATTTAAAAAAATGGATTATAAAAATATATAATTATAGATTTATATATACACTATTTCCAAGGAAAGGGGGGTATATTTATTTTTAAATATTATTATTATAATCAGATTTAATATCACTATTAGAAGCTTTTAAAATCAGGAAATTTATATCTTATTTAATAATAATAATTTGATTTGTTTTTTTTTTTTTAGACATTACATTAATAAAATTACTTTAATTATCGGATCTCAATTTTATCTTATATCTTTGGAGCTGAAAAACGGACAATTATTATTTTTTTTTTTTTTGATTGGAAAAAATAATTTTCCTAAGAGGGTTAATCTTCTCAATTTTTTTAATGGGGTGGGAAGAGTAGAACTGTTTTTTATTGTTTAAAAAATTGAATACTTATATATTTCTTATTTTTTAAATAGATCTACCTTGAATTGTTTTTTTTTTTCCAAAAAAAGTACAATTTGTGTTTTTTTCATTATTTGAAAGATTTTGATTAATGTATTTTGAAATAAATACCACAAATGCTGATCCTTCCAGTATTAATATTTATATTAATTGTGTTTTTTCCAATTAAGGATATACACACCAACAAAAATGAATTTCTATCAAAATATTTAAAAAAATCAAACTTTTTTGAAAATATATTATATATCTAAAGTGTAAATTCATAATTTTCGATCTAATTTTTATTTATTAATAGACATATAATTTTTTATTTTGTATTATTTTCTCATTAAATGGCCACTTTTATAAATATAAGATGTACAATGAATAATATTATCAATTATTCTTTATCAAATACAAAGTTTTTTTTAGATTTGAAAAAAAATCAGTTTTTTACAATCGACCGAATCAAATTAATTTATTATTTATAGATACTTTCAAATATCATTCCATTTTTTTTTTTTTCAAAATAAATTATTTGGAAAAGAATATGAACTGGTATAAAAAATTATATTAAAGTGATTGTACCATAAACTAAATGCTCTGACCTTTTCACTGTGTAATAGTAAATAAAACCCTAAAACTGTTTCTTAGATTAAATTTTATTGTTTCTGAGCACAATAGAGAACACTAAATATATTAAAAATGATATTATAAACTTTATCATAAATATAATAGATATATATATATATATATATATATATATATATATATATATATTTGTATGAAATTGAAAAATGAAGGAAAAATCTGATTAAAATAATATCTAACTACTAAATTATAGTTTCTGAAATCAATTCTTGTTTTTCAAGGTTTGATTCATTTTTTTTTTCATTTTTCAAAATTTCAAAATTCAAATTATAATAAAATTATAAAAAAAAATATTTTCTTTGAAAGAAGAATGGAATCTTATTGACCATGTAAAAAATTACAAAAATATATTCTAAAAATAAAATGACATGTTGTAAAATAACCAGATATAAATCTTCTTGGTTTTTTATGATAAAAATAGTTATTTTAAACTTGAAAAAATTATAATTTCTTTATTAATTTCAGATTTCAAATCGATTTTTTCTCTTGAACAAAAAAAATACAAGAAAAATAATCAAACGAAGAAATTAATAATAGTCCTAAAATACTTTTTTCAAATCTGGGAAAATTGACTTATAATCATCAGGAAAAATGATTTAATTTGAATAATACCACCAATAATTAATCAAATAAATAATAATTATTTAAGTGGGTTAGTAATAATCTAAAGATTATCTAATCAATACAATATTACAATTGTTTCTCAAATTTGATAATATTCCGAAGTAAATAAAATTAATTCCCAATTTATAATTATAATAAAAATAATTAAACTAAATGTTTCAAATAATGTATTTTTATATAAACAGTTCCTTGTTTATACTCTTGGTATTTGAAAAGGGATATTGACTAGTCTTTTAAATTTCAAGAAATGTAATAAATTTTTGAAATTAAATAAACAATTTTTTCTGATCTTCATTTAAACTTTTTGTCTTTGAATTTTAGGTTTAGTTGTGAATAATTTAATGTTTAAAACATAAAATCTGTTAAATATGTAATTTTGATTGGGTAAATTTATAACTTTGATTTAGTTTTCTAAAATAAAATTGAAAAGTGGGACATGTCCACAACCTTAGAAATGAATAAAAAAAATAATAGATTAAATAAGGAAGAAAGACTACACAAATAAAAATAAATATATAAAATAAATTAGATGCAAGTTATATATACTTGGAATTACAATTAATTTGTCTTGCGAATTTCCAAATTATTGGGTTGAGATCTTTTTTACTTATGGCATCTTGAGACATATTGGTAAGGAATTAGACTTTACTAATGCCGAAAATTTCTTTTGTGATCATTATATATCACGATTCAGCTATTTCTTCTTTGGCAATCAATAATAAATGAGGCAGAATAATGTATTTTTTTGTTCTTTTTTTATCATTCTTTTCTAGTTTTTTCATATAGATAAATAATTAAAATGATTTTTGGAGCTTTGAAGAAAGAATTTTATTGATCAAATAACATAGAAAACTTGTAAAATATATTGTCCACAAGACTTTTTTAGGAAAAAAAATGTTTTGAAAGTATTTTTTGCAAGATACTAAAAATGGAAATTGAATCAACAATTCAAAACCTTTTTTTTTTTTGAATTTAAAAGTATCTGTTACATTCCGAAGATTAAGTGATCAACACCATCAATTTTTAGTTCCACAGTATGCATATCTTTAGGAATCGATTTTTTCTCAGAGATATGTTTATCTATTTATACTTTTTGAAAAGGCCTGTGGTTTGAATAAAGTTGTGTGGTTTCAACTTTGGATATGTTTATTTTCCATTAAGTTCTCTGAATGGTGGGTTCTTGTAAATATCTAAACAATTTCCAGTAATATGGGTTAATTGTTATATATTTTTTGAAAATAAGATTAAAGCTCGAGTCACTTACTGTGGATTTGATATATATTCAAGGGACAACTTGACACTAAAGGTGGATCTTGTGAAATTACCCTTCTTTTTGTTGACAAAATTCTAATAACTAAAAAAAAAAACACGATTCTTTTCTCTAAAAAATCCAAATAAACAAAAAAAAAATTAATAGGATCATTATTAAGACAAAAATCAATAAATAATAAAATTTATCTGATTTTGATCATAAAAAATATAAATTAAGAAAAAATAATTCCAAAATATCTTATTGACAAAAGCTTTAAACATAACGAAAAATCCAAAATAAATTAATATTGAATATTCAAATAACGAAAAAAAAAATTTTTGAGAGATTCTCTCATTGAAATAAAATTCTATTAAAAAACAAAAGTTGAAAAGATTTATCAATTCAAAAAAATTCAAATTTCCAAAAATTAATAGGGTAATCTTTTATAATTTTCAGATTAAATTTCTTCAATTTCAAGCAAATAGTTTTTTTTCAATACAGCCATCAAACTAATACCTGCACAAACTACTATAATCTGTTTTTCAAAATAAAAACTCTTCATTTTTTTTTCTACTTGTTCCAATGCAACATCCAATTGACTACCCAGTAGTATACCTAAATTCAACTCGTTTTTAATGTCAATTCATTGAGATTTTCAGTAAAATTTTAAATTAGTAATGAAATTAGTTCAAAATTATTTGTAATTTTCTCAAGTTTTTATGAAATTTTTTTGTTTATTTGATTACAAAATTTTCGATTTGTTGAGATAAATTTTCCAATTTGATAATTTATTTTTTGAATTTCTTTTTGAATAATAAAACTTTAAGAAATTATTACCATACTTACTTAGTGTTTGTTGTTGGTTTCTGTGATTAGTTAATGTTTCATTCTTCTCTAACAAAAAAAAACTATTTATATTTTGAAATATTGATTATAATTTTCAAAACACATTATTTTGACAACCGTATACCATTAGTGTTAGCCAATTTATTCTAATTTGTTGTTATTTGGTAACCCTCTGAATTTGACTTTGCATGAATTTTGTCACATTCTTTTGAGATTAAAAAAAAAAATCTTCGATCTCTCAAAAACCAAAACTTCAAAACTAACACAGCCGTTTTCATAATGACAAATCACAAGTCTAATTAGAAATTGAGTACCGATCTTTATTCCTTTTTTCGAAAAATGTCCTCAGTTTTTCAGATTTATTTTTGGTCTCGATCTTACATCATAGGTTGGTTGGTTTTTGATTGGTATTGAATTTAATACTATTAAATTACAAAACTTTTTTTTTCCATTTCAGAAAATTATTTTTTTACCAAAATGATTAGACACTTAATTCTCAATTTTATTTACACTTACAAACTCTCAGAAATTATGTAAAGTTAAGTTTCCAAAAAAATAAATTGATTTGCAAATAATTATTTGACTTTTACAAAATCCAAAAAGTCAAACAAAATGAATTAGATTGTATTATTGAATAGAAATTCAAATTCAAAGTATTTTTTAAAAATAGTTAATACAGTCCCCTAAAGTTGATAAATTGGTTTTCAGAAAACATTCAATTGAAACTCCTTGTGAAAATAAGTACTGAATTACTTTGAAAAAAAAACCACAAATTTTTCAGCCAAACAAAAAAAGTATTAACACCCTTTCACCAAAAAACAAGGAATAAAAAAAGTCTCAATTAGATAATCTTGAAAAAGAAAGAATTAATAAACAAAAGAAGTGTTTGTGTTCTGTAATTTGAGTGAAAACTAACACTCCTTTTGAGGATAACTTGAGGAATTGAGAAAAAAAACTTTACCATAAAAAATTGGTTTTAATCTAACGACACACAACCTCAAAAAAAAACCATTGTTCTTCTTACAATAATAAAATACTATTATCAAACAGACAACAAAATTTCATTTTTTTAAAAATATTCCTCTTTATGTCTTCTTTTATTTCAAAATGGTTAACTAAAGTATTAGGAAAAAAAATCCAGGAAACAATTCTACAAGACCCACAAAAACTCTCAATTTCTTTATGTGTGTCTTTAAATATTATACAACCAAAATTGATCAATCCAATTCACAAGTAAAACTTTCTTTTCTTTCACAAAAAAAAACAAAGAAAAATCAATTCTTCTTTTTATTTTTCCGATTTTAACTTGAATTTTTTCAAAATACACAAAACACATAGTGACAAAACAAAACTCAACTTTGATTCGTTTCTGGATGGATGTAAAAAATTAGGTATTTCGAAAAGAAAATTATTTGATCCCCAAAGTCTTTTACAAACAAAAGATTATAAACAATTAGCGGAAGTTTTAAATTTAATAAAACCCATGAGTGTTTTAACTGAAGAAGAAGAAGAAGAAGAAGAAGAAGAAAAAGAAAAAGAACAAAAAAAAATTGAAAAAAAACAAAAAGAAAAACAAAAAAAAAAAAAAAAACAAAAACAAAAACAAAAACAAAAACTAAAAGAAAAACAAAAAAATCACAATCCGAAAACTTTTTTAGTTTTGCGGGACATTCAGAACTATTTTGAACAATATTTTGAAAAAAATAAAATAAACAAAGAAGAAACAACCCAACAATTTCAACAAGAATTTGCATTAGGGACTAGTATATTTCAAACCCAATATTTTGAAAAAGAAAAAGAACAATCTCAACCTTGTACGATCAAATTAACTTTTGATGAAATTCATATAATTTTGATTGATTCTAAAGAATTAAAGTACAAATATGAAAACAAATGTCAAATACTCTTATCAAAAGCAAACCCATGTTCACTTAAACTTGTCTTTAATAAAAAACAAGAGGTTAGCCTTAGTTTTAAATCAAAATATGAGCGATTCAAATTTTGTATTTGTTTTTCTTTATTTCAGAATTACCCACAACGCATTCCACAAAATAGCAAGATTTCTGGGCAAGTCTTTGGCAAAGAAAACGAAATAAGGTCTTTAGCATTAAGGTATGTGTCGTTAAATAAAGCAAAATTTGAAGTCAATTCAAAGCAAAATTCTAGCATGTCAAACAACCAATTATCAAAAATATCTTTAACCAGAGAAAGTATCAAATTAATGATTGGTAATCAGATACAATTACAATTTAAAAAAAAAATATTATTTAGGAATGAAGGGTTATTAGTATTAAATGAAATAAATGAAAATGATCCGAAAAAGAAAGGCAAAATAACAAAATATTTAAAAATTAATTATAGTACAATTTTAAATTCGCAAGAATATGAACTAAAATTTGCAAAGGGTGTTAAACATGAATTATTCGTCAAAACCTTTAAATTTTTTGAAACATCTTTTAAAAAATCACTTCACGATAATCCGATACAGAACCAGAAACGATATAATAATAATAATTCGTCAATTTCTTTTTATCAATTTTTAAAAAATGATCAAAATTTGAACTTTTTATTGCGGCCGGTTCTACAATTTAATTTAAACCATTCCTTTTTATTAAAAGAAAAACAAATAGATGATTATAAAGAAAAATTAATCAGCAAATTAAAAAAAATTAAAAATAATGGTGAAATAAATTTTCAACTCGAATTATTATCTTCAACTACTTTAAAATCTGAAAAAAATGATTTAGTAAAAAAAAAAATTAATTTGTTTTTCAATTCAAAGCAATTAAAAATTATTGATGTGGAGAAAAATGAATTAATAATAAAAATGAAATATCAATTCAATTCAAATTTTCTCTTTAATCTTTTTTTAAATTCCAAAAATGAAAAGCTAATGTTATTACAAATTTATAATCAAAATTTTGAAAAAAATACAAATAAGAATAAGAATAACAATAGCAATCAGAACAGCAAGAATAATAATATATATTCTTCATTTATTCTGAGAACTAAATCTATTAAACAAAGGGATTTAATTTATAACATTTTTAATATTTTTCAAAAAAAGACAAATGTAAAAAAAAAATTAATATTAACAGGTTCTGCTAAAAATTTAAATTCAAGTTATAACTTGAATAACATTTGTAAATTTTTAAAAATTTCGAATAATTCGGACGATTACAATAATTTATTAAAAAGTAATTTAAGATCATATTTAAATGAAAATAATAATGATGATGATGATGATGATAATCATAATGATAATAAAGATAATGAGAATGATGATGATGATGATTTACAAAATGATCAAATAAATAAATACAAAGTTTTGTTATTTGATTCTTTTGGAACAGTATCAACAACAATAATAATTCGATTATTGTTAAAATCTTTTCAAATTAAATTTCCAAATTATATTTATCAAACAAAATATAATTTTTTTACTTTTCTTGCAAAATTTAATAAAAATAATGATTTATTAAAATTTAATCTGGATGAAAAGTTTTCAATTGTAATTGGTTTTAATGATATCAAGGAATACAAACAATTTTTTATTGATTTTAATAGCAAAGTTAAGAATTGCATTAAACCAATAAATATAAAAAAAAATAATATCTTTACAAAATATTTTTCATATAATTGTATTATTAATAATAAGGAAAATGCGAAGATAAATTTGTATTCAAATAGGTTTGTAATAAAAACCAATGATGATATTTATCAAAATGAATATTTTCATCAAATAATCCACCATCTAAATCCAAAGCAAAATGATGAGGTTAACAACCAAGAACCAAATGGCAATGGTAAAAAAGAAGAGGTGTATAATTGTGGAAATGAAGTAAAAATAGCAATTTGGAGCGACAAATATTTAAAATTAAAATTTAATTCTAAAAAGGAATGTAAAGATTTTTCCAAAAATTTTGAAAAAATTAGAATCCTATATTTATCTATTAAAAAGAAATTTCAAAAAAAATCATTCTTTGATCAATTTAATATTAACCTTTTTGATCTTGTTGATAATAATAAATTGATTTCTAAGAAGGGAGAATTAATCCTTTCGCCAAATGGAATTTTTTTAAAATTTTTTTTGGGCAATAAATTAAAATTGTATGGTTCCTATTTCCCCTTAAACAATCATTTAAAGATCAAAAAAATAAATGGCAATGAGGATAATAAAATTGAATTATTTTTAACAAAGGATCAAAAATTCATTATTTCTTTTTTGAATATTCAAAATCAAAAATCATTTGAAAAAAAAATTGGCTATTATCATAAATTAAATAATTATTCTAAAAAAATATTTAATACTTCTTTAAAATCATCAAATTTTTTTCAAATAGCATTTGAAAATAAAATAGATCAACAATTAATTAACACCACAAATGATAAAGGTGATATTAATAAAGATGGTATTAATGATAATAATGATAATAATGATAACGATAATGATGATGATGATGATGAAATTAAAATGCCAAATTATTCAGAATTATTCAAAAAAGTTGATAACAAAAAAATTTTTCATTTAAGAATTCGTAAACAAGGAAGTAAAAAGCCAATTAAATGTATACTTTTTTTTCGGTTGGATGAAATTATTTTTCTTACTTTAAATGGAATTTTACATAAAGGGAAATTTGATGAAATTAGCGTTTTTTTAAATCAAAAAAAATTAAAATTTATTAAATTTTTGTTGAATGAAAAGAATATAATACTATTTTCTGTGTTTCCAAATCCTAAAAGTAGTCAATCATTTCATAAATTATTTCGTCAAAAGCTCGAAGAAAAGCAAAATGGGGATAAGAATGACAATATCCAAAGCGGCGGCGGCAGTGACAGTGAGAGTGATGGTGCAAGAGGAAGCGTTAGTGGGAAAAATAGTAAAAGTGTCATTGGTGGTAGCGGTGGTAGTGATAACAAGATAAAGGCAAAGAAAAAGAATAAGAATAAAAGTGATCAGAATAAAATTAAAAAAAAAAAAAATGATGATAGAAGTAATACAAAGATAAAAGATGGAAGGAAAGATATTAAAAAAAATAAGAATAAAGCAAAATCCAGAACAAATGAAAATGAAACGAAAAAAAATGAAAATGAAAAAAAAGCTTTTCAGCAAAATAAATATGAAAAAAGAATGAAAAAAGCGAGAAAAAATAAAAAAAATAAAATCCTAATTGAAAATAATAAAAAAAAAAGCATACACACCAAAAATAATAATAAAATGCCAATCACAAATAATAAAAAAAAAATCAACCCAAGTTCAGTGTCTCAAAATATTAATTCAAATCAAAAGAAAAAATTTCATAAGCATAAAAGTTTAAAAAAAAACAAATCCAGAAGCGTTTCACAAGAATTAATTGGTTTAAAAACAAAAAAAAAGAAACGGGATTCGAGTTCAATAACTAGTTCTTTGACTAGTTCTGTCATTGAAACATCTGTGGGCGGGATAGATTTTGATGTAAAATTTTTGAATCCTAATAATGGGTTGGTAACTGGCGAGGGTTTTATTAGATTCATTGACAGTCCTAACAAAAAAATACATGTGATTAATAGGAATAGTAAAAAAATGTTTCAAATCGATAATGATTTTCAAATCTTTTGCCATCCTAAGATCCAAACTGTCATAAAAATTAACTATAAAAAAAAAATTATTGGATTAGACGTATTGCAAATCACATCAAAGGAAAATTTTTTAATTGAATTGCGAAAGTATAAGCATTATTTTAATTCTAGAAATAAGTTATTAAATGAAAATGGCAGTGGCGATCGTGATGGGAATGGAAAGAATACGAATAATCTGGTTGATATAAAAAATTATAAGCCTAAATTTAGTGATAATATAATCTTTTATGAAATTGATTTTTTGAACAAGAAATTTGATCTTTTGGAATCTGGAGTAATTAAATTTAATATTACTCAAAATATACTTCAATTTGAAAAATTAAATGAAATTTTTTTCCGATCGATCCAAAAGAATTCCAAAATCACAGTCCATAAAAAAAATAATGAAAAGGTTTTAAAAATCCGATTTGTCCAAAATAATGAACAAAGCAAAAATAAAGGCAAAGACAACGACTTTGAAGACAATGATAACAATAATATGCTTTTAAAAATAGAAAATAAAGACGAAAGGGATCATTTTTATAATATATTTAATGAAATAAAAAGTATTCAAAATAATTCTATCCAAATTTTTGTTTATGATATCCGTAGAAAAAGAAAGAAGCGAGCAATACTAAGTTTAACAATAAATGGCTTTCAAATCCAAACAAGTATTAATCAAATGAAAATATTTTATTATCACGATCTACTGCTCGGAATTTCAAAAAAGAAAAAGAATTTTTTGAAATTCACTTATAATAACCAAACACATTTTATCATAACAAAGGGCCTATTAACGAGGGATTTTTTAATTAAAATATGGAAACAAAAAAATAAGAACAAAAATTCGAGGCTTATTGATGATTTTTCTTATAATATTGCAAATTTGAATGATTCGTCATATTCATCATCATCGTCATCATCATCATCATCGACATCTTCTTCTATATCTTCCTCATTCTCGAAAAATTCCTTTTCTTCGTCATCCTTCTCATCATCATCCTTTTCATCGAATTCCACATCATCCTCAATATTTTTCTCGAACGGTAATGAACAAAAGATCAAAGCTAATATCTTTTTTGTGAAAATTCTTACAAGCTCGGAAAAAAAAATTAAAAATGCGATACAAGCAAAAATTATGTGTAAAAAACATTCTTTTTTAATTTCTTACAATAATAATAAATTAAAAGAGTGGAAATATAATGAAATCGAAATATATGCTCATCACAAAAACGAAAAAATTGTTAAAATAATTAAAAAAAAAAGATACTTTACATTCCAATTTTTAAAAAATAATATCAGAACCTATTTTCTTGATTTAGTCTCAATTTTAATACAAAATTAATAGATCCTATAAAAATAAATAAATTATTTGTGATTTATTATTTTTTTTATTATGTTATTTTTTTCTTTTTTTCGAAACACTTTTGATGCCTAATTTTTTTTTTTCATTTTTCTTGTTGATCTTAAGGAAGGAAGTACATTTTTCAAATTTTGAGTGCCTCCATTTATGTGAAACTGAATTATTCAAATCATTTCTTTAACTAAATACATTGATATTTTAATAAATATGAGAGTTGAATATATACTATTATAATATATTTCCTTACTAAACTAAAAAATGGAATTCAGAATGATGAAAAAATTGATCAAGAAATAATAAATTAAAATCATTTATTACTTGATCTTATCTGTAACATTTGAGACTGATACTTATTCTTAATTTGGTTTTATTTTTAATTTTTCATGGAAATACTTTTGTTTGTGAAAATTTTTGAGAAAAAAAATTACTTTTTATTTCAAAAGAATTTTTAAAATCAATTTAAAAATCCTATATGTTATTTAATTCATCTAATTCTGGATTGGGTTCAGAAAATAGGATATTTTTTGGGGGTTATTGTTCTGATATGAAGATTTATGGGACGAATTTTTTTTGATTTGTTAATTATTTATTTTTTAATTGAGATCAAAAATAATGAGGAATTCTGATTGAAATTTCTTCTAATTTTTTTTTTTATTTTGGGTCGAATATTTTGTAACTGTTTTTTGATTCCGAGAATTCAACTCTTTTATTTTGATTTTTGAAATAGTATTTTTCGTTTTGGTTTGGCTTGATAAAAATATTTGAAAATTGAATTTTAAAAACAAATTTACAATAAAAATAATTTATTAAAAAAAAAAATAACAAAAAAAGATAAAAAGAAAAATCAGCAAAAATGTTAAAAAAAGATTTAATTTAAACATTTTCGAATTAAAATTATCAATTGTAAAAAGTTAATCTTCTCACAAAAATTTTCACCAACAATAAATCTCATAAGATAATAAAATTTTATCCGATATGCACAAAATTCTATATTTTTAACTGTTTTTCGTGTAACTATCATATTTTTTGAATTTATAATGGGAAAATTCAAAAAAAAAAATACAAGATCTCAATTTACATTGTGATTGTTGTTATTAGTTTGAAATTTCCATAAAGGTGTTTAAGAAATGAAACTTCAGAGATACATCTGAACTTCATGGAAATTTTTAGCATCAAAATAAAAAACACCAACCAATCCAATTTACTACATTAGTCAATGTAATAATACCAAAATAATACATTTTTTTTGGTAGGTAATGTTTTTTTAAGATATTTAAAGTAGTTTTGGATGAAAATAAATTGGTTTGTACATATAATTTTAAATTTTTTCTTTTTTAGTTAAATTTTTCTAAACTTCCATAAACTTTTGAAAATAATAAAATGAAAATAAGTTTTTAAAATTCCAAAATTGGATTTTTGTTTGGATTTATTTGTTGTTTTTTGTTTAATTTCTTTTTTTTGAGTGAAATAAACAAATTTATGTTCGAAGGTGGAATAAATAGTCATTTTTGCAGGAATTGACATGATTCAAAAATCGACTTCTTGTTGAGAAAATAATCATTTAAAAGTTTCCAAAAGTGATTTTTTTCTTATAAATTCCTTTATACATACTAATGTATGAAACTTATGAATAAAAAAATGTAATTTTTTTGGATGTGGAAAGGTTTTTATTTAAATAACCAAAAGAAAATGGTAAGAAAAATAGGGTAAAATGGTTCCGGTTTTATTTCTTAAAGTTCTACTAACAAAAATTAAATATTACAATATGAAAAAAAAATCAGTGAGCTTATTCTCAAAAAAATAAATAAATTTTCTGAGAAGGTTTGGATTAATATATCTCTGTATTTAAGGTATTTCCAAAAAAAATCTAGCTTTTTTTTTTTTTACATTTAATAAAAATATTCTTTGTTCATAAATCTGGTACTTAATTGATAATATCAAATTAAATGAAGTGTTAATATTGATTAAATTTGTGAATAATCAATTTATTTGAAAAATATGTTGATTGGATTATTTGAAAAAAATGAAGAAAGATAAAAAAATAATTTTTTTTTGAGAAAACAATAAACA
The DNA here is from genome assembly GCA_027625915.1 of Anaeramoeba flamelloides. NCBI lineage: Eukaryota > Anaeramoebidae > Anaeramoeba > Anaeramoeba flamelloides. Next base: position 2,768,957 of record JANTQA010000063.1, read on the forward strand.
ACCTATTTTAATATAAAAATGGAAATGTGACGGGGTATAAATGATTATTTAAACAATAACAGATATTTTTTAAAGATTTTAATTCTTTTTAAGATTTTTGGAAATTAAATACCTTATGAAAATAGATTTTTCATTAATAGGAAAATCGTCAATTTATGTCTATTCAGGGCGTGGATAGTTTCTATTTGGTTATGAAAATGATGAATTTATTATATATATATATATATATATATTATTTTTCTTCTTCTTATTTTTTTTTATTTGATAAATTTTCTTTAATTACTCCTTTTTCTAAATAATAATAATAAAAAAAATCATCAATTTTTGCCCAATAATAAATTTCGGATAAAATCCGAATCGAGAAGTTTTAATATCTTTTATTCACAGTCAATTTCACTTTTAAGGTACAAAATTTCAACAAAATTTAAGGCACAATTAAAATCCCAAATTAAGGTACAAAATTCAGTTTCTAGTAAAATAAATTGTAAAAAAAAAAATTACAAATTTTGTACCTTAATTTGAGATTTTTTTGTGTCTTAAATTTCGCTGAAAGTTTGTGCCTTAAAGTGAAACCGGTTGTATGTAATGATGTACTAACAAAAAAATTAAATTCTAACCCATAATCAATAACCGGTTATTAATAAGTATTTACCTTTAAATTTTTTTCTGGAAATTTATTTTAATACAGTGATTTGAGGATAAAGTATATCCTCTTTTTGGGAAATAGTGTATATATATATATTAAACCCCCTATAATATACAGTTTTTAAATCTTTTTTTTGTTTATATTATGAATTTAAAAAAAAAATTATTTAATGAGGAAAGGTTTGAATCAAATTTAATCTGTCCTTAAATAAATTCGAAAACAACTATGATTTAACTTTATAAAAAAGTTTGGAGTTGTATATAAACTATTTTCCGGTCAAAGGGTACCTTTTTAATAGGTAAAATTCATGTATTGAAAGATTTTGCACAGATATTTGAAGAAAAAAATTATTTTAGAAATTTTTAAAATTGAATTTTTTTTTCACATTTATACACATTTTTGTTTTTCGATTTTTTTTTGAAACCTAATTCAGTTGAAAAAAATTTTTTATTGCAAAATCTATTGTTATCGGGTAAAAATGTGTTATTCTAAGGTTTTTGAAACTGTAGAAATGGTTGTTGAGAAACTTATTTAATTTATATTGGAATTGTATTCAATCTTTGATCTTGATATTTGGTAAATAAATGTGATAATTTTTTCACTTCATTTTCATTTCCTTTTTCAAATAGAGGTCACAAATACCAACCGACTTCTTTTGAAAAATTGATTTCTAAAGGATTTGTATAGAAAATAAAGTGGGAATTGTTTTCTATTAATTATCTAAATACCAGTAGAAGATCACAATAAAAATTCTTGTTTTTCCCAATAGGAACCTAAGAATTTAAGTCTTTCATTTTTTAAGAAAATAAATTGATTTATTAGTTTTTTTTTTTTTTGAGATTAATATCAACAATGCTTTGATGAGTATTATTTTGTTTATTTCTTATTTGTTCTTCAAATGTCAATTATTATCAAAATTGGTATTTGAAAAAAAAAATGGGTCACTGAAACTGAAACAAAGTTTATTATCATGGAATGAATTAGATTTTGAAATAGAACAAGATTAAAAAAAAAATATGGGCTTTATTTGAGACGAATGTTTTCTATTCTATTCGTTGGTGTTTTTCAAAGGGGGAAAAATATTCTCAAAAAAAAAAAAAAAAAAAAAAAAAAAAAATCAAGGCGTTTCGAGAAGTAGTGTATAATTTACAGTGTGTATTAAATTCCAAAGAGTTTTTTTTTCAGTACAGTGCCATATTTGGTTGATAGAAATGTTAATTTTGGGTTTGGGGATAACTTCCTCATGTTGCTGAAAAATACCTTGATATCTTTAAAATTTCAATAAGAAATGTTATTTTTCTGGAATTTAATTCTCCTAACCAATTGGGATTTGAGAAAAAATTCGAATTTACTATACTGTTAATTACAAAATAAAAAGATCTAAATTTTCATTCAGCTTTCGAATAAAAACACACCTCACAAGAATTAATATAAAACCTCAAATTCCCAATTCTCAATAGAGATAATTCAATAATTTAAGATTCTTTGTAGAATTCAAAATTTGAAAAGTTCCATTGTTTGATAAAATTTTAATATAGGAATGCTGAATGAAAATTTTGTTACACTTTGTTTTCAAACAAATCGAAATATGTTTTTTGTCCGAAATTCATAAAAAATCTTGGGTTTATGCACCTTAAAAGACTATTTTTCTTTTATTGTGTTAAAATGGATACAATGGTGTATTACAAACACATGAGTAAAAATGATAGATTACGTTCTACTTTTAAAAAAAAATAACAAAGAAAGTAAAAAAAATATTTTAGTCCTGCAGAAGGAGAACATCGGTATATTCGTTCAGTTTAATTTTCTTTTTGTGTTTATTTTTTAAGAAGATCTTGATTTTTTTTTTTGTTTTGTTCAAAAAATAAAAAAACTAAAATAACTAAAAAAAAACAAAAATAGCAACTTGTAAAACTTTCAACCCCTGTATATCCAATTGATAGGAGATTTGATTGAAAACAACAAAAACAAAAATATTCTGAAGTTTTTCAAAAATTTTTTTTTTGTTCTTCGCAAAGAAAAAATCAGAATTAAATTGATCAACACCAACATGTGACCAAATTGAATTTCTTTCAATTATTATTCATCTTGAATTTAATTTTTTACAATAAAAAACAAAACACAAATAAAAATAAAATTGAATAATCTCTTCAATACACCCAAACTGAATGGTTTTTTACAGATTTGAAGAAAAACAATTTGAAAAAAATCATTTTTTTTTTTAAAATGTCATAATTAAACCTTCTCATACTTAAAAAAACTTTTTTTTTTTTTAATCATCTAAAATGATCCTTTCTCTTTTACTATAACTTTTTTCTTTTTTTTTTATAAAAATTTTATTTCCTTTTTTATTTCACAACCCCAACCACACATAAAAACTTACAATGTTAAACGATATTTTCGACACTTCTTTTGAAACTGACTTATTTGAGTCTCTCGGTAATTTTGAATTATTTTCCGGTTCCGATCAAGTGAACCTTCTTGACTCCTTTTCTGATGAGCAAACTGAAAACGAATTTGAAACTGATCCCAACCAAGTCTCGTTTGAACGCAGCCAAAGCATCCAAAACATCAGTAAATTAAACGAAGAACAAGAACAAGAACAAGAACAAGAGCTTTTACGATCTGTGACTGTCTCCCAAAGCCTGGGCTTTCCTAACCTTTTTGTACACGATCAAAGCGATGTAGTTCAACGAAAAAGGACGTACGAAAAAGCCGCTCAAGAGATCAAATTGGAAGCACAATCTGAGCCTTTAAGCAAGCAACAAAAGATCACAAACAGTTCACTTGAAACGCACCAAAACAATAATCTCAAAATTACTTCAAATAGTCAAACGACCAGTGAAAAAAAAAAAAAAACAAAACAACAAAAAAAACAAGATCTTCAAAAAAAAAGACAACCTCGACCCGAAAAAAACAAACCAAAACCAAAACCAAAACAACAACTCGGAAACGAACCAATAGCAAAACAAAAGCAAAACCAAAGACAAACGAAACCACCGAACTCAAGACAAACGAAACCACCGGACTCAAGGCAAAGAAAACGACAACTGCACTCAACCCTGAAGAAAGAAGAAAAAAAAACCTTGAGCGAAACAGGATTAACGCAAGGAAAAGCAGGCAACGCAAGAAACAATATGTACAAGGCCTCGAAACTGAAACAAAAGACCTTAGATCCAAAAATAATGAATTAGTTGATGAAGTATCAAAATTAAGCATCGAAAACCAAAGCCTCCGCGACGAAATCAACCAACTCAGATTGCTATTACAAGGAAACTGCAAAAAAATCTTCGAACAATCAGAAACTAACAACACCGTGGAGACACAAGAAAACTCCGAAACAGAAGACAGAAACTTGATGCTTGGTAAACAATTATTATATGGTCTTGCCGCTGCTGTGTTCCCAATGGCACAACAATTAAAGAAATAGAGGAACTGATACTATATTAGTTGTTCTCATGTTTTTCTTTTGGTTTTATTCTTTTTTTATTTTTAAAATTCTCTTTATTGTTTTTTAATTTGGTCGCAAATCTCTTTTTTTTTATAAATTTTTTGGTTACTCAATAAAAAAAAAACAAAAAAAAATCATTTTGCCTCACAATTTTTAATTTTTTGCCCAAAATAAGTTTTCAAAATTGCCTTTCTCGACCAATTTTCACTTTTAATTTCGATGTAGCTGATTTTTTTGGAAAAAGTACATACTTTTTGAAAGTTCTTTGATTTGATTTTTCTTTAATCCTGAATTATCAAAAATAAAGAGAAAAGATTGCTGATCTTACAAACAGAGAAAGTTTAGTAAAATAAATGAGACAAGGAAAAACATTCTTTTTTTAAAAAGTTCCATTTTACGCTTGTGTATTTCCATTTAAAAACAAACCAAGAGACGACGAAAGGCCGATCTCTAAAATGCATCAATGAAAAAAAAAAACATTTTTAGAAAAAAGCATCAAAGATAGATAACTAATTTCCAATTTTAATTGTTATGATATATGATTTTGAATTTAACAATACCAGTTTTGAAGTTCGCCCTTTGGCACATTTTGATATCTCAAAACTTTCTTTTTTGTCTTTATTATTTCAAAATAAGTTATTTTTATTAAAAGATTGTATAAAATAATTAATTTATGAATATAGACAATTAAAAAGCAACTATAAATTATATATATATAAACTCAATTCCAAAAAATGGGACACACAAAAAAATTACATTAATAAAAATATACTCCAAAATACATGATGCTTGAACATTAAAATAATAAAAGACCCGAAAATATTTAATTAATACTATTTATATATTTTATAGTAAATTTAAAATTCAATTCGAAAAATAAAAAAGAAAAAATAAAAAAAAGTGTGCCCTTATTTTTGGAACACGGTTACCAAAAAATCCATTTTTATTGAAAGAAAAATTAATAAAAACTATTAATAGATTCAACTTGTCTTTTGATAACTAAATCTATCCTTTTAAATATAGAGTTTACTAATTATCTTAGGTTTCCCAACTCAAAGTATTTCATACATTAGTGAAAATTTTAAAAATTCTTCTTCGTTTTTTGGTTACAATTTTTCAGTTCGTATCCATAAATTCTCAATTGGATTTAAATTTGTGGAATTGGGGGTCAAGGGTCCAGAAAATTACATCCCCGATTTAAGTAATTTTGAGTTTTTTTTTTTTTTTTTTGAGGTATGTGGACAAGCTCCATCCTTTTGAAAAATCCATTTCAACTCACTATATTCTGAATTAGCGAGTTGAATTTCCTTTGATTTTTTTGATAATATCATTAATAATACATTCAGTATTCACACTTCCATTAATAATAATAAGGTCTGTTTGTAGGCCATGTGTCCTAGCACACCATATCATGATTTTTTTTCAAAAAAATTTTTTCTCGATAAAAAAAGAATCTTTTTTCTTTTTGAGAGAAAAAAAAAAATTGTTTTTGTGATCAGAATGAAAACTTTTAAATTTCATTTTAAAGTGATTTTGAGATTTTCGAAAAGTTTTGAAAAAAAAATTTTTTTTTTATTTGAAAAAAAAGAATATAATCAAAAATCAAAAAATAATGAAAAAAAAATGATAGATAATTAACTTTAAAATTATTTACATTGATTGTTAATATCTAATGTTTCTATTTAAGAGTCAAATATCACTTTTCGTGGAATTAAATTGATTTTGAAGGTGTGCCCCAATTTTTGGAATTGAGTTTATATTGATTCAATTGATAGTACAATTAACAAAAATTATTTGTTCCAACCACAAATATTTAAACATTTCAAAATTAAAACAAAAAAGAAACCAACCCACCCCCACTAACTTTGGCACTCCTATATAGTAAACGTATTTATCTAATATACTTTTTTTTTTTTTTTTTTTTTTTTTCAAGACCAACGTTTTCACAAAATTATTTGGACAAGTAAGTTATCACTGGATTGTATGTATATTTGAAATACATGGGTAAAAAGACAAACCACTTTCATTTCAAAAATTACAATATTTTTTACTATATTAATCACTTTCAATATCATCCAAATTGGATTTTTTTACATTTTTGAAGAGTTTCTTGATTCTTTTTAATAGAATGATATTTTGTTATGATTTTTAACGATTAGATGAGGAAAATCAAAAAGAAACTTTTACACGATGGGTATTTTATTACTTATATCCTAGAAAATCTGAAATGTCGAAATAATCAATGCCAAATATTTTTAAATTTTTTTTTTTTCAAACACACTTTGAACTATCAAATTTAAGTGGGAAATTTTTTACCCCTTAAAACAAGTGAAAAAAGTCGAATTTGTCTCTTAATTATTATTTTTTCCAATGCCAAAATACCCGAAACCACCCAAATCACCCCCAAACTCCCCAAATACACCTTACCAAACCCGGGCAACAAGTTTTTAAAGACCCACAAGTAGCTAATTCCAATAGAATGGACTATTTTAAAAAATTGAGATTTTTACCAATATTGATATTTTATCAAATTTGAAAAGTAAAAATTTCCCCTATTTTTTTCACACAACAATATATATATATATAAACCAGATTCCAAAAATTTGGACACAGTTTAAACAGCGGAAAGAACATCATTAATGCACTTTAAATTCTGGAATTTGGAAAGAATTTTGATTTTAGAAACTATTTCATTTTTTGTCTTTTTTGTTTTGTTTTCATTTCCTTTTTTGCAGTTACATAATCTGTTTAGTTAGATCTGAAAATTTTTTTCGATGGTTGATTGAAGGTTAGTGCTAAGTTTGTTAACTTGGAAAATAACATACAATTGGTTTATGGTATCTTAACATTTGATAGATGAACAATTGTTGGCGAAATTTCAACAAATATAGTAATACATTTTCTAACCCTACCAGTTTTATTATTTTGGACATACCTGTTTTTATTTGTGAGTTTTATATTTTTTTCTTTTATTTGGATTAAAATGATTACTTATTAAAACATTATTAATGAGTTCCTTGAATGTTTTTTATATTAAGTTTGGAAAAATACAATAAATTGGGTGTTATTTTGCCTATTTTTGATTTTGTATGTGTTTAAATTTTTGGAATTGAGTTTATATATATATATATATATATATACAACTTTAAAATAAAAAGCTAAAGCAGTGCAAACCTATAAAAAATCAGACCGACAATTTTAAAAAGATGGGATGCAGTTTTTTATTATAAATAGGAAAAATAACAAAAATTCAAGTTTTTTATAAATGACCCTGTAAAGATTTTAATTTGAATCATCTCCAAAAAAACTATAATAATATAAATTATTATATAAATACTACAGATTTTTTGTTTTTTATTTTGATAGGAAATTTTAAAAATACAAAAAAATAAAAAAAATAATAATGAAGAATTTAATAGAAAATTATTAATAAAATAACAGAAAAAGATACTAATAAAACCATATATTATCATACCCATTCAACAATCTTATATTTTTAAGAGATTTCAATAAAACAGGGGATATAATTTGTTTTTGTTAATTTAAATGTTAATAATATATAGTTTATTCTTTGAAATAATTTATTTTCTTTTATTAATATGATTTACACTTAATATCCAGATTATTTCCACCATTAAAAACCATATTTAATATTCTTATCCAAATTGTAAGAATAATGATATTTTTAATTTCATTTTAAATCGAGAAAATTTCACAATAATTATTTAAAGATTTTTTTTTGTTAGAATTTAAATTAAAAAAGGTCTTGGTAAGATTAATCACATTTTAAGTTTACTATATATAAGATAAATTATTTAAAAAAGAAGAAAATAAAATATTATTAAAAAAAAAGTACACTCATATGCGTGATTAGATGTATACCACACAAAAAACTATCAATATCACTGTTTTGATACCGTATTTATTTTTTAAGAGAAAAAGAAAACAATTGAACATTAGTAAAACATGTTTAAAAATTTTTTTAATTTTTAGGATTTTGAAAATGTAAATCCCACTACCACAAATTGATAAAATAACGAATATTTTCCAAAATTATTAAAGTATTATACACCGAATCCAATTTCTGATAAAAGACCAAAATTAATAAAAATTATCAAAAATTCAAAAATAATAATTTTGGCTAGATCAAGAAAAAAATACCCAGAAAAAATTCAAAAGAGCTAATTTAAAGCTGAACTATATTAAAACTTGTTTATATACCAAAAAAAACACCCAATAAGGTAAAATTACTAAATTTTAAATCAATACCAAACGTAAATCCCAGGATGGAATAGTTATATTTAATCCAATCCAAAAAAAATTTAAATCCTGGGATGTATTAAATAAATAATTATTACAATAAATAATTTAAATAATGATCCTCATTCTTAAATATAAATTTAAACAACCAAAGTAAAAATTAATTTAATTAGAATATTTAAATATAAAAGCAATTAAGAACCAAAAAAAGAAAATAGTAAATTCTAGGGTGTGAACACATTTCTGATAAATTAAAAATGTTCAAAAAAAGAATAAGGAAATATAATATAGTGAATAGAAAACTTAAAATTTAGAGTGGAAAAATTTAAATTATATTAAAAAAATGTAAAAATAAATAGTTCGGGGCGGAAAGATCAAAAATATTTAGAAAGACTTAGATATAATAACAATAAATTTTGAATTTTACAGATCTAGCACCTCGCCCCCTACCTACCTTACCCAATCAATTCAACAAATAATTTAAAGAATTGAAAAAATTGAAGATATTAATCTATTTTTTGAAATTAAAAAAAAAACCATATATACAAAAAAATAGTAAAATAGGTCGGCTCAAAACCCTTAACAAAATTAAAATATTTCACAAATCACCTAAACATTATTATTGTATTCATCAGTAAAACAAAATTAGAATTAAAATCCTGCAAGCAACGATAAAAATATTTAAAAACTTGAAATTATTGAAGAAAACGATTATAATATCATTGACTCCACACCCTATCATAAAAATCGAAAATTTTGAATTAAAAAATTAAAAAAAATAAAATAAAAATAATAAACTACTAAATAATAAACTTCATAGATATTATTCCAAATAAAAACCCACCATACATATTTTCATTGACAAATGATAAAGAAAATGATAATTTACTAAAATTTCAAAACTGTATATTTGAAATTATAAAAGTACTGTTCAGTGTCTCTGAGTGTTATTGATTGTCTAATTTCGTTTTTAAATCAAGAAATAAATAGAAAATTTCAAAAAGTTTCTATTAATTTCTCAATTAAAAAAAACTCAAAAAAGCTTTTCTAGAATTCAAAAGAATAGAGAAAAATCAAAGATTCAACCCAATTCTTTTAAATTCTGGAAAATCTAACGTAACCTTGCTTGTAGCTTTTTATGTTTATTCTAAAAATTGTTTGATTTTCCAATCAAAACAAAAATCCACGAAAACCTTACTATTCTCAACCAAAAATTATTTTTTCCCTTCAAAATAAAAAATAATTGTATATTTTGAATCTCATTAATAACTCCATCTTGAAAACTGTTTAAACAACATAAATCAAACAAGTTATTTAACTTTGAAGATAAATTTATTTTGTTTATTTGTAAAAAATTAACAAACCCATAAAATTTTGAGTATTTTTTATAGTTAAAATATTAATAATAAAAAAAGATTCCAAAAAGACAAAAAATGATTTTATAATATCGCATTAAGCCTGGTTAAAATAAAAAAAAAAATAAAAAAAAAAAAAGATCTTAAAATTTATTTTTAAAAAGAAAAATGATTTTTTGAAAAATCATTCAAATCAAAGATTTAATAATTAAAATTTCCAAAATATAAAAAATAAAAAAAATCAGCTATAAATAGAAATAATAAACAAAACAAAACAAATTTTTTTATTTCTTTTCAATTGACATTTCTTCCTTTTCCTTTTTTTTATTTTTTTTTTTTGACTTTTTTTTTTTTTTTTTTTTTTTTTTTTTAGGCTTTGGTTTAACTTTGATTTGGAAAGTTAATTGTTCATCTACGCCATAATAGGAATCACAAATTAAATATAGTGTATATTGGTAGACACCAGGCTCGTTTGGCGCATTAAAAGAAAGACTTGCCTTCATTTTTTTAATTAAGGGAATTCTTTTTATTGACAATAATGAATTATTTTGGATGTTACCGACAACAATCCACCATTGTTCGTCTTTTTCTTCTGGGTAATAAGGGGACAATATTGTTTCATATAATGCAACATCATCATCATCATCTTCATCTTCATCATCATCGTCTTCGTCAAGATCTCTTTCTAATTGCACAACCAAGTTCACTTTGGAATTAACAACTATCTCATCTTTTTTATTGATCAAATAATCAACATTGATGATAGGATATCTATTTGAGAAAATGGCAACTTCGTTTAATTGCTCCTCTGATAGATCTATTATCTGTGCACGCTTTTCATCGTCTTCGTAATCTAGCAAATCGAAAATGCTATTAATGCCATTTTGTTGTGAGCGTTTTATCATTTCTTGGTTAAAGAAGGGCAATTGTTTCAAAGCAGAATCTCCCTGGAATAAGGCCTGCACAAACATTTGTGATAAAACCATTGCATGCAGAGCAGGTTTCAACCACCCATTAGTGGAAATTATATCAATGATTGATCGAAGAAGGCGGATGGCGATCGGCAGCATAAGCTTTAAATCCGAATCTAGGGCGTAGGGCAATACGAAGCGTGAGAAGTAAGATTGGAATAATATATGAGCCTTCAATGGTATTTGGGAATAATCGGTTTCTTCAATTTTCCAACGAAGATGCTTGGCAATTCTTTTCATCATCCTTGATTCGCGATATCGGACTGGGAATTGATTAAATTCTGAGGCATAGCATAGGATTTTAAAAATATCCTTTAAGATTAAATTTTTTGTTAGTGAATTCGAAAATATGTCGATCGTCGTATAATTAATATAATAGTAGCTTGCAATTATACCGATATTTAAAGGAGCAACTTCCCCGACAGTTTTACCACTTTTACTTTCAATGAGATCCAAATCATCGTCGTCGTCATCGTTTTCCTCGTCGTCATCATCAACAAGAATACACTTTGCTATTTCCAGTTCCTTTAATGATTTTTCGACAAAGTCCGATAAAAATTCTGAGAGATTGTTCGTGGAAATAGAGTGCAGCCCATAGAAATTAGGGTTTTTCGTGAGCCTTTTATAAAAGAACGTCCATGTCAAGTAATCGACGGCTTCTTGCTTATTTTCAATTGTTTTATTGACGACCTCTGAATTCAAATGGTTAGGTAAGAAATGAAGCAAACTCGATTCAATCGGGAACGGCTGGAACAGAAATCTTGTAAAGTATTCCTTTTTACTCGAGCTACACATTATTAACGTTTTGCCGATATTGTCAATAATCGGCCTGCAATTTTTCCCGTTCATCTCAATAATTGAATATATATCCAGATCAATAAATCTATGGTCCAAGGAATCCCATTTCTGGGCGCCCTGTATTATCACCAAATAGGAAGACAGGAGGGGCAATTCCCAGCACATGGAATTTTCCACAACTAACACACCGATCTTCTCTTCCAAAAATAATTTCTGTAACAGTATTTGGTCGTTTTCGTTTAATTCCTTATTCAAAAACCCGATACCATGAGACGTCAATTCCTTTAAGATCGGATCCTCGATCTGCTCAATTTCGTTTTGGACCTCCTTGTGTGAACAAAACAAAAATTTGTCTGGATTGGACTCAGAGGCAGCATAGGTCAATAGCTCTGATGCGCATAGCGTTGAATAATGAGCGGAGGCTGTAAATATTAATGTGGGCTTTTTAAAATTTTTATTCTTTTGGGAAAAGCAGTGCTTTGATATTGCCAGATATGTTGGCTTTTGCATCGCTAATATTCTTGATTTGAAATTTGATATTGAAAATCCTTGGATGTGGATTTCTAAGGGGATGGGCCTCACATTGGAATGGAAATTAAAAATATGCCTTTCGCTACACCCGATCCATTCGCCAACATCTATTGCATTAGCGATCGATGAACTTAACGCCACAATTCTTAACGCTCTTTCGGTCTGCGAAGATATGTATCTCATTCGGCTAATGATGATCTCAATTACAGAACCTTGCTCGCCACTGCCAATTAAATGTAAATCATCAACAATAAAGAGATCGATGTTTCTAATCGCCCTTTTCAATTTCCAACTTCGGCTAATGTGATCCCATTTTTCAGGTGTGGTCATGATAATTTGGTTTGATTCCATTATCTTTAAATCGATGGCCAATTCGCCTGTTAACATTGCAACATTGTTGCTTTGAAACTTATCGGTCCAATCATCGTATTTTTCTTTTAGAATGGGCAATTTGGGTGAAATGTAAACACATTTTCCTTTATTCTTTTTTTTAGCAATCATCCCTAATATCGTGATTTCTGCACAAACTGTCTTACCACTGCCATTAGGCGCACATATTAATACCGACTTATCGCTTAGTAATAAAGTTTTAAATGTTTGGGTTTGAATAGGGTTAAAATTATTAAATTCAGTATATATATTGTTTAAATTCAAATCTTTCATTTCCTGGAGCGCCTGCGTTTTGATCTTATTTGACTGCAGATGTAAATTTTTTAATTTTTCCATTTCTAAAATACCCGATTTTTTTTTATGCGTTTTTGTTTTGCCCTTTGAATCGTCTCCATTGTCATCATCATTATTGTCATCCTTTTTCACTTCCTCTTTCACTTCCTCTTCCCCTTCCTCTTCCACTTCCTCTTCCATATTATCATTATCTTCGTTGATTGATTCTTGACTTTCCTTATATAATCTTTCTTCAATTAAAAGTTGTAATTGCTTCGTTAAATAATTAATGGGCAAAGCCTGTAAATCTAATAAGTCGGTATATTGGCTCGACTTTGATGGCAAAATTAAATGTCTAAAGCTAATTGGCAACACTGAAGTTGAGCCTATCCATCGATCTGAAGTTACTACTATAAAGTATTGAGGTGGCAATGGATCTGAAATTTCAACAGTGAAATTTACGACATGCTCCTGTGCTGACCATTTTTTTTTCAAAATGAAATATTCATAATGAAGTATTTTTTCACAATTCACGTCATGCATTATGATCCAAAATGGCTCTGATTGCGAAATCCTATTGTTTTCGAATATTTGCTCAATCCTTTTTTGATTGTTATTCAAAGAGAGATCTCTAAATTTGAAATCAGGCTGAATGATCAATTCCACCGACAAAATCCTTTTTGTAATTGGCTGTACATGTGCCTTCAATTCGACTCGAGGTATTTGGTGAATATACTTATGGATTTCTTTCCCCATTTTGGGTATTCCAATAATGTTACCAATTTGGTTTGATTTAAAAAACAAGAGATTCTCCCAGGTGAAATCGTTTCTTTCAATTCTTTTAATGATATCGATCGGGATTCTTTTAAATTGCCGAAGCGGCGACTGCGAATACCACATCCTTTTGTCAACCATTTTACAAACCTCTAAACAGGTCAAAGACAATTGCGCATACCCCTTTCTTAATGAAATTTCATATAGGCCCCTGAACAGCCTGCCTGCGGACTGTGTAATATACACCATATCAGATGCTAATGAAAAGCCTGCCAAGTTGAATTTTGATATGTAGGCCTGTAATAATAAATTAATTTTTGCAGAGGGATCGTTGGATTGCTCCTTGATCGGTATTGGCACTCTTTCGGCCATTTTCGTTACTTCCAATTTTTCTTCCTCTCTGATCTTAATTTGCTTAAATTCGGTGGACAGGGTAAACAATCTAAATAGTTCGATTTTGCCCATTGTGGATTTTAAAAATTCATTAAATGTTGCTGCGCTGTTATACGTGATGTAGTAATAACTCGCCACCTTTCCTAGATCCGTTGAATAAAAGTTGCCATTTCTTCGATCATATTTGATCAATTTGTATTTGTCCAAAAAGGTGGCAGCGGTATGGACCAAATTGATACAAAACTGCTCCAAATTGGGATCCTTTTTTAAGGTATCGTAATCAATTGAATACACTGTTGGCTCAAGGAGCATTCGGACATACAAATAGGTGTAGGTTAACCAAATTTTGCCCTCTTTGAGGTTTCGGATCGTTCCCAACACAATTTCTGCATTCACGGTATCAATTAATTTGGAAAACATTTGCGATTCAATTGGCAACTGTGAATTTAATAACGAGAGATAAAACTGTAATTCCTTGTGGCTTGTAAGGATTATGCCCTCCCCCTGTCGATCAAATTGTGGCCGCCCGGCTCTTCCAAACATTTGCATGACATCGAGTGGTGATAATTCGACCCATTTGGCGCTTTGTGGCGAATACACCTTGGTACCTTTAATAATGACAGTTCGTGCTGGCAAATTGACACCCCAGGCGAGGGTGGCAGTGGTGCATAGCACCTTGATCAATTTTTCTGCAAACAATTCTTCAACCAGCCCACGATCATCCCTTGTCATACCTGCATGATGTATGGCAAACCCCTGTGGCAAAATTTCTGCGAGCTCCTTTGATTTACATTTTAATGATTCGCTGCGGAGGATCTCCTTCGTGGCATTATCAGCACCGACGATCTTTGACAACGTCCCCTTTTCAAGGCATATGTTTAATAAAGTTCGAATGGTCTTATAGGTACCCTTACGTGAATGCACAAAGACCAAGATCTGGTGGTCAGAACCAGCGCGATCATGGATTTTTTCATACAGGATCTTGTCCATCAGCTTGGACCTTTTCAATGCAGACCTCTCGGTCAACCCTATATAATATTGGTGTAGAGGACACGGCCTATATGAACCATCAAAATAAAATAACCCCCTTTTTTCGTCCACCCGTAAAAACGTGGCAACGTCTTTATAATTTGGTAAGGTCGCACTCAGCGCAATGATCCTGACCAATTCTCTGGTAACTTCAATTTGCCTTATGGTCCTTGCAATGACCGATTCCAACACGGGCCCTCTTTCGTCATGTAATAAATGGATCTCATCAATAATGATTAGCTTGACCAATTTTAAATAACTCTTCTCCCCGGCCTTCCGAGTGATAATCTCCCATTTTTCGGGTGTGGTAATAATTAATTGTGTCCTACTGATCTGCTGCTTGCTTAATTGCTGATCTCCACTTAATTCGTTAACAGTAATGCCATATGAAGATAACCTATTAGAAAAATTTCCTACCATTTCTTGTACTAATGACTTCATGGGCGCAATATATACTATTTTAAACTCATCTAATTTAATTTCGCCCGTTTCCAAATCAGTATTCATTCGAATTTCATGTAAAATCGACAACATTGCTACATTTGTTTTACCTGCTCCAGTTGGCGCACACAATAAAATATTATCATTATCAAATAGAGCCCTTCTATATACTTTACTTTGGATTCTATTTAAAGCTTTCATGTTCTTAAATGCAGGTTGTGCCCATTGTGGAATACTTGATATTTCAATTAGTTCTTCTTCTTCTTCTTCCTCGTCTTCTTCGTCTTCCATGTCTTGTTCTTCTTTTATTTTTTGATCCTCATCATCTATTTTTCCCTTTTCAATTTCAATATCTTTATTTTTCGATTTTTTTTTTAAGGATGATTTTGTTGGCTTTTTTCTTTCGGGTGGTGGAACATAAATTTCCTGCCAGCCATCATTTCTTGTTCTAGTAACATTTTTACCGAGTTTCACCTTTTCATTAGTCATTGTATGTGCGCCCTGTTCAAAAATTAAGTTTTCTAAATCAATTAATACTCTTCCATCATATAATTTTTTTTTTCTTTTTCTTTTTTGATTTTTTTTTCTCAAAATTTCATTTTCATTATCTATTTCTTTGAGTGTATGACTTTCATCAACAATTTTTGTTTTATTTTTTAATTTTGTTGTTTCTTTCATTTTGATTTTTTTATTTTTATTTTTTGATACTAAGTCATCAAACGAAGAAGTAATTTTACTGATTTCAGATGAGCTAATTTTATTACTGCTTTGCATCGATATATCTTTTTCAATTTCGTTCATCGTTTCAGAATATTTTTTAGAATGCCGTTTTTTAAATTCCTCTAAAAGCTCTTTATTTTCGGGATCACTAAGAGATCTATGAATTAATGATTGAAGATAGATTTTGTATCGGTTATGAAGGATAATCTTGATAAAATTCAAATGCTCAAAATTGAATAATGTAACCAATTTTTCTTCGCTTTCTCGAACATCAGATTTCACGTTCCCAATGATTTTCAAGATCTCATCAGATAACTGATGCGCTATTTCGGTATCTGGATATAATTTGGAGATTTGTGATTCCAACCAATAAGGTCCGATTTCTTTTGCTGAGACTCTTAATGGATCTTGTTCCATCATAGATAAATAATTTTCTTCATCAATTTTTTGCTTTTTTTTTTCTAAAGTTTCCAAATTTTCATTGCCTTTTTCGTTTTCAGAATCACTTTCAGATGAGGATTCAGTCGAAAGTACCTCAAACCCTTCATCACTATCACTACTTTGCTTTTTATCAAAATCAATAATAAACTCATCTTGCCCTTCTAATTCTTTTTGCTCATTAGTTATATCGTTTGTTGAAAAATCGACTAAATTGGTCGAAAATGATGTTAAATTTGTAAAATCTAAATTTGATAAATTTTCTAAATATTTGGATAATTTTTTTTTTTTTGATTTTTCCTATGTTATCATTATTATTAGAATATTAAAGTTAAAGCACAAAGAAATATATATATATATATATAATTAATTAATTTATTATATATCCCTTAGCACCCCAAATAACCTAAAAACATTTCAAACAGAAATTTTAATTTGAAATGTTATCAAAGGATAATAAGGTATCTAATTAATAAACAATTATCTTAGAAAGAAAATTTTATAATTAAAAATTGTATAGTTACTTAAAATAAAAAAATAACTTGAAAAAAAAATTTTCAACATTGGGAATTTTTTTTTAGTTATTGTGATTTTATTATTTTTTTCCAAATTTTGTCAAAATAAATTTTTTTTTTTTTTTTGAAAAGTTTGTCTAGATATCAAAAACCTCTTATTTTTAATGAATAAAACACATCATACTTTACTGGAAATTTTTTTGGGGACCTTTGCACCCCAAAATTGCCTAAAATGTTTGATTAAATAATTTATTCATTATAAAAGTTATTATAACATCACATAGAATATTTGTTTTATCTACTTGATACTATTCAATATCAATATCTATATTAGATTCTAAATAATTTAAAAATAAAAAAAAATATAAATTAAATTAGAAAAAAAAATCAAATTTTTTTTCATTGCAAAATTTTACAATTTTTTCAACAAGATTTTTTTTCAATTTTAAATGATTTGGTCAATAGTTCGAGTCAGATTAATAATTGATTTTTTTTTTTATTTTTTACAATTTTTTAATTTTTGACTTTTTAAAATCTAGACATAAAATAAACAATATTGTTGAATTAGAGACCATATATCAGAACTTATTTAACAAGATCTGAATTAATTTATAAAGGAAAAATCCAAATATCGCAAATATATTATTCAAATTTTTACAAATAACAAAATGCAATAAAAAAATTTGGTTTCGGAGATTATTTTATATGATTGGAATAATATTTAAGAGTTATTTTTTATTTTATTTTAAATTTAGGTATAATTATTTTATCTATTAAAAAGTAATTTATATTTGTTTTATTCCAATTTAATAAATTGAAATTATTTTACAATTTTTTTTTTTTTTTTTGTTTTTCAATTATTATCTATTGCTTAAATAAAAGTTTTAGAAAATTAATCATATTAAAAATTTAATTTTGGCCTAAAGAAATAAATTTCATTTTTCTCTCAATTCGATATTTATTGAAATTTTTTCTAAAAAAAAAATTAAATTTCAAAGTAATTTATTTTTTTATTTATTTTTTTTATCATAAAATTAGCAAAATTGTTTGGTGATTATTATTAATAAATTAATGTGTTGAGTTTTGAATTACTATTAATGTAATAAAATTTCTCATTTAAAAAAATAAAATAAAAATAAAAATCTTTAAAAAAAATGTAAAAATGAATAATTATTATTTTTTTTTTCAATTTCAAAAAAAAAATCAATAACTGAACAACTTTATCTTTGAACTATTTTGACTTTTTATTATAATTCAAATCTGGATTAAAGACAAATAAGAAAATTAATATATTAGTAGATCAATATCATTTTAAATCTAATTTAAAAAACTTGATGAAATTTAGGCAAATCCGGGGTGCTAAGGGATATAAAGATTTTTAAATTTCATTGAATTAAAAGAGTGTTAGATTTTTATTTTTATTTTTTCATCACTTTGAAAGCTTTAGGGTAGGTTAGTGTTGAAAATAGTTTGAATTTTTTTTCATTTAATGTCACATTAGAAAATTATAAAAATTTTTGATGCAAATTCCAAGTGTCGAGTTTACAATAATCATTAGAATACAAAAAAATAAAATAATTAATAAAAGAGTTTTTTAGCTAAATCGAAAACAACTATATATTTGATCATCCGATAAAACATTATTTTGAAGTGTTAATAAATCTAAAATGACAAAAACAAGTAATTTTTGTTTTAAATTTATCAAGAAAGATATACTGTGATTGCTCTATTTTATTTAAATAAAACAAAAAAAAATTTTATTATTATTGTTAATTTGTAAAGAGTTGAAAATAAATTTATTTGAAAGAAACAAGTTATTTTAAAAAAAGTGTGACCAAAAATAGTTTTTAAAGAGTATTTTTCAAACAATTGGCAAACTTCAATAGAAATAATTTTCATGGAACTAATGTAAAAACTTTTTATTTTCACACTTTTTAAAAACTATTATTGTGTAAAATTTTCTAAAATATGATTTTTTGATTTTTTTTGGGATTTATAACCAATTTTTAATTTGTTATTAATTTTTTATCATCTAAAGAGAGAATGCAATCACGAATTTTTTTAAACACCACAATTGTTAAATTTTCAAAATAATATTAAAATAGGTATTAGTAATCAATTTTCAAACACAATTGAAGTACAAACTAGGAAAAGGAAAAAAAAAATAAAGAGAATTTTGTTTGATTTGATCAGCTTTTTTTTTTTTTTTGAGAGAAAAAACTTTTTAATGTTTTCAGGGAAAATAAACACAAAAAATGATTATGTCTTATGTGAATCTTGTTCTTCAAGTAGATGGGTTTTACGTGTCAAGGAAAATTTAAATCTGTAATCATTACAATATGATTAAAAATAATAATAAAGCTGTCTAAGAAAAAAAAAAATAAAATATGTGAGAAAAAAAAAAAATAAAACTTTTGAAACAACCATTTACCACGGTATGTGTAGAATTTTGATCGCAATAATTAATAATTTTAAATTTTTAGGTATGTTTTTAATTTTCAAAAATCTACACACCTTAATATGATTGTTTTTTTTTAATATTTTTAATTGTTTTATGATTTTTTTTCTTTATTGTTTTCAAATAATCCTTAATAAATGCAAATTATTGAAGAAAAAAATTAAAAAAGGAAGACCTAGTAAAAATATTTTAGAACTCAAGGATCATTAATATTTTATGGTATGTAAATATCACTTTTAAAGATTAACAACTTATTTGTTGACTTAAAAGAATGCTGACTTTAGATTTCTTATTCAAAATTTAAAATTTTGGATTTTTTTTTCGAGAAATTTTGTTGTTTGGGGAAAACCGTTTTCTCAATTATCCAAATTTGAAATTTACATTGAAAAGGTTTGAAAATCAAAAGTTTATTGCATCTGTGTTCTCTTTAGATTCTTTTCAATACACATGCAGTTTGCTTCAAAGAGTATCAATATACTTGAAAATAATTTAGATAGAACCAAGTACAATATCAAAAAAAAAAAAAAAAAATCAATTTAAAATTTTCTCATGTTTGGTTCGAAAAATTCAATAAAGGATTTTGGATCAAGAAATGTTTTCATTCAAAAATCCTAAAATTTGAATTATTTTGACTTTCCTTTAATTGAAATTCTTTTAAAACATTTTTAGAAGTTAAGGTATTGTATTTTCAATTACTACATAGTATAAATTGTGAATAATCCTGAATTAGAATTAAAAAAAAACAAAGAACTTTATTAAAGAGTAATAACCATAAAAAAAAAAAAAGAAAAAAGAAATCATTAACTATGTAAAAGATATTACATATATTGCTAAAAATAACCAAATTATTTCTGTTGTCAAAGAATGTTTATTGAAATTAATTAAATGGATTACTATTGAATTCACCATTTTTAAAAAAAAATTAAAATAAAATTGATTTTATCAAAGTCAAGAATTAAAAGTTTTCTTTTTAAAAATGTTTGATTTGGTTTTTTTCCAAAATCTTTAATAGTTTATTTAAAAATACTATGTTTAAAATCCACAAATTTAAAATTGAGGACTATTTTGTTTCTAAAAATATATATAGATTGTGTTTATTGCCTTTAAACATTTATTAATTTCATCATAAAAATGAGAATTTTTAAGTTGAATGCAAGTTTTTAGAAAATATCTTGAAAAAGAATAAATAAAAGAATAGAGGAAATGCTTGGAAGATGCTTTTGTACTTTTTAGAATGATTTTTGAAGAAGTGGAAAATGCCATTGTTCCCTCAAAAAAATTATTAAAAACTAATCTTCAAAAAACGAGAAAAATGCATTGTTTAAATTGTTTAAAAAAAAGGATTTTAAGAAGAAGATTAGAAACCAAAGAAAATTCTAATCCTTGTTGCGAATTTCTGATTTGATTTCTTTCAAAAATTCAAAATATAATTACTAAAAAAACACTTGTATTTTTTTTTTTTTTTTAATTATTCTCAGAACTTGATTTTTAAAAGTTTGTCATTTGTAGAGATCTGCTTTTAAGATGACAATAATACAATGTTGGAGACAGAACACAGGAATATTTGTTGAAAAAAATTTATAAAAATGAAAAAGAATTGTGATTAAATTTTGAACGTTAAATGGGGATCAAAAAAAAAAGTAATTCTTTGTGAGATTTTTAATGTTAGTAAAGAAGGTCTCTGTTTTTTTTCGAAATTTTAATGATCAGGATCTTGCTTTAAACTTTTTTTTTTTTTTTTTTTTTTTTATTTTTTTTTTTTCTTTGATTTGGAAGGAAAGAAGGAAAATTCCTTTCTAAAATTGAAAAAAAATATAAACAAAATTCGCTTACATTTAATTTTGAATTTCTTAAAGTTTGAATAGTTTCATAAGCTGCGTCTTGTATCACTTCATCTGTTTCAGATGGTAAATATTTGATAATAACCATTAACAGCTTTGAGTATTCTTCTTTTGTTTGTGTGGTAAGTGGTCGGTATGTGTCTGTCGATTCTAAAACAGAAGACTGAGCGTTTTTTAATCTTTTTTTTTTTTCTTCAAGCCTTTTTTTTTCTCTTCTTTTTTTTGCTCTTTCGATACGTTCCTTTAATTCTTTTGATTCTTCTTTTTTTGCTAAGGATCCAAAGGCATGTAATTTCTTTCCTACAAGTGACTCTGCTTCTCCACTTGGTTCGTCTCTTCCTCTTTTCCGAAACCTTTCAATTAATACAAGGTTTGCATTTTGTTTATAATCATAATCAAGAAAATTAGACATTACAAAGTAACAAAAAAAAAATAAATTAATGATTCGAAATAAGAGACTATTTAGAAAGTTTGTCTATTTTTCTTCATAGAATGTTTCAAAACTTATTAGTCTTTCCTAGACTGAGTTCAGTGAGATATTGCTAAAGCCTATATTTCTGTTTTTTAGTTTGTTATTTTTTCATTCTTTCATTTGAATATTTAAGGATGGTTACTTGGATAATTATTAAAAATATTGAACAAAAGGAAATCGTTTCTGATGATTTTTGAGTCCATACTGATGTTAAATTAATCCTTAAGGTTTACAATCCCTGAAATTTGAAACAAAAGATTACCTTGTTCTTCGTATCGTGATATTTTGTTTTGGTTCTTAGGACATAGATCTTGGGCATAATATTAATTTTGATAGTTTTTTAAAAAGGTAATTTTTGACAATTTATTTTCTTTTCCAAAATTAGAATTGAAGAGTGTACGATGGATAGATTGGAAGGAGAATTATAAAAAAACACGGTTTGTGGGTTGTGGATAGGAATTTTTAATTAGGTTTGGTTTTATTCTGGAGCTTTTCAAAAAAATTATTTTGTTTTTTTGTTCATCGAGGAAAAGTACAAGAAAAATTTCATTTTTCAACCTAAAAATCAATACCATTATTAAATGCCCACTCACCATTTTATTAGCCTTTCAATCTTCAATTCTAATTTTGGAAAAAAAATAAATTCTAAAAAATTGGAGTTTTAAACATCTAACAAAATTCTTATTAAGCCCAAGATCGATCATCTAAGAACCAAAATAAAAGACCACTATACCTAACACAAGGTAATCTTTTTTTTTTTCAAATTTCAGGGATTGTAAATTCTAAGCCTTGGAAAAAATTTTTAAAAAAACAATTCAGGATTTGCTAATATCTGTATTTTTAAATACTTTAATTATACTCAACATTTTTTATTAAAAAGAGATTATTGATCAAAAATTATTTTAAAAAGATATTTCACAATTTAAGTTAAAAAATCTACTTTTTGTATAAGACTCTTTTGTAATTTAATAGTTTAAAATTTTTTATTTTCTTTTTACTCATAGTTAAGAAATTTTTTTTTAATAAATTTCAAAATTATTTCCAATTTAAGAAATAATTTCAAATGAGAAATCATAATTATGACTAAAAAGAATTATTTGTTCTTTTTTATGGAAAAAAAAATTTTTTTTTTTATTTTAAATTTATTTTTTTTTTGGATTTGATAGATAAAAAAAACATTCTTAATAATAGAATGATTAATCTTTGAAAAATTCAACATGATATTGTGGTCAACAAATCTTCGAAAAAACAAAATAAAATTCATTTCAATTTGAAAAGATTAAAAAAAGAAAAAGACTTAAAAAATTATGATCTTAAAATCAATCATTGATATTTTTGTAATATTTTTTTACAATTAATTGATAAATTTGCAAAGATACTTTCGTATTTATTCAATTTATATGCAAACAATCGTTTCTTCCAACCCCCATAACCAACCCCCTTGAAATTTGTAACAGAAGAAAAAATAAATTATAATTTTACACTTGAAAATTCTTGTTTTTAGGAAAGTTTAAAGAAATGAACCACCAGTTGGATGAAATAGATTTGTAAGAAAATTTATTTTTTGTTTAATTTATAGGGAAATTGAAAAATTATTTATTTTTTCAAGATTTATTAAAACTATAAGAGCAAAATTATACACTTTTCTACTATCTACTGGTTGTAATAATTGATTTTAACTATTTTTATCAAAATTTTTTTATTTTTCACGTGACCAATATAATTTAATAATTACTAATAGACTTTAAACTCCAGTTTATAATTGTAAAATTAAGATAGTTTGTTATAGAATTCAACAAATGTAAGAATTTTTGTTTTCAAAAATATTCAGAAAAATGATTTATAAAAAATAACTTGAAAAGTTAACCCCCACAATTATAAAAGATACATACTTTCCCCCAAAAAACATAATAATTTTGAAAAAAAATATTGATTTCATAACAAATTCAAGGACAAATTATCAAAATACCTACGTTGAGATTAAAAAAAAAACATATCTTATTTTTAATCCAGTTTCCAGATTAGAATTAAAATTTTGTTTTTTTTTGTAAAATATAATCATTATTTTGGTATTTCTTTTTCCAACTTATTTACACAGATATGAAAAATAAAACAAGAAAAATATTTTCAGATAGTAGGAAGTAAAAATATTTAATATTTTTCTTAAAAATTGAAAATATAAAATTCTCATTGAATATTGAAAAAACAAGAATGCTCATAATAATCTACATTCAAAAATCCAATTACTAATTCCCATAGAATAAATATATTTTTTCTAAAATCCAAACAACCATTTTGATAAAAATAGAATAACACAATTTCTATAAAATTTTGACTACAGATATTACGATAAAAAATAGGAAAGTAATAGGTATCAAAAAAAAAATCAAAAATGAAAAAAGAAAACTGAAAAATTTGAAAAAAGATTTTATTCTTACCATTCAAAAAATAAATATTTTTTGGAATAAAACTTAAACCTTTTAAGCACATGATATTAATCAATTACTAATCTTTAACTTTTATTAGGAAAATATTTCACATCTAAATATATAAGATTACAATCCATGATAAAAATATTCTTTAAAAAATCAAAAGAAAAACTTTTCTTTTTAAATAAATACAAGAAAAAGAGAAATAAAAAAAACAAAATAAATGAGATTAAAAAAAAAATAATAATAAACAAAAAACTTAATAAGTATTTTATATCAGAATTATAGAATGGGTTGGAGTTTGTTTTATATAGTTAATTTCAATAACACCACCATAATAGTTTTTAACAAAAACGAACAAATATTTAGCAAACTATCGAGCAATTAAAATATGTTCATTTAAAAAGTTTTCAAAAAGAACATTATCGATTAGAACCTCTAGAAATAATTGGTTTTTTATGAAGAGAATTTAGTTTGAAAATGTTTATTTGTTAGTTTCTTACTTAATTTATTTATTTTCATTTTCAAGTTTTACAAATTTTATTTTCGTAAAAATCTAAAACAAGATACTGACTGGACAGTACTCAAAACACCCAATTACAAACCGAAGAGATTATATACTAATTAAGATTCAAATTTACTCCACTTTGTTTCAAATTGCTTGAGACCGATTCAATTTATCCAAGAATTAATCAGAGTTAGTTCAAGATCTTATCTGAACAAGTCTTTCAATTCTTATAATTATTTTTGCCAGTTTTTACTTTCTCAAAACACCTAAAAAAAAGCACAGAGGAGGAACCGAATGAATATAAGAAACAGAAAAAATTGAAACAACAGAAAAAAAGGAATTTGGAAAAAGTAAAAAAGTCTAATACAATAAATAATATTAGTATTTCTTGATCACATTTTGAATTTTATTACTAAAATAAAAAAAAAATAAGGTATTAATACGTGATCAAAATATGAGAGATCATCATTGTAAATAGAATTTAATCACAATAAATTTTTTTTTCTGATACTATTATTTTATTATTTTAAGTAATTGTAATCTGGAATAGATCAAATTTTTCTTCTTATTATTTTCTAAAGAATTTTCTTTAATTCTGATTAATAAATTAAATGAACTAAAAAAATATTTAATTAAAGTATGATCACATACCCGCTTTCCTATTTTATTTAAAAAAAAAAAAACAAAAAGAAAGAAAAATTTCTAAATAATTATTTTTTTTTATTAGAAATAACTAAACTGTATTTTTTATTGCATTTTTAAAAAACTCTATTCTTCAAAATTTTATTAATTATTTCCAAGTTTTTTCTTTCAGATTTTAATTGATAAAACAACAAATAAGCAGAATTTGTAATAATATTGTTAGTGTTATGAATTTTTTCCACGGAAGAATCATTAAATTCATACCAATCATCTGTTATACAGTTTTTTACATAACTTGTGTAATGACCCCCACACAACTCACCGTAATGATTTGATATAGCTATTAATTCATAATTAGATTTTTTTCTACTTTGGGCAATCGACCACTTAGACAAATTTAATTCACTAGGGAAATCTACAAATTGGTGGTTCTTTGTTCTTAAATTTCTTTTAAATCTTTTCAAATGAATTATTAAAATTTGTGGGATTTTCCAAAGATCAAATTTTTTCCAAGCACACACATGCATTTTACAATTATTACAATACCATTTGTCCTGATTGGATAATTGCTCTTCTTTAAAAAACTTTTTTAAACATTCATCTATAAAAATCTTTGTGAATTCATTATTCCTGAATTTTTGAAGATTATTAATTTCTTTTTCCCATTCAACTTGTTTGTTATCCTCTTCCTTTTCGTTTTCGAATTTATTTTTATTTTCAGTTTTGTTGGATTTTTCAGTTTTATTT
Organism: Anaeramoeba flamelloides; assembly: GCA_027625915.1. Classification (NCBI taxonomy): domain Eukaryota; family Anaeramoebidae; genus Anaeramoeba; species Anaeramoeba flamelloides. The sequence goes on from JANTQA010000063.1 coordinate 2,795,039, forward strand.
CTTTTTTTTTCATATATATTTTTCTGTTTTTCATCTTCCACCTTTTTGTTTTGTTTTTCCTTTTCCTTTTCATTCTTTCCATTTTCTTTCTTTTTTTCCTTATTATTTTTTTCTTTATCTTTATCATTTTCATTATTTTTTTCTTTTTCATGGTTTAGTTTAGAATCCGTTCCAAAATTTAATAAATTAACATTTTGCTTACATCTTTTTAAATATTTAAGATAAGAATCATCTTTTATTATTAAAGTCATTTTTTTCATATTAAAAATTGAATTTTCTTGAAGCCAGAAATTTGGGTTTAATCGAATTCCGATTACCAAATCAGGATTAATATTAATTATACTATTTTCGTTATACTCCTCAAGAACAACTGAAGCATAAACATTCAATTTGACAATTTTAAAGAAATGGTCATAAACATTTCCACGGAATTTCCATCTTTGAAAAATATCATAATATTTTTCATTAAAAATTTTCTTAGTGTTTGATTTATCATCATCGTTATTGCACTCTTCATCATTTTTTTTTTCTACATAATTATAATCAATCTTATAAATATCATAATTAGTTTGCTTTCTTTTCCCACGTTTCATTTCCTTACATTTTTCCCATATTCTTAAATTCTTAAGCTTTTCTTTTTCCGATGGCAAGTTTTGAAAATTTATATAATTACTAATTATTTTATTAATTTTTTCATACAGTTCAAAATAAGAAATATTACCTGATTTCAAATTAAGAATAAAAGGAATTAAAAAATTTTTTTCATTTAGAATCAAAGGATTTGTTTGTTTAATTCTCTCTAATTTTCGAAAAACAACCTGGATTTGATAATATTGTATTTCTTTCTTTTCCCTTTCCTCCTCCTCATCATCCTCATCTTCTTTGATATTTTCATCACCACCATCATCATCATTGATACCACAATTATTATTATTAATGTATTCGGTTTCATTATTATTGTTATATAAAATGCTTTCAAAATAAAAAGATGAATTTTCATTTTCAATTTCAAAAGCAATTAATTTTGTATGGAATCCTATTTCAAACAATTGTTGATCTGTTAAATACATTTCTTCAATACAATTATATTCATATCTTGATAGAACAATTTTATTTGGTTTGATTCCAGTTATTCCAGATAATTTTAATAAAACACCCTTTAAACCTTGATTTATTCTTGTTTTAATAAATACTAATCTTGGTTGTTTTTTTGGATCTAAATATTTTACTTTTATAACCAATTCCCAATATTTTGATGAGGGGAAAGGCAAACTCAAGAAGATAAATGGATCAAAGGTAACAGATATTTTTTTACAAATATTGCATCTTAGTTTGCTTTTCAATTGTCCAGTGAAAATATCTTTTATAAAATTTAAATATTTAAAAATAAAAAAAAGTGTTTATAAGAAAAAGAATTATTATTCTTATTATTTTTTTTTCCAGTGTATTTACGTACACATTCATTAGAACACCACCCGAGGGTTTATAAATAAAAATGTTCCCCACAAATCATTTTTTTGATATTTTGTTACACATATTTTTTTTTATTTTACTTTTTCCAAATCTAAAGATTATAACCAAAATAATAGACATAACCAGTCTTTAAAAATTAATATTTAAAACTTCCTAAATACCCGAATAAAAAATTTGATTTTATAGTATCTAAACTCTTTTTCAAACAAAAAGGAACACCTCTCAAATCACCAATATCATCAAGTTTGATTGTTAATAATATAATTACCAATTGATGATTTTCGTTTTAATTATTGATTTTTTCATTTTTTTTTTTTTTTTTTTGTTATGGATATTGAACAGTTGGAAAATGAAAAAAAAAAAGCAAGATAAGAAGAAACCAATTTGGAAATAATCTACCAGTATGTAAATGGAAACAGTTTAAGTTTGATTTCGAATGAGCTAGATGTAAGAATTAAGAAATGCCATTATTTGATTGATGTATGAAACAAAGAAAAGAGAAATAAAGAAAAACATTCTAACAAAATACCAGTCGAATTGAGGCTTTATCTTTAAAATGAGAATTTAAAGAACAAAAGTGTGACGTGTCAAGAATTATCAATAAAATGTAGATAACTTTTTCTCAATTCCACTTGTTCAAAGGTTTTTATTAATATGATAATTTTTTTTTTCTTTACAATTTCCAAAATGAGATTTCTCATTTCAAATAAAAGGGAAACAAATTTTTAAAATATTTACTTTAAATTTTTATTGTTTTGTTTTATTGTGTTTTAAAGATTCAGATGGGTATTTTTTTGTGTTTTAAAGAGTTTCTTAGATTTTAGAATGATACTACAATTAATTTGATTCAATTATGAATAATTCTTGAAATTTTTTGTTCCCTTATATTTGAAAAAGAGTTTATATAACATTTCTAGAATAAAATTTCCTTTTACATGATGATTTTTTAAATATTTTTTTGAAAAAAATATTCTTATAACAAACTTATAACATGTTACAAATTTTATAACACATTTTATAACAAAAAATTATGCTATAAAAGTTTTTATTATAAAATTTTATAACATTTTAAATGTTTATAACACCTTTACAACACGTTTACAGCATGTGAAAAAAAACTTTTTTTATTGGGGTAAGTAAATTTTTTTACAATTTTTTATTTTCAAAGATTAACACAATAATCATCAATAAAAAACCTAAAGATTGATTACTTTAATTCCTTTTTATAAATCTTGTTGAAGTATCAATGTATTTTCAATATATTCCCAGAATTAAATTGGTCAAATAATCTCATTCGTTAATTAGTGAATATTTTAGAAAACATTGAATTTTTTAGCAACTAAGATACATTTCGATACAAATTTATGAAAGATATTTTCTAACTTTGAACTTTGAATATTTATATTTCATCCTTTAAATTTTTCTTGAAATGTAGATTTTTTTCTAAAATTGTTGGAATTTTTTACAAATACAATAGATCATTTTTAATTGATGTGATCAACAAATATTACTATTTTTACTAATCAAATTTTTAGAGTCATTTGAGCCATGGGGCACTTAATGACTGACCTTCAATATCAACATTCTTTAATAGTAAACTTCTCAGTTATAGAGTCTAATCACTTCACCAACCACAAAAATATATGTTAAAAAGTTTTTGGTTAATAAATTCTTTTCAAATTTTGTCTCTTAAAAGTGAGACTGTTCGTAGTGATAATGTTTTTCCCCAAATAAGAAATTTTTGAAAAAAAAAAAAAAACACCTAAATTTTAAATTTGAGCAAGATCTCTTTACTCAGCATTCTTTGAAGTCAATGGGTGTGCTGCTAATCATAAAAGCAATAACTTTCCATCAAATTAGGATAGTTCTAAATCATATTAAAAAGAAAAGAAAAAAAATAATGTATTCAGAAAAAGAAAAAAGAGAAGTAATTGTATACCTACTATTATGGAATCATTTCTTTTTTTATAAGTCTCCCAAGATTCTTTAGCAACAACCTCATCAGTTCTCCCTCGATCTTCGACTTTGTGCGTATAAGTCTTTTTTTTGATTCGATTTAAATCCTCATGCAAGCCATCTAATAAAAAAGAAAGAAACTCTTGTGAATCTTCTTGATCAAAACCACTAAAGCGATTGGAGAATTTAACAATTAAATTTTTTAGTTCTAACGGAGACAAGACTTTCTCACCTTGGTTTTTATTATTTGACCAATAGTTGTTCACAAGTTCTCCAAATATTTTGACAAGCTTTCCGTTTGTTCCGATCACATTTTCATAATTAATTTGATCTAGGTATTCTTGTGTTAGAAAAAATTTGACCAAAGGAATACAATTTAAGAGGCACTGAAGACCACTATTTAAAAAGCATGTATTCCCGAAATTACTTAAGCCCACCAATCCTAAATTAAGGAATTTGTTCTTTTCTTTTTCTTCTGATTTTTCTTTTTTATTTGCAAATTGCATTTAGAAGTTCAATTACTTTTACAAGATGCAAAAGGGAGCTGAATTTAAAAAATTTGAAAAAACCCAACTTTTTATTTGTGGGCTTTTGTGAGTATTATAAAATAATCTGGTTTCAATTTCTTAAAAAATAAAAAAATGAATTTTTTTCTCTGTTTCACATAAAATATTTTTCTCTTTGTTTGATTAGTTAAAAAATTCACAAGTTTATTTCAGAACTATCTAAGAAACAAAGCCTATTGACTCTTTAATGTTTGTTTATTTAAAATAGAACTAATATTTTGGTTGATCTTTCTTTTTAGTTCGGTCTTGTACTTTTGACAAGAGTAAAAGTGTGATCTAGAAAAATCACAACTTGAAAAGTAATTAACTTTCATATTTTATTACAACTCTCATTCTTAAACCAAGATCAATGAGAGGAAATAGAAAAAAACCGAAATTTTATTTTTTTAATTTTTTTTTTTTTTTTTTCTTTTTTTAAATATTTTTTTGAATCAGATGAAAGATTCTTTGATTATTCTTTTTTTCGTTCTCATCGGTGTTGTATTTCTACAAGAGTGTACAACTTCTGATTATAAGGCGATTTTTACTGATTGTGATCAAAATGTGAGAAAAGCAGCCTATTTTTGGAAGGAACCAAAAACATGTGAAGGGGGTATTGGTTTGCCTACTTCTTACGAAAACATCGATTGCAGTTGTATTTTGCAAGATTACGAAATCCAATACACAGAATGTGTTGATGGGTCACGCAACAAAACATCTGTCAAAAAAACAAATTGTGTTGATGGGGTCACCCCTCCCCAACCAGAAGAGGGTATTCCTTGTGAATGTGTGGAAGCTGACTATTCGGGAATTTATTCTGAATGTATTAATAATACACGTGACTTATTTTGGTATTGGATATCACCAAAAATTTGTGAAGGGGGAATTTCTGAACTTCCTGACAATATCGAAGATCTTCCATGTGGTAAATTTTGATCATTTTAATATTTTTTTGTTTTTTATTTTTGGTTATTTTTGAAAATTTTAGGGTTTTGATGGCGCTTTTGAAAAAATAAAATTAAAATGGCAAGAACACACAAACACTTTTAAAAACAAAACTCTTCTTTGACCATTTTTCCATAAGAGATCTTGTAAGAAAAAACAAAATATTCACTTATGTTTCTGAATCAAAAGAAAAATGTTCCTGATCACTTTTTCATCCCAACAAAAAATAAACTTTTAATAAAAGATCCCAAAGTTGATAGATCTCATTTTTGAAGATGCTCAAATACCTTTTGTCTAATGTTTCAAATACTTTTACAAAATACGAACTTTGAATCTTTTTTTTATTCTTGCAATTGAGTTCAAAACAATAAATCAGTAAAAAATAATCCAATAAAAACCAACAACACTCACTATCGTTCTAATTATTCTTTCTGAGAACCTTCCTCACGTTTTTCATTTTTGTTGTTTTCAGATTAAATGGGAAAAGAATTTTCACTTCAATTTTTTGTTTTTTCATTGGGTGTCTAGATTCAAAGAAATCAATTTAGCTTTAGTTAGTTTGTTTTACCATCAAAACTTTGTATTAAATGTTTAAAAAAGATTTATTTTATTTTAAAAGTACGATTCTCTATTCAAATCTCAGGGGTTGTATACCTTAACCTTATCCAACTGAATGTTGTGAAAAAAAAGTAATACAGTTCAAAAAAGTGTGACATTTTAATTTTTTAAGAGATTAGAGTCTATAAAGGAGAAGTCTAGGAACATAGTATCTTTTTATTCAGTGTAAATTACATAAGTGTTCTAAAGTTCAAGTGTCTCTAAAAATCCTCGATTAGTAAAAGAGTAAGCTTAGTTAACCATCATCAATTAAAAATGATCCTTTGTTTTAGTAAAAAAAACCCAAGAATTTCAGACAAAAATCTGCATTTTGCTACAAATTTAAAGGTTAAATTGTCAATATTCAGATTTCTAAAGTTGCAAAATATCTTTGCTTAAATTTTTCTAGAAATATATATTAGTTGTTAAAAAATTCGTTTTTTTAAAAAAAAATTAAAATAATTAACAAATAGGTTATTTTGAGAAATTATTCACACAATATTGGAAATATACTGATGTTGTCATCAGAAAAAGCAAACAAAACTCAAGGAAACAGTCTTTCGTTTTTTATGTTGATGATTATTCCTGAACAATTCTTAGAAATACAAAAATAAAAAAATAGTTACTTTTTGGAAGTTCTAATTATGAATTATTAAAGACTAGGAATACTATTATTTTGGTTTCCATATTGAGATCTGGAAGAAGAAATAAAAAAAAACAATTTCCAAAAATGATAATTTTCAATAGTGATTTTTTGGTAAAAAATGTAATAATTCATTGTGCAATAATATTTATAATAGATTTTTTAGATTCATATGAACGATTGGGAACTAATATAATTTACTCCCAATTACAACACACTTTGATTATAGAGGAATCTATGGTAACGCTAATCCCTTAAAATATAAAAATTTAATTAAGAATCTTAGTAAAAATAACCAAATACCAATAAATTTAGAATTTTCCAATTATTATTTTTAAAAGCAGATGAAGTTCATTTAATTCTCTTAGTATCATTGAAATAAAGTTTTTTCAACATTTTGAAAATTCTTTCTATTATTATTATTGAAACAACAAATTGGAAAAAAATATTTCTCTTTGTTTTTTTAAATTCTATTTTGGATTATTGTAAAGAATTAAATCTCTTTTTTAGGTTCTTAAGTTTTTTGGTTTTTAAAACTATTTTTTAAATACATACATATAATAAATTTCGATTTTGGATTGTTTTGAAATTTTCATCTTGACGTATAATTCCTTATTCTTTAACGTTTTTACAATAGTTCCTTTTTTTTTTTTTTTTTTTTTGTTTAAAAGTCTAAAAATATTTTTTGTTTCTTTTTCCTAAACAACGATATAGGAGTTTTACTTGTGTGTAAATAAAAAAAAAAATCAATCAATAATTTTACAATAATTTATAGAGTTAAATTTTAATTGGAAAAAAATATAAATTTTATCTGAAAAGTTCAATAAGGAAGAGATCCAAATTTAACAAAGTCTCAAAATTTTTTATTTTCAAATGATCTTGTTAAGATCTGTATTTTTTTCTAATCAATTTCAGGGGAAAATTTTCCAAACTTGTAATAAAAATTTTCATTTATTCAATTAAAAGTATAACAAAAAAAAAACTTTGAGAAATTAAATTAAAAAAAATACTCAATTTCTAATTTATAAATCAGCTTTTAATAAAAAAAAAATCCTTTTTTGTTTTTTTTTATATTTAATAGAGGAGTTTTTAATTTCTCTTATTTATCGTTAGGGTTTTTTTTATTTGTCAAATAAAAAGAAAATTTTTGAAATTTTGTGTTTATTTCTTAAATTAAAATAAAAACAGAGTAACTTCACGACACTTACCGACACTCCACAGCACTTCCTTAAACTCTATTTTTTAAAAAAATTTTTTTTATCATTGCTATAATATAGATAAGATTATAACTCGTAGGATAGATTATCTTTAAAAAATTAAGAAATATATATATATATATATATATATATATATACAAAGACAAGAGAAAAGAGAAAAGTACAAGAAAAAGAAAAAGAGAAAATAAAGAAAAAAATATAAGAGAGGGTAAAAAAATAATAAAAAAGCAAAAACTTAATTAAAAGTTCTGTTGGAACCATTTAGTATTGAATAAGTTGGTGGTTGTTTCTTTTTATGTCAAAAATTTATGGAAAGCTATCTTAATTTGTTTTAATAACGAGGTATTTTATTTGACAAACTTTAGATTAAATGAAATCTGTTATTTTATTAAGTTTTGAATTAGAACTTTCTAGAGAGGTTAAGAGATAAAGTTGGGGTTTTTACAAATAATTATTTGTTTTTGAACTTTTTTTTTTTTATTTATTTTATTTTATTTACAAGTTTCCCAAACCTTGTTTTATCAAACCACAACATACACGTTCCAACTCTACAGCAAAAAAAACAGTACAAGTACATACTTGGCAAATTATATTGAAAATCTGGTTTGGTTGACTCCAATTTGTTTCAAATCGCATAAGTTTGATTCTTTTCAGTTCAGTTCCGTTTTAAGTTCAATTGACTGAAGATCTAATCAAGTCAGATTAATTCTAAGATCTAATTATGAACAAGTTTATTATTTATTATAATGATTTTTTTATTCAGTTTGTATCTTTATCAAGCATTAAGAAAAAAACAAAATGAGGGAAATCTCAAACTACTTGAAAAAATGGAATTTGCAAAAAGTAAAATGTATACAAAATAAAAATAAAAAAAATGATAAAAAATAAAAAGATTTAATTTTTGAATTAAATCTTCAAATTATTTATCTTACAAAAAAAAAAAAAAAAAAAAAAAAAAAAGATATATATTGTCTTGAAGGAAATTATCTACCATTGGGAAAAACAGTATGTGAAGAATGTGAAAAGGGAAAGTCATCTTATGGTGAAGGTGAAGAATTTAATGAATGGGAAGAATGGCCATCTACAAAATTCAAAACATATTGCGAATATGGTACTGGTCAAGACGGTGAATGTCATGGCTGGGAGCTTAAAGGCACGTACATTATTAATGGCAATCCAGGTATCATTTCCAGTAATTCAACGTTAGAATATTGGGATTATTTTGTAACTGATGACTATAATTACATTTCATTTAAGTATACAATTGATGGTGTACAGAATCATGAGGGTTTAATTTTTGAAATTGATGGTGAAGTTAAATTAGGGTTAGAGTATTATCAAATAAAAACAAAAACAGTGCGTTTTAAATTACCAAAGGGGCTTCATAAATTTAAATGGGTTTATTATAATGATGAAACTGTATGTAATATCAAATCATATGGACAAATTGAAGAAATAGTCGCTCAAGGTACGGAATATTCAACATCGGAATGTAAATTATGCCCAATCGGGTGGTATATCGATCAGAAGGGGTCCACTGAATGCATTGAGTGTGGAAGAAATTATTATTCTGAAAGGCAATATGGTAGTACAATATGTAAGGAATGTAGTGATACGGAATACTCTGATCCGGGATCATGGAAATGTAATGATAAAGAGCCATGTGCTGATCAGGATTATGAGTCGTACTATTCTGTGTGTAATGAAGATTCAACGAGAACAAAATATTGGAAATTAATTGAGCCAGTTATTTGTGATATGACAAGAGGGGTGACGCCAGACGAAAAGCCACCAGAGCCAAATAAATCATGTAGAATATGTGATCCAGGTGAAATTAAAGTTAAAAATAGAACAGATGAATCAGGTATTTTTAATTATTATTGCAGTGCCTGCCCCATTGGTAGCAAAAGGGCAATTGACGATGATCAATGTGTACCATGCCCTGAGGGTACCCAAGCTCCAAGAACACTATATTTCCATAATTTTGAAAAATGGCCAAAAGATTTTACAACGATCTGTACAAATGAGTGTGGAACAAGTGGATGGAGAAGGAATGAAAATATTTTAGACTCGGGGGAAGGTCATTTAGGTTTGGTTGAAAGTATTCTTACCTACAAATTTGAATCTGAAATTGAATCGAGTTTTGTTAATATAACCTTTTCATTAAACTGTGAAGATAATTCCAATATGCTGTTGGATTCAAAATGTGGGTTAAATTTCTATTTAAATGACAAACTAACATTCCAATTTTGGTCACAAAATATTACAACAAAAACTGTTCAACTGCCAATACATGAAGTACGAGAAAATGAATTAAATATCAAATTCTGGAAAAGGTATTTAGCAAGTAATAATACAAATAACGATCACGCAAAAATTATTCAAATTATTTTACAAGGTATAACAGACGGCGGTGCCCCGTCTTGTCAATTGTGTCCAAATGGTACTTATTCAAGTGGTGCTACAAACAAATGTATCAAATGCGAGCCGGGTACATATAATAATAATAAGGGTCTAACTACATGCTTTGCTTGTCCCGAAAATACCTTTAATGATGAATATGGATCAGACAAATGTTTGCAATGTGGTTTTGGTACCTTTTCTGAGCCGGGTTCAACAAATTGTGATGATAAGGATTGTGTTTTCCAATTTGATCAAGATTTGATATATAATCTAAGTGCTTTATCTACTCCAAATGAAATGGAGGGTCCTATTAATGACCCCTATGGGAATGAGTATTATATTAACTTGTGTTATTTGGTAAATTCAAAAGATTATTGTATAAATGATCAAGGAGAAAATTTAATCACTCATTCCTGTCAAAAAAGTAAAAATAAAAATAATTCAATTGACATTGGAAACAGAATTGAAATTCTTGAATTAGGTAACGATAACGATAATGATAATAATAATAATAATAATAATCTTGTTTATTTAAACAATAATAAAGATGAATATTATAATAACTTGGTAAAAAATAGCATTCAAATTAACAATTTTGTTACTAATATCCGAAATGAGGGGCTAATGTTTAGATTACTTTCTGGTGATGAAGAAGGATGTGATAAGCAAAGGTATAGTAATATTACATTGCTTTGCGACACTTCTATTGATAAAGGCAAAATTGAGCCCGTTAGCAATATCGAAAATCCAAAATTTTCTTGTCATTATGAATTTACGTGGAGAACCAAATATGCATGTCGAAAATGCACAGAAAGAGACTATAATCATTATTATACTAACTGTGAGAACGATCAAAGAATGAAAATATATTATTGGATTGAAAATCCGAAAATGTGTTATGGTGGGATGGAATTACCAGAAGACGAACAAACTGAATGCGAAGGTAATAAAATTTGTCACAGTGGGACTTATGTTGATGGTGAAGAGTGTATTGGGTGCATTGAAGGAAGATATAGCACCGGTCAAAATTTATTTTTTGAATACGAGAAATTAAATGATCTAGGTACGATCGGCCAAAATCTAACTTCTTTTATTACTGGCTGTGAAGGGTTTGAATGTACTTGTTGGAACTATAGTTATAATAATTTACAAAATGGAATTGGTGAAAGCTCTTGGTTAAAATTAATTAAAAACTTTAAGGATATTGGGAAAATTGAATTCAATGTTAATCAATATTTTATCAATTTAAATAAACAAAATTTACCAATCCCAAGATTTGTTTTTAAAATTGATGGTAAAAAAATGATTTCTAATTCAAACAATTTTTTTACATCAAAATTTCAATATCAGTCTTTCAAATTTGATGTGGATTCTATTGGCACTCATGAATTTGAATGGGTTGTATTTAATTCGAGTAGCCCCTTGAATCAAATTGAAATTAATAATATTACATTATTAAATGTTGATAAGTCAAAGCAGCTGTGTACAGAATGTGAAATGGGGTTTTATTCTGCTGATAACAGTTCTGCTAATTGCTTGATCTGTCCCATTAATACTTATAATGATAATCTGGGTTCAACTGCCTGTAGCAATTGTGGGATTGGCACATATTCCTATGATGGGTTTGCACATTGTAAATCGAAAAATGATTGTACTGAGGACGATTGGTACATACATTGGGAGGATTGCAACCCAGAAGATAGAACAAGGAAGGGCCATTATAAATTTTATAAGCCAAAAAATTGTATTGGTGATTTGCCCTCAGATGAGGAGCCTGTTATTGAACCTTGTTTGTCTTGCTACCCTGGAACATTTTTAAATGAAGCTACAAATTTATGTGAAATCTGTAAAGATGGTGAATATACCGATATTATTGATGCGAAGGAATGTCAATCATCCAAACCAGGCTACGTCCCCATAAAATCGGTCCAATACACTAATTATGAATCAAATCATAATTTAATATTAGAAAATCATATCCAAGATCAAATAGAAACATATTGTTCTGGTAATGGGTGTGGATTTTCTAAAGGCTGGAGATTAAGAAGTGATCATTTAGATTCTGGATTTGGCTCATTAGTTGGTGGTTCATTTAAATCAATTTTAAACTTCAAATTTAAAACTAATATTATTGAAGAAAATGGTTCTTTTCAATTCTCGTATAAATTTAATAATTCAATTGATATTGCTTCTTTAACACTAGTTATCAATAATGTGCCACTTTTTGAATTCAATTCATTAGATGGGGCTTCGGAGAATTCGATGTGGATGACAAAAAATGTTTCTTTAGATATCGGTGAATATGAAATCAATTTTGTATATTATCAATTAGACTCTTTAAAGAGTTATCAAAAATGTTCGTTAAAAGATATACAATTTTATGCTACTTCAGCTGGAACCTCAAAGCATATCAAATCATGTTCAAATGGTTCTTATTCACCCTCATCAAAAAGTACCAAGTGCTTATTATGTGAACCAGGGTCATATTCAATTAGTGAAGATAGCAATGGTAATGATAAAGGAATTTTAGAATGTACAAAATGTCCAGAAAATCAATATAATGAAGATTATGGTTTAACAAATTGCTTTGGGTGTGGTGTTGGAACATGGGGGAATAAAGAACTTGGTTCAACGGATTGTTTAAATGATTGTACTTATTCTGCAGATAAAGATCAAATTTTTGATTTTACAAAAATCGTTGAAAAAAAACCAATAATCAAAATTTTTAATAACGCGAGGAAAAATGAAATCATTTATCTCAGTTTATGTTCAAAAATTGTCAATAGCTTATATTGCCACGAGGAAAATTCCTTTGTTTGTAAAAATTTAACTAGCTATGGATATATTTTAAATTTCGATTATCCATTGCCAACTCAAAAATATCCTAACAAAGATGGGGTAGTAATAGAATATTTACCAAAGGTTCCAGTTACAAAAGATAGCAATTATATAGAGATTGATCAAGAATCATCTTTTAAAACAATTGTGTATATGATTTGTAATCAATCAATCCAAGATATCGGTACACCAACCATTATCCAAAACCAAGAAGTTGATTTAATAGAAATTGAATGGCATTCTTTATATGGCTGCAGGGTATGTAAAGAGGAAGATTTTACGAAAATTGAAAGCTCGTGTGTTGACAGGAAAAAAAATATAACATGGGCACAATCGCCCGATTGTTGGTCAAATTCAAAAAAAAATGATCAAATAAATATTGAATGTCGAGAAGTTGAAGTCAATTCATATGTGATATATTTTTCTGTATCTGGATTTGTTCTAATTGTCATTATAATATTAATATTATATAGACAAAAAAGAAAATTACAAAACAAATATAAAAAAATTAAAGAAAAGCAAAAAGAAGAAGGGAACGTTTTTGATGATAACAATTTATTCTCTTCGGGGAATGAAAGCCCCAGTTATAATATAAATGGAAACCCTTTAAATAATAATGAAAATCAAATAGTGCGCTTTAGCGAGTCTTCAGATTCTCAAATCGAAAATGTCCCAATTATTAATAATATCCAAGATTCAGATTAATTGTTTCTTTTTTTTATTTTTTTTTGAATTCTTATATTATTATTACATATTTAATCTATTCAATTATATATATATATATATTTATTTATTTATTTAATGGCAAAAAATTTTTGAATAAAAATAAATCAATTTACTTTTTTTTTTTTCTTATATTTTGAAGAGGGGTGTTAATCTCATCTTACAGTGTTAGATTTTTTTAAAAAAATTCTCAAAAAGAAAAATCGCAATTTTAATCAATTTTTTCTTTATTTCTAAATTAAAAAAGATATTGTATGCTTTTTCAGAATTTATAAGATTAGATCAGAAGATAAATAAACATAATTTCATATATCATTAACAAATGGTAATATAAATAACAAAAATTTATTTTGAATAATAATTAAAGATATTTTACTTTGTGTTATTTTCGCATATTCTTTAATCTAAAATTTAGGATTTTTATAATCGTAGATAAAATTTCAGAGAAAATAATCGAGATCTTGTAACTAAACTATCTTTCATAATAATTGGCCCATTAAAAATCAAATTTTAAATAAAAATTTTTTGAATAATTGAAGTTATCCAATATAATATAAAAATTTCGATTTTAATATTCAATACTATACTCAAGAGATCTTTATTTTTTGTCTAAAAATAAAAGAAAAAAAAATAAAAAAAAACTGTTAAAAAAAATTGTGTCATTTATTTTGAAAGAAGCATTACATAAAAAATAGAAAATTTAAAAAGGTAAAAAACCCATTTATCGATTCTCCTTCCATTTGAATAACTAAATCTAATCTCTTTTTCATATTTTAAACCAAATTTTTCATTAATTCATTTGTTACTTCTTTCAAATTTTTCATTTTCATTTTCCATTTTAACAAAATACTTTTGAAAAAATAAAAAAGAGAAAAAATGATTTATTTGCAAACTTTTCATCGTGAGAGGAAAAACTTCAAAACGATACAAAAGCAATTCATTATTCAAATATAAGGTGGGCCATTTATTATGAAATTTAGTTTATTTAAAATTAAAATTGTAATTTATTCAGTGATAATAATTATTGATATTATCTTCTTATAAAGATTGGATATATATATATATATAATTTATAAACTGCCTTGATTATAAAAAAATTTGTTTTTCTTTTCAGTTTTTAATATTTTAATCGCTGAGATTTTCAGAGAAGAAAAGAAAAGCAAGAAATTATTTTTTGGTTCAAAAATCTTTTTTGATTAACGAAAGAAAAAAAGTTGAAATAATTAAAACAAAACTTGAGAAAATATATAAAGAAAAAAGAAAAAAAAGCAAAAATATATATATATATATTTCAGAGGGTTTTTAATAAACAATTGGAGAAAAATATATAAAAAAATCAAATATGTTTATTTAATTTAGAAAACCCAAAATCATAACCATAATACCTTTGTTTAATTTAATTTAATTTGATAATTGTATTTTATTTGCGGGGGGGGGGGGTAGTTATTTCTATTAATTACTTTTTTTTTTTTTGATCACTAGTTTTTTTTTAACCCTTGGTATTTAATGGATTTATTTTTTCGTTTTTATTGTAAAGTTACTCATATTTTCATGTTTCTGTGTCTCACTATTAACAAATAACCACTCGATATTTTTCCTTGGTAACTCTTCTTCTCAATATAAATATATTCAAACTATTTAAAAAAGGAAACAAAGAAACAAAGAATTTGAAATTATCTTCAAATTTTCTTTTAATTTCCCTTATAAAAAAAAAATTAATAATAATACGCATGTTTTTTAATAAAAAAATATGGAAATCTTTAAAATCAATTCAAAATAAATATTTAGGAATTAGTGAAGTGCCCTTGAGTAACATAGAGTGCCTAGCTTTTTCAGAATTCAAAAGAATAGAGAAAAATCAAAGATTTGACTGGATTCTTTTAAATTCTGGAAAAGCTAACCACGGTTTTTTTTAATTTTTGAAATGAAAAGAAAATTAAATAAATTTTCTTTACATTTCAAAAAGTAAAAACAATAAAAATTAAAAAAAAAAAGCGATAAATTTTCAAATTTTCAAAAACAATAAAAAAATTTATTTTTGTGTTTTGTTTTATTTGAGGTTCAGATATAATTTTTAAAATAAAATCTTCTTTTTTAGAGAATTTTATAAAAATTATATCTCAATTAATGTCTAATTTTTTATTTAATTCAAAAAAAAAAAAAAATAGATTATAAGCAGAAGACCATTAGATTATATTGCATTTAAGGGATATTTTATTTATATCTCTATATATTCATTTATTCATTTTATTTTTTTTGAAAAAATGTTTATAAAAATTATTCAAATAAAATATTTGTAATCTAAATCTCCATTGTTTAAATTTAATTATTATTTTTTTAATCGAAATTTTTTTTTTCATATTTGAATTTATTTGAATAATGATTTTGTTTTTGTGACCATAATAATGAAATTAATTGAAGTAATTCTTATTCTTGTTATTATTGTTATTATTATAATTATTTGCAATTGTCTTTTGTAATGCCCTCATCTATATTTGTAAGATTAAGGAATTCCATTTCATCTTGATGTTTTTGGTCGACTCTTTTTATTGTCCAGTTTTTTTTTAAAATCATAAACCAGGTTGGTGATATAATGAATAATTGGAAAATTGATCCAATGAGAAACCATTTGAAAGGGCTTTCCACGGCAAAAACAGATATTTGGGATGTGATCATACTAAATGCTGATTGTGTTAGTAATGTTATTGCATAAACTGAACTGGTTTTCGTTGGGTAAAGGTCAAATATAGCTGAAATGGTTGAATTTATTTCGGTTGTAATGAAAAGATTTAAAAAAAATCCACAAACTAAAATGCCAATGAACGATTTTAAGAGTGTATATCCAAAGAAAAAAAATGCTATTCCGAAGCCAACTAGACTAATGAAACCGATTATCATTCTTGATCCAACGTTATTATATTTGTTATAAAAATAGTCAATTAATGGTCCACAAAAAATTGCACCAATTAAGCCACCAAATCCGCTTGGCATGAGAGACAGCCCGATAATTGTTTCATTATAATGGTAGTACTTGTCAATGATCAATGGAATCATTACTATTTGGAAGTTATAGAGTCCATAGAAAATCCCATCGATGAGGAAGATCAGTATTAAATCTTTTTTGAAATAATATCTTAATGGATCAACCCACGATTTTACTAATTTTCGAAGCTGTGTTTTTTTTTTCTGGACGGTTTCCTTATAGAACAAAAGAGAGGAAAAAAATGAATAGCACCCTAAAAGTGTATAGACAGCAAAAAGTCCCCTCCATTCATAACGATTGACTATTATTCCTCCAATCGTTGGTGAAATGAGAATTGCAAAGGTAATCGAAAATGATAAAGCCGATAAGCCTATTCCTACTTTTTCAAGTGGCAGTATTTCCTATTTGTTATTTAAAAATTAATTAGTTTGAAAAACAAGACAATAATATTATAAATTAATATTTATAAATTAATCAATGATTCTAAATCTCAATATCCGTGTAATTTTATCATTTAACATATTTTGGAAAATTTTAGATTAAATTTAATGTTTGAGAACAGTAATGATATTTTTTAAAAATGTAGTTTTTGGTTATTTAAAAAGTGATTTAATTTAACAAAATAAAAAAAAATAAATAAATTAAAATGTCATCTTTTGTTATTATTTGAAGAATAATATTAACAAATCATGATTAAAGTCTTCAAATACCTAATTCTTACAAGATGTCTTTTTTATTTATTTTAATTGTTTTGTAATTACTTGGTATTTTGTTTTTGTTTTCTTTGGGTATACATAAGCTATTTTGTAAAAAGCAGGGGCAAATTTTTATTTCAAAATATCTTTATTAAACTCAATTCTAATATTATTCATTTATATCTCCAAAATAATCATTCATCATTTCTAGAGTCTTTATTATAAATGTAATTTGTTTGTTAGTATCTATTGCTTTAATAATAAAAGTTATCAGTTTCTTGATCTCCCATTTTGTATGGTATTTTTTTTGGTGTGAAAATTAGAGATTTTTTTATAGTAAATTTTTTTTTTTAAAACATAAAGATGTTTTTCCATAGAATGTTTAATCTTCTCAAAATTTCTCAGAGAATGGAACAATGATAACTAAATTTTATTGTTTAAAAATTCATTTGATTGGATCCTGATCATATTTTGCATTTTTTATTGAATTTTATCATAATAAGTTTTTCACAAAATAAAATGTGTAAATTATTTTATTTTTTGAGAATATTTTGATTATCGTGTTTTAAAATACACACAATTGGTATTGATTGAATTAGTATTTTTCTGTGTTTTATATTACTAATTTACTAATACAACTATTTATGAAGAGAATATTATAATGGAATCTAAAAAAAAAATATATGCCCACTTCTTGAGAAATACCTTATATGTAATCTTTGAGTTTAAAATAATTTTTAAAATGTAAATTTTTTGATGAGTTAATGTTCATTATTATTATTTTTGAAATCCCTTTTGATTTTATAAGATTGATTAAAATCACGAAATTACATTTGTTTAAAAAAAATATTCAGTTATTAAACAATTTTTTTTTTTTGTATAGATATTAATATAGCTATATTTATTACTGTTTCAGTTAATAAAATTATTAATATTCGAAGAAATTTAATTATAACTAAAAATTAAAAATAAAAATAAAAAAATAAAAATAAAAATAAAAATAAAAAAAAAAAAAAAACTTACATAGATACTTGTATAAAATATTGAAATTTCTATAGGCAAAGTAAAATAAAAGGTTACAAGTTATTAAAGAAATAGATAGACATAGATAAATAAAAATATTTAAGATAAATTTTAATGATTAGAATTTTTTATACAACCTGGGGTGAACAATTTTTGGAAATTGAAATTAAAATTTTTCTTTTATTAATTGTAAAATGGCTATCTTGTGGTTAAAAAAACATTGAGAGTAATAGACTATTGGATTTAAGAGATTATCTAATCCATAGGTTTTTAAATAATTAAAGTGTGTTTATATTAAAGATAATCCATATTGTGTTCTATCGTTCAAATTTCTTTTAAAATTTGATCTGTAAAATAGTAAAAAAGTTGATTTCATCAATTAAAAAAGATTCATCTATTAGGTCAGTTAAAATAAACCATACTTTTTTTGTAAAAACGGTGTTTTAAAATTAAAAGTCGTGTTTCTTTTTTCAGTAATATCTAAGATTAATTAGCAAGGAAACACACAATGGTTATTTGATTTCCGTGGTTTGATAAATAAATGCGGAAATTAACATTTTAATAAACGTGGTTTAAACAAAGCGTGATATACTTGTGTTTGGCTAATAAATAGGAATAAATTTTTCACTTCATTTTTCTTTTCCTTTTCTTGTTTTTTGCCAATCGATTTTCAGAAGAAATAGATCGGAAGCTGTGCTTTCTATATATTTGTTGGTTACTTTTTTATGGTATATATTTGGTGAACAAAGAATCCTAAATAACCAAGATTTTAGTGTTGAAAAAATGAATAATCAGCCGAAATTTTATTCCATTTAATAATCAATTACCAGTAAAAAGTTTTTTAATATTTTGCTGAAAATATGTCTATTGAAATTTGTCAATTGTTGTAACGATACTTTTCAAAACTTTTTTGGTCACACGTTATTAAAATGAATTGTGTGGTTTCTTAATATTCTTTTTTTCAAAGAATAAACTTCAAAATGAATGACCAAGTATACAATTTTTCTGAAGAAATAGAGTTAATTTGAGAGTAATTTTTACTCATCAAAAAAACAAGAGAATTCTAAGGTCAATTTTTGGTAAAATTATAAAAAAATTTATTAACTAAATTAAATTCATAATTTAAAAATTTTCATAATTGATCACATTACATTAGTGAGTAGCATTCAAATTTGATTTGATTATAGGTGTAAAATTGTATGCTGAATTAAAGTTCATATTTGAAAGTGAAAAAATGCACTTTTTTTCTTCTCTTAAGGCGATTATCCTAATAAAAATAATTCCCTATCACACAGTGCGGCAAGCATGAGATAAAGCCCTATCGCACGACAAAAGTATGCTAACTCGGGGAGAAAAAAAGAGTTCCCACAGTGTGGTATCTATGGGATATGAAACTTTGTAGTTTTTTTTTTTTTATTATTATCAATCTGTATATCGTGCGATAAATTTTTATCATGAGAGTTAACAAATATGATAGAGATGTGACGGCTTAGCACTTGTGATATAATTTGATCACACTAAAATTTTTATTAGGGTGTTAAGCCTCTAGTCATTTAGCATGGATTTGATCCATACTCAAGGAGCTGACTTGAAACCTAAAAAGGGTATTGTGAAATTGTCCTTCTTTTGATTGACAAAATTCAAATAACAAAAAAAAAATTCCTAGGAGTCTAATTGACTAAAAATTCAATTAACCAAAAAAACAAAATTCAAAAGTATTCTCAATGACAAAAAATCAAATTTTAAAAAAAAAATTACTCATTTCTTGTTTTAAATTTCCAAAGACTTAAATTTCCCCAATTTAAAACAACTTTCTTTCTTGAAGTGCACAATCAATTTAATTCGATATAATCTAATTTGTGGTTATATTGTAACCCTCTATATTTGGTAAATTAAGGTTTATATAATATTCTTTTGATAAAAATAACTCATTTGAGAAATCAAGAAAAATTAAAAAAAAAAATCTTTGAGATCCCAAAAAGAGCCAAAAGAGTAAACTTTGAAACTAACACAGCTGTTTTCAAAATTAAATATTCTAACCATTCAAATTGGAAATTGATCGTCTCTATTTGGTGCTTTTTTTCGAAAAATGTCCTCTTTTTTATTGTTGATTTTTGAAGATCGATCTTGCACCACAGGTTAATTCGTTTTTGATTGCTATAAGGCACTCATTAAAATTACAAAAGTTTTTTAATCCAGTTTAGAAAATTAATTTTTTGATGAAAGGACTTGAAAGTTAAGGATCTTAAGAAAATCCATTAATTCCATATTTATCTTTTGTGTTTTCAACAAGTCCTTTGAAAATAAACTCGTTCTTCTTATACTTGAAGAAGTCGTGTAAAAAGTGAACCTTTAAATCGAGATTTCTTTTTACACAAAATTTTTGTCGAAAAATTAAAAACAATTTTTACTGGATTTTAAAAATTCTTGACAAACAAAATTTACCTGTACTAATTTTCAAATGATTTAAAGTGGATTTTCAACAAACTAAATTCCATATTCTCAGTGTAGTTCAATTTTTTTTTGTCGAAATTTTTTTAAAAACAAGTAAAAAATTGCTTTTAATTTTTCTGACAAAAATTTTGTGTAAAAAGAAATTTCGATTTAAAGGTTCACTTTTTACACGACTTCTTCAAGTATAAGAAGAACGAGTTTATTTTCAAAGGACTTGTTGAAAACACAAAAAATAAATATGAGATTAATGGAACTTAGGATCATTATGTTGGGGGTAATGAAAAAAAAATAAACTTTAAAAGAAATTAATGACTTGTACTGTCAGTCTTTTGTTCAAACAAGAAAGTTTTCAAAATAAATTCGTTCAAAATTCCAAAAATTCATCGTTTTTCCATTCTCAGGCTGTTTTTTTTTTTGTTTTCAGAAATTCGATTTTCTTGTAAAAGATCTAAATTAGAGGACTTAAAAAGGAAATTCTTACGTCCAACAGTAAAAAAGCCTTGTGCAGTTCTTGCGACTAGAAACAATTTGATACTCTTGGCGAAGAAGCAAGTTAAGCTGAGTATTGCATAAAAGAAAGAGCAGACAACGACAAGATTTCTCCTTCCAAACAAGTCACTACTTGGTCCAATAATAAGTGGAGAAAAGCCTACAACAATTTGGTACAAGCTTGTGGTGAGCATTACAATACTCCAGTTTGTTGCGAAATATTCGTGGATGTTTGGTAGTGCTGGAAAGTACGAGAATAAATTGAAAAATGGTATAAAGATTAGCGACATAAAAAGCAACAACACTGGTGGGAATCTTTTTTTTGGTTTGGCTATTTCTTTTTCTGATTCTTTTAGTTTGCTTGGTTTTTCTTGACTTTGTTTTTTTTTTAAAATATCATTTTTTTTTGTTGATTCTTTCATTTCAGGTAAAAATTATAAAAAAGCAATTTCAGAAAAAATAAATCTGTCAATGAGTATTTTCAATAAGTGTCTGAGGAAATGTATTTTTGTTGTTTAGTTTCGTCTTTTTATCTCACTTTTAAAAGATTTACAAAAAATAACATTTGGGAATTTTACAAAATAAATCTTATTACGAATCAGATACAAAAACTATTTTCCAAAAGTAGGAGTAAATTAACGTGTGTAAGTTATTAGCCATTTAAGAAGATCTGAGAGCAAGATAGCAAATAGGACTAGTCGATCAAATGGCTTGATTATTCACAAAAAATTTATTAATTAGTCCAGAATAGGATTAAAAATCACAATTTCTCATAGCCAGTACGTACCGGAACTATTGTTTAGATTTGATTTTTTTCTTCTGGAGATTTGTAATTGGTTAAATTCCTGTTAAAAATCTCAAAATATTTCCAAAAACTATTTTTGCAATACGTTCATAGCAAAAAATTCTGGGCTGTGGTGTGTGTATGGTTACTGGGTAAAAATTTTCAGTTTTTTTTTGATTTTTCTTTTGCAAAGAGAATTGTTAAACAAGTCGGAAATTATGTATTAATTTGTTGAAAAGGGTAAATGAAAAATCAGGAACATTTTTTTCTTGTTTCTTGATACGTTGACTAATTTTAACCTGTCTCTCTTTGGATTTTTGAAGATTACGCAAAAAACATTTTTTTTTTATGATTAATAATCATAAAAGAAAATCATTTCAAAAGACACACAATATTCACGGAAAAATATAGTGTCTCTATTTTACAAGGCTTTTTCAGAGTGTTGTCAAAATAATGCTTGCAGAAAAGTTTCATCGTTATTCAATAAAAAATATGTTTTTATGTTAGAAAAGACCTATACATTAACTGATCAAAGAAACTAATAATAACGTATAATCATATATAGTATTGGATACTTAAAGTTCTATTATTAAAAAAGAAATTCTAAAAATGAAGGATCTAAATAGTAAAGTTCTCAAAAAAATTTAGTAAATTTTTTGAAGATTTAAATCATCTCAAAAAACAAAAAATTCAAAAAAATTGTGAAAATTACGAAAAATATTGAACAAATTGCATGAATAATTTAAAATTTACTTAAAATATCAAGGAATAGACCTCAAAATCAATTTTCAACTTAAGTTCACTACTGACCAGCAAATTAAAAATCCCTTTCTAACCAGAAGAAAAAAAAAGCATGCTATTATTTTTATTGAAACCTGGATTATAGCCGTTGGAAATTTGTATTGTATTATTTTTTATGAAATTTAATTTATACTCAGATATTTGCTTATTCCAAAAAACTGTTCATGAATCATAAAGCCCATTCGGTTTTTGCTTCTTGTTCCCAATTCAATATCTAATTTTCAACCAAATAGTATACCTAAGTTCAAATCAATTTAGAAGACAAAACAATAGTCGTTTTTTAACGTTAATTTTCAATTAGGAATGGAATTTGTTTAATATTTTTCACAATTTTCACAGTTTTTTTGAAATTTTAAGCATTATTCTTTTTATGGTGTTAAAAATTTTTAGCAAAAATAAACTTTATTTTTGAGAAGAAAACTTTTTGATATTTGATCATTCAATTTGAAATTTTTATTTTAATAATAGAACTTTTGAAAACAAATATCCATATCAATTTATTGTGCCATTTCATTCTAGTTGGCTATTTAATAAACGCTTCTTCTTGAAAAAAGTAACAACTATTTTAGTTTTTAAACTGTTCAACCCAGCCTTTTGGGCTATTTTGGGAATAATAGTTATTATTATTATGGAATACAAAATCCTTGAAATTTGAAAAAAAAAAAACAAAGTTGTTTTATTTGTTATATCTTGATATTTTGGTTCTTAGATGATCGATCTTGTTTTTGTTATGGATTTTAATAATGGGTTAAAATGACAATTTTTTCACAGTATATTTTATTTTTTTACACTGAAATTCAAATTGAAGAGTATAAGACTAATTGGTTGGTAGTTAAGTTATAAAAAAAAGTGATGGTGGGTTGTAAAATTAAATATTTAATTATGTTTTGTTTTTATTTGGCTCTTTATAAAAAATTAATTGCATTTTCATTTAGTTAATTGAGTAAAAGGTAATATATATTTCAATTGTCTACCCCTAAAATCAAAATTCATTGTTAAATATCTACCAACCAATTAACCTCACCGTTTTCGATTTGGATTTATTATAAAAAAAAAAAAAAAAAAGTAAAACAAAAAAATTACCCTATTGAATCACTTTTTAAATACATATCAAGCCCAAGAAAAATCAACTAATAAAGAAATACACAAGTTGCCACAAACTAAACAAGTCATTTTTTTCTTCAAATTTCAGTAATTTTAAACCGTAAGGGAACAGTGAACCAAAAATAATTAATATTATCAAATTAAATAAGCAAATTCAAAAAAAAAATTGCTGATCTTGAAATTAAAAAAACAAAAAATGTGAGTAAACAATGTTAAACTGGCCTTTAAAGGTTATTTTCTAAGATTAATTATTATTTTTAAAAGTTGGATCCATTTTTCTCATTATTGAAAGGTTCAAAATCCAACATACAGTGATCAAAATAATGCGTGCACAACGACTATAATCCGTGTTTCAAAATATTATCCGTGCTTTTTTTTATTCTTATACCAAGGCAATGTCCAATCTACTACCCAATAGTATACCTAAGTACAAACCAATTTTGAAAGTAAAGGTCTGGTTATTTTCAGTAAAATTTAAATTATTCACGCAAATAGTTGAAAATTTTTCATAATATTCTCAATTTTTTTGAAATTTTTTGTTTTTTTGATGATTAAAATTCTCTAAAAAATTAACTCTATTTTTTGAGATAAATTTTCCAATTTGATCCTTCATTTTTAGAATTTCTTTTTAAATAATAGAACTTTAAGAAACCAGTACCATATTTTTTAGGGTTTATTATTGGTTTCTTTGATAGGTTAATGTATAGGTCAACTATAACAAAAAAACACGCTTTTTATTTTGAAACACGCATTAAATTTTTTTGCACACTTTATTTAGACTACAGTATTTCTGAATTATTTAAAAAAAATATTTTTCTTTGAATGAATATTGAAATTTTATGGTCTAGAAAGGGAGTGTATAACAATAAAATATAAAAATAAAACACCAAGTTTTGAAATAACACATCATAAAAAATCAACCCAATTTGAAAAAAAAATCACAATAATTATTTTAAACTTTGAGAAATATAATTTTGTGATACAAAGAACAGCTCAAATCAATGATTTCCTATTATTGAACATAAAATATAAGAAAAATAATCAAAGTATTAAATTAAAAATATCAACCAAAAACCTTTTTAATTCGTGGAAAATTCAATTTAATATCTAAAGAAAGACCTTTTAATTTAATTATTATTAATCAATAATTAATAACCCAATCTTAATTATTTTAACGAGTTAATAAAAAAAACAAAGATTAAAAATACCAATATACTCTTTATTATTATTTTTAAATATTTTAAATACAATTAACTACATTCAATTAATAATTTTTAATAATAAAAAAAAAATATTTTTTTTTTAACATTTATTATTTTTACTGATGGGTGGTTAATTTCTCTTATTTGCCATTTGATTGTTTACTTCTAAAAAATAAATATGTTTTTTTTTCGATTTTCTTATAAAAAAAATAATAAAAAGAAACAAAGCATTACACAACATTCCACAACACGCCAGGAATTACACATTTTTTATTTATAAATTTGATTAAATACTCAAAATAAGTACATTACCTTACACCAGTTCCACTTTTAAGACGTAAACTTTCAACCAAATTTTAGACAGAAAAAAAAAAACCCAACTTAAGACAAAAAATTCAAATTCTAGTAAGATAATCGGTGCAAAAAAAAAAAATTACAAAAAATATACATTAATTTGTGATTTTTTTTGTACCTTAAATATTGTTATATGTTTGTATCTTAAAAGTGGAACTGACTGTACCAAGACTAATAAATAACAGGGTTTATTTTTGAATAATATCAAAAATATTAAATATTTTTAATTGGTGATTTGAAATATTAATTTCCTTTAATTCCAGATCCAGAGTTTACTATTTTTTTCAATAGGTTGGACAATTCCACAGAAATGACTTAAATCTTCAATGGTATCTAAATTGTTTATCTTTTGACTTATTTACAAAATTATGATTAAGTTCAATTCATAACACAAGAATATCTAAATAAAAAATTAGTCAGAATTCCAAGTTTTAAAATCAAAGTAGAATCAAACTATTTTAAATATTTTTATACTGGGTCTTATATTTCTTATCCACATGGTAGTTGAAAATGAAAAACATCTTTTTAAAAAAATGAATTTTTAATACATCGATAGAGTTTTTTTGTTATAAGATATTGATTTTTTTTTTGAATTTGGTCTTGACCTTTTCAAGATTAAATTTTAAATGAATTTTTTTATTTACCCAAAGATCGAGTTATAAAATTTCTTTCGTATTGATCTGTATATAATTTTATAGTTATTTGGACTTATTCCCAAATCTGTAATTATTATTATATATTAATGAGGAAATAATTGCTATTCCTCGCACGTTCATAATTAATACCAAGTCAAAGAAAAACATTTGAACATGAAAAACTATTGATTTGTGTTTATTTAGATTGCACCAGGAATAAATAAAAACAATTAAGAAGATGTATGATAGACCCGATAAACACTAATCCTTTCTTTTGGATAAATAGATAGTAAAACTTTTTTTATATTATTATTTCATTTTTTAAGTATTATTTATTTTTATAATAGATTTATAAATGACGAATAGAATGGAAAGTGATTAAATATTTTCAAAACAAAAAAAAAAAATAAAACCAACACAAATAAATAATTCTAATAATAATAATAAAAAAAAATAGATATTCTCAAATAGTTGATTTTAATAACAAACAGTTAGTTGTTTATTTGCTTAATATTTGAAATAGAATATTACATAATCTTTTATATTTCCAGATATTTAATAAATATTTGTAAATAGTAGATAAAAAACAATTTGTTCAGACAATTTATAAAAATAATTGATTTATTTTTCTTGTATTTTTAAATAATATTATTTAAAAGGTGTTTATTTTTTTGTTTATTACAGACTCTCAGAAATTACTAAAAGTGAGATTTCATCAAAAACAACTATTTTAACAAAATTTCCGTTTTTTTAACCCATATGTACAACCTCAAGGATCAAAAATTTTTCCTGGGAACACAGATATAAGGAAAATGAATTCTTTTAAAAACATAAAACCCCATTCCCCTAACCTTGATTAATATGCTTAATTATCGAGTTTAATTCCACCCTGATATAAATAAACACCCTATTACATTTTGTTAATAAATATTAAAGATTTAGTAGATCCTTAATCAAGCCCGATGAGAATTATTAAAGATATCCAATTTGCATGGGGGTTTTATAGACTCCCCAGACAGGAAATATAATAAACAGTTACTTGGAAAAAACGATTTTTACTAAAAAACTCCAAAAATAGGGTAATTATGTAAGTATTTGGGCAACAAACTAAAAATATCCTCGTATATATTTCATTTCAAATTCAAAAAAATTATACAGCATCTTTAAAAAGAAAAAACAAAGGAAAAATCTGATAACTAGGACAGTGAAAAAAAATACTGTGTTTGGAAAAAAATTCAGTTTAAAGATTTTTAATAGTCAATATTAGTCAAATTGTTGTATAATTTCTTTTATTTAAAATCAAACATTTTTATATAATAGGCCAAACTTTTTATGAGCCTATTAATAAACCTACCTAAAGTTCACTAAAGTAAGGTATCTATAGAATACTCATTTAATTGTTTGATAAGAACCTAAAGAAGCACAACTTTTTTTGAAAAACTGTGAATTTTATTTAGGGTTTGCTGAGAGTTGGGAAAATGATAATTTTTATTCTTGTTTTTTGATTGATTGATTAGTGTTTTGAACTAGGGTAATTCCATTAATCATCATTCTAATAAGTCGGCGAGTTATACTTTTAAAAGCTTGATTCTAAAAAAAAAAAGGATTTGATTTTAAGGGATTAATCTCTATTAAATTTTTCTCTGCAAATTCAATAGAGATTGAGAAAATTTTTTGTCAATTTTCTTAGATTTGAAAACCTGCTTTTTTTCATATTAAACCCATTTTTAGAAAAGGAATCCTTATTTAGAATTTGGCCAAAAAAAAAATAATAGAGACTAACCCCTTAAATAAATGAATTCACAAAATATGTTCCCTAATATTGACAATTAAAAATCTTACCTGTATTTTTTTTATGTCAGGTATTTTTTTCACTACTTTAAATATTACTATTATTTTCCGATTACAAAATGATAATTTTTAGTTCACATCCCGAAATATTTCTATATTTTATAAGTTGAAGTAAATCAAAAGATCTTCACAATATCGTTTATAAATGATATATTTAGACCACAATCTCAACTTCCTTACTTAACGATGAGACAAAATTTTTACTCTAATAATATGATTGTAACAGTATAGAACTTTTTTTTATATCCCTCTTAAAGTTTACAATTCATGAGGTGTAAAAAATAAATATCTTGTATTAGACGTAGGGACATATTATTCAGATCTTGGATAATATATCATCAACAAAGTATTAATTTTGACTGATGTTTAGAATGATTTTTTTTGAATTGATTTGGTTTTTTCTTCAAATCCAAAGCTGAGACAGAAAGGGACAACAAATTATAGATATTTATTTGAAGATGGGAAGCTAATGTTGATAATTTTTATTTTTTTAGAGTTGTATTTTACCTTTTCGAAAATTTTAAAAAAGTCAGTTTCCCAAATCCAATAATTGGGAAAAGTACCAATAGAATCTTATTTTTTTGGTTGGGGATCTCGAAATAAGAATCTACTGGTTGAACACTCTTAAAAGGAAAAACATAAAGTTCCTTTTTTCAGCAAAAAAGAATGATCAGGACGATCCAAAATTTTCAAAAATTTTTTGATAGTAAGAAAAGGAAGACTATGTTTTTTTTTTATTATTCCAAAGTACCCTCGAAATCTTTACATTTTTTTAAACAAAATTCAAATTTTGAAAAATCTCTATCGATAAAATAATTAGTCAAGTAAATCTTTTTATTCTGTTTTTGCAAAAAACAATTTATTCTAACATAAATACCATTCAAAAATGAAATAAAAACACAAACAGACCTTAGAAAAGAATTGAAAGGGGGTGAAGATGTAAGAATACTCAGCAGACTCTCATAGAATTACTATAAAACAGAAACTAAATCAACACGAAAATCAAAAAAGGAAAAATTTAAAAAATCAAGATATGGTTTTCATTTCTTTGAGAGGACGAAGAAATTATATTTAAATAGGATAAATCAATCCATCAATATATAAAAAAACCAAAATATATTGGACCTCCAAAAAGAACCTGAAATTTAAATTGAAACAATAAACACTCTCAAAATGATTAGTTTTTTTAAAAAAAAAAAGTTGATCCAGATTTCAAATTTTAAAAGTTTTATTCAATTTTAGATCAACAAGAACTTACAAACTCTTTTTCTTCCAGTATTTCAGTTACAACAGAATTTCAAGCATTTAACATTCTTTTTTTCACTTTTAATCAAATGTTCTAAAAAAACTCTTTTTCCTACTTTTTTAATTCTATTTTTGTTTCTAATGAACATCAAATCTATTTAGAAACACTTTAGTTGATTCTTTAGGAAATTGTAGGAACAATTCTTTGGTTTTTAAAAAGAAGTAAGAAAATATAAATTAAATTCTTTTAAATTTGGAACCAATCAGAAACTGGAAAAGAATCAAAAATTTTTTGATCTAAAAAATAATTGTTGATTAGTTTTGATTCTTTCTTGCTTTTTTTGTTTAAATAATTTTTAGTCCTTGTCTGAAATTGTGGTTGTATAAGATATCGAGAGATTGAGAAATCCAAAATAACCAAATAATCTTTTTTTCCACTTTTTCTGGTCTTAACATTTTACGTAGAAATTCCAAAGAAATTTTTTCATGTATTCAATTTTTTGGTCTTCTAACATCCCTTTAAAACTATTTTTCTCTTTTACCTTCTAATTTGAGTTAATTTTTCGATAAAATAATAATAGAAATAATTTTTTTGTTGATTATGTTGGAAATCAAAACTTTTAATCTTGATCCGTATAATTTTAAATCAAATCCGATTTTAGGAGAAGACTCAGTCCCTTAGTCTTGATTGAAATTTCTTTAATAGTTACTTGTATGCCTTTAATTAATTGGAAACAATTGTTACTTCATTGTACTTTTGCTTAAGCAAATACCTTCCCGAATGAGAACCCAGTTCTTCAAAAATTCTATTTTTCAAAGAAAAATAACGGAACAGAATTGAGAATTTCGCATCATTTATTAAACTACTCTCAGTAATCTATTTGGTTTTCGAACATAGAAATCAAAATAAGAATGAACCCTAGGGTGTTGATTCAATGTTAACCAATTACTTTCAAGTATTTTCATTTTTTTTATCTTGAATTTTTTTTACCCTTTTTGAAAATTTTAAACAAACGGACCTTTCTTGCATTGTACAATGAGCATTTTACCATCATTGATAGAAACCCGACAACAATTAGGATTGAATGATCATTTAGCAAACTTTTTTTTGGCGCATTTAGAGAAAGGAAAAGGGAAGCTTTTTTTATCTATTTTCCAAACTTTAGAGAGAATAAATAGTCTTGAAGAAACTCAAAAAATGGAGTGGCTCTTTGATCGGTGGGACCGAGACGCGGCAGGAGCACTGTCAACTTATGAGATTGTTGAAAAGTTTGTGAGTAGCTACGAATTATTTTTCTGTAAGCAAGTTTGCTCCAGGTATTTAAAAAAACAAGAACTACAAACACAGCCCAATCTGTTTCGGTTGGAAAGAAACTCACCAGATTTTTTTCTGGAGATAATTCAAGAATTGTCTCACGAGTCGCTTCAGTACGTGAAGAACATTTCTTTATTCACAGATTTAGAATTGGCAAGCCAATCGATCGAAACAGATTCCTTTTCACGGTCCCAGTTTGTTCAACTTTTTGGAAAGAAACAAGCAAACAGCTTTCAAAAATTGTTTACAGATCTTTTCAAGTACCTGACCCAAACTCTCTGGTCACTTCTTGAGCTTCGGCCTGAAGACAAAAAAAAGCTTTGTACATTAAATGCGAATTTGATAAAAAAATTGGATTCTGATCGAACAAGAAACCAAACTCTCTCCAAGAATGAAATTACAACAAAAACAAATGTAAAAGATGTTAACAATCTAAATTCTGATTTTGGCTCTGGAAACGGTAATGAGAAGGTTAGTGTAAATGTAAATGAAAATGAAAAAGCCAAAGAAATTTTACAAGAAGAAGAAAAAGATTTGGAAAAAAGTAGTCGAAAAACAACAATTGCAAAATTTGTCAAAAAAGAAATGAAGAATAATTTCCAACGAGAAACAAAACAAACAACACCACCAAACAACAGCAAGGTGAAAACTGTTTCTCAAAAAGGGAATGATGGATCCTTGATAAAAAATCAGAAATCGATGGGATTCAATTTGCAAAACTTTGAAAAAAAAATCCAATTTACTATAAATTCATTGGAAAATAAGGAGAACCAAAGAATAGAATTCAAAAAGATCGTAATTTTTGAATCCGATTGGAACATAAATCTCTATTTAGAAAATGACTCTAGCTTTAGTATTTTTTTAGAATTTCTTGGGAAATTAAATTCTGAGAAGGATACAAAACAAATTGCATATTCGGTTTCCATAGAGTGTTCTTGGGGAGAAAGAATTTCGGTATTAATGAATTTTGAAAAAAATCTTCAAAAGGGATTTTTTCTGAATGAAGAAAACCAATTGAAATCAAAGCAAAAGAACGATTTGCTTTCAATAACGATAATATTATCTAAACCACCAACATTAGTCAAACTAAAGCCATCTCAAAGAATTAAAGATCAGAAAGAAAGTGTTTTGCATCAGTTTGATGATGAAAATGAAAATGAAAATGAGAATGAAAATGAGAATGAAAATGAAAATGAAAATGAAAATGCAAACAAAGATCAAAAATTAATGAAATTTCAAAGAATTGATTTAAATTGGGAAGCATTTATTCCTGTTTTTTGGCCAAAGATTACAAATTTATCGACCAAATGTGTTGAATTTTTTAATAAAAAATGGTTTGTCCAATTAGAATACTTACAGGATAACCAATTAACACTTATATTAGCGCTATCCAAACAAAAATGGAATACCACGGAGCCTTTAATTATTAATTCAAAATTCACAGTGAGCGCGTTGAATGGCGGGAACGACGATGATAATGAGAATAATAACGATCTCGAAAAAACTGCATATCTTTCTTCTTGCTATGACCAAACCGGCTATTGCCTATTAACCACAATACCCATGGACATGAGTTTATTTAACAAAAGCGGGTTTAATCTGAAATTCCAAGTTTTTAAAACACCCCGAGTTATGGTTTCAAATCGCAATAAGATCAAATTAAATCTCCCATCCTTTTGGAATTACACACAAAAATTACATTCGAATATTTTTATGATGTTTAACAGAGAATGGTTGCTCCGATTTGAAGTTTCCACAAAGAACAACAAAAAATGGTTACAAATTTGGATTCAAATGGATCCTCGAAAATTGCAAACAAAGAACAACACGTTTTCAGGAGTTAAAGTGGAATCAATCTTTAAAATAAAAAACGAGAAGGAACATTCCATGCCTTTGCAATTTGAAAGGGAAGAAGAATTAAATGGAATAGATAATTTTCTTAGATTAGATCATTTACCTCGGGACTATAAGGGATTTACTTTAAAGGCATGCTTTTTGAAATCACCCGCATTGCGTAAGGGAGGGCTAAGATCTTGGTTCTCTTGGATACCTAACTTTTGGGATAACTTTACAGAATTAAGCACGGCCATTTTTCAATACTTGAATAAAAATTGGATTATTCAATTTCAAATCGTCGATAATTGGGTTACAATTAGCCTATGCATCGACCAATCTTCCAGCATTTCAGAATTTGAAAAAATTGATGTTAAAATTAAATACATAGTGCACAAAACAATGACCAAAAATTTTAATTATACCTTTCTTCAATCTGGTGTTTTTCTCACAAACGAAAAAATTATTGCAGTAAAAGACTTGCCAAAAAAGGGATTTAATTTTAAATTAGAATTTAAAAAATAATTTATTGCCTTCTTGGAAAATATATATTACAATAAATTTAGAATAAATAACATATTTTTAATCAATATATTATTTTTGAGTTCTGGTTTTATTCATAATGGTTGCATTTTTTGTTTTTGTCCTTTTTTTGTTTTCCTAATCCTTTTTTCGAGTTACGGAATCTGTTTCGTTAGATCACGAGAGTTTTTCCCATTAAACGATAGAAACTTAAAGTTCAGTTTAGGTAAATAAAAAAATCAAATAAGTAGTTGGTATCTAACATTTTGATCGATTAATAATTGTTTGACAAAATTTAAATATATTTAGCTTGGAAAATTTTATTTCTGTTCATAACACAATTTATCTGGGTAGATGGATTAACAAGAAAAAACACATTTAAAAGAATATACAAAAAGCCAAGAATATCTTTTCCAAACTAAAATTAAAAAATTTTCAACACAGTTAAAACAATTCTAACAATGAAAATCATCCAATTTCATTGAAAATTTGAGATAAATTTGATTTTTTGTAAAATATGTAAAATCATTTTTTAAACTTTTACTTTTGGTTTTTTGTTTTCATTTCAATTTTTTGAATTATGTAACTTGCTTCATTTGATTAATAATTTTTTTTTTCACGATTGATATTATATTAAAGTTCAGTTCCTTTAAATAGAAGAACTTCAATAAAATTAGTTTATGAGGACACACAAAATTTTGATCCATCAATATTCCTAATAGAATTATTACAAATTTACAAGCTTATTATTTTCACTTTCTTGTTTTAGAAAACTAAATTAAGATTCAATACTTCTGATGACTGTATCTATTAGATACTCTTTGAATTAGAAGTCTAAAATTTGGTCACTTCAAAATTCTCTCTTTAAAAGATTAAATGAGGTTTCATCTAACCCTTCACAATAAACCAAATATATTATTTTGTTCAGCTCTCTCCAAAAATTTTAACACTTCTTGATTTATTAGTCATTGATAATTATTTATTTATTGTTTTGTGAGTGTTATTTTTTTATAAAAAATTGTGAATATTCCAATTATATATTCTTTTAATTTGGTATTTCTTCAAGAATTGATTAAATAAGATTTTTTTTTTCAAAAAATTAAATTTTCATATATGAACATTTTTTAATTGGGGTTTTGTTAAATTTACATATATGTAAATTACTATTTATCTATTCCATTCAAAATCTAATTATTTAAAGCACTTATATTACCTTTAGTACTATCCAGTTTAGACAAATTTAACCGAAATCAATAAGATATCAAAGATATAGATACCTGTATTAACATAAGATTACAGAAAAATCAATAGTAATTGGGCCTTTCACCAACAGATATAGATTCAAATTGGAAACTCGAACTGATATTACACAAAACACTTCATCCGAAAGAGAAAAATCAATTTCATAAAATAAAACCAAGTAACCTGACGAAAATGGACCACCCAGCAGAAATCCTGAAAATGGACGAACTTGAAGAATATTGTTGGAGAAAACAGAAATAATTAGAAACTCAAAAATAACAATTTATTTTTCATCTAACCAATGAAAGAAACAAAGTACGCTCATCCCAATTAAAAGAAAAATGGAAACCAAAAAATCACTTCAAATTCAATCATTTTCCAGCAAAATTCAACAAAAATCAGACATATTTAAACTGGTAATCATCAACAAATGAATTCAAACTTCAACTATTAGATTATTATTTGAATAAATAGAAGCTTTTTATAAAAAAGGGTTGAAAAAAAGTTTTAAATATTTTTATAAAAACCATAATCTTTCAAAATTATATAAATATAAAAAAATATTTATACTTTATAAGAATTCAATTTGTTTCTTAGTATGATATTTCATAAATAAAAGATATATATATATATTTACTGATCGAAATTTTTTATATTATTTATCATTTATGGAAATTGGAGTTTATTTTTTACCGTTTTAGAAAAAATATTTTTTTTCCTAAGAGGTCTTAACCCCTAAAAAAAAATTTGTAATAGAATTGAAAACATATAATTATATTTTGTTGTTTATAAAAATGTTTAAGCACAAACCACATTTCGAATAATTTTATTGAATTTGGCAATGGTGTGCTATCCCCAAAAAAAGTGTTTACATATTTTTCATTTTTTGGGTATATTTGGGACATATTTTGAAATAAAAAAAAAATATTCATTTAATTAATATCCATATTTTACTTGTTAATATATTACTAAAATTTACAAATAAACCTGCCTTCCGAGTGGATTTTTTATGTTATGAAAAAAAAAAAAAATGCCCCACTTTTTTGGAAATATCTTACATCTTTAGAGGGGGGAAGGAGTAACCCCCGATATATTCACAGGCTGTAAAAAGAAAATTTTTGATTATTACTACTTAATATGGGACTGTAAAAAGAGATGAGAAAACTGGAAGACACTTGAAATAACACCCCGACATTTGAAAAATTTTGACTTCAATTAAATATTAAAAAAATATACAGATGAATTATTGTGGAAAATAAACAAAAAATAAATTTATGAATTTACTGAAGAATATATCTGAGTAAATATGACTCAAAACACGATTAAGAAAAAGGAAATAAAATTAAATAACCGTCAATCACCCATAACACACAAATTCATTTTAGATCAATATACTTCAAATTCCTCTAATCAATTATTTCTGATTTATATATTTATTTTCTTCTTATTCTTTTGATATTTTTCTTCATTTTTTTTATTATTTTTTTCTTTTTTTATTCTTTTTCATTTTTTTTAAAAACTTATTCTTTTCTCCCTCTTTTTTTAGAAAACTAAATTAAATTTCAAATACTTCTACAGAGTGTTTCTTGACATTAATGTTTAGACGTTCATGGGTTTGGACTTATAAATATATTCACTTCAAAATCCTCTCATTATTAAATTAAATGGGGTTTGGTTTAACTCTTAACAATAAAAATCACTTCAAAAAGTTGGAAAAGGTTGTTAAAAGTTAAAATAATATCAATTTCACTTTCGTTCAAAATGGAAATATTTCTGATTTACAAACCAAACATTTTTATCAATAATTTTTTCTTTTTTATTATTTCTTTTATCCAGTGATGTAATCTTTTTGGTGAGACAATGGACTTTTTTTTGACAATAATTGGTAAAAGACTAATTTTAAGTTTTTTAAATAGAAAAATCACATAAGATAAGTTGCTATTATCTAATCATTTGATCAATCAATCATTATTACTGAAATTTCAACAAAATTACCAATATATTTTTTTTAGCTGGTTTCCAATATTCTAAGACCTCAAATATTAGTATTGTTTTTTCTTTTATTGGTATAAATAAGGTTACAGACATACAAATATCAATACTGGGTAACTTAATTGCCATTTAATTATATTATTTTTAGAAAATATACAAAAATTGAGATTTTTTTCTTTCCTATTTTTGATTATGGTGTACACATTATTTGAATAGAGTTTTGTTTGTGAGTTCTGTTAAATTCTATTCTAAATATTCTTTTTCCTGAAGGTTTCAAATTTATTTCATTTTATTTTATTTTTACAATCAAGAGATTCGAAGTATATGTAATCACAATTCATATTTGATTTCACTTCATTACCTTAAAAAAAAAATTATGTTTTTAAAAAGATCTATATAAAACCAAACATTGATAAAAATTAGAATTTACCATCTAAAATTTATGTGTTTATTTTTAAAGACCTTCCGTCCAGTCTATTTGTTTAACACTCTTGAATTCAGATTTGAAAAAAAAAAAAAAATTAATTCATTGTTTAACCCCTACTAGCCTTTGAATTAGAAAAGGGACAAATTTTGATTTTCAATTCCCGGTTTTCTCTTTTCAAATAGAATTACAAATTACAACCTACTTCTTTTGAGAACTCTATTTATAAAAGAACAATAAGGAAGATAACATTAAAATTTTTTCCATTTCTAATTCAAATACCAATATTAAAATTCAGGCAAAGTCAAAGATCGAACAATAAAGAACCAAATATACATACCATAACGCCAAATACAAAATCATATTTTATCTTGTTGTAGGGATTACAAACCTTAATCTTTTTCAGGGAGATGCAAAGAATATGTGAATTTATTGGGAAAACATAAATAATTTCAATTATTGGATACTCTGATTTCAAAATAAATATCTATAATTTGATAATAGTTAACAACGAAAAGTGAGTGTAAGAAGAAGGCCTCTTTAAAATAATCTTCGACTCACAAGTAACTTATTGGAGACTTTATATTTTTATTTTTTCAACATTTAAAATTTCCAAACAATAATATTCTTTTTTTGCTTTGCTTACCTAACGCATACAACATGGCATCGGTTAAGTCTGGTTATCTCTTGAAAAAAGGTAAAAAAACATTATTTCGGCAAAAATGGAGAAGCAGGTTTTTTGTTTTCAATTCAAATGGGATACTTGACTACTACACCGATCAATCCAAAGTAAGCAAATTTTTTTCTTGTGTTTTGTATAACTCTAATTTTGTCCCCTTTGTTCTGCAAAACCACAACAAAAAAACATTTTGATCCCATTGTTTGCAAATTTTTTTTTTGTGTGACTGTAAAAATTTTGTTCTTAATTGCCAATCGTTGAAAATAAAATTTGCACTTTTTTTTCGCTTCGTTCATTATTAATTAAAATCATAACGATCCTCACAACCTCTTTAGAGGTTTTCAATTAAATTACCATTTCAATGATTTATTATGTGATTGCAAAAAAAAAAAAAGGTGAGATGGAAAATAGTAAAATTTACTAGTTTTGCAAATTAACCTGATTTGGTTCATTCTTAAATTTGTCATTAAATTAATAGAATTCAGATTCTTCTTATCCAGAAAATTGTTGAGGATCACATTGATTTTTTTAATGTTGTTCTTTCTTGTTGGTATTTGTATAATGAAAGGATCAAAATTTTCCTTCATTTTCCCATTTATTATGCATACACCAGCCTTACTTACAAAAGGAAAATTTTTTTCCCATCTACGTTTCTATTACCTGTAAACAATTTTTGGAAAGAGAAATGAAATTTTTTTTCAAAGTCAGAAGAACTTTTTGAATACAATTTGATAAAAAAGTAATTTTGCATAATTTTAAACTTTTTTATTCCTACAATTAAAAGTCAAAAATAAATGAAAGAGAAACTTTTTTTTTTTTTGAATTTTCACCTTTCAAATAATTTTAAAAGAGAAGAAAAATCAATCTAAACTTTGTTTCAGTCAAAGTGAATCCAAAAAAAAGCATTTTTTTCAAATATCAATTATTTTTTATAATTGACCTTTGAAGAGCAAATAAGAATTAAGAAGAATAATACACACCAAAGAATAGTTGATATTCTATATGAAATAAATCAATAAATTTTCTTAAAAATAGAAAAACCCATAATCCTTTATAGTAAGTACCAAATTGAAAAAAACTACAAATGTTAATTTTGATCTTCAATTGAAGATCCAAATAAAATCCCAAATAGAAATCAATATTATTTTTCTACAATCATTTTGATTGTTTAGATAACATTAGAACAACACGCTTTTACCGTAGTGACCATAGATCTTGCAATAAAAAAAAAAATTCCACAAAATAATTACATTTCAAAAAAAAACAGAAAAAAAAAGCAAAATGTGTAGAAATGTGAAAAAATGATTTTAAAATTGAAAATTTCCAAAATAATTTTTTTCTTCTAATATCTATTCAAACCCTTTAAACACATGTTATTCATCCATTACAAACGGCCACATTTGACTTGAAAATAATTTCAATAAAATCAAACACCCATTTATAAAAAAGACCCAAATATTAAATTGAAAATAATCCAAGCTAAACTCTTTTCCAATAATTACAAATCATTTTATAATGAAAAAAATCCATTTTCTAAATCTATACTTTTAATCAGCATTAAAAGAGGAAAATATTATATCTTTTGTATACTTATCTCATTCGAATCTGTAGTAATTTAATTTATTTTTTATGATGAAAAAACTTTTTTAAAAAAAATGCTGAAAAAGTTTGGAATTTCAGATCGCAATTTATTACTGAACTTAACCAATTGGAAAATTGTTTAGATTAATTATAACATTGGAGATAACAAAACCCTTATTATTATTATTATTATTTTATAAAGCATCTATTGATATTCACTTTTATTAAATAACAACTTAAACACAATTTCTCATTAATATAATTTTACCAAAATTCAAAAATTAATTTTTTTTATATTTTATAGGAACAATTTCTTCATTCAGTCAATATAAAATTAGTTTATGGAATCAAACTTGAGGATTTTTCAAATGCAAAAAATGGATTTTCTATATTAATTCCAAAAAGGAAATATTTATTTTCAGCAAAAAATGAATTAGATCGTGATGAATGGATTAATTGTTTTAATAATTTTCTTATAAATAACACACACGAAGAGGCAACTGAAATTTTATCAAAAGAGAAGAACGACAAAGAAATCACCAATGTAAATTCTGAGTCAAAAAAAAATATAAAACAAAATAACCAAAGAGAATTAACGTCTGTTGCAAATGAGAACAATTCTATCCAAGACAATAAACATCATTTAGATTTAAATAACAATATCAATAATAATAACATCACCAATACCAATACCAATACCAATACTAATACAAATACCAATACCAATACAAATAGGAATAACAAGTCCGAGAAGAATACCAATATCAATTTCAATACAAATACGGATAAGAATATCAACACCGAGCCCAATTACAATAACAATGCCAAGATCATCAAAAAAATCAATTTAGATAATAATATTCAAAAATCTAAATCATTTCACAATAAGCAAATTTCAAAAGAAAACAAGAATGAGGATAATAAAAAAGTGAAAGCAATGGAACAAATACAGAAAATTAACATTGAAAAAAATGAAAATAAAAAACAATTAACATCTAAGAAAACAAATACCCCCCAAAAAGTTCAAAACGATCAAACAAATACAATAGTAATTGGAAATAATCTGGGTGATAATAATGAAAATTTTTCAATGATTTTTCTAAATGATGAAATAGCCAATGACGAAAATGATGAACTTGAAGAAATTTTTGCAATCATTCGACAAGAAAAAAAAAAATATGATCAAGAAAATTCTGTATTTCAAATGAATAATTTGAAAAATGAAAAGAGCCAAAATATTGAAAATGATACATTGCTGTTGAATTTTTCAAAAAATGACATTAAAATAAAAAATAATACGAATAAACCAATTGAAAAAAAAAATATTGAGAAAAACACCAATAAAATTGTAAATGAAAAAGGAAACGACAATGAAAATAAAAATTTTAAAAAGAGATTCAAAGAAAAAGATTTCACAAAAAAATATTCAATATTTGATCACGATTTGTATAATAAGAATAAAAACTTGGAAATCGAAAATATTTCAAAGTTATCGACCAAAGAATTATTAAAACAAATCGAAAAGCCAAAATCAAAAAACTTGGATCAAATGTTGCCAAATTTAAATAAAAACATTGGATCAATTGATGATATCACTACAATGTTAACTTATAGAAGACCCAAAATCGATAAAGATTTTATTATATCAAATAATAACCGAAAGGAAAACAACCAATGTACCAGTAATGTTTTTTTTTTGAAAAATAATCAAGTTCCAATAAAACAACAAAAAGTATCAACCAACCAAAATTTATCACAAATTGATGATTTATTAGATAAATTAAAAAAATTTCGAAATAAAATGGATAAAATAAATGATTCTATAAAAACAATAAATAATCAAAAAAATAATAAACACCAATTAAAAAAAGAGTATAAAGAACTATTTACTAAAAACTAGTAAGCTTATTCAAACAATAAAAAAAAAAATAGAATAATATATATATATATATATATATATATATAATTAAACTATATTGAAAATATTTTTTTAAAACGGATAATGATATCACATACACACTTTATTCGTTATAAATTAAAAAAAAAACGTTTTAAAAAAATATTGTAAACACACCAAGCAATATTTATCCATTAAATTCAATCGATAGATTTTAAAAGATTTTCAAATTATTCGAAAACTTTTTTTTAGAATAAAATATCAAAATAAATATTAATCTTAAATTAAATCATATTATTAATCAAAATAATTTATGAACGATTAAGAAAAATAGTGTAATTTATTTAAACTAACTTGATAATCAAATATTAATGCAAAT
Organism: Anaeramoeba flamelloides; assembly: GCA_027625915.1. Classification (NCBI taxonomy): domain Eukaryota; family Anaeramoebidae; genus Anaeramoeba; species Anaeramoeba flamelloides. Next base: position 2,835,863 of record JANTQA010000063.1, read on the forward strand.
ATTTGGAGAAATCTTTTTATTTTATTTCATTTTTACAAAAATTGAGATTTATCGAAAAAATATTTTTTGGTGTTTTTTTTAAATTTCAAAATTGTATTATAGATATTATATTACAAAATGTTTAATCATTTTTTTAAAAAAATATTTGATTATCCATATATATATATATATATATTAGATAGTCTCATTTGTTCTTATTTAGAAAAATCCGATATGAATTAATTTTGTTTTTTTTTCAAAAATAAACTAATTTTAGTTAACACTTATTTTTGTTTTAAATTTTTTTTTATTATTATTATTATTTATTGAAGGAAAAAAACAAAAAAAAATAAAAATCGAGAAATAGAACAAGATAAATCTTTAAAAGTAATTTTTTTTTTCATTGAAAATTATAATAAGGAAACAAACTTTAGTTTAAAGAATGTATATTATTTTTTTTCTTACACAAAATGATCGTTCATATTAATTTTTTCTGGTATTTTACCCAACGACCTACACCATGAATCCAGGAGAAGTGGTGCCCAGTACCGTTGAGTGCCTATTATTTTTTCATCCAAAAGAATTGAGCAAAGTCTTTCATTATGATCTATTCTTTTGAATTTTGGAAAAGTCAAAGTTTTTGATTTTTTTGAGTTACTATTTCCATTTTATTCTGTTCTTTTTAATATCTTTTTTCATTCTCTATATGAAATGGCTAATATCATTAGTTTTATATTCATGGAATGTGTGTTATTTTAAAGTTCAGACATTATTTCGATATATCTTTGTATACCTATTCATATCAGTTTAGAAAGAGCGTTTGATTTGAATACTGTTGTTTTTCATTCCCAGTTTAAGTATATCTGATTCCCAGTGAAATTGAATATATAAAGATTCTGGTTGATTATGAGTTTTTTTTTTTTTTATTTTTTAGCTTTAATATTTATATTGTTATGCTTAATTTTGTTCTTTATGTTTTAAAATGAGTATAATGATGTTTTTTTTTGATGTTTTCATACTTCATGCTCTTTCTATCAAGATTGGAGAGAACACAATAGAAAAGTGTATAAGAAAAAAACGTTAGAAATTCACAAATAACAATTGATAAATCAAATGGTTTAGTGAGTATCAAATAATTTTATAAGAGTTTTTCATTTTAAAAAAATTTCAATTAACCTAAAAAACAATAATTCATAATAATTTTACGACAAAATTATCAAAATGAAGAATTTAATTTTAAAATAAAAAATTATCTAAAATTTAAATCAAGTATTACATTTATTAAATTTGGAACTTTTACAAATGGACTAAATAGATATTCAATACATTAAAAAATAAATCAGAATATAAAAATTTAAAAAAAAGAAAAATTCAAAAAATGTGATTATTTAACCCATTATTATGAAAATATATCTCATTTCATTTGGTATTGTGAAAGATATAAATTTATAAGAATCAAGTGAAAAAATAAATTGTCAACAATTCTAGATAAGAAATTAAATGAAAAAGTTATTCTTTGAAAAAATACACAGAAACTCTTAAACATGACTAATCAAAATTATGAAATTTATTGCGCTTGTCGGGAAAATTTTATCAAAGCTCTTATAGTTAGAAAACTTAAGGTACTAAATAGAATGTAATAAAAATAAAGTGAAAACAAAAAATACTTAAAATAGTAAAAAATATATAAATTCGGGAACCGGGTGCCCCACTCTAGAGTTATGGAATACCAATTATTAATCACAGATTATGGAATTTTTCTCTGTAATCGATAATCTTTCTATTGGATTTTTACCCCCTGTAAATTCAGGACGTGGATAGTTTCTACTTTGGTCATGTAAATGATATAATATTATTATATATATATATATTAATTATTTTTCTTCTTCTCGTTTTTTTTATTTAAGAAATTTTCTTTAATTGCTCCTTTATCTAAATAAATAAATAAATAAATTCGGAATAATTTTCAGAAACAAAATGAAACAAATTAAGTAATAGGAAAAATGAAATGAAATAAAGACAAAAACAAAAAAATGATAAAAAATAATTACAAAAATTCAAAATATATCCATATTTCATAAAATTGTAAAATATTTATACTTTTCGCTTTTTTAACAATCTGAAAAATTATGAATTTGCGTTAGTTATTAACAACATCCCTTGAAGATCATTCTGTATCAAAAAGTTCAAAATTTATTATTGATATAGGATTTTATTAGTTTTTATATGTATCATTTTTTTTAAAATTCCGAAATCCATTTTTTATTATTCTGAAAAATTTTGAACACAAGTTAACCAATTATAAATGAAAAAACTTTTCAAACAATCCAAATCTATTTTAATATGAAATATAAAAAAATGATTTAACTACTTTTTAGGAAATTTTGATTTTTTATTAAAATATTTTTGAGTATATAACTTGTCTTTAAAAATTAATTTAATTTATCAAGAGATAGAGTTATGTTGATTCTTATTAAAAAATTTCATTGGGTATATATTTTTAAAAAAAATTGTTTTTTTGGTCTTAATAATACGAAATCATTTCTTAATGGCTATTAAAAGGGTGTTACATTTCTCCCTTTAGCAAAAAATTCACAAATTAAATATTAAAAATTAGAAATGAACTATAAATAAATAAATTGTTTATTCCTCTTCAATATTTAGTTACATTAAGAAAATAAATAAATAAAATAAAATTGTAAAATCCAGTTAGGAAAAAAAATTAAAAAAAAAGGAAAAGAAAATTTATAACATAAAATGGAAATAAAATCAAATTCGCTGAAAAATTCCTTTCTCTATAGCAAAAAAAGATTATTTAGTCTGTTGAAGTGCTTTCAAAGGTACCGCTCGACATAAAATCTTCTTCAAAAACTTGATCGGTTTCGAATTTCTTGTTTTCCTGCTATAATTTTAAAAATTTTACAAAATGAATGAAAGAAAAAATAAAATTACAATGTTTAAATCGAAAAAAAGATAAAGAAAGTGAAAAAAAAAAAAAAAAAGATAAAAAAAGTGAAAAAAAAAAAAAAAACTATACTGGGCTAAGGGGTGTATTATAATGTTTAATGATATATCTTAAAACGAGTATTACGGATAAAGTCCATAAATTTTGGAAAATATAAATAATTGAACCGCCTGGGCCAAAGGCACCTCCTGAAATCCATTTGTTTTTACATTTAATATAAAAGGGTGCAATTTGCCCTGCAGGAAGGGCATATCCTGCCAAAGAAGTTGCGCCAAACCAGATCGAAAAAAGATCATCAATATCGTGTTGGTACCAATTCCCAACAAGATCGTGGGTTGTTGAATAGAGCCCATACCATAATGCACCTTCTGAAATGATATTAAATAGGACAAGTAAATATACGCCAATATCATTGCTTCCGTTATTTAATGCATGAACGCCAGCATATACAGATCCAGAAATAATATATACCACAATTGGTGATTTTCTATCTTCTTCGCCATAAATGGATTTGGTAAATCCTCTCCAATGTGATTCTATTTTGGTTAGTATTGAAAATTTTATTTGTATTAAACAAATTTTAAAAAAATAATTTAGAAAATTATTTGGATTTACTTTGTTTGAATGAAAGGAATTTGTTGTTTTTAAATAAATGATTGGGGGGTTGGTAATTTTCGTAAAATATAGAAATTTGTATTTTCTCGATATTTGAATACAATTTTTTTTTTTTTTTTTTTTTTCACAATCATCTTTAATTAGGCAAATTTTGTTTGAGATAAGTGAAGAGAGGCACTCCGTTTATTTTGACTTATTTTTAAAACATGATCAAAAATGACTGATATTTAGAAAGAAAATATATTCTATTTTTAATTTTCCATTAATTTAACCAAAAAAGAATGAATGAACTTTATAGAAATTGAACCTGTTTCCTGTGTTATAGAGTCAAATCACCTCACGGAAAAAATCTACAAATACCCAAAATTTACAAATTTCTCCAGAAATTAACCACAGATATTATTTCGAAATTTTCTATTATTTTATCATGTCTTAACTCTAATCTTATTAAATCCTATTAGAATCATTCCATAAGTTAACATTTTATTCTTTTATTTTTGTTTTAATAGAAATTCTTGATAAAAAAAATCTTATTACCATTCCGGGAAATATTAATAAAAATAAAAAAAATTAATTTTTTAATACCTGAAAAGGTTTAAAAATCCAATAAAAACGATCACAAATATTTTGGGTAAATTTAAACATGAAGAAAGAGAAAACTCAAATAGTAAATAATGTTTTAAAAAAAAAGAAAATTAATATTTTGAAAAAGAACAGACATTCAAGATTTGTTCTTGAACAAAAAAAAATTCAAAAGCAATTCAAATTATCAAAACTGGGATTGTCCCATCTTTAATAATAAATGCAAATTGGTTTGTAACTCTATTGATTTACTTTTTTTCTAATTTTTTTTTAATTATTTCAAAAGATTATTTTCAAAAAATAACTTTTCGAATAAACCAAGAGGTAATTATTAATTGCCATTTCTGCAAGAAGGTGTGTGATTTCCAATTCGCTGTATTCACATGACAATATTCATTGAAAGATGAGGAAATTTTAAGAAAAAAATTCCAAATTAAATTGTTTTAGAATGTCATTACTGTCACAGTTGAAACATTTTTCAAAAAAGTTTTTTTTCCTATATTTAATAAAAAATATCGCCACCTATCGGCTATATAACCTCGAATCAAAAGTTTAGAGAATCTGAGCAATAATAACAAGAATCAAATAAAAAATGAAAATATAAATAATAAATTTTTCAAATGTCTTTTCTTTTGTTAAAGGAGTATTTTGAGTATAAAAGGAAAAAAACCGGATTTTGAAAATCATTTATTTAAAAAGTCTTTTTTCAAGTATGAAAAAACAGTAATCTATGTTACGAAGCAAATGGTTCAAAAAATCAGAGAATTAAAAAGGGGTGATTAAAAATGGTAAACAATTCATCAGTGCAAGATTTACTAATGGAAGAATTTTTCAAACACAATAAAATGCAAGTTGAAATTTTTTCTCAAAAAGAAGAAAAAATTGAAATTTTGTTTCATAAATGAAAAATTAAAGAACAAATTTTTTTTTGGAAACTGAATTGAATGACAAGAATTTATTTATCAACTATAGGCCTCACAATAAAAAAAAAATTCCAAAACAATTACATATCAAAAATAAATCGAAAAAAAAAATAGAACAAAAGTGTGGATAAATAATATTTTTTATTGTATGGTTCAAGATCTAATTTACTTGGAATTTCAAGGGTTTATTATTCCATCCCAAGTAACTTTTGTTTTGTCATTGAGATCTTTCAATGAAATTTTTTTCCTAATTTTTTTTTGAAAAAAATTGGAAAAGAACTTTTCAAAAAAGTGAAAATAAAAAAAAATGCAAAACTCCGGAGTTTTTGTTTTTATACATACACAGGTGCTTTAAGTATATTGATTTTTCACAAAATAAACATTAGCAAAACAATTTGTGAAAATATTCATCAAATTTATCACATAATTAATTTCAACTCCAATTCTAAAATTTTAACACACCAAAATTCAATTTTTGAAAAAAAAATCTTATTTGATCAATTCTCAAAGAAATACTGAATTAGAATCATTCACTAATTGTAATGTTAACAATTGTTTATAAATTACAATACTCACAATCTAAAAAATAAATAATTACCAATACTAATAAATTATTGTTGTGTTAAAAATTTTGGAGATGGCAAAAAAAAAAAATACATTGTCTAAATTTGTTTATATTCTATTAGGATTATTGATTGATCAAATGGTTAGATACTATCAACTAATTTTATTTGAGTTCTTCTATTTAAAAGAACTCAACTTAAACCTAATATCAACTGTTAAAAAAATTTTTTGATCGAAATAAAAAGGTTACTTAATTCAAAAAATTCAATGAAAACAAAAAACTAAAAGATGAATAAATGTTTTTCATATTTTAGAAAAATCAAAATTATTTTTAATTTGAGTCAAATTGTGTTATTGTGATTCTTTTGAAATGTTTTAAATATGTGGAAAATTTTGAATTTTTGTTTAGTTCCAAAATTTATTTTTGAAATATTACCAACAACAATAGCAATGTATTCTCGGATTATTTCGAGTTAATATCGGTTTATTATTAACATCATTTCTGTTCACAGAACTAAAACCTTTCGCTAATGCAAATGAAAAATCAAAATTACCAATTTTTTTATTAACCATTGATCAAAAAACATTTTGTGTTATATTAACATTTTTACAGAATAATAAAAAACATATCACTTCCATGAAAAATATTTAAGTTCAAAAAGGCAAGTATTTAAACCTTGGTTAGTCTGTACTATCAACAAATTCATTATTTGATATGTAATGAATAGTTTTATTTTTTAAGATTTCTAATCTTTGTTATTTTATCATTTTGGTTTGTTTCCCATTTGTAGATTGTTTTTTTTTTGGTACTGTTGTCTTAATTTTTGGATTTGAGAAAAAGATTTGATTTGAAAAAAATAATTTACTCCAAAAATTTAAAAAAATGTAAAATTTATTACGTTTTTTATTTTACTTTATTTAGACATTTCTTTGAACTTTCAGATCAAAGAGTCAAAATTTTGAAAGATTACTTTGAATTTTTCCAGATTTGACTGAAAATCGTTAATTCTGAAAAAGTAAATTGAATTTATGTTTGCAGATGATTTAATTTTAATCATAAAAGGGAATATGAATCAGATAAATGGAAAATTAAATGCTATATATCAAGTAATTGTCCAATTTGGATTAAAACCTAACGAAGACAAAACAGAAATTACTCAAGATTTATCTAAGATTAAATATTTGGGTATTCTTTTTGGAAAAAATTTCACATTTAGTCTATAATCTAAAAAAGGCAAATCAAACTTATAATAGTTCTAAACAATTATTCAATAATAATTTACTAACAAATAATTTAAAAATAAGATTATTTAAATCTTTTATATTAAGTCAATTAACATATGGATTAGAAATATATAACTATAAAATAGCAACCCTAAACTATTTAAACTCCTGGATTAATACATGTATTACTGAAATCTGCAAAATAAACAGAAACACACCAATTCTTATTTATAAAACAGAATTTAAATTCGAAAATTTGGTAATATCAATCAATAAAAAGAAATTCAAATTCAAAAACAAATTAAAAGAATTATCTCTACCCTATCTGGAAAAATTAATAAAATTTAATCAAAGAATAAACAATAAAATTAACTGGAAGTCGGAGAGTTTAAACCTTCTTAAAAAGGAAATTTATAATTATAATTATAATGAGTTGTTGAATTCTACCAGTTGGAAGGCACAAAAATATTTCGCAATAATTAAAAACCAAAAAAATTTATTTATTAATCAAAGATATTTAAGCTATTTATTTTTTTTTAAACATAAACTTTTTCTTTGAGAAAATTTAAGTAAATAATTTTAGATAACTACATATAAGACAGAGATTAGAACTCTTAAAAGTTTATGATAGCATTGTAGTTGTTGTGGAAAGATTTTGAGAATTCCTTTTATTATTAGGCAAAGTTTGGGAATTTTCTGATCTTCTTATTTCCAATTCTAACAAAGTGAATTAAGTTGTATTTTACCAATAATTTTGTCTTTAAATCTGATATTTAAAGTTATTTAACAGTACTTTAAAATTTTTATTTACGACGTTGTTTAATCGATAACACTGAGATTTGCGAATGTCTCAATTTAAAACCAATTGAATAAATAATTTGGCACAAGGAACCAAAATACTTGTTCAATAAAAACTAAAAAAAAGTGCTTGATCATTTGGCGAAAGTTTGGAAATTGAATAAATTCCATTTCTTTATTAAAAACAATGTCTATTTCCAAACTTTGTTTTTTTCTCTTTTCGAAAAAAAAGCAATATCATTTTTAAAAAAAAAAAATTTGTTTGAACTCTTTTTTCTTCGAAAAAAGGAGAGAAGAGACCATTTATAAGAGGTTTTTGGAAAGGTGAAAAAAATAAAAGATCATTTAAGGAAAAAAATAAAAAAAAAAAACATTTTTTTTTACTTCTTTCAAGTTAAGAAATTTTTAAGTACTGTTCAAAACACTTCATAGTCAAGAACACCAAGAGATGCATGCAGATTTTTAAGTTTGATCGTTTTCGAGAATTGGCTGACAAACGGAAAATAAAAGGATAGATAGATCTCATTGAATGGATGAACGATCTAGTTTATCTCGAGAAACTTTAAACCAAGTTTTGTCACCGATGATGAAAATTCGAAATTTAACTTCAATGTTTTCACTAAATACATTGGGAGAATGAGATCCTTTGAAGAGTAGGTTCTTCAAAGTACCATTAAAAATAACAAATTACTTGTTTCGGTTAAATTTATTTGTTTGTTTTTTGTTTTGACGAGCTAGATCCCGAGTTGAAAAAATAAATAGCATCTCATATTGTTTCATTTATTCAACAATCACCTTTTATAATTCTTCGTTTTGGTTCTCCTTCCAGACTCAAAATAATGAGATTGTTCTAGTGCTAAGATGATATTAATCGTCGTTCTTCGAACTCCTCAATATCATCTTATGTCACTTCGAACAATCTCATTTTTTTCGTTCTTCCAGGCCAAACTCAGATTATAACAAGGAGATTGTTTCCAAATCAAAACAATAAACACAGTTATCCATCAAGTTCAACAATTCTAAAATTCAGAACATTTACCAACTGCTTAAATAGATATTATTATGTAATAAAAAAAAATTCAAATAAATTTTGTCCTTTATGTTTAAAATATGAACATAAGGAAATAATAGAAAATATTGATCACTTTTTATGGGTATGTCCTTCCTATGAAAAAGATAGATTAATTTTTCTGAAAAAGTTAAAAGAATTAAATTTTAATGAAATAATTTTAGACTTATGATAGCTTAAAATTATTTTCGTTAATTAATAACGGTGAAATCTATGATTTTACGCTTAAATTTCTGAAAGGGAATTTAAGTAAAAGGGCACTTAGAGTGTAATCTACACTTCCTCCTCAATAAAAAAAAAAAAAAAAGTAAATTGAATTTTTTTGAACCATTTCTTAAAAATACAAAGAAAGTAAACAAAATTTTAATAAAGACTCTTTAATCCCTGAAATTTGTTTTTAAAACTCAAAATAGACAAAAAATTGATAAAATGATTCAATTGTCCTGGAAATTAAATTTGCATAAAAAACACTACACATTTTTTAAAAATTAAATTTTCTTTGGGAGTTATTTTCAAAAATATTAAAAAGAGGTAATTAAAGTAAAAAATTATTTCTAACCTCTTCTGATCTTTAAAAATATTGTTAAGTACTATCTGAATTTTATAATATGTTGATATTGCTTATAAAGACTAATAACGTTTTTTATTGGTTCGGTTTGGAAACAATCACTTTGTTATGTTATCTGAGTTTGGTCTGGAAGAGCGCGAAATATGATATTGTTCGGAGTGATATAAGATGATATTGAGGAATTCGAATAACGACGATTAATATCATCTTGGAACTAGAAAAATATCTTATTTTGAGTCTGGAAGGGGATCTAAAACGAGGAAATATAACAAGGGGACTGTTAAACAAATGAAACAATATGAGTTACTATATATTTTTTCAACTCAGGATCTAACTCGTAAAAACAAAAAACAAACCATACAAAAACAAAAAAAAAAACTAATTTGTTATTGTTCAATGGTGCTTTGAAGAACTTGTTCTTCAAAGGATCTTTTTTTCTCAATGTAGTTAAAACATTGAAATTATATTTTACATTTTGATCATTGGAGACAAAACTTGGTTTAAATTTTGAAGAAAGAGACAAACTAGATCGTCCAACTTTTTCTAAGAGATCTATTTCCTCTTTTATTTTCCCGTTTGTCAGACAATTCCCAAAAACGATCAAACATAAAAACTTGAATACACCTGGCGTTCTTAACAATTAATGATTTTGAACATTCCTCTCTAAAATTTCTTGACTTGAAGATCGTTAAAAAAATGTTTTTATTTTTGTTTTTTTTCTTAAATTTGTAATTTAGTTTTTTTCTCCTTTTGAAATTCTACTTATTAATGGTTTCTTTTCACCTTTTTTAGAAGAAAAAAGAGCTCAAACAATTTATTTTTTTAAAAAATGAGATTGATTTAAATATCACGAAGACTAAAAAACATGTTTGGACTTCGACATTCTTTTTAATCAAAGAAATGGAATTTATTCCATTTGCAAATAGTACGCATTAAATGATGGACTTTTTTTTTATCGTCTATTTTAACAAATAATTTGGTTCCTTGAAATAAATTATTTGTTCAAATAGATTAACAGTTGAGACGGGCTGTCTTTTGTAATTTATGAGATTTACAACGTCACAAAAGAATTAGTTAAAGTGTTCTAAAATAACTTTTAATAACATTTCTACTGTGTAATTTTCTTAGTAAAATACATCTTATTTCACCCAATTAGAATTCCAAATAATAAAGATCAGAAAATTTTCCAGCTTTGCCTAATAACTAAATGGTTTCCCAAAATCTTTCCACATTAACTAAAATGCTATACTGAACTTTTTTGAGTAATAATCACTTTCTTATCTGTATTTATTCAAATTTATTTACTTAAATTTTCGCAAATATAATTTCTGAGTTTAAAAAAAAATATATAGCATCTTTATTGACTTCAAAGAATGTTGACGCAAGAGATCTTGTTTATGTTTAAAATTTTGGTTTTTTTTTGAAATTTTGTTTTTGGTTAAAACGTTTTCACTGATCTAAATTCGAAATTTACCTTGAAAAGGTTCGAAAATTAAAATCTCTTACGTGTTTAGCCACTTTACTTTGCTTTAAAAAATTCTTGGGTTTAGGGCGAAATTGTATAAATATAATTGAATATAAAGTGGAAAGTGAGAGAAGTAAGAAGTAAACAAAATCTGCTGTAAATATATCCTTGTTTTGTTCGAAATTTCCGAAAATGTTATTGGATTAATACAGTAATGTAACTAACCTGTGCAATCCATTTTAACCCATAAAGAAAATTTAACTCATGCAAAAAATATTGGCTGACTCTAGAAATAAAAGAAACAAATCAATGGGATGAAAAGAGTATATAAACAAGAACTAGAGTTTTTTAAATAAATTTTAAAAAAGAATTATGAAGATATTGAAAGATTAAAATGTAATTTTTTGACAAAAAAAAAAAAAGGAGAAAAAGATCATTTTTTATAATTTTTATAAAAAAAATCCTTTACGCTTAGTAAATTTAATATTATTGCAAAATATTTGAAATAAAAATATTTAATATTTTTTAAAAATTTACACTAATACAAGATCTAACCCCAAAATTCAATTTAAATCTGAGTAGAGTATGGTCGTCTATCATACAAGAAGTTCAAAAACCTTGGCCTTTCAACAATACATGGATAAATTTTCGTTATAAGTTCGAGGTCTTTAACACAGGTTAGTTCCACGACAACAAAACTTTTCATTCAAAACCTCTTAAAAAGTTAAAAATTTGCTATATTTTTCATATTCTTTATTGATAATCTTTGAAATGGTTTTTGTCTGTTAGTAAAGTGGATTTCAATATTTAGAGAGTATAAAATTCGGATAGCCCTTAAGTTTCTCAATTTTTTTTAAACTTTAAAAAATAGGATTCTACCTTTGTCTTAATTTTTATTGTTTTGATATCAATTTTAAGTGATCAGAAATTTCAAACATTTGTCAAACTTAAAAAGATTCTAACTCTTAGAAAATTAATTTAATTTTTGAAATATAAGCCAAATTCTGAAAAATAATTTCCCAATAAAAAAAAAAAGTATGCCGAATGCCTAAAGCAACAGATCAAAAGAAAAATGTTGAATTCTTGACGAAATGAATTTTTTTGCATTTGGTTCTCTGCTAAGAAGTAGATGATTTTTGAATTTTACAAGAACACTCTTCAAAATTGGCTAAAAGGTGACGGCAAAAAGATCGATTTTCAAGTAAAAAGCAATTAAGAAAAAAAAAAAAAATGAAACACAAATCTTTAAGAGTAAAAAAGTTAACTTACCTTCGTCAACACCATTAATATAAAAACAAACAAGTTGAACAAAAAAAAAGTAAAAAACACCAGCAGATCCATTTTTTTGGTACACAGACGATTTTGAATAATCAAACACTTGAATCTTTTGAAAGCACCCAAATATTTTGTAAAACAAAGGGGTAATGAAATGGGTACCAGCGCAAATACACAAGACATATGCAAGGCGCATTAGATTTTTTTTAGGATTGGGGATCCATCCAGAACGTGTATTAAAAGCAGGGTAACCAAGATCCTTTAATGATCGACGTGCGACAAATTTATTAAAGAGAATGATGAAGGTGATATCAATCACAGAAGCCAAGGAATGCCACCACATTTGTGGAATATCAAATGCTGCTGCATTAGTAAATGTTCGTCGGAGTGCGCCCATTGTTAAACAAAATAAAAGAGACGTAATTGATAAACTACAGAGACGAACGTCATCGAGCAAGCTCTGTGCTAGTGTTCTTACTTTTTGTTTTTTTTCAACAGAATTAATACTCCAGTAGCCTCCTCTTTTACGGTAATTTTTGATTAGGGTGTCAAGAAAGCATAAAACAAGAAACGAGCCGTACATTATAGCAGAAACAATTAATGCTCTTGACCATAATTTCCAAAAATTATTATAAGTTGTTACCATCTTTTTGGAATCTTGAAGATTTGGATAATGATTAAAGAAGGAAAAAATTCAAAAAATAAAAAAATTTCAATTCATTTTGGAATAATTCTTTTCACAAAGGTGTTTAAGAGAAGATACAAATTAGATTTAAGGATGATTTTTTTCTTATTGAATCGAAAAAACCAAAATTTAAGGGTCAAGCAACTAACCATGAATTTGTTCAGTACCCAAAGGGTGTGTGGCCGCTAAAAGTATTTTGGAAAATTACACTTCTTTTGATTGACAAAAAATTAAAATAATTAACAAAAATACAAAATTTCATCCAGATTTCAATTTTTATATTTCAATTAACAATAAAGCTTTCACATAGATACACTATTGTCAAAAATCCCAAAAAAAGAAAAAAAAAATGAGAGATATATGTTTGACAAAAAATCCAAGTAATATAACAAAAGTATTAAGGAAGTAATATTTTTTTTAAAAACAAAATGAAATCTTGTCAAGATCTTGACAATTTTTTTTTTGTAAATTGTGTTTCGAGGTTATGAAATGGATGGCTTAACCACATCTAAACAATTAATTAATTTGACTCTCTTTTTTGAAATGCAAAATTCACAGGTATCCAATATAAAACTCAAAAAAGGAACCAATAATTTTTATTAACAACCAAGTAAATTCTTGAAAAGGGGAAAATATATTTTTAGTTTTATGTTGGAAAGTATAGATTTATAAAGATATTTTTTTATGTTGTTATTATTTTTTATAATTTATATTTAAATGGAAATAGAAGCCAATAAAACTAATTGAAATGTGGGTTTTTTAATAAATGGATATTTGATCAAAGTTTGACAAATTTTCTGAATTAAATTTAGATCAATTAAGAAATTATTCTTTTAAAGTTTTAAAAAGTTATTTACAGGTTTTCAAAAAAATAAAAAAATTTAGAATAATTTTTTTAAACAAATAATTTGATCTTATTCACAAGAATTCTAATAGCAATTTAAATCCTTTTTATCAGAAAAAAATTGATTTTAAATTTTGAGGATAAAATTATTTAATTCACAAATATCTTCAAGAAAATTTTATTTTGAAAAATCAAATTTTATCTTAGAACAGAAATACAATTACTTTGTAAAATTTTAAAATGAGTTTAAAACTTTCATAATTATAAATATTCTTCTTAAAAAAGACAAATATTTTCCAATAGGTTGAATAAATCATTTTTTTTTTTTTTTTTGTTAACCTTAAGAATACTCTCAAAAAAGAAAAAAAATCGTATGCATTATTATTCCTGGTAAAAAAGACTTGTTATTCTATAATGATGGTGTAAATGGTAATAAAAAGTGAGTAAAAAAACTTTCTATAATGTAATAAATAAAATGAATTTAAATATTTTCTTTTTTGGAAAAAATGGAAAAAAAAAATTGATCTCACAATATATAATATTCTTTTTTGGGTTTCTTAGGAGATTAGAATTTTTTGACACTAAGCATCTACAAAATTTACAAGTAGAGAATATCAGCAATATCATACTACAAAAAAAAAATTTTTTGTCCTGGAGTACTAATGACTTAAATAAAATTTTCTTAAAAAAAAATATTCAACAATTCCAAAATCTCAATAATTCAAATTTGACGATAAAAAAATTAATAGTTTTCTATTTTGAAATTTTTTATTTTTCAATTAACTATCTAATGAATTATTCTATGAAGTAAACTTGATTCGTCTTCTAATTGATTTAATTTGTTCTTTTCAAACATATAAGCAATTATAAATCTTATGTTAATCTTTTTTCCCAAGGCAAACAAATAATTAATTTTGAAAAGTTTTTACAAACTTCCTAGAGTAATCTTTTCACATAACACGATTTAATGAATAATTAGCCCTTAATATTTACCTTTCAACATTTTTTGAATTAAGACTTAAGATACTTCGGTTGCGATCACCCGTTCAGACATGTTCAATCCATGTTTCAAATTCAATGGAATTCTTTTTTATCAAGAAAGTCTATATTTTAATAGATCACATAAACTGACAATAAATAAAGGGTAAATTTGTTATTATTTTCTTAAATTTCAATTATAAAAAAAGAAATATGAAAAAAGAAGCATCAAATTTGAAAAATTTTTCTCTAAAAATTAGAGTTATAATTTTGATACTAAATAGTTTTATCATCAAAAAACAAAAATTAAAAAAATTGAAAAAATAAAAAATTTGAAACAAATTCATTTTATAATCGAGTATTTTCTTAAAAAATAAACAAATTGACTTCAAAATAAATTATCCCTCAGGAATACTATTGGATATTTAATTAAATATTAGAATGGGATAAGATAAAAAAACAAGGATTGGATTTTGAAAAATCACTATTTCTACTTTAAGCATACATATTTTTACATTGTCTTATTATTTCAGTATCAAAGTATAGAAATATAAAAAAAATATTTATAAAAATTCAAATTATTTCCAAATTGAATGATAGTGTGATCTGATAACCTTTTGAGTGTATTACCAATGTCAAAAAACTTTTGAAATGCAAATAAATAGTAACATATGAAATTTTCAAGAACCAATTAGTAGTGCTCAAATTGAATAAGGCAAATAATAAAAAAAGAATTTCAAAAATTGGAAAAAAAAAAATGATGCTATAATTTAATTATTTTATATTGATTATGATGATAATTATAAATATAAATCTATAAAAAATAATAATAAAGAATATAATATAATAAATAATCTAAAAAATAGAAATAAATTCTAAAAAATAATAAAATAAAAAAAAAAAAAAATACATTAATATTATGGATTAATATAACAGAATAATATACTATAAAAGATTAAATTGTTTCAAATTAATTATCTTCTGATAACAATTTTAATAATTTTGTATAATATTTGCTTTCGATAAACCCATTATAACTATCTGTTGACAGAATAGTTACAACTGATTTCAAAGCATTATTAAACATATCAGGATGGAAAGATGTTTTCTCGATTTTTAAAGAAATATCTTTTCTAATATTGCCTTCAATATTGACTTCGAATTCTGAAGTATTAGAAACGTAATTATTAAAGATGCGTTTAGCATAATATGCGATTAGCCCTGTTTCTTCTGGATGAATTTTTTGAAATTTTTTGACTTCCTTATAAAAGAGCAAATTTTCTTCAGCATACCGATCTTTCAAATATTGTTCAAAAATCATAAGCAAAATTTCGTCTTGGATAATATCTTTAAATGGAATGATTTTTTGTGGATCAAATTTTTCTTCATCATTATTCGTTTTGTTATTTTTATTAATATTATTCGTTTTGTTGTTGTTGTTGTTGTTGTTGTTGCTATTATTATTATTCTGGTTATTGCTTTTATTGCGTTTTTTATTTTTAAATAGCTTGGTAAAATGGACTTTGGATTTTTCCAATTCGCCCGAATCTTCATTATTTTTTCTATTTTCTCTTTGAATTTTCCTAGCTTCTCTTTTTTTCACTTTCAATTGGTTTTCTCTTTCCTCGGCTTTTCTTTTTTCGTTTTCTTCTTTTTTAATTATTTCGTCTCTATTTAATAAATTGTACATTTGCTTAACAATTGAAACGAACGTCGTATTAATGTTCATATTATTTTTGGCCGAGGTTTCAACAAAGCTACAAGATAATTTTTCAGAGAGCATTTTGGCCTTTTGCCTCAATAGTTCTTCATTTTGTTGGTTTTTATTTTTCAAATCGTTTTTATTTGAAGTGATCGCAAATGGTATTTCGTTATAATTTTGTTTCTGCTTCAAGTTTACAATTTTCTTAATATATTTTGTTTCCATTTGATCAAAGAATTGCTCTGTTTGGTCGATTGAATAATTTAGAATAAAGCCATCACATTCGTTGATCCATTTTTCTAAAAATAGTTCATAAATTTGTTCACCGGAAACATCATATATGTGTAATAACATTTCTCTTCCTTCGACGATAATAAATTTATGATGAACATTCTCAATGCCCTGTAAATATTGTGGGTAATAATTCCCATAAATAAACCGATCAACTAATTTTGTCTTGCCAGATTTTTCTGCTCCTAAAACACATATTTTGAATGTTTTTGATTTTGGGAATCCTTCAACAATGCCTTGTATTTGGAATGGTATTCTAATGTCTACTAGATTTGTTATATTGTTTTCATCATCGTTATTATTGTGATTATTGTGATTATCATAATCATTTTGATCATTGCTTGTATTAATTAAATTTTTATTTTTATTGACAAATTCTTCTAAAATTTCAACACATTTTTCTTGTTGATACATTTTTGCCATATCTAGTGCAGATTTTTTGTTGTGATCTAAAAGAGAAATATTCGCACCTTTCTCGATTAATATTTTGACTATTTGATAATAGCCATTGCGACTAGCCTTATGCAATGGTGTTAGCCCCTTTGAATCATGTGTATTAATATTACAATCCGGTATTTCAAGCAACCTTGATACTATTTTAAACAGTCCCTTTGACGCCGCAACTTGTAACACTGTATTGCCCTTTAAGTCCATTGAGTTATAATTGCATTCCTGTGATAATAAAAAGTCAAGTATTTTCAATCTCGTCAAGTATTGATTAATTATTTCAGAATTGTTTTCAAAGTTGTTGTTATGATTATTGTTGGGGTTGGTGTTACTATTGCTATTGCTGTTGTTGTTGCCGCTGCTGTCGTTGCTGCCGTTGCTGCTGCTTCTATTACTACTAATGTTGCTAGTTTTACTCTTGTTAATATCGTTATTTTCAGAATTAGTTTTAATGTTATTTTCATTATTATTAATATTTTTGTTTTCAGGATTAATAGTTCGATCATTTTTTTTCATTTCATTATCATTATAATTATTATTATTATAATTATTATTATTTTCAAAATTACATTCAATTGAATTTAAATATTTTGTTTTCCCCTGGACTGAATAAACTAAGGTCTGTAAAGGATTTGATCCAGAGGCGTCAACAACATTCCAGTCGACGTCGTAATCGCTTAGCAATTGTACACAGTCCATATTAATTCCCTTTTGCATCAGCCGATGTAAGGGTGTCCTACCAATTTTATCTTTTAAATTCAGCAATTCCTTTGATCCGTCTATACTCAATAGAAAGGAAAGTATTTCTGGGTTGCCCCAAAGACAGACATAATGCAAAACAGAACTTTTATCTTTTGGATCGATCATATTTATTTTGGCCTTCTTTTTTTGAAATAATTTTTTGATTTTTTCCAAACTCTTTTTTTTGATGGCTTTAATAAGTTCTTCGTTCATTTCAATTGTTTCAATATTGTTAATATTATTTCGTTGATTTCTTTGTTTTTCTAAAAATTGTTTTTCTTCTTGATCTTGGATTTCTTTCCAAATATTGAAATACTTTGATTTTTTTTGTGTTTCTTTTTTTTTTTTTTTTTTTTTTGTTTTTTTTTTTTTTTTTTTTTTTTTATTTTTTTTAAACCCATGTCTGGTCCTATGTTGCTTTTTGCTGGGTTTTTTTCTAATTGTTTGAATTCTTGGTGTTTTTGGTTCAAATTTTTGATATTTAAATTGACTATTTTCCATATTATTGGCAGTGTACTCTTCCTCATCAGATAATATTAAAACAGAGTTGCTTCTAATTTTTTTTTTCCTATTAACCCTTTGAAAATCCATATTAGAACTCTTTTCCATTTTTAACTTTTGATTTTCATCATCTTCATTATTTTTAATATTATGTAAATTAATTTTTAGATTTTGTTTTTTTTTAACATTTGCTTTATTGTCAGTGGTGTTGGTTTTATTGTTGTTGTTGTTTGTGGTGGTGGTAATTGTATTATTGTGGGTGTTATTTTTGTTGCTGCTGCTGTTGTTATTATTATTATTATTATCATTATTATTATTATCATTATTATTATCATTATCATTATTATCATTATCATTACTATTATTATTGTTATTGTTATCAGTATTATCATTATTTAAATTCTCATTATGGTTCTCATTATTAATCTCATTATTGTTCACATTATTTTCCTCGTTATTATTTATTTTCTTATTCAAAATATTTTGGTTTTCATTAAATACATTTGATTCAGAGGTTTCTGATTCGGATTGATTTGAAGAATAATCGGAAGATTTTAAAAATTTTTTTTTTAATTCAAGAGATTTAATTTTCTTTTTTTTTTTTTTATTCTTCTTCTTTTTTGAATAAAAAAGGAATTTATTCTCACTTGTTTTTTTTTCAATTAATTTGAAAATCAAATTAATTTTTTTTTCATTTTTTTTTTGGAGATTTTGTGATCTGAAATCGTCGATTAGATCATAAATTTTCATTAATGTATTGTTTATCATTAATGCATTAGTAAAATTTTCCATTGACGTATTTGTGATTAAGTTGCCAGAAAAATTTAATTTCCTTATTGTTTTATTTTCTTTCAAAATTTTACAAAGTAGTTGTATGTCTGGTGTTTTCAAACGGTTGTTCGAAATGTTTAAGCAAGTCAATTTATCATTTTTTAATAAAGAATTAAATATTTTTGATAAATTTGAGCCAATATAATATTTGTTTTTATCGCCAGAAATATCTAAACTTGTTAAATTAGACCTTTTATTTTCGAGTAGTAAGCAAATTTCCTTAATGGTTGTTTCGTTTTCTTCATTTGCTTTAATATTTCGCGCCAAAGATAAATTTAATAAACTGCTATTATTTTTAAAACTTGCAATAATTAATCCCATTGAAACATCAGTGAATAACACTTCATTTAATTTTAATGACTTTAAGATTTTAGAGTCATATAAATTTAATACTATTAAATGGCAACCTTCAGGTCCTAAATCATTTTTACTTAAATTCAATTTTAAAGATTTTAATGCATTGTTCTCGTTTTTAATTGATAAAATGATGTTCTTAATAGAATCTAAAGATAATTTGCAATTTTCTAAATTTAATTCATTCATGTGTTTGCTGTTTTCAATAAATTTTCTAATTAATTTACTATCTTTAGAAGTGATTTTATTGTCAGATAAATTTAAATGTTGTAGGCAGTGAAGGGTGTTATTTAGCAGGACATTAATTAATAAATCAATTTTTATTAAATTACAATCTTTTAGAATTAAAGATTTTAATTTAATTATTTTATTATTTTCTTTTACAGTGTTTTCTTCCTTGTTCTGGGTATTGTTACTGTTATTGCTGACGCTGCTGTTGCTGTTAATGTTGTTATTGTTCTTGTTCTTGTTGTTGTTGTTATTGCTGTTGTTGTTGTTATGGTTATTTTCATTATTATTATTATTGGTAGTGGTGGTGGTGGTGGTGGTGGTGTTGTTGTTGTTGTTGTTGTTGTTGTTGTTATTGTCATCATCATTGGTAGTGGTGATGTTGCTTTTGATAATGTTATTATTGTTGTTTTTGACAATTTTATTATTGTTTTCTTTTTTTAATTTTTTATCATTTTTCTGAGGAGAATTATTTTTTTCAATCCAATTCAATAACGCTTGACAACAGAAAAATCCAAATCTGTTCCCACTTAAGTCAAGAACATTTAATTTGGAAAAGGCAGGTTTCATTAACACTTGGAAAACATTGCCAATTTTGCCATGGAAACCAATTGAATTCAGCCTTAGTACTTTAAAATATTTGCCAATTTGTTTTTTTTTTCTAATTGAAAATCGTGAGCTTCCGATTTGCCCCAGCATACTTAACAAACCGCTTTCGCTGATATTTTTAATATTAATTAATTCGATGCCTGTTAATGAAGAATTGGCATTGTCAACAATTTTATTGCCAAACTCAATTAATAATTCTCCTGACGCGTAAGTGTTGTTCAAAATTAACGATTTGATCGATTGGTTATATTGCAGGACCTGTGAAAGCAAGGGAATTATTTCTTTGTTATCGCTAATGTTTTTGATAACTAAATTTTCAAACCAGGTGTTATGCTTGAGTGCGTTAAAGATCGGTTTAAAGTTTGCTTGCTGCTGCTGTTGCTGTTGCAATTTGGGATTATGGAAATCGTAAATCTCCTTGGGGCATATTTTGATTGTCTTGTGTCTCTTGTTTGATTGTCTTTTCGATTGTCTTCGCTGATACGTTCGTTCAATGCCGCTGACAAATTTCTCGTTAGCCATGCAATGGAAAAAGGTACACCATGCATTGTAACTGTTAAGAAACCCATGCCCGGGGTTCTTCACATGGGCCATGTTGAGTTCGATTTTGGATAGCAGTTTCTTAATCCTGAGCTGCCTTTTTTCTGGTTGCACAAGCACCTCGAGTATTGGCCCAGATCCTTTTTTTTTCCTTGTGTCGGAGCCATATGTAATGGATCGAAACGCCTGGTAGACAAGCTCAATGAGGCTGTCGGCTTGGTTGGTTTCGACTCGTACAGTGCCCGTCCGAAAATGGAACGAGATGTCTAAAATGCTCGTGGACTTGATGTAAGAGAGATCGTATAAATGATGGCAATTTGACAAAAACTGCTTTTGACTGATCAGGTGCTTGGATCTTTTAAACGAGAGATTGCCCTTGTTCTTGCGCTGGTGAATTAGGGATAATCTTGAGGGCGTTAAAAGTAAAAGATACGTTTTTTGCGATCGGCGGCATTCTAAATTGTACAAAATTTCCTCTCCAATTTCTTTCGATAACAAATTGTAGTGTTGGATCGTTAATTGTTTATTCATTTTCAAAATAGGCGATGTTTTGTGTGTTTTTTTGGTTTTTTTTTTTTTTGAAGTTTTGAAAATCTAAAAATTTGGAAAATCAATCAAAAAGAATAATTTTTTTTTAATTTTCTTCAATGAGGGCGTTTCCAATTATTTATTAGTTGTGTTCTTTTTTAATTTTTTATTGCAAATCTGGAACAATAAAAAAAAAATTGCAAAATATTTGAAAAAAAAAGGAAAAATGAAACAGTCAAATATTTAACTTTGATAATTCTTTTTTCCTTTTTGGACATTTTTGCAAATTGTTATCGATTTGGGTTTTGCGTTCGCATGGAGAACCAAATTTATTTGGGTTGAATAAAAAAAAAATATTAATCTAAAGATTAAAATTAATCACAATAGTTACAATTCGTAAAGGTAAATCAAAGAAAAACTGAATTAGTTGGCTACCTTTAAAAATTATAACTGATCTTTTAAGCGAGTTATAATAAGAGGACACAATTTTACACTTTTTTCTTAATTTTCAAGAACATTCGAAAAAAAGTTGTTTCTATTTTTTGTTTCGTTGGGTTTGTGAATTTTTATTTTCTCTTTTGAAATACCAAATGAAAAATAATTATTTTAATTTTGTTTTAGATTTATTAAAAAATGTATGAATAGAATGTTAAGTTGAAGTCTATCATTAGCTTTGGCAAATGTAGAATGGTTTATTTTTTGTTCATCTCTTAAGATTCTCGGATGGTATTTTTATATTATTAGGGAGAAAAAAAAATTAATAAATTGTTTTTAAAAGAAGGCACTTTAAAGGTAAAAAATCAAACAAAAACGGCCGAAAAAAAACTGTACCATTTTCTGATATACTTGAAATTTATAGAAAATTGAATACGTTACCTTCTGTTTTAAGATTCTTATTTTAATTGAACTTATTCGAAAATTTAAAAGTGGCAATATGTATTAGATTCAAAAAAAATTAAAAAAAAAAAAAAAATGTAGAAAAGAAAGGATAAACACTCTTCAGCTCTATCATTTTATATTTACATAATTACAAAATATTTTGGATTGAAATTATTCTTTCAAAGCTTGTATCTAGATACATTTTTAACTGAAGAGAATTAAAAAAATATCAAATTGTATTTACTGATTTGAATAAGACTAAATTTTTATAGTTAGTTCTTACAAATAGAATAATGAGTCGAAAGTAAATAGTTATTCATTAATTGGTTATTATTTTGAAGTTAAGATTCATTCAACCTAATCGATCTAACATGAAACTAATTCTTTAAGTAATATTTGGTCTCTTTTATTTCTTTTTTTTTATTTGGTTTTTAATAATTTTTAATTGTTTGAATGAATTTGGTTTAAAATTATATAGAACAAAAGAAGGGTTGTATTTTAAATTTTTTTATCAATCAATTAAAATTAGAAAAACCTGTATACTATTAATTGCAAAATAAAATGATCAAAATTTTCATTCAGCTTTCCAAAAAAATCAATAAACCAAGAATTAAAATAAATGATCAAAGTTAGGATTTCTCAAAAGGTTAATTAATAATTTAGTTTGCTTTTGGGAATTAAAAATTTGAAAAATTCCAGGATTTATCAAATCTTTTTTTGGAAAGTTGAATGAAAAATTTGTTCAATTTATTTAAGAACAAATAGTATTTATTGGGTATATTATTACTATTTAAAAATTGATCAGATTAGATATTTTGATATTTTTAAAGTTTTTCTTGCTTATTTTCATCTCAATGAAAATATTTAATGGTTTTTACTGTTTGAAAGAGAAAAAGGCAAGAAAATTATTAAGTAACTAGTATTTTATTACTTGTTTTGAAGAATTTCTAAAAAGTTGAAATCATCAATAATAAATATTTTTAAAAATTTGTTCGTATCCAATTATTCCCTATAAAGCGAAGCCAATATTTTTTGCCAATTAAAATAAGCTACACGAGTCTAATTACACTTTTAATTATTTTTTTAATAAAATATATGGCCAAAATTCCCTAACATACCATCCATACATCCATAAACGCCCTAAAACCCCTTAACATGTTCCAAAAAGGTGTTTTAAATACCTACAGTCAATATATTTCAATTGAATTGATTATTTTTGAAAAAAATGAGAATAGGAATACTTTTCAAATATAATACTTTTCTTTTATTTATACCATTACTTTAAACTCAATTATATTTTAAAAGGAAATTGAAAGTTTTGTTTATAAGAGAATTTTGATTTCCAAAGCTTTTGAAGGGAAATTTCTTATTTGGATAAAAGAAAAATAGTTTTAAGGGGCTAGTCTTCTACGACATCAAGGCAAAATTTTAAAATATGTTATTGGTGGTATTATCTACTTTCGTATTTTGTAGATCCCAAGTGTCAAAAAATTCTGATCGACGAA
The DNA here is from genome assembly GCA_027625915.1 of Anaeramoeba flamelloides. Classification (NCBI taxonomy): domain Eukaryota; family Anaeramoebidae; genus Anaeramoeba; species Anaeramoeba flamelloides. The sequence continues at coordinate 2,859,553 of JANTQA010000063.1, forward strand.
GAAAGCAATAAAAGAAAATTAGTTTAGTGAGATCAATTTTTTTTTTCCATTTTTTCTGAAAATGAAAACTGTTAAATTCTTTTTTTTCTCACAATTTATTTATTTTTTACCCCGTTTATTGCAATTTTGATCATTACTATACTATAACATTTCTTTGTTAACAGTACTATTAATATAAAGATTTTTTTTCAATTATTAGATGAAACTTTTGGTTAACCAAAAAAGTTGATATATTTAACGGATTAAAAAATAATATTATTTATTTAAGAATAGTAGTTATAATAATCAAATTTTTAAAGTCATGTAAAAATGTTTCTCTGAAATTTTGTTTTTGTATTAAGACAAAATTCGATTTTTCAAAATAAAATTTTCTTGAAGATATTTAGGAATTAATTAATTTTATCCTCAAAATTCAAAATCATTTTTTTTCTGCCAAAAATGAATTGAATTTCTTATAAGGGTTCTTGTGAATAAGACTAAACAATTTGTTAAAAAAAATTTTTAAATTTGAAAATTTTTTTGCAATTTTTTTTCATTTTTTGAAAACCCGAAAATAACTTTTTTAAAACCTTAAATAAAAAAATTTTCCTCAATAGATCGCAATTTAATTGATAAAATGTAGTTAAACTTCCACCAAATATTCATTTATTGAATCACCTATACTTCATTTAATTTTATTGGCTGATTTCTGAATTGAAATATTAATCAAAGAAAAAGAAACTAAATAAAAAAGTTGCTTTCGAAATCAATACCTTCCAACATAAAACGAAAAATTTGTTTTCCCATTTTCAAGAATTAACTTAATTTTTAAACAAAATAATAGGTTACTTTTTTGAGTTTTATATTGGAAACATGTAAATTTTGAATTTCCAAAAAGAGACTCAAATCAATAAATTGTTTAATTGAGGTTAACTCATCCATTTTATAAGTCGAAACACAAATTACAAAAAAAAAAATTTCAAGATCTTGACAAAATTTCATTTTATTTTCAAAAATAACTACTCCCTTAACTAAATAAAAAATTACAAAAAAAAAAACCTATTTTTTTAAATTTTAACAAGATTTCTTAACTTTTCATTCTTCAAATTGTTGTTAGTCTTTTAAAAAGTAATGATCACTCGCAATAACTAAAAGATATACCAAAACATATTTCCAAATAAAATATAACAGATCGCGTGGAATAAAAAAAGTTCTTGAGAATGTTATGATAAACAGAGTTTCTAAAATGAATCCATTTTTGGAATTTTTAGAATTTCAAAAAAAAAAAATGTGGAATCAGAATATTAAAATGATTACAATGGAACCATTTTTTTTCAAACACTTTTCACTTGTTAAAGTCCATTTGAAGTATAATTTTTGAAAAAAGTTGTAAATTGTTTTATTCGGATTCCATGGATTCAGAAAAAGTATTTTTATTTGTACCAAAACTCTATTAAAATAAAAAAGAATCTTTTGATTCCATTTCAAAGAAAAATAATTTTCTTATCATATATAACCTTAAAATCATCAGGATTGAAGAAAATATGATGAAAACTAAAATCCAAAGAAGAAAAACCTCAAATATTTATTTTTTTTAGGAAAAATTAAATTCTTTTTGGATATAAAAAAAAAAAATTATTAATCAATTAAATTTTGAGAATAACGAGATTCTTTGTAAAAACGAATGTAAAAAATAAATGAGTTGAGAATTATCATAAAAAGAAAAAATCATTTGATTCCATGGACTCAAAAATATAATTATATTGGATTTTTTTCAAAAAAGAGTCAAATTGTGAACTCGGTTGATAAATTTTCTGATGTTAAAAAAAAAAAAATAAAAATAAAATTAAAAACTAAAATCTTGAAAATTTTAAGTCGGGTTTTTAGTAGAGTAGAGAGAACATTTATTTATAATCTAAAAATTAAAAAGAAAATACATAAATATAAACGAAAAAAATAAGAAATTTTTTTTTTCAAAAATTAAAGATAGTTATAAAAAAAAGAAGGAAAAAGGTATTTTCAATTCAATAAGTGCAATTTATCTATATCTAAATTAAATTTTGAAAATGAGAAGCCAAATTATTTCTTTTTGGATGCAGATTTGGTGACCTTTCCTGAAACTTGTTTTCTTTCGATGGCCTTGATGACACCGACGGCGACTGTTTGTCTCATATCTCTGACAGCGAATCTTCCAAGAGGTGGGTATGAAGTATAGGCTTCAACACACATTGGTTTGGTTGGTTCAAGGGTGACGATAGCGGAGTCTCCGTTTTTGATGAATTGTGGTTTTTCGTCGAGGACTTCACCTGATCTTTTGTCCATCTTTTTGACGAGAGCGGTGAATTTACAGGCAATATGAGCGGTATGACAATCAAGAACTGGGGTGTAGTTGACCTTGATTTGACCTGGGTGGTTCATGACGATGACTTGAGCGGTGAAGTTTTGGATAGCTGCTGGTGGATCGTTTTTGGAGTCACCTGCGACCATTCCTCTTCTGATGTCCTTAACGGAAATGTTTTTGACATTGAAACCAACATTGTCACCTGGGAAGGCTTCGCTAAGGGTTTCGTGATGCATTTCGACGGATTTAACTTCAGTGGTGATGTTAACTGGAGCAAAGGTAACAACCATACCTGGTCTGAGGATACCTGTTTCAACTCTACCGACTGGGACTGTACCGATACCGGAGATTTTGTAGACATCTTGTAATGGGAGTCTGAGTGGTTTGTCTGTTGGTCTTTTTGGTGGGATGACAGTGTCGAGGATTTCTAAGAGTGTTGGTCCTTTCCACCATTTCATGTTTGTGGATTTTGTGGTCATGTTATCACCTTGGAAACCGGAGATTGGGACAACTGGGACTTTCTTTGGGTTGTAACCAAGTCTTTTCAAGTATCTGTGGATTTCCTTTTTGATTTCTTCGTATCTCTTTTGAGAGTATTGGACAGATTTATCATCCATCTTGTTGACAAGGACGATCATTTGTCTGACACCAAGGGTGGAAGCAAGGAGTGCATGTTCCCTTGTTTGTCCTCCTTTGGAGATACCTGTTTCAAAACCACCTTGGGTTCCGTCAATGACCAATAAGGCAACATCGGCTTGGGAGGTACCAGTGATCATGTTTTTGATAAAATCTTTATGACCTGGGGCATCAATGATTGTGAAGTAGAATTTGGAGGTTTCGAATTTCCAGAGTGCAATATCAATTGTGATACCTCTTTCTCTTTCGGCCTTGAGTTTATCTAATACCCAAGCGTATTTGAAAGATCCTTTTCCCATTTGGTCGGCTTCTTTTTCGTATTTGGCAATGGTTCTTTTATCAATACCGCCACATTTGTAGATTAAATGTCCGGTGGTGGTGGATTTACCAGCATCAACATGTCCAATGACAACTAAATTAATGTGTTGTTTTTCTTTACCCATTTGAAGTTAGATTTATAACTATTTTTTTTTTTGAAAAAAAATTAAAAAAAGTAAATAAGAAAAAAAGCAAAGACATTTTAAAAAAAAAAATTTTTTTAATGAATAAAAATCGAAAAAAAAAAAACAAACTTTTAAGAGTTTTTTAAAAAAAAATGATTTCAATCACTCAACAATTATTACTAAAATTTATTTCCAATGAAAACATAGTTTTCGAAATACAAACACTTTTATAACGATTTCCAAAATCATTTACTATTTTCACAAAAAAAATATTATTTTTGTTTAAACACTGGCTAAAAACACCACGAAAGCAAATTTTCTTTTGATTTCTCAACGGAAATATTACAAAATTACGTCATTCATATTTTAGAGAAAAACACAAAAAAGAAATAACACTACCCAACACAAAAGGCCTTACCTCCTTTGGTTAATATGTGTGTTCATTTTGAAAATAAGTCATTCTAGTCAATAACTTATATACAAAAAATTTTACAAAGGACAAGGTAAGAGTTATCAAACATAGCAATTTTCAACCAAAATTAAATTCCCAAAACAATTTTTAAAACAATTGAAGAAAATAGGAAATGATTTAAACCACCAACAAGCGTGGAAAAATTTCAGATACTTTTTTTCAAGAATCATAACAAACTTTGGAAAAAGTTTCACTTGTTACAAAATTAAATTAAAGTTTGTTTTTTCTACTAAAAAGAAAGAGATCTTCATTTTTAACACTGCTGTAACTTTTACGTATAAGGCATTTTGCATTTTCAATCTACTTTTCGAACACTTAAAGATTGAATCTTCTTACTGGTCTTTGAATAATTAAAGCGAAAAAAATTATCACTTTCTTTTCCATATTTTTCTTTTATGAAATAGAGTTTCCAAAGGAGACTTGGGTTATCGTTTGTTTCTTTATGAACATAAAAGGAAATTGAATATGAAGTGAAAATTTTTCCCGTTTATAATTCAAATATCATTTTAGTTGTTTGTTGGTGAATTGTATCAGTGATTCAAATAACACACTTAGAATTACTAAACCTCTTCTTTTAAATAAAAACTGTCTTAATTTTTTATAGAAGACCTGTATTAAAAAACGAACGAAGACTCAATAAATAGTAAACAAATTTGAAATTGTTCCCCGAAAGATCGGTTATTTAAGGGAGTAAGTACATTTTGTCCACTTTTGTTAGGATCGGTTGACGCGAAACTGAGGTATTAAAATCGTTTCTTAACATGACAAGTCAAGGAAAAACAATCTTCTAGTAAAAAAAAAATACTGTTGTCAAAATAAAGCATGTAGAAAAGTTTAATCTGCGTATCAAAATAAAAAGCCTTCTTTTTTGTTATACAAGATCTGTCCATTAACCAATCAAAGAAACCAACAAAAAACCCTAATTAAATAGCATACAGTTTCTTAAAGTTCTATTATTTATAAAAGAAATTCTTAAAAATGAAGGATCAAATTGCAAAAATTATCTCAAAAAATCGAGTAAATTTTTGGTATAATTCTTTTATCATCAAAAATAGAGTAAAGTTTTCTTAAAATGTTTATCATCAAAAAAACAAAAAATTTTCAACAAATTTCATTACTAATTTAAATTTTACTGAAAATATCCCGGTTTTTACAAACGAAATCGATTTGAACCTTGGTATACTATTGTGTAGTAAATTGGATGTTAACTTGTAACAAGAAGAAAAAAAAACACGGATTATATTTTGAAACACAAATTATAGTCACTGGGTAAGCAATTATTTTGATCACTGTAAAACATAATTCAAAAAAATTACCAAATCTTGGGATTGAAAAAAAAATCTTATTATATTTGTTTCAAAATAAATCGAACAAAAGTTTTATTCAACTTATAAAAAAAGATTTTTAATCATCGAAATTTCCAATTTTTAATTCTGAAAAATAGCTTAAATTATTTATTTGCCACTTTATAATTGGGCACTTTGGTGATTTTTTTTAAATTATTTGAAAAGGGATTTTTTCTTTTTGGAAAGCTGAAAGAATATTTTGTTTTTTTTATTTTACAATTGAAAGTATTAATCCTTCAATTATACCCCCTTTAAAAGTTATCTTCAGAAACAAATTATTGTTTTTAAAAGTCCATTTCATTCTTTTCCATTTTCAAAAAGTTAAAAATTCAACATTTTTTTATTTATATCAAAAAATCACTATTTTCTTTGAAGAAGAAATGAATATTATTACTTACACAAAAAGTATATAAAAATTCAACTTTAACATATAAAAAAAACAAGCTTTAGAATAACCCAGTATAAGAAATTAAGTTAATTTCAAAAAAAAAAAATAATAATTTTTATTAAAAAAAAATATAATTTCTTTATTAATAAAAATTTTAAATTGATTTTATTCTTTTTGTTTGTCAAATAAATATATTAAAAATCATCAAACATCATTAAATTAAAAATGTTGTAAAATGTTTTTTTTAAATTTGTAAGACACCCAAACATATAACCCTTAAAAAATACTTTTAAATTTTATTATTTTAAACAATAATTAAAAGTAATATGTTTATAATACAGTTTAAATATAAAAAAATAAGGATCAAATAATTGAAATAAACTACCACCTTTTCTCAATTTTTTAAATATTTTCAAACAAATTACTGTTATTTTTAATTTATAATCATATTAAAATTAAAATTAAACAATACAATCAACCAGATTATTTGTATAAGAACCCCCCTTTATCCATATTCTAAACAACCTTTAAAAAAAATTTTTTTTTGAATAAATTAAATTACAAGGAATGTAATATATATATATATATATATATATATATAATTAAAACCATTTTTACCTACCGACCCCCTTTAAAGACATTTCCACTTTTAAGGCACAAACTTTCATCGGAATTTAAGGCACAAAAAAATCACAAATTAAGGTACAAAATTTGTAATTTTTTTTTTACAATTTATTTTACTAGAATCTGAATTTTGTACCTTAATTTGAGATTTTTTTGTACCTTAAATTTCGTAGCAGTTTGTGCCTTAAAAATGGAACTAACTGTAATAAAATATTTATCATTGGGCTTTACTTCTATTTTTAATAATTGTATTATAAGTTTGGTCTGTTTTACTTATTCAATTAAACAAGAAATTATTTAAATATCTATTTTATCAAAATAAAAATAGGTTACAAACTTTCTGACCCCATTTTTTTCTTTTTTATTCGACAATCAAATCACAAAAAGATGAGATTTTTTTATGAAAATTTAATTTTGCAAAATAATTTTTTTAAAAAATGACAATTTATACATTTACAATTTTTTTATGAATTTGTTGAGATTTTTTTAACCTTTTTTAAAAATTAATACTTATTAACCTCTCAAAAATAATTAAACGGAAGAAGAAATAAAATTTATCGACAGAATAAATGCAAAACATTACCCAAAAATTCAAAAAATACCAAAATTTATCTTTATAATACACAATTATTTAATTTATAGACAATTAAGATTGATTTAATATTCATTAAAAAATATTTAAAAAAAAATAAAATATTTTTTTCAAAAAAGTTAAATAATTTTGTACTAACCAAAAAGATTGTTTTTTTTTCAAAAAGTATACCCTTAGATTTATTTTTAATATATATATATATATATATATATTGAACAATTATTCAAAAAAAGCCTTGGGGAAACTTGGTAAAAAACAAAACAAAATAAAAATCCCTGAACTAATAATAATAAAAAATCCAAAAAATGAATAATATTTTAATTATTATTAAACTAGATGATCACATTTTTGACCAATTTAAACAAAATTTCTTTATTATTATTTCATTTACAACGCTGCAACATCCCTAAGAACTAAATAATATTTCTAAAATTTTGAATAACTTATAATAATATATTAAATAAAAAAAATATATTCATTTGTAAAAAATAAATACTAATTATCAAATCTCGTTAATAATTAACCCTTAATTTATTCTAAACTAGGAAAACCTGGCATACATGTACAAAAAGATATTTAATAATATTGCAAGTTTTTTACTAAATTTGTAATTTTTCTAAAAAATATCAAACTTTTAATATGCGCCCCAGTGGAGAAGGTTCGTTGTTAGCAAACCTGAGGTTTCTAATAGCAAAAAAAAAAAAAATTTAACAAAAGAATAAAAAAGTTTGGGTTTATTTTTGTTTTTTGATTTCTGAAAATTATTTTCTATTTTTGAATTTATGTTTCTTCCCCAAAAATTTTTATTCTTTTGTTAATTTTTTTTTTTTTTTGCTATTAGAAACCTCAGGTTTGCTAACAACGAACCTTCTCCACTGGGGCACATATGAAAAGTTTTATAGTTTTTAGAAAAGTGTCAAATTTAATAAAAAAACTTACAATATTAAGAAATCACTTTTTATTAAAGTGTATTTAAAAAAAAAAATAAAACCATCAACTAAAAAACAATGAATTCCAATTTTTGAAAATTTTCATTACTTTTATTTACTTAATACCCACTGGAAAAAAGTTCACAAGAAGATTTTTTCTTAATAATTAAACCAGCTTCGAATTAAAATCGGATATTTTTATTCTGAAAATAGAACAAAGTCTTCTACTTAATCGAGTACCCCCCCAATAAATAACAATTTTAACATCAGAACAATTGATTTAATTTCTTCAATTTTTTAATTTTGTTCCTTTCATTTCTTTCTGTTCTTTTAATATTATTAAACAGATTTTTTTTTTAAAAAAATCAAATTTAAAAAAAAAACCAAAGTTTGATTACTCCAAAATAACTTTAAGAAAAAAGGAGACAAAAAAATTTCTTTTAAAATTTAAACACTTACTTTTAAAACATCTTAAAGCAAACAATTCTACTTTTCGAAAGAAATTGAGAAATATAACATGAAATTTGAATGAAAGTTACCAGAAAATTTTTTTAACATTTTATTATTTTCAAAAATTTGTAGTTTGTTCGGTTATTTCTTTTATAAATATCAACTCGAACTGGAATTTTATTATTACTCTTCTACCAAAGCCATCTTATATTGATTTATTCTTGCAAAAAAAAAAAAAAAATGAATTATTACATTTATAATTACAAAACCTAAAAAAAAAAATAAATCTAAATAACAAACGTTTTTATTGTTAAAATTTCAGAAAACCATAAAGATAATAAATATATATATATATATATATATATAAATTAACCAATTTTAACTTTTAGTCGCTCATTTAAAATCTTTTCAGAATTAATTTGGTTTTTTTTTTCGAAATTTTGAGCATATTTTCTAATTTTAAGGTATTCAAATTTTTTTTGATATTTTAAATATGCGTCTTCCATCACACTTTGTAAGGACTTAACATTTGGATCGAACCAAGTTAACTCACTATTAGTTAATAAGCAGCTTTCATTAACCCATATACAATTTTTAGGATTATTACAAGGGAAGTTTTCACATTTTACCAACGAAGATTGTATTGATAAAGAAGCCTCTGATGGCACCATGTCCTCAAATAAACCATTGGCATGTGTAGTAATTAAAGGAGTACCGACGGCTAAAGATTCTGAAAGTAAATTATCTTTTGGAAAAACACGGAAAGGCGAGATCAACCAATCTGCGTTAACCAATAATTGGGCAATTTCTAGATGTGATTGGGGATTGAAATCGTCAATAATTTCAATTTGATGGCCTCTTTCAAAAGATTTTGGGTAATTAATCCTCTTCAATAAATCAAAAGCAAATTGCTTAGGATTTGGGTTTGAATTTGAATATTGATAAGAATATTTATACAGATCATCTTTATCTTTTTTTATATATTTTGGATTTAAATATAAATTAAGATTTGTTACAATTTTTAAAATAATTTTCAAATGCTCTTGAGGTTCATTATTATTATCATTATCATTGTCATCATTATTGATTTTTTTATTAATTTTATTGATATTGTGAGGTGAAAAGGTCTTTAAAAAGGTATCGATTAAAACATCTATCCCAGATTGCTTAGAAAAGTCACCATAATAAAGAAAAGTCACAGAACCACCCCCGCTTTTCAATTGTTGAACCTGCTCTGAAAAATAATAATCATTAATTAATGGATGGATAGTTTGGATTTTTGAATTAACAACACCTTCTTTCATTAAAACACCCTTTAAATAATTATGGTTTACCCAAATTTCGTCATAGTTGTGGTTTATTTGCGCGACCCAACTGCGTGGCAAAGAACCGTAATAATAATGGAATAACAACGTATTTTTTATGTGTTTTAATTGGGATTCAAACGAAGGTGGGAAAGTGGAATCGATCATTAAATCCAAAGATAATGATTTTTTTTTATAAAATTTAAAACTTTTCGTAAATTCGAGTTCGTCGTTATCATAAAAAATATGCCTAGGGTCTGCATTATCGCTTGGGAAAGTTAATAATTCAAATTGATTTGGCATTTTATTATAGATCAAGTTTGCTAACTGTTTGTTTTTTTTTGCTATATCGATTGGCTTAAATAAATTACCAACCAAGCCAATTGTTTGCTTGATAGGGGGCTTGATATATTTGCAATCATCCAATTGGTTGCCTTTACAAACCTCGATTTGAAGCGGCGGGTATTCTACAATTGTTTCTTTTAAACTCATTTGTACCTCTTTCAGATTTTTATCATCCAAACGATAATCATGATCATACTCATTATGATAATTTAAATCAATATAATTTTTTTGATATTTATATTTCCATAGATCCATTGACAATAAAGAATTCATCGGAATATTAATCGATTTTTCAAATTCGTTTGGGGTTCGAAATTTAATTTTTTCATAAAGAAACGGCTTTGAGTTAATTAACATTATTGGGGAATTACATGTAAAAACCTGATATAAATTTAAATTTGTTTCCATTTGCAATTTATCAGTCTCACTTTTAAAAAGCATTCTTTTACCAGTTTTAATGTCAATGATATAATTGTTGTTATCAATTTTTATACTATCATCATTCTTATCAAAATCATCATCATTATCATCAAAATCGAAATCGAAACTACTACTACTACGACCACCACCACCACCACCAACATCACCACCTTTATTAAAAATGGATAAACAATATAAATCAGTAAATTTTGAATAATTTATTAAATTATTAATTTCGTTTTTATTAAGAATTTGATCAAATATTAATAAAATTTTTTTATGATTTAAATTTAATTGGTTTTCAAGAATGGAATTAATTTTTAATAAATTATAATGACTTTTGATTTTTCCAATTCTATTTGCAAGAATTAAGCGGACTGAAGAAACACCATTCATTTCCTTTAAATATGCTTCAATATTTTTACCAGATTGAAGATATTGGTTATTATTATTTTGCAAATTAATATTTGTTTCTTCAACTATTAAAATATTAATATCCAATTTGATGTTCTTCATTTGCAATTTTTTTATTAATACTTTTAAATTACTTTTAAATAAATTCAAATCATTATTAACATTTTCACCAATCATCAAAACCATTAAATATCTCTTATCATTATTACGATTACCATTATTATTATCATTATTATTACCGTTATTATCATTATCGTTATTATTATCCTTTGAAATTGATAAAGAGCGAACAGCCTTTAATAAATTGTTCATTTGGAATTTCTCTCTAATGTGGATATATGCAATTTTTGAGATCGTTTCCCAATATTGCCTGTCGTTTAATAATAAATTAGTAAATTTATTAAAGCAAATTGTATCATAACCATTACAAATTGGCAATTTTTTAGGTTCAATAATATTCAAATCCAAATTAATTGCCCTCATTGAATCAAAAGTGAAAACAAAGGGCAAACCTCTTTCCATTGAATGCAGATTTTTAGTCGAAATGCCACCAACACCAATTGAGGGGTTGATCATTATTTTGACAGATGATAGCATTTGTGACAGTTTATTTTCAGAAACGATGCCATGCAATATAATATCCTTTCTATGCGAATATCTTGATTTTAAGGATCGGCAAATACTGCCAGCAACATGGAAAATTTTGTCTTGGTTGTTAGGCAGTTTATCAAAAACGTTTTCGATAAACCATGCAAATGGCTGGACAATTTCAGGGTTGTTGTAACTGAAAAAAATAAACCCGTTCCTTTTTTCAAATGGCAAGACCAACGGATCGGTTTGGTAGGCATTTTTAATTTCAATTAATTGCTTATCCTTCTGAACATCGGGATTAAATTTGATTAAATTATTATTTTTGCTTTTATGATTTGAATTGTGATTTTCTTTTGGTATCACAACATATGGCAAAATGGACATGTCCTTTTTCCGGTGTGGCAATTCCTTTTCGATATCTTTGAGATTTTCGTGCGATAAAAAGGTCAACTTGTCAGACTCCCTTAGGATCCTTAATGTGCCATATTTGATTAATTGCCACGAGGGATGCAGCCAATCGTAATCCTTTTTGAGATTTGCACCCTTTTCCGAGAGGTGCTTGAACCTTTGCCAATGCAGCTCGTCGATCAAGGTTATGATTTCGCAATTTGGTGAATGCTTTTTCAAATCCTTTAAAAAATCATTCAGCCATTCCCAATATTTGATTGTGGGCCAAAAAAAGAAGACTGCCTTTTCAATAGACTCGTAGCCCTTAATGCTCTGCAGGTTTTTTGGCCGAATGTAGACCTCGGTGCCAAACTCTTCTCGTAAATACTTTAAATGATACCTCCTTTGCACCCTTTCCTTTTGGTACGACAAATAGACAGGCGAATAGCCTTCAGATCTGAGCGCTGTTATTAAATGTGAAAAGCGTAGATCAGATCCCTTGCGATCAAACAAGGGCACAGTGAAATGCAATAATAAGATCCTGCCTCGGTACGTGGTGTTTTGGTAGCTGTGCTGAAAATTCTTTATGCTGACGCCCGGATCAAAACTTGGATCTGTTTTGATAAAGAATGTAGACACAAGAACCAAAAAGGTTACAAAGATCAAAATTTGCACAAATTTTTTGGTTGAGGCATCGCTTGAGGAATATTTTGGGTGATTCGAGAAATTTTCTTCATAGCTTTGATTGCTTGGTACAGAACTGTTGTAATCTAAAACAGGTCCTGTTTTGAAATATTTCTTAAAAGGTTTTAACATTTTTTTTTCTTTTTTTTTTTTTTTGGGTTTTACAAAATTAGAGACAACCCAACAGATGACAAAAAATGATTTGAAAAGTGATTTTTATGTGGAATTAAACACTTGTTTATTATAAATAATATGCTTAATTGAATATTACCAAATAAGGTTATAAAATTCTAAATTGCTTTGACTCAAACATTCAAAGATTTAGATTTTTTGTTAAATGTTCTTTGGAAGCAACCAAATGGTTACTAATGATTGATCGTCGAAACATCACGATAATTAATACTTTGTTTTTGTTTCAACTCAAGTTGTTGAACTTACTGTTAATTGTAAAATAAATCGGACAAAATTTTCATTCATCGTTCCAAAAAAAATCTTTGAAATAATCTTTGAAAATCGAATTATTTTTCAACCATATAACGTGTTTAACGTGGTTAGAGGATCGGGACTATCAAAATTCTGTATTCAAAGGATTTTTTAAATCATAATTTAATTTTGGAAAGATAAATGAAAATTTTGTCCGATTTATTTTTCAATTAATAGTACTAAAGTACAAGTGATAATGTACTTTTTTTTAATTAAGAAATACTTTTTTTCAAGAATTTACCGGTTTGTTGTCGTTATTCATAAAATTCTTTTGATTTCGGATTTTATATAGGGTGACTTCAAAGTAGAATTTGAGTGATGAACCGTGCTTTCAAGATTTTTTTCTCTTTCAATTGGGTTGAATACCTGATTAAAAGTGAAAAGTAAATAATGAATATTTTTTTCATTAATCATTGAGGATTTATGAAAAAGTGTTATTAGGCTTGTTGGATCCATATATTATACAACAAATCTGAAAACAACAATAGAACCTAAATGGAATCTCTAACAAAATATTTGGTTTGGGTTTTTCAAAAGTCAATTATAAAAATTGAAAACTATAATTACAGTTCGAATGATATATTCAAAGATTGTTTTTCGATTGCAAGTTTTTTCTTATTAAATTTTATTTGATTAGTCTCGTTTTGCTTTTTTGGTGTGAGTTAGATTTCCAATTTTGAAAAAAAGTTGATTGTGTTTTCTAATTTCCTTTTTGCAAAAATTTGTTTGAAATTTTTCAAGATTAATTTTTGATAAATCAAAATCTGAGTATTTTTTAGATCAATTAATTTTTTTTGTATCTTTCCAAAAGAAAATATGGTTTTAAACTTGTTCTATTTTTGTTTATTTACTAATATTTATCATTCTTTTAATTCGAATTATAGGATTATTTTTCTTTTTGATACTTAAAAAAAGGAAATATGAGTATTCAAAAAATGGTGATATATGAAGTTTCTTTGATTTATGTGAGTTTTTTCTTCAAAACTTTTTTTTTTTTTAATTTAAGGTACAAAATCATACGGTTATTTTTATTTAGGAAAACCGAATTTAGCCACCAATTAGAATCAAAAACTTAACAAAAATCATCAAATGCTCTGGGATTTGTGATCTTTTTCTTATAAAAGTTAATATTCTTAGGGTTATGATTATATTTTTTTGATTTTATTCATTAAATATGAATGTAATGCTTATCATAATAATAAAGTTCTCAAAAAATTCTTTTAAAAAATTTTTAATTGAAATTTTTCAGTTCCAAACAAACTACTTAAAGATCTATTATTATTTAACACAATGTTTAAAACACCATTACTCAGATGAGTCAAGAGTGAGTTAAAAAACTAGAATTGGAATATATTTATGGTATACTATAAAATTTGTTTTCAAAACTTCTATAATATTTTCAGAAATAGATCAATTAATTTTACAATAAAGTGGTTTTGTTACTTCAATAAAGAAATTAAAAAAAAATGAAAATCGGATGAAAACTATTATTGAATTTTGTTTTAATTCCAATTGAAATTTTCTTGGTAATTTTCATCAACCCAAATTAATTTTATAGGTAAATTATCATTTCTTGATTTATTAGAGTGTTATATAGTAGGTAAAAAAATACCGGACATGAAAAAAATCCCCACAAGATTTTTAATTGTGAGTATTAGTAAAATTTTTGTCTAATTTCAATGAAATCCTTATTATAAATAACCAATTTTTTTATGAGATTAGTAATAAACCCACCCAAAGTTCATCAAAGTAAGGTGTCTCTAGAATACTCGAGTAATTGTTTGATAGCCATATGTTGATCAACTTTTTTTGAAAAACAATCGAGTTTAATTAAGGTTTACTAGAGTTTGGAAAATGATAATTTTTTTTCTTGTTTTTTGATTGATTGAATGGTGTTTTGAACAAGTGTGATTTCATTAATCGTCATTCTAATAAGTGGGGGAGTTATAATTGAAAAAGTTCGATTCTTAAAAAAAGGAATTTGATTGTAAATAAATGAAATTACAGAATAATTTTACTAATATTCACAATGAAAAATCTTGTCTGGGATTTTTTTCATGTCCGGTATTTTTTTCACTGCTCTATATATACTTTGGGTTTATTTATTTTTTTTTTGAATATTATTAGTGAAACATATGCTCAAACTATACTACCCCAATTAAAACATATACACAAGTACAATACCACTTAATGAATTCTACAAGTCACAATAAAAGTACCAAATATTTGTATATGTTGTAGTAAATGTTTTCTGTATTGAAGAATTAAAATATTTTTTTTTTTCGAAAAACATGCTTTTTTTTTAAATTTGTTCTAATTAAAGACCGGATAATAAGTTCTTAGAAATAGAACCAAGAAGGTATCTATCGAATTATTCAATAATTTAAGTCCGTTCCCAGAATATATTGACTAATTACACAACAAAATTGAATAATTTAAATATGAAATAATATCGGTATAAATGAGAACTTCCTGGCAAGTGTTTTTTTACTAAATAAGTTAAAAATAAAAATGAAAAAAAAAAAACTTAATTTTTTCCAAAAAAAAAAAAGATTGATACATTAGAGGGTTTGATTATGTCTATGCTGAACTGACGATAAAGTTATAAAAGTCAAGATTATTTTTACCAAATCACGGTATTTTAGAAAATTGTGATATTCAATATTATCACGATAATATAACAAAAGGCGATATTCTATAAAATATTGATAATTATTTAAAAATCGTGATAATTGTCGAAATATTATGATTAAAAAATAATTGCGATATATTATTGGATGTGTATTTTGACTAATTGAACAATATTTTTAAAAAGAAAAATTTTTTTGATCAAAGAACAGATTATGAAATTAAAATTGATGCTTTGAAAATACAACAGAAAAGATTCTTGGTTCAATCAAGGATAAGATCAAAGAGTTTTAGTATATTTTCATTTGATTTGGTTAGCAAAACTATTGATCATTTTCGATCAACAATAAAAATAACTAAAGATAAATAATTATTTTCTCAGTCAATTGTGGTATTGTAAATAATATTGAATAAAAAAAGCTTCTAAAACAACCAACCTTTCACACATCCTTGAAAGTATGTTTTCTTAGGTGAAAATATTTTCAAGATTCTCAGGAAATCAGAAAGGAGTTAGATAACTTTTAAAAAACTTTCACAACAACACAACTAGATTATCAATAATTATATTGAGTTTTTGGACTATTGTTTTCTTTTTCTTATTCTTCTTTTTTTGAGAATCTTTTTATTTTACAGAAAAGATCACTAGAGTTTAAATGGTTTTTGTATAATTGATTACGAATATGAATGAAAATTAATCTTTATTCTTTTTAGGTTATTTAACTTGTGAAGATAATACAACCCTTTTTAAAAAACACATCTAGAGTCAGTTTCACTTTTAAGGCACAAACTTTCAACGAAATTTAAGGCACAAAAAAATCTCAAATTAAGGTACATATTTGTAATTATTTTTTTTACAATTTATTTTACTAGAATCTGAATTCTGTACCTTAATTTGAGATTTTTATTGGGCCTTAAATTTCCATGAAACTTTGTGCTTTAAAAGTGAAACTGGTTGTATTTTAAATTCAAATTCATTTTTAAAATTGGTAATTATTTTTATTGATCATATGATTAGTTTGAAATTTTTTATTTGGTAAAAAAAAAAAAAATTTCCACTACAAACCTTCTCGCTCCGTTTATAAAAGCTTTCTATCTTTCAAAATTTTCATACACTTGAAGACAATTCACAACCCTTACAAACCCTTTCAAACATTTTTAAAAGGGGAAAGCGTTATAAAAGACCTAAGGCTTAGTAAATGGCCTGAGTATTTTTTTTTTTAGAGTTATTCCAAACATAATTTTTCATTCTTTTGCAATTCTTATTTTATCCCAATAATGTGGAATATCGCGATTTTATAATTTTTTGTGATTCTATTTGTTTCAAAATATCTGAACAAATTATCATTCAGCTTACCAAAATAGAATTTTTAAATTATGTAAGATTTTAATATTTTACATTCTTAAAACCAGTATAAATAATCCATTTACCTTTTAGAATCGAGAGATTGATGATTTATTGTATTTCTTGGAATGTGATTTTTTTCTGGAAAGCTGTACGGAAAATTTTGATCTTTTCTTTTATGATTTTTCTTGATAAAGTTGGACTAATCACGATTTTTTAATATTACTCAAATTAATTGTTAATATCATGATAATAGATTTTATCATCAAAATCCCAATTAAATTACCAGATTGTAATTACATAAGCCATCATTAATATTTTAGTTTTTATTAACGATTTTGATTTCATCAGGATATGTACCCATTGTGTGTAATTATTTTTATATGAAAAATTTTATTGTTATGAAAATACTACATTTAACTAGCTTCAAAGTGTTTTCAAAAATAAAACCCAAGCTTCTTTCCCCCTTAAAAATTACACATCCAATTATCAACAAAATTAATAGTAAACAATAGGGAAATACAATATTGATTTCAAAAAGTCGAAAAATTAGAAAAAGAAATCCATAAAAATTAAGGATCAAATAAAAAATATAACTCAAAAAATAGAGATAAATTCTGAGAAAGTTTTTGTTATTCAAAAAAAAATATAAAATTTTGAAAAATTAATGAAAAATTTAAAAAAAATTAAGAAAAAATTTGTTGAATAATTTAAAAATTTCTCAAAATATCAATAAGTTTACCTTCAAAATATATTGTACTGTAGATAAACTATTGGATATTTAATTAGATATTGTTTCAGAATCAGAAAAAAAAAAAGAACAGCTTAGGTTTGATACATGGGTTTGAATCCCTCAACATGGGTAGTTTGACCCACTGTAATTATTGAAGCTTTTTGATATCATCACAATTCAACCACTTATTAGAAATGATAATTAAAATCTTTTTGTGCATTTTCTCCACTTAACCTTGAATATTTGAGAAATTTCAACAGTGAAATTGAACATTTTTTTTTAATAAATATCTGAAATTACTATAGACTTCCAATTTACCCTTGAAAAATTTACCTTTTGAAGGTTTAAATCCACTTTAAATTTTCTTCTTTTCTATATTTCAATATCTATTTTTTACTTTGTTGTTTATTGTTGTTGTTTTTACTCTCTAAAATTTGAATTGTAATTATTTTCTTAAATAATTATTTTACTTTTCCTGGATTTTATTTTTATTCAACTGTATAAAAAAAGATATAATTAAATGTTTTGAATCTTTTATTTTTCGTTTTTTTAACAAAAATTATTTTTTTTTTTATTTAAGTTGGTAATAAAAAAGATCTTGAAATTGATTTAATATTTTTCATAGAGCCTATTATTCGATACCTTTTATTCACAAAAAAAAAAAAAAAAAAAACAGGACCTATCTATAGAAAATCCCAACTTTTCAGAATAAAATAACACATTTAGGTAAAAAAATTACCTTTTAGTGAAAAAAACGAGTCTTTTTGTAAACAAGTTACAATTTTCGCAAATAAGTAATACTTAGATGAAAAAATCTAATAAATATATAATATTTTAATATCTATATCTATATATCTCAATATATAAGGATATTGCTGGTTTGTTTGTTTTTTTATTAAAGAATTTATTTTAATTGTTATAAACATCTAAATTGGATTAGAATATTGTTAATACAAACGCTTGATTCACTATTTTGGCTCAAAAAACCACCAGGATATTTTGCTAAAAATTGAAAAAAAAAATAAAAATATTTACAACTTTTTATTATTTTTTAGTTTCAAAAATTCAATTAATTTAAAGATCAGTCAAAAGAAGGTGAGAAGTTAATTTTTTTTTATTGGAAATTTAAATAAATAAAGAAAATAATTTTATTTTTTGTAAAAATTATTTTTTTTTTTGAATTTTTAGTCTTGAAAAAATACAACACCTTTGATTCTGTAAAGAGTGGAACACACCACCAAAAAAAAACAAAAACAATTTTAAAACTAAAATGGAAAGTTAAACTAAGTTTTCTATAAGTTTGAGAAATAAAATGTCTCTTTTTTGTTATTTTCTTCAACCAAAAAAAGATAAAATCTAACTGTTACCAATCATTCAAGTTACAAATGGTTTAATTTCCCAAGCTATTTTTCATTTTTAAAACCCACTTGGTAATAAATAATCTTAAAAAGTAAATATCATTAATGAAAATGAGTACCAAATCACCTATTTCTATTTAAGATTTAATTTTTGAATAAAAAATTTAACTTCAAAAAAAGCTATTAAATACTATTTTCCAGTCTTACTCTAAACTAAATATCATTTTTTATCCTTTAGAATTTGAAATAAAAATTGTTGTTTTCTAAAATATTTCTTCCAAAAAAAATAAATATCTTCTTATTTTTCGAAAAATTGTACTATTTTAAGGCATTTGGTTTTTCAATGCAAATATATTTTGTATAAATCTCTTCTGATCAAAAAACGGAGTATCTAAACTTTTTTAATCTTGTCAAATTCGAATTTCTATCAGTAACTCTTCATTCAATCCCAAATTAATATATTTTTCATTATGTTTTCACCAATAAGCAAAAAATGTTTCCAGTTTATTATCTTTTGAATTTTTTTTTCTTTATTAGTTTAATGATCAACAATTTCCATCCAATGTTTAATATTAATATAAGAAATAATATTATTTTTGGTATCAATTACTGGAAATTCGAAAAAATAAAAAATACCGAAATTGTAGCGAAAGACATATTAATTAATATAGTTTAAAAATTTATTTTCTCAAAATATATTCCAAATTAATTAATAAATAATAAATAAAGATCGTTAAAAAAAAAAAGTAAAAAGAGGATAATATATATATATATATATATATATATTTCAAGATCTATTAAAATCTTGATTTTGAATGTTTGAGAAACTTTATTTTTAATTAATAATATTTTTTTTTGATTAAAAATTAAAAATAATAATAATTCATTTGTTTTAATTTTTCTAATTAGAATTATTATTTCCATTCCTTTCTTTTAAACGAAGAATAATATATGTGTTTGAAATTATTTTTTAATTTTTTTAATTGTTGATTTATATTTCCTTATTCTTAATAAAGAATTCTGGATATTATGGTAATCAATATTGCTTTTATTTATAGTTTTTGACAAATCTCTAAAAAATTGATAATAAACAGTTAATCTTCTTATTGGGATTATTACGAATTCAAAAAGATTTAATTCTGTAGGGAAGCGTTTTTTTTTGTTTAAAATAAATTGTTTTATTGTATCTTCTTCAGATAATTTCACTTTTAATATTGAATTGAATTTTGTTATATCTTTGTAATAACTAATATAAACAATCATTTCATTAGAATAATCAATAAAATTACCGTAGATGGTCTTTTCTTTAGATTCTTCATCTTTGCTTTTGAACTGGGAGCTAGTATTATAATTTTGGATAATGTTTGCCAAATCTTGAGTAAAACTTGAACTTAAAGAAGTCATTTTTTCTAATATTTTTAATAAGTGGCTTATTAATTTGTCATCCATGACATTTAATTCTTGAATGGGCTTTAAATATTCCTTAACAAAAAAATTCATTTGGGAAAGATATTCTATTTCTGACTTTGAAATACTATCCAAGATATTTCTTTGCTTAAAAGCCATTTTATATTTATTTTTTTGAGTATAAGTTTTTAATAATTTTTGAATTTTAAGAATAATAATCTCATCATATTCACTAATATCAATACTGTTGAATTCTTTATTATTATTTCCAGAAAGTTGAATTTCTTCGATAGCTTCAATATTTTTTTTTTTATCATTATCATTATCATTATCATCAACATCATCATTATCATTTCCACTACCAATGTCAACATTGTTATTGAAGTTATCACTTTGACTGGTTTTATTAATGTCATCATTGTTATTAATACTATTAACACTTTGTTTCGTTTTATTTTTTATTTCATTTGTTAACAAATCAATTTTCTCGGAAAGTTTATTATTAGAATCTTTTAATTGCGAAATATAACTTTCATTTTCTTTTTGTTTTAATTCCAATTCTTCTTGTTTTTTGAGAAACTCTAAATTAGATTTTTTATTTAATTGGATTTTTTTTTCTAATTTGATATTTAATTTTTCAATTTTTGTAAAACTATTATTTTTTTCTTTTAATTCATCCTCTTTATTTGCAAGATCCGTTTCGAATTTTTGTTTCATTTGTTTAAAAAGGTTTTCGTTTTTTTTTATTCTTAATTTAAATTGGAGGTTAGTTTTTTTAAAATTTAACAATTTTTTTTTTAATGTACTCAATTCATTTGACTTGTAATTATCCCCTTCATTATTTAAATAATTCTGATAACTCTCAAAATTGTTTCCTTCGTTTGATTCTGTTTTTATTTCTTCTTTCCCTTTTCCCATTTCTTTTCCGTTTTCCTCTTCTTGTTCCTTCTCCCTTTCCCTTTCCCTTTCCCGTTCACTTTCCTTTTCTAATTCTAATTTTTGCATTTTTTGTTCGCATAATTCTTTTTCTTTTTTGAAATTTTCAATTTCCTTTTGCAATTCCTGGATTGTTTCTTTTTTTTTTTCAATTTCGAGATCTTTCTCTTTTAATAGTGAACCATTATTCAATTTTAATTCCTCAATTTTTTTCTCAAACAATTGCTTTTCTTGTATTAGCTTTTCATTAAATTGCAGTTCACAATTATTTAATTTCCTTTCAATTTCTTTTTCTTTTATTTGATATTGGCTTTCAATTTTGGAGATCTCAGTTTGACTTGTATTAATTAATTCACTTTTCTGTGTTTCAATTTCTTTTTTTAAGTTTAAAATAATATTTTCTTGTTCTTTATTTTTGAGAATTAATTCTTTTTCAATTTTTTGCAATTCATTATTACTTTTTTCATAATTTTCATTTTGCTCATTTAATTTAGTTCCTTTTTCAATTAATTCCTTATTATCGCTTATTTGTTTTTTGAGTTCTTCTTTTTGCTTTAAATATTTTTCTTTCAGATCAACGATCTCTTTCTTTGTTTCTTCAATTTTTTTATTTTTATTTTTCACTAACGTTTCTGCTGACTGGAACATTTCAGCTAATTCATTCCTTTCACCTCGCAATTTTTCAATTCTTTCTTTAGTTTTTTCTTTTTCAGTGTCATAATCTTCAATTGTCTCGGTCAGGATTTCTAATTCGGTATCTTTGTCCTCTATTTGGTTTTCAAATGAATTTACTTTCTTGATTATTAAATTTTTTAATTTTTTTATTTGTAATTGGCTTGAGGTTAACTTTTCGATTTGTCTTAGTTCCTTTTCAATTTCACTGTTTTTATGCTCAATTTCATTTTGGATTTCTTCATTATTCAATCCGTGGGTATTCCCTTCTCTACTTGTTTCTTTTTTTTGTTTTTGTTCTTGACTAAATTTTTTCTTTGTGTTTGTTTTAGTTTTTGTCTTGGTTTTTGGATTTTTCTTTTTTATTTTTGTTTTGGTCTTTGTCTTTGTTTTTGGGTTTGTTTTGGGTTTTGGGTTTGGATTTGAGTTTGGGTTTGGGTTGGTGTTGGGAGTCTTTGATTTTGTTGTATTATCTTTTGCACGAATGTTAATAGCTTTGGATCGGTAAAGTGTTCGGACTTCCTTATTCGAAGATCCGCTAGTCTTAAATAACTTTCGGTTTGTATTTTTACGTCCAGATTTATAATTCGTGATTTCTGTTGTCATCAAATTCTTTTTTCTTTTTTTTTAAATAAAGTCTCAGTTCAAACTAGGAAAAATGGAGCTAAAAAATATTCGTGGTCAGATCAAAAAGCGAACAAATATAATTTTTGAAAAAACAAAAAGTAAAAATAAAAAAATGTAAAAGAATTTTGTCGCTTGTTACAAAGAGATTTCGGAATTCAACACCTCTTGGTTTGAAACAAATTTCTACTTTATTTTTGAGAATCAATCGTGACATTTTGTTAAAGTTTCCAATGAGAAAGTGAAAATTTTGATAATTTGTGAAAGTTCAATTACTTTGCAAACACATTGGGATTATTTTCCAAAATATAAATCAGAAAAGTAATTTTCTTTTTTAATTAATTTATTTTTTAACGATTATATGACATTTTAAGGATAGTGGTAACTAAAAAAGATCTACTGTACATTCTTAAAGCTAATTGTTAATGAGGTATTTTGTTTTTTAGGAACTTTTATTAGCAGCTGAGAAAAAATACTTTAAAAAGACAAAAAGGGAGTTTTTTTCATCAACTTTTTATTTTTTGGTTTCTTTGATAAATTCTCACTGAATAAAAGCAATGTAATTAAGAGGATTGAATTGCCAAAGCGAAACTCAAAACTAATGAAAGATATCTGTTCTCCAAAACATTTTAAAGGTTAAAAATTTTATGTATCTGTTACTCTTAATGGGATGAGTTACACCAGAGTTCCAACAATAACAAAGTATTATGAAATAGGAATGTAAATGATCTTCGATTTTTAATCTACAGTGGTGTAAATAACCCATGTTGACAACCTTTAACCCTTTACTAAAATTTAACTCGTGTTTTTTTTTCAGACTTGATTATTGAAAGACCAGAAATCCCTTATAGATTCTTGGTTCAGATCCAAATTGACTTTAGAGGTTAGATCTTTGATTAATCAAAATGGCACAATTATATTTAAGGATTTTGTTTCAAAAATTTCATCATAATATTTACAAAATTTGAGAGATTAAATGATTGTTTTTCAAAAATTCAAAAAATGGAATTATTCTCATTTTTTTTTCAAAAAATTGCATTTTAATCTCCCAGTATCTTCATAATTCTTTTTTAAAATTTATTTAAAGAACCCAATTTCTTGTTTATATACTCTTTTCATCCCATTGATTTGTTTCTTTTATTGCTAGAGTCATTCAATATTTTTTGCATGAGTTAAATTTTAGTAATGGGTTAAAATAAAAAACACGGGTTAGTTACACCACAGTAATTGTTCTAAAAAATCGAAGAATTATTAACGATCGTTCACCAAAATATATCTGTAACCAGTACATAACCAATGTTTCTAAATACTATCTATGACTTTTTTTTTTTCAAATTTTAATAAAACAACAAGTTCACTATTCAATATTATACCTACAACCAAACTAGTTTTGAAGGTTAAGCCCTTGTGGTTTTGAGAATATTTTATAATATCTATTGAATTTTTTAAAATCTTTTCTTAATTTTCTCATTTATTTTGAAATTTTTTGTTTTTTGCAAGATCAAATACTTTCAAAAAATTGAATCTCTATTTTTTGAGATATATTTTTTATTTGAACTTGAATTTTATTAATTTTCTTTTTTAACGATCGAACGTTAAGAAACATACACTCTATTTAATTAGGTTTTATTGTTGGTTTCTTTCAGATATTAAGGTATAATTTTTTATAAAAAAGAAACACACTTTTTATTTTGAAACGCAAATTTAGCTAAATCTTAACAGGTTCTTTTCACAAAAGCATTTTCCTAATTAAAATAAATTATTTTTTTTTTATTTTTGAGAGAGGAAATTAGCCTCCCCTTAACGAAATAATTTTTGAATTTTTTGTTAGAAATTTTAAGAAAGTATCATAATTCTCTTTATCATTATCTAATGATAAGAAAAACAATTCTTCGTTGTTTCGAATAATATCAAAAATATTACTCTTTAATTACCTATTATTTTTGCTCATTTGAATTAAATCTTTAATCCAAATTCTTTGATTTTTTACATAGAATGAGTGTCCTTAGGGGTTTTTTAATTTAAGAAAGAAAACGAAACTTTATTTAATTTTCTATCTATTTCTTAAATACAATTAGTTCCACTTTTAAGGCACAAACTTTCAACGAAATTTAAGGTACAAAAAAATCCCAAATTAAGGCACAAAATTTGGAATTTTTTTTTTTACAATTTATTTTACTAGGATCCGAATTTTGTGTTTTAATTTGAGATTTTTATTATGCCTTAAATTTCGTTGCAAATTTGTGCCTTAAAAGTGAAACCGACTGTAAAAAAAAATTACCGTTAGCTTTTCCAGAATTTAAAAGAATTTAGTAATATCTTTGATTTTACTCCATTCCTTTGAATTATGGAAAAGATAGGTACTTGAAGACATAAGATCAAGAGAAAATGATCGATAAATTCTCTAATTTCCTGATTAGAATGATTTTTACATAAGTTGTATAATTTTATTTTAATTTATTTTTATCGTAGAAATATGAGATCTGTTAAGATAATTTGTGAAATTTCTAAATTTTAAAATGGAAGTTGAACCTTTCCATTTTAAATATTTTTTGTTTATTGATATTATTATTATACCAAATAATTTTTAAATATTCTTGTTACTTTCCACCCAGAACTATTTATAATTCATTATTGTCTAAAATTATATTTATTTACTTATAATAATTTGAAATTTTCTATTTCATAAAAGATATTTTCTTCTTTTTTTTTTGGAAAATTTTAATTTTTGTCAAATGTGATCATACCCTATTTTTTCTAATTTCTTTTTGAGTTTAAATCTTCTTTTGTAAATTGATATTCTAGAAGATCAATTTTAGCTTCAGTTTTATAAATAATTTGTGGATAATGTGGTTACATTTTTAAAATTTTTGTTACTTTTTTATTTATCCAAACAACAATTAGAATAAAATAATTTGGGTTAAATTAAAAATTACTAGCCCATAAAATAATTGACTAATGCATACTGATTTAATCATTTGTAATTTTACCCCATTGGTGAGTTTTTGTTGATTAAAAATTAGTTTTATCTTTTAAAGCTATCTTTTAACATTTTCAAAGTATTTTTGTCAAAGTTTTTCTTATTATATACAGATTCATAAATATTCAATTTAGGAAATAATTTTTGATTTTAAATCCAATTTGGGAATAATTTTGATTTTTCAAATTATTTCATTTCTTTTTTTCCAGTAACCTAATCTGTTTCCTTAAATTAATAATTTTTTTTCGATTTTTGATAGGATATTAGATTTGGGTTTGTTTATTTGAAAACCCATACACAATTAGCTGATGATAGCTAATCATTTTTGGAGATTAACAATTGTTGATGAAATTTCAACAGATTTACCAATACATTTTTTGTTCAGCCTGTTTCTTTATTTTAGACATGCCGATTTTTTTTTCATTGGATTTATATTTTTTTTCTTATATTTGGATTAAAATTATTACTTAAAAAAACATTAATACTGAGCAACTTCAATGTTTTTTTTATATAATGTTCAGAAAAAAAGAAATATTTTTTTTTTTGCCTATATTTATTTTGGGTGTGACCAAATTTTTGGAATGGAGTTTAGATTAAAGTTTTGAGTTTTTTTTTTGATAATTTACCAGATTTGAAAATTTTTATTAACAAATATATGTCATTTTCAGAAAATAATAACACATTCTTAAGAATAAATTTTAAAAAAAAAATCTAATGTTATCATTTAATATAAAAATTTGTTTTTCCTTATTTTTATTTTTACTGTATAACCAAATATTTTGATTTTAAATCAATTTTTAGAGCATATTCAAATATATAAATAAGTTTTAATTAACTTTGTTCAAGAATATTGTTATGAAGAAATATGCTCGGATTAACAAGTTATCAAGAAAAAAAAATTTTTTTAACTGTGATATTATTTAATCATGATTATTTACTTGTTAATCAAGTCAGTTAAACTATGAAGATTCAAATCCATTTGATATATCAGAAAAACCATTAAAATTCATAACAAAACCGAATAAAATAATTATAACTTAATTCAAAAAAGAAAAAAAAAATTCCCATCAAAAATTCTGACAAGTTTTTTCAAAAGTTGATTACAATTATAAAAATAAATAGTTATTGTACATTAAATAACTAAAATGTTAAAAAAATAAAAGAAAAAAATTGTTGTTTCTTGACCTACTACTTTTTACATGTAAAAAGTAACTAACCAAAAACAAAAAAAAATATATTAGATCTCTAAACTATTTCTCATTTCTATGAAAGCTGAATTAATCAATATATTACGAAAAAATACCTATTGATCCGAAACAAATCTTGTTTTAAAGATTTTCGTTTATATATTATCTATTGTAATAATATTTAGAAATTCTAATTATAAAGAAAAAAACCACCTTTGATATTTAATATACCAATTTTTGTGAATACCATCAAACGATTTCTTGTTTTTAAAAATAAATTTTAAACACAATTCTTTTATTGACTTTTTTACAAAATAAGTTTCTCTGGATAAATATTCTTTAGAATTTGTACAGAAATGCATGATTGTTTGTTCATAATTGTTAAATAGTATTTGAAAAGAATTATGTACTATTGTTTTCAAGTGGTAAATTGATTTGTGTTTCTTATTAAAACTGAGAGTTATCTATTTTTCAGTCAAATGGGACCACTTGTAATGGGTATATTACATGTTTTTAAAGGGTTTGCATAGATATTAGAAGAAAAATTTTATTTTGGAAATTTTCAAAATTGAAATCATTTTTTCACATTTTTGTTTTTTTTTTTAGATTTTTTTTTTCAAACTTCATTCAGTTGCAAAAATTTTTTTTATTGCAAGATCAACAGTCACTTGGTAAAAATGTGTTATTCTAAGGTTATTGAAACCATGTAAAGATTGTTGAGAAATCATATATTGATTTCTATGGCACTTCTATTCGATCTTTGATCTTGATATTTGTTTAATAAATGTGAAAATTTTCCACTTCATTTTCTTTTCCTTTTTCAAATAGAGACCACAAATACCAACACACTTCGTTTGGGGCTTGGTTTCTAAAAGAAAAGTATGGAAAATGATCTGAAAAATGTTTCATATTTATTATTCAAATACCAGTAGAAGTTCAAAACTAACATTGTTGTTTTTCTCAATTTGGACCTAAAAATTTGAGTTTTTCAATTTTTAAGAAAATTTATTAATTAATTAGTTTTCTTTCAGACATATATGAACAATCCTTTGTTATGTATTATTCTGTTTATTTCTTATTTGTTCTTCAAAGGTCAATAATATAAAATAATTGATATTTGTAAAAAACATTGGGCCCCTTGGACTGAAACAGAGTTTAGTTAAAAGTGATTTAAATTGAGAATAAAAAAAATTATAATTTGAAAAGATTTTGTCTTTATAGAAATAAAATAAAAATGAAAATTTTAGATAATTTA
The DNA here is from genome assembly GCA_027625915.1 of Anaeramoeba flamelloides. Lineage (NCBI taxonomy): Eukaryota > Anaeramoebidae > Anaeramoeba > Anaeramoeba flamelloides. The sequence continues at coordinate 2,887,503 of JANTQA010000063.1, forward strand.
AAAATAATTAATTGTAATAAATTTATTTCTTTAAAAGAATTTAAAAATGAATCAAAATCAAAAATACGAAAAAAAAAAATAATAAAAAAGAAGAAAAAAAAAAACAATTTTAATTAAAATTATTAATTATGAATCATAAAAATAAAAAAAAAAAAAACAAAACAAAAAATTTTATCATTACCAATCATATAATAATGACATTGCTCTGGAAGTAAAAATTTTAACTTTTTTTTCTTGGTCCTTTAATAAATTAATTAATTTTTCGGAAATTTGCCCTGTATTTATTTGTTTTTTCAGATCCTTGGGCAAATTTCTTAAAAAGAAAACAAATAATAAAGAGGAGTTGGCTCTAAACTGAACATTATTATCTGTGAAATAATCCAATATTGTGACATAATTAGCGGAAATTTTGTTGGTGAATGAATTGATTGAATTCAAGGTTAATTTATCGAGCATTAGTTCATAGTCTACGTTTCTATTTATTTGGAAAATATCTGTTTTCACGAAATCTATAAAAGATTTATTGTTTGTTGTGAAGGCGAATTTTTTCAGAGCGTATTTGGCAGCCTTTTGAACAGTCGGGTCAATATCGTTTAGCAATATTGTTAACAAAACAAAATTCCTGTGGAATTGCTCTGCGAGTGCTAGCTGGTCTTTTTCGCTATCCTTCGCGTATCTGGCCAATGAAGCAAATAGTTCCAAAGAGGCGATTCTCATTTTGGGATCTTGGCTGATAAAGATATTTGAAACTCTCATGCACATTGAGATCAAATGGGAAGACACCAAATCCACGGATAGCACGTTCAATAATCTTTTGATATTGGTCATTGCCTCAAATACGATCAGGGGCTTTTTATGCTCTAAAGTTGGCATTAGGACACCAAATATCGATCCGACGAATTTGTCGAGGGCTTCCTTGTTTTCGACAAAGCAAATGTGGCCCAACCCCCTGAGCGATTCTGTTGCCACCTTAATGCATGGATCGGATTGGCACGTATACAGGCATGTTAAAATATTACTTAACAGCTTGATATTATTACCCATATGCTTGACTAATTCTGCAAAGATTGCGGTCGCAATCCTCCTGTGGATTTCTTGGGTCTTGGTTAAATGCGGATAAACAAATTCGCATATTTTAATTAATTTCTCTGGCCTTTGATTGGCAATTGAAGAGATAATTATTGCTATTCCTCTTTCAAAAAAATCCGAATTCAATAATTTCCATCCATTCGTTAGCCCTAATTTAAATTCCTCCGGCTCATAAATTTGAATATTTTCGTCCTCGTCCTCATCTTCCTTTTCTTCATTTTCGTTCTCGTTCTCTTTCTCATTCTCATTCTCATTATCTCGAATAATTTTTTTTTTATGATTTTGTAATTCAATTAAATGCTTACCTTCGTTAGTTAAATCTAAATTTAAATCTCTAATTATTTCTGTATCTTCTGTAGACTGTGCAAATTGCTTTAGCGTTTCAATTGCTTGATTAATTGGCGAAGCAAATCCCATTAATTTATTTTCTTCCACCAATCCTGAGCATAGGCCAATTCTAAATAATATTGAGCATAAACAACGCGCATAATTTTTATTTAACCATTCGTCATCACTTTTATTAATTAGTATTTTTAAGGCGCAAATCGAAGACTGTGGTAAAACCGACGCACGGGTTGTTAAAATTTGCTTTTCAATGTTACTACTACTACTATTATTATTATTATTTGAAGATTTTTTTTTTTTGCTTTTTTTTGACGATTTCTTCTGATCTTCTTGTTTGATGGTTTCAGTTGGTTCCGAATTATTAATTATATTGGTGATTTGTAAAAAGAAATTAGGAAGCAAATCCTTGTTCGAAATAATTGAAATAATAAAATCTGTGCAAGTTTTTGTTAACGGTGGCTTGTTAGATAATAGCAATCTATATATTGGTGCTTGGTTATAAGAAGCGATTGTCTGTACTGTTAATAAAATAATTTTTTTCGAACTAAAATGCTCAACATCTGAAAACTTTTTCAATAGCCTCTCAAACAAGTCAAGAACGTTATTTTCGAGTTTCTCTTTGCCCTTCGCTAACAAGGATTCGTTTAATATTAACGACGCGCAATACGAGCTTGACTGGTGCTTATCGGAAATGCCCACAGCAATTAATGTTTTCATGCAATCGATAAATTCATCTGGCGATAATAAAATGGATAGGAATTTCGAAATTGATTTACAAATATGCTTGATTGATTTTTTATCTTGCTCAAAGTCTAAATGTAAGTGTTCCTTTAGTTTTTTCAAGGTTTGCAATGGCTCCGGTGGTTCATCTTTTTCGAATAATTGTTTGTGCTTTGTAGAATTTTTTCTTGTCAAGAAATCAAGATAAAATAAATTCCAAAAGATTTCAAAGGACAAGTTACGTATTTCGTGTACAGGATCAAATAATTTTGATAGGACTGATCCCATGATTAATCCAATACCATTAAACTTTTTGGATTGAAATTTGGGGTTTAATTTGCCTAATTCGCTCCGTTGGAATTTAATATTTTGGTATTCAAATATTATTTTTAATAGGCAATTTAGGCTTCTTTTCCTATGAAGGGTAATTGAGGATAAGAAATGGTGCTTTATTAAATTGAAAAAGTTTTTGATCATTCTTATTTTAGTTTCCTGCTCTAATATTGAAATAAATATCGAATTAATATTATTAATTAATGTATCGACTTCGTCTTTTTGATTATTAGAATTGGTACTACCATTATTATTGCTGCTGCTGCTGCTGCTGGTGGTGGTGTTGGTCGTGGTGGTGGTATCAAGATTAATATTATTTATATTATCTATATTTTGCAAATTTTTATTTGAAGATAGCTCTTGCTTTTCTTGTGCCTGCTGTATTTTAATTTTCCTTAATTTTTTACTAAATACTTGATTAGTCAATTCAAGAGTGGTGCCGATATCCCATAATTCAATTAATTTATTTATCAACGTTTTCCTTTCGGTTTTACCTAACGGTGGTACGCATTGAATTAGGGAATTGATTGCAATCACACAATTCAATTTAAATTGATTTACCGAATTAATTTCGTTTTCATAGCCATATTGATCATCATCATCATCGTTATTATTGTTCTTTTTTGAATTTTTGCTATTGCCATAATATTTGGTATTGATCAAATTGATGGAATTTTCGATATTTTTTTTAATATTGTTCTCATTTAAATAATTTATTAGTAATAAAATATAATCATTTCTTTCTTCAAATTTATAATTAGTATCATTGTTTAACTGCTTAAAGGCGATGGCTAAATTATTTAAAAAATTTATTATTCGTATCTGTGAGACAAAATCCCGAGTTCCCTTAATTAATGGCATTATTAATTGCAATATTTCGAGTTTGTAATTTGAAAAAACAGATCTTACTTGCCCGTTTCTTGCCACCTCACCCAGGGAAATTAAAACCATCCCGCGTACACCAGTCTGATCAATGCCCCTTAATTTTTTTTTACTTTTAATGAGTCGAGAGCCCTTTTTTAATACCTCGTCGCGTGCTATTTGTAATAAAGTTTCATGTACCTTAGATAGATGCTTTGTACTGATATATCCGCAACATTTAGCAAATGCACTGTGGTCGTGCCCGATTTCTGGAATTTGCTTTGTATATATAAAGTATAAAAATTCTGAAATTAAATTTTTAGTAATTGAATGCTGAAGCGCGAGGCCAAATAATCTTGTTATCGATTGCTTTAATTTCCATTCTTCTCTGTTTTCGCAATAAATATAAAATTCTCGTAATGTTGTGCATAATTTTTGGGTATATTGATTTTCATCTATTTGAATAATTAGTTTTGAAAAAAATTGCTCAATACGAGTCATCCATTCACTGAGATTTAAATCATATTTATTTTGGTTATAATAGTTAATTAATTTTGGGATTTCTTGATTACAAAGATCCACGATCGATTTATGTAATATTATTGAAATGGATTTCAATACATTTAATCCTTCAATACAATCAACGCAATTGGAACTAACATAGGATAAAATTCGAATTAAAATAAATTGTGGTGTTGGTAAATTCACTAAGCTTTTGAAATCTATTAAATAAGCCTTCTTTTTCCTTTTTTTTTTCTTCTTTTTTTTTTTCTTTTTCTTTTTCTTTTTCTTTTTTTGATTATTTTCGTCATCGCTATTTTCGTCATCTTCATTTTCTTCCTCTTTTTCTTTTTCTTTTTCCTTTTCTTTTTCTTTTTCTTCTTTTTCTTCTTTTTCAAAATTTTCAATTTTTTTGTCAATTAAAAATTTGCTAGATTTAAAAATAACCGGTAATGCTTCTGAATATTGTTGCTTTGCCATAAATTCCAAAATGTTTGGCCACAATATATCTTCAACTTCAGAAATTGAACGCGACATCAATGTAAGAGCTCTCCCACAATAGTTTTTAAATTGTAAAGGAGAAACCTCAGCTGGCTGATTGGGGTCGTTTTTTTTATTTCGTTTTTTTTTTTTTGACTTTCCGTGCTCCATTTTGTATTTGTTGATCACCTTTCCAGACGTGGCAGCTCCCTTCATTAAAAAGTCAATCAGGACATTGCCTCCGCTCAATTGTAAATAATTATTGCTGCCCATCGTTACAATTAAATCTATGAGCGAATATTGGAAACTTAACGGTTGCTGTACATTTTCGCAGGCCTTTTTACAGGTGGTCACTACCAACTGTTTCGAAGTGGAAATGTCCTTGTCGCAATGGGTGACAACGTGCTTTAGAATTAAGGTTGCGCCAACCTTGGAGCCAATGGATTTGTCTTCCAATTTGCTAAAGGTCAAATTCAAAATGGAATTGATATTGATCTTTGCTAAAAACGTGATGCACTCCAAGATGCTTTTGTAAGCAGAATAGCCGTCGGGGTTTATCGATGTGTCGGGGGGCGCGCCCGTTAACAAGAAGCTATGCAGGGTTTTAAAAATGGAATTAAATAAGTCATTATTTAATGTCGCCTTACATGCGAAAATGGCTTCAAGAATCTTATTTAAAGATTCCGAGTACCTCTTTGTATTGTATCCGTTTTTCCGATCTGAGACTAAGAGCTTGAGAATGTTCTGAATAATTTTATTCAAATTCTTTTCTAACATCATTTTGTTTAAAATTAATGTGATGGATCCTAACGCACTTGCAGACTCACACCTTAATTTCGAATTCTTTCTTGAGATATAGCCGCTCATTAACAGGTCACACGAAGACTGGAAATCAGACTGATAACTTTGCTGAGTAATCGTGCGATCTTCAGCCAAGTCCTTGTTTATCAAATAGTGATGTAAGCCATCTGCCAGCTGGCCAATGACCCTCGCAACAACAACCCTTTGGTAATCCTTTTTAATTTTGGGAAACAATAAGATAATCCGCTTGAGAAAATCGCCTATGAGCGGGATTGTTTGAAGTGGGTTGTGGACAACAAATTCCCCTAAGAGATGAAGTAATTGGAAATTTGGTATTTCTCGGATCGGGATACGCACAATTAACGTTTCCTGAATTGGCCTTGCAAATTTCTTCCCGAGTGCAATTATTATTTTACACGTTGGTGTTGTTTCTAATTTTTTTGGTACCTTTTTTTTTTTTTTTTTTTTTTTTTTTTTTTTTTTGTGTTTTTGAGATGGTTTTTTCAGAAGGTTGATTAAAAGAACGTAGGAAAGGATAAGAAGTGGTTTTTTTTTTTTTTTTTTTGTGGTTGGAAAGGTTGATTGAAAGAAGGTAGGTAAGGATAAGAAGAAGTTTTTTTAAAGTTTGGAAAGGTTGCTTTAAAGATGATGGAAAGGATAAGAAGAAAACAATTACTTTTTCACTCACAATCTTGTTAATACAAAATTGAATTATCTTGATTCCGATCCCAGACGAAATTTCATCAATGTTCTGCTCAACCATAATAGAAAACGTCGAAACAAGTCTCGGCTTGAGATCCTTTGGAAGCTCTGTTCTTAACAAATAGTCCAAAAGTGAAGATAAAACCAGCTGTGTTTGGTGTTTACAGATATCTTGAAGTGAGCTAAGCATATATTGCTGTACTTGAACATCTTGTGAGGGTATTGAAATTAACAACTCTTTAACAAAATCGTCAATTAGTCCTCCTGTTGACAAAGTTAAATCTTGTTGGTGAGTTTGTAGTTTTTTTTTGAAAACATTCATTTATAGTTTTCGATTTTTTTTTCTTTTTTCTTTTTTAAAGAAGAAAAGGATTGAAATAAATAAAAAAAAAGAAGAAAAGTCTTTAAAAAAAATGAGAAAATTATTTTTCCTGTAAAGGTAATTAAAATATATTCAAGGTGAACAGTATTCTTGGAACTACAGGACTGAAAAAATTATTTTAAGCATCATATTTCCCAATCATTTTGAATCCAGTTATTTAGCTTTTTAAATGCTTTAACTTTTTTCTTTAAAGGTAGTTTGTGTTGTTAAAAAATATCCTGAAAATTTTTCTTTTAAGCGGAGCATTTATTTTTTTTTCTCATTATTCTTAAGGTTTACAATACCCAAAGAGTAAAACAATTATATTATGCATTTTATGGGAACGTTGTTCTCCTGATGTGAAAAGCTTTAATTATAAAAAGTTAATTGAACATTTGAATTTTTTTAAGGTTTCCATTTGGATTGGTGTGCTGAATTGTTTGTTGGACGATTTTTTTTTGGAACTGAAATGAAATTTGAAATTATTAGTTCTAGTCATTTTCTGTGTATTTGAAACGAAGAAATTTTTTATGGGTTTTTCTTTGAATTCTTTTTTTATTGGTTAATACTATATCATTTTTCCAGAATAAAATTCACAATAAAAGATATCTCATTTGATTTCTGTAGACTTTTTACTTGTAAAAAAATAAATAAATATTTTATTCCTTCATAGTAAAGATCATAAATCGATATTAGTAATAAAATGTCATTTTTTTTATTTACAAATTTTAGTTTTTATATGTCCTTAATAAAATTAAGTACTATTTTTTTCTGATTACTATTTTTCGAAATCTAAGTTTCATACTTAAATCAATTAACCACTGGGATAAATTTTTTTAGAATAAACACACTCTCAAATTTTGAATATCAAAATTATTTTTTGAAATTACTATGCACTTTTTTATTTTTTTTTTGAAAAATTGGGGTTGAGAAAAGTTAGAAATCAAAGAATAAGTTAATATATTAAATTAGAATGCTTTTCCAGAGAGTTTATCCTTTTAGTTTAACTTTTTTTTAATTTTATCATTTGAAACTAAAACAACATTTGAGGACCAAATTAGTCCCTTTTGTGAAAATAAAATTCCACATAATTTAGAATTTGTTTTAGTAAATGAGTTAAAAAAAAGATATTGAATCTAAAAATGTACATAATTTCAAGTGTGAATTCAATGATTTTGGCAAAAAATGTTTTCAAGAAAAAGTTAAATTGTAACTTTATTTATTGTTATTTTTTCATTTAGTTTTTTTAATTGTATTAATGGAATGTATTTGATCAGGTTCCATTTTAGTGTTTTTTGGTTCGTAGGGAAATATATGTTACTATGGTTTTTATATATTTAACATACGTGAAATTGATAATAATAGAATTCTTATGATAAATTGATAAAAATTAGTGATTAAATTATCTTTTCAACATAACAATTTTCTTTCTGTTTTTTCGTTTTTGCTGAGAATCTGAAATATTTATAAAAATATTAATAGGTCTACAAATTTTATATTTTGGAATATTGGAAATAAAATATTAACCGTTTTTCAGCCAAAGGTGATCGGTTAAATTCGAGAAATAGAACATATTTTCTGGTTTTAAACCAATATTCTTCTCAAAATAAATTTTCAATTTTTAGATCAAAATTATTTTTTCTATTTTACAGTCAATCCTACTTTTAAGACACAAACTTCAACAAAAATTAAAGCGCATATAATAAGCTGAAATTAAGGCGTAAAATTCAGATTCTAGGAAAATCATTTGTGTAAATAAAATCCAAAATTTTGAGCCTTAATTTGAGGACTTTTTTGTTCCTTAAATTTCGTTTAAAGGTTATTCCTTAAATTTGAAACTGGTTGTAAACTCTTTTTCAAAAATTGTGACTCGCCTGAAATAATAAATTGAAAAAAAAAAATATCCTTTAGTAATCAAGAACAATTAATAACTAAATATGATTTGTAATACACTTTTAAGTCATTCTAAATCTATAAAAGTCTGATATATTAAAAATTGAAAAAAATAAAACCAAAAATTAAAAAAAAAGGGGGGTAACAATTTTTGAAATGAGCATTACGGATTTTTTTGAACTGAACTTTCACTGAAAAAAATTTGAACAACAAGATTTTTTATGAATAATTAAATTCATTTTCAAAGACATTACATAGTCTCAATTTTCATAGTGATTATTTGTCTTTTCAAAGATCTCTTTTTTTTCCACATGATCTTTTTATTATAAAAAAAAAAAGAAAAAAAAAGGATATATAAAAAAAAAGAAAAAAAAAACTACAGAAAAGCAAAACAAAAATTTGAAAAAATCCAAACAAAAAGAAACAGAAAAAAAAAAACAAAAATTTGAAAAAGCAAAACTAAAATTTTCAAAATTAGAAAAAATGATTCTGATCCAAAAATTTGAAAATATTTTTTGTAAAGAATACTGGAATAAACTCTCAAAACAACTCCCATTAACATTATAAAGTGAGTCAAAATTTTTGAAAAATAGTTTATTTTGGTTTTTATTTTTTTTTTTAATTTTCAAAATATCATAGTATTATATGTATATAATTGTTTATTAATCTACAATTAATCATATTTAATGTTTGTTTACCATTGAATACTTAGGAATATATAAATAAGCCAAATTTCAAAATTGGGGGCAAACTTTATTATTATTGTTTTTTTCTTTTTTCATTTATCTTTTAAAAAATACAATGATTACACAATAGTTATATTTATTAATCTGAATTGGTTATTATCTCTAAATACGTTAGTAAAATACCTTCTCATCGAAAAAAAAAAAAAATTAAACAAATTTTTTTCTAATGAAAAAAGCTGTAACTATTTTTGAAATTAAGCTTATATATATATATATAATCGATTCCAAAAATTTGGATACACTCAATATAAAAAATAGGCAAAATAAAACTCAATTTATTATATTTTTCTAAGCATAATATAAAACCACATTTAAGTTACCAAGTATTAATTTTTTTATAAACTGACATTTTCATCCAAATAAAAGAAAAAAATATAAAACTCAAAAAAAAAAAAAAAAATCAGAGTGTCCAAAATAATGAAACGAGCTGAACAAAAAATGTATAGGTAAATTTGTTGAAATTTCACCAACAATCTTTGATCAAACAAACCATAAGATAACATAAACTGATTGTAAACTCTGTTTCAGTCAAAGGGGACCAATGTTTTTTTCAAATATCAATTATTTTATATAATTGACCTTTGAAGAACAAATAAGAAATAAAGAGAATAATACACCTCAAAGAAATGTTGATACATGTCTGAGAGAAAACAATTTAATCAATAAATTTTCTTAAAAATTGAAAAACTCAAATTCTTAGTGCCCTATTGAGAAAAACAACAATGTTCGTTTTGAACTTCTACTGGTATTTGAATAATAAATATGAAACATTTTTCAGATCATTTTCCATACTTTTCTTTAAGAAATTAAGCCCCCAAACGAGGTTTGTTGGTATTTGTGGTCTCTATTTGAAAAAGGAAATGAAAATGAAGTGAGAATTTTTGACATTTATTAAACAAATATCAAGATCAAAGATCGAATTGAATTGCAATAGAAATTCATAGATTTCTCAACAATCTTTACATGTTTTCAATGACATTAGAATAACACATTTTTACCAAGTGACTATTGATCTTGTAATAAAAAAATTTTTGCAAATGAATGACGTTTTAAAAAAAAAAATCGAAAAAAAAAACCAAAAATGTGAAAAAATGATTTCAATTTTGAAAATTTCCAAAATAAAGTTTTTCTTCTAATATCGATGCAAATCCTTTAAACACATGTATTATACCATTACAACTGGGCCCCTTTGACTGAAAAATGGTTTATGCGATTTTCCAATTTAAAAAACTCAACACTAACCTTCTGTCAACCATCGAAAAAAATTTCAGATCTAATGAAACAGATTACCTAACTGCAAAAAAGGAAAACAAAAGAAAACAAAAAAGACAAAAAATGAAATAATTTGTAAAATTAAAATTATTTCCAAATTGAATGTAAAACTCAGTATTACTATTCTTTCAACCGTTTAAACTGTGTACAAATTTTTGGAATTTAGTTTACATTACCAGTTTATTTTTCCTTTTCATTCACATTTTTTGAAAGAAAGTTTATTGATAACAAGTATTAAATAACCATTCCAAAGTATCATATTTAAATAAAATCTATCTTCGGAAACAATTTATTTTTAATTATTTAGCAAATGAAGTGGCGAGTTTGTTTTGAAAGAATGATAAATATTCAACAAATTTTAAAAGAAAAAAAAAGTAATAAATTTTATTAAAATTGTAACTAGTAAGGTTAAAAATCCTAGAAATTTGAAAAAATAATAATTTTGTATTGTTTTTCTGAAAAGTAGTTTCTAAAATTTTTTTAAAAACTGTCAATTTTGCGAATAAAATGTAATATATTGATTTATTTTGAATTCGGGGCAAGTTTTCAATTGTTAGGGAGAAAGTATTTTTATTAATTATTATGTTATTTCATTTTTTTATAAAGTTTTATTCTGAAATTATGAGTTTCTGAAAGCCAGTACTTGAGAATAAAGAGTTAAAAACATATTTTTGAATTAGGCGGGGGGGGTTCAAAAATAAACATATTCTCTTATAAACCGAAATAATAAAAATAATATCTTTCATTGAAAAAATAATTTTTGATATTGCAAAAAATTTTGAAAACTTTGAAAAATAGTCAAATATTGCCACTATGACTTTTCTTCTAATTAGATGTAAGTTAGATGTTTTTTTTTTTTCAATTGATTTTTCTGGAATATATTTTTAACAAACAAATCATTTTTATTATTTTTTTTTTATTTTTTGGAAATAAATATAGACCAACGAATCAATAATTATATAAAAAAATGAAAAATAAAATTGAATAGATTGTTGAAAAATAATAAATACTCGGGTTTGTTTAGATAAAATATATACAGATAAATCATCTTTTTTCAAACCTAAAGTATACCAGACATCCAAAAATCTCTAGTATGGGATATACATGTTAAAAAATACTGAAATAGTACCCTCTGTCTCCTCGAATCAAGAATAACAATTAAATTTCAAACATTTTAGAATTTGAAATTGAACATGATCATATTCTTAATTGTGGGTTTGAAGTATAACCTAAAACCCAACCATTATTTTCCTAAAATATTTATTACCTAAACTCCATTTCACTCAAAATTGTGACTCAAAACAGGAAAAAATCAATTTTCTTTTTTATATTCAGAATCAACCAAACTAAAATTGTTTGAAAGAAGAAAAAGAATAAGCTTCAGATTAGAGTTGTTGGACAGAAAGAATACTTAACAACCTACAAGTTCCAAAAAATACGACTTTCCCAAACATTCTATTTTTGTGCCACATAATTGAAGATCTCGTGTTAAAATTCTCAATTTCTTTTGGAAATTAAAATTGTCCACGATTAGATTTTTTGACTGAAAAATCTTTAAATTTTGAAAGAAATCACAAACCATTCAATTTTCTTCATGTTAATTTGGAGTTTCAATCATTTTGTTTTGTTTTGAATTGATTTTTTTGAAAAAGAAAAAAAGCAATAAGAAAAATTTGTAAAACAGTAAAATCAAGAAATTAGGAAAAATGATATAATGAGAAAAAATGAAACGAAAAAAACTAAATTTTACAAAATGAGAAAAAATGATTTTGATCTAAAACTTGAAAATTTATTTTGTGAAGAATACTGTACGAAACATGAGATCGTGTTCTTTTTTTCAATAAATTCTGTTTTCTTATGACACAAAAAAGAATTTAGTTTTCAATGAAAATCTTTTTAACCAATCAATTCTTCTCATTAATTGTTTTTTTGAAGACCACAAAGTTACAATTAAGAATCAAGTAAAGTACGATTCCAAATTCCTAGAATCTGTTATTATTGTTCTTCTTGATCTCAATATTCAAAGGGTATAACTCGACATTTTTTTGACAAAGATTTAACCACGATTACTTTACTTGGATAGTCCGCAAAACATAATCCCAAAAATGAGAAAAAATTCTTGACTAATAAACAACTCAGCATTGAGAAATAAAATGAGACACACAAGGCTTCAAGATAGTTGGTGGATTAAAAAATATTTATGAAACAAAAAGACCATTATTTTAAATAAAACGTTTCTCAAAAGATAAAGTCCATTCTTAAAGTTCACTTATTAAATTTAAAACGCGTTTAAATGTGATCGAAATTACATAAAACATTTTTCATATTTAAGAGAAAAAGGAAAATATTAGTGAAAAAAAGTTATTATTATGTTTTACCCAACTCTCTTTGTGAAGAGTCAATAGAATGTAAAATACAACTAGACAGAAAATTAAACCCAACATTAGAGCTCTCAATAAGAATAATAATTTTTTTTAAAGTTTACTTTTGAGATTTCCCCTTCGTTCTCATTTTTTCTCTTGTTTTCCAAAGAAATTAATACCTTTTTGATAATGGAAAAATTAGAAAATACAGAGAATTTCAAGAAGCTCCAACAGTAGTTCCAAAATATCAGGAGATTTAAAAACCAGCTTCAAAAGTTGATGGAAATTGTCCCCGGTTGTGTTGAAGGCATTACAATCCAACAATTGGAACAAAATCAGATCAACAACCAGGGCAACAAAAGACACTCCAAAAGGTTTTTAATGCCTCAAGAAATTAAAGTGAAAAGGGATGTGATCAGGTACCTCTCTGAACTCACAAAATTAAAGAAAAAATCAATTGAAAGAGGGCTCTCCATTTTTTTTGAGAAAACTTATCATTTGTATAACACAAGGGAATACTCGAGGGAGTGGATGATTTTTAGAAAGGAAAAGCCAATTATAGGCAAAAGCAAAAGCAGAATGGAAAAGAAAAACAAAACCAACCCAGAACCAACACAACAACTACCACCAAAACCAACACCAAAACCAAAACCAAAACCAAGACCAACACAAAAAAAACAAGAACAAAATTAAATAAGCAAAATATTAGAAAAATTAAGCACAAATCTTTACCAACACAAAACTTTTCAACACTAAAACGAAAAAAAAGATTCATTAGTGACACACAAAGCGACAACGACTTGTCCGTTTGCATTGAAAATAAAAGGAATTCGAGCACTAAATTACAAAAAACTAATTCGTTTAATTCACTTTCTGATAGTTTTGATCTGAGCAGCAATCATAACTTAAGCATAAACCAAAGTGAAAACGAAAGCGAAAGCACAATTGAAAGCGAGAATGAAAATGGAAATCAAAATGGAAATGAAAATGAAAATGAAGGTGTAAATGAGAAAAAGAGCAAGATAAAAACAAAAAGAAATTTTACATACAATAAACACAATATTAAAAATAATAATCAATTCTCTTATTACAGAAAACCTAAAATTAATAAACGGCCAAAATCGTTTTCATACTATTATCCAAAATAAGAAAACCAAACAACTTTATTAAATCAAATGATCTTTCCAAAAGATCAATCCTGTGACAAGAATTTTCAAATTCAAAGCCAAAAGCAAAGCAAAAATGGAATGCGAACACAATACAATATTAAAACACAAAACCAAATAGAAAATGAAAAAGAGACAATTGGAAAAAACCAAAAGAATAAATTTAATAGGAACCTTCTTGGGAATAATAATAATGATAATGATAATGATAATGGTAATGATAATAATAAGATAAACAGCAACAATAAGATCAACATTAATGATCAGGAAAAGAAGAAAAAAAATCCCAAAATTTACCAAAGACAACTTTTAAAACCCTTTGAACCGCAAACCGATCTAGAAGATCTGTATTCTTCATTTCGTATTTATGAATCAGATCAAATGGACGAATTCCAAAAAAGGTTTTATGAAATCACTTTTAATAACTCGAATACAGAAAACCACTTAATGTTTGATGAGAATATGCATTGGTCAACATTAGGCGATATTTGGAAATCTGACTCTAATTCTTTTTTTTTATTAAATAATTAAATCACCAATAAACAGCCCAATTAATTGATTGACTAATTGATTGATTAATTAGCGTACTTACTAATGATTTGCGAGTTTGAATGGTTTTTTAGTTTTTTTATTTTAACCAAAATTGAATTCAATTAAAATTTTTAATTCAATCACGTTTTTGAGAGACCACTGTGAACACTTTAAATAAAAATATAATCAGAGAGAGAAAGTTGCCGATTACATTCGAATTAAAATAATAATAACCTCTTTGAATTTAATTCCATTTATTTATTTTACAAAAAAAAAAGAAGAAGAAAAAATAAAAATTATCAGTGTATTCTTTCCATCCATTCATATTCCTTAACCAGATTTTTATTAAAAGAAAAAAAAATCTTTAAAAGTGTTTTTTACTATTAATTAAAAGTTTGAATAAGAATTTGATATATTAATTAATTGAGTATTAAAAAATATTTCATATATTTGTTTATTCCGAACATATATGTCATTTAGGAAAGGTTTTGCAATGTTTGAAGAAAAAAGAAAAATACTTGACAGCATGTTAAATATATCATCACATATCGATGGATATAATAAGAGAACTTTTAATAATTCTGTTGGCAAATTAGAACATTGACAAAAAGTTCAAATAAAAAATGATTATAATTATATTTTTTTCCAAAGTTTCTTCTTTTTTAATAATTACATTTTTTTCATAAAATAAGATTTAGATAATTAGTCTTTTTGAAAATACACATCACATTTCCCATACAATTATCGTTGTGCCAGAATTTCTTTTTAAATATTGTCAACAAGAAGAGCAGAACACTAGTGTAAATATCAAATGGTTGCAAAAAGAATAGTTTTTACAATTTTTGGGATAAATAAAGAGTTAAATGTATTGATTCAAATTTTTGGTAATGGTAAATCTTTTTTTCC
This sequence comes from Anaeramoeba flamelloides, assembly GCA_027625915.1. Classification (NCBI taxonomy): domain Eukaryota; family Anaeramoebidae; genus Anaeramoeba; species Anaeramoeba flamelloides. Next base: position 2,902,573 of record JANTQA010000063.1, read on the forward strand.
GATTATTTTAATATACTAATAATAATTCTTATCAAAAAATCATTTGGTGATAACCCATCTTTCGATTAAAAAAAAAAAAACAAAACATTTTAAAATAAAATTTTAGTATTTACCAAACGGTTTTATATTGAAAATTCCTTTGGGCTCAAAAATCAAAAATTAGGCTTCTTTTACTATTACGAAAATTTTGAATAAATGCATTTAACTCTTTATTTATCCCAAAATTGGTAAAAACCCTTCATTTGTACCATTTGATATTACCACTTATGATGTTGTTTTGATTATTTCAAGTTAAGATATGTATATAATAAAAATCACCATACTTTACAGAACTTACGTCTTTGACTAAAATAAAGAAATAAATGAGCATTATAATTTTTTTTCTTTACAAATTATCCCAAAAATAATCTATTTTTCAAAAAAAAAAAAAAAATAGACTCACTATATAATGTGATTGGAAGCATTTAATGTGGTTTTTATCTGGTATTCTTCTCAAAAAAATGTTCTAATTTCTTCAAATTTTTATTTTGCTTTTTCAAATTTTTTTTTTCTTTCTCTTTTTCTTATATTTTTAGTTTTTCTCTATTTTTATTTATCTTTTTTATATTATTTCTTTTTTTTTTTTTTTTTGTAAAAAAAAATTAAGTGGAAAAATGTCCCTTTGTAAAGACAAATAGTCATAAAGAATATTGAGACTATGAAATATCTTTTAAAATGAATTTAATGGTGAGTAAAAACTATTCAGGTTAATTTTTTTTTAGTGAAAATTCAGTGCTTAAAAATCTGTAATTCTCTTTACAAAAATTATGACTCATTTTTTTTTTTTTAGTTTTTAGTTTTATTATTTTTTAAAAAAATTGAAAAATACTGGGTTTTTATATATTTATAATTATTTAAAAGTGGATTAAAAATCATCTCTAATAATTGTTTTTTCTTGAATAGTAAAGGGTATATATTTTTCTAATCAATTTTTAAATTCCGGGTGATTCACAATTTTTGAAATGATATGTACTTTCTTCGATTAATTTTTTTCCTAGGGAAATAACAATAGTCGTGCGTGAATGGTATTTAGAAAGCTAGAAATGTCGCGTTTTATTCTTAAGATTTTTTTAATTTGTTATTTTTATTACATTCAAATTTAAAACAAATTGTTTAGAACCCAAAATTAGCTTTAAAAAAATGATATATAATAGAGGTTTTGATGATAACATATTTTATCATGATATTAACAATAAAATCACGATAGTATAAAAAAATCGCGATTAGACCAACTTTATCACGAAAAATCATAAAATCGTGATAAACTACATTATCGCGATATTCAAATTATCGCAAAAAAATGAAAAAGTATTTTTTTGAAATCATCTTAAAAAAATCTCTTGATTTTTATAAAAGTTGTGCGACTTTTTCACAAATATTCCCCTTTCAAAAATGTTTGAAAGTGTTTGTAAGAGTTGTGAATTGTCTTTAAGTGTTTGAAAGTTTTGAAAGATCTAAAACTTTTATAAACCGAATGAGTTTGTTTGTTGTGGTAAAAAAAATTTTTTTTCTTATCATTTTTTTTTTTTCACAAAAATATAAAATCTCAATCAAATTATATGATCAAACTAAGAATTACCCATTTCAACAATACACTTGAATATAAAATAGATTTTTTTTCTTAGAATGGAGTTGTTACCTTCACAATTTTAAATAACCAAAAAGAATAAAGAGTCATTTTGCTTCATATTGGTTATCGATCAAACAAAAACTTCTAAGCTCAAGTTATGTTTTCTGGTCCAATACAAAGATGTTCAAAGAAGAATAAAAAGAAGAAGACGACAATTGTATAAAAAACCTTAATAATTGGTAATCATCTGGCAAGGGTATTATAAAAGCTTTTGAAACGTTATCCTAACTCCTTTTAGCTTTCCTAGAATATTGAAAATGTTTTTAACCCAAGAACATATTCTTTAAAGAGCAGACGAAGGGTTGGTTGTTTTAGAAGCTAATTATTCAAGGAAATTTCCAACACCACAATTAACTGAAAAATTATTTATTTATCTTTAGTTCTTATTGTTGTTGATCTAAAAAGATCGATAATTTTGTCAACCAAATCAAATGAAAACACAAAACTTTTGATTCGGATCCTTGATTGGATCAAGTATCTTTTTTGTTGTTTTTTCAAAGAATTACTTTTTTTATTCCACATAAACTGTTTTTTGATCAATAAAAATTTCTTTGAAAAATATTTCTCAATTAGCCCTTAAAGCAATCAACTATTATATCGCGGTTACCTTTTAATCGCGATATTTTGGCATTTATCACGCTTTTATAATAATCATCGAGATTTTATATAATATCGCGATTTGATAGAAATTATCACGATTTTTGTAACATTATTGTGATTTTTGTAACTTTATCGTGGATTAAGCATATTATCATCAAAACCTTCTAATGTCTTTCCAAATAAGTGGTTCATTTTTTTTGACATTATATAAAAAATCATTTTTGTTAGTGGAGTTATTGGTAAATTGTGAATATTGAATTAAGTTACTTGATAATAATAATACTGATTAAATCAATAACCATGGTATTTATTCCAAAATATGTATCAAAAGATTTACTAAAAAAATAAAAAATAACACTTTTTTAGGAGAAAACAATAGACCACCATATTCAGAAAAATAAAACTGGAAATATAAAAAAGGTTCCAATGGTTTTTAAACAATAAAATGGATTTTAAATGTCTTGTTATTTGATTATATAATTTTTGAGATTAGACAAGTTATGAAAACGTTTTTTCAATCAAAAAGAAAAATAATAGATAGCAATTTTAACCCCTAAAAAATATCAGATAAAAGCAAGCTCAGAAAATTTAATAAATTTTATTCATATATTAGCACATACTAAAAAAGAAATCCAAATATTAACCAGAGTCAACAATTGGTTGTTAATGATTTCGTATATTTAAACAGTTTCGTAGCAATTGATTTTAATAAATATATTTTTAAAATAAATTTTTACTACTTGTTTGGAAATAGCTTGTTTAAGCCACATAACACATTTTGGAAAAGATTTTAAATCTCATTTAAAATATATTTTTGTGATAAATGGATAAGATAAAGTTAAAAACATTTAAAACTAGAAAATGGTGGTAGGAAATATTCGTTATTTATTTTTTTTAAATTTTCAATTTTTATCTTTCGAGAAATGAAAAAAAATCATACGAATAATTTTTTTAACATATTAGGAAATTTATTCTTAAAAAATAGAAAATTGATTTTCAAAGATCCCTTCCAAAAAAAAAAACAAATTTCACATTTCTAAAAATGCAAAATAATATTTTATATATTTTAATTTTTAAATATTTTATTTTTGAAGTTATAAAGGTTTCAACCGCTTTGGATTTGTTCATTTTTTAAAAAGTGTGTATGGGGTTGATAAATGGGATAAAAATGGTTATGTAATTGATAAATTTGTTCATATTAGATGTTAAATAAACTGAACTAAACTGATTATAACTATTAATTAAACTGATTGTCACCAAAGCCACCCAAAAGAAATGGATTGAAAAAAATTGTTAGGAAATGAATGAACTAAAACAAGTTAATAAATATGACACAGTTTATGTGATTAGAATTTCGAACTATTACATAATGTTGGGCAGATAGATTGTTTTGAGATGTTATGAAAACGAGATACTCACTCTTTATTAAAATAATTAAAAGGGACAATAAAGCTGTAAAAATCAAAAAAAAAAAAAAAAAAAAAAAGTAAATAAAATTATTAATATTCTTATCACCAGAACTTGGTAGATATACAATATTTGTGATGCATCCAGTGTTATTGCGTGCACTTAATCTGTTATTTTTTTGTAAAAAATGTATTATATTTAAAGTTAAAAACTTATTTTTATATAACAATCGTAACAATAAATTGAAAAAGTCGAGTTATTTCTATTGACTAATGAGTCTCTATTTTTTTAATCTCCTTCTTTGTTTCAAAATCTTTGCTATTTATTTTCTTGGTTGAAAGAGAGTTAAGTTTAGAATATTTCTTTAAAAATAAACCAATATGGTTATTTAATAATTCAGATGAACAACGATTTTTTGATTTTAATTTTAGAAAAGTAATTTTCTTATTTTTTCGAAAGGAAAAAAAAAAAAAAAAGGAAATGTATTTTTAAAATATAAAAGATGCGTCCAAAGGGGGATTGAATTTTACATTCAACAGTGAAATAAACTTTTTCAAGCTATTCTTTCGCGGAAATAATAACCGGTCTGAGCACCAGCTAAATAACTTTTGAGTTTTTACTAAGGAGGAAAAAACAAATTTATAGAAAAACAAACTAAAATAAACATTGAGCAAAAAAATAAAATAAAAAAGCTAATATTCATTCGTGTATTTGGAATTAAGAGTATATTTATACATACAAAAATAAAAGAAAAAAAAAAGAAAGTAGAGACAATATTAATAATAATAATAAAATAATAATAATAAAAATAAAAACAATTTGATTTTATTATATTATATATTATTTTTATTTACATCAAATGACTGATCAATTGAATCTAATTCAAGATCAAAATCAATTTTTTGAGAACAAATTGAATTGGTATTTATATTTTCAAAGGTGCCAAATAATTTTTTTGTGCATTTGATTTTTTTATTCAGTCTTCTTCTTCTTTTGGGTGTTGGTGATGAAAGATGATGCAGCAGTGTTTTGGGTTTTATTGTAATAATTGAAGTAACTTTATTCTTGTTCTTATAATTTTTATCGCTGTAGTTGCTCTTGCTTTTAAAAATATTTTTTTTTTCGATATTTTTGTTTGCATTTTTGATATTATTATTATTATTTAATAAATTTTCAAATTCATCATCTTCCATCAATAAATGTGTTTTTGAATGGGTTCTGATTCGAGGAAACCGTTGAAATTCTTCTTCCAATAAAATTAATTTTTTTTTCTTTTTACTTTTTTTATTCAATTTCTTTTTCTTTTTGCATTTTTTTTCTTTTTTCTTGTCATTGCTCATACTCTTATTCTTGCTCGTGCTGTGATTCTTGTTCTTATTATTGTTCTTGTTCTTATTCGTGCTCTTTTTTGTGTTTTTTCTTTTCTTTTTTAATTTTTTATTCTTATTTTTTGATTGTTTGGTATTTAAATTTTTTAAACCGTTTTCAATAATTTCAATAGAATTTTCATTCAGTTGTTTTTCAAAAAAATTAAAATCAGAATATTCCAAATTATTATTTGCATTATTATTAAATCCATTAAAAAGGTTATTGTTCACATCTTTTCGATTTGGATTTAAAATGTTTTCTTCGCCAATGATATTATGATTTATATTGGTTTCTTTTCCATCGTTTATAGATTTGTTATATTTTTTCCTTGAACAAACGGAACCAAATACTGTTTTTACTTTGGAAAAAAGATTGTTTTTTAAAATGTTTGTTGTGCCGTAGTTATTCGCTGCTTCCTTTTTATTTTTTAGATTTTTGATATTTGGAGGTGAAAATCTTTGATCCCAGGAATTGCCAAACTTTTTTTTTAATAAGCCTACAATGTGTTCTTGGTGAAAAAGTTCATCAAGACTCGCTCTTTCGTTTTCATCAACAAGCATCATTTTGATAATTATGTCCTTTAGCTCTTTTGATCTTTGACATTTATATGGCAATCTTGTTTCTTTAGTAATTGATCGCAATTGCTCCCAAAATTCGCCACCGGTGGGTAATTCGGCATCGCCAACTGATAATTGATAAATAGTTGCCCCTAAGCTATAAATATCATAGGTTTTTTTTGCCGGTACATAATTAAATACCTCACCCAATGCGTTAGGTGCAAGGTATCTACTGTCACCATCTTCAAATTCTTCTCCTTCTTTGATCATGTTACCAAAATCGCAAAGTTTATATTTATTCTTATGAATTAGAATGTTTTCTGGCTTGATATCCATATGTACAAACCCCTTTGAGTGGATGAATTCTAAGGCCTTTTATGATTTAATTTTATTTCATAAATAATGGTATATATATTTTTTGTTAGATTTTGTTCAGAAATAGAAATAAAAAATGAAAATTAATTCAAAAAAGATGAAGGTTCAATATTTAAAATCATTTTTATTTTTTTTTTGTGTTTGTGTATATTCCCAAAAAAGTGGACACACATTATTATAATAAAAAATTTTTTTCGTTGACATTTAGAACAAGATCAAAAAAAAAAAAGTAAATTGGCGCAAGCTGTTTTTAAAAATGTGCAGACCAAAAGTTTTCTAGGTGGTACTTAAAGTGACTTTTCCAACGTTTTAATTGGTTTTGTAGACTTTAAAACTTTTTAGTACTCACTTTTTTAAAACAACTGTTAACAGTTATTTTCCAATTAATAAATGAATTTTTTTTTATTTCAAGAGAACAAATATTGTACAATGTAATAGTCGAAAAATATTCAAACACCCTCGAAGACGAAATAAATGAATATTTTTATTCCAAGTTACAAATAAATTTTTCAATGAATTAGTGATTGAGAAAACCCAAAGATCTTTTCAAAATCAATCGAAAATATTTTTAGAGATTGAATTTAAACTTCCTTATGGAACTTTGAGAGGAAGCTTTTCATTAAGAAAATTTGATTTTGACAGTATTTAGGTTCTTTCACAAAGCACAAACAATTTGGATCTACTTTTATTATCAAAATATTTAAAGTTGTTTTTGGAGATCTCAAAAATAGTTAAATTGATCAGCAAATTTTTAATACTGGTGTTTTGGAATAATAAATGGGAAATATTTTCAATTCCTCGACTAAATTTTTCTTTTCCAAAAAGAGTCTCAAAAAAGAGGGTTATAGTTTGGTTCTTTATGTAAGAAAAAGGAAATTGATAATTAATTAAAATTTTTCCCCATTTATAATTCAAATACCAGCAATCGATCAATCAAAGCAAAACCCATTTTTAAAAAGTTAGTATTCAAAAAACTGTTTTTGGGGTTAATCCTTTATTTTGTCTTGATTCATTTATTTTTTCTTATATTAATTGATTTTACTTTTCATTTTCAGGTTTTGAATTATTGTTTCTCAATTAAAAATCTTGTTGATCTTTATTTCCTGTTTAACTTTTTTTCCCAAGATACTTTTTGACCAAATGTAATAAAAAAACGATCAGAATCGGGTTTTAACAAATGTAACGATCACTGAAATCTAGTAGGGAAGCACCCTCTCTTGTTATTGAGCAAAAATGAAAAGAAAAAGAAAAAAAAAAAAAAACATACCAAAAGAGAGTCTGTTAATATTTCCCAAATTTGTTCTTCGGGCAAAATTTGTTGATTTTCAAGAGTTTTATTTAAGCACTGTTCGAGGGATCCGCCTTCACAATACTGAGAAACTATACACAAAGAACCAAATTCTTCAAAGGCACATTTTGTTCTGACCACATATCTTGAACCTAATGATTTTGAAGAGTTTGTAAAGAGCTCGACATTTTTAAAAACTTCTTCAACAAACCTTTTCCTATCTGTGCTCTTTGTGTACTGGTGTGATCTCTTCAAGGCATAATACTTGTTATTTTTTCCAAATCTTTTTCTTGTCACAGTCGAAAATGATCCCGTGCCAATTTCTTTTCCTTCAGAAAAGCAAGAATTAAAAGCGTCTTCTTTTTTCCCAGGGTTTATTGTTCCGATTTGTGAATAGATTTGTTGGAAATCAAAAAACCTTTTCGAATAATTCGTTGATCGTGGGCTTTTTGGTGTTTGGAATCTACGTGTTATTTTTTTTGTTGGGGTGTGGCTTGCAAACCTTTTCGGATCTGGTTTGACAATGAAACTTTTTGTCAGTTTGGTTGTCATATTATTTTGGTTTTTTTGTAGAAAAATTATTTATGTTTTTTTCTTTTTTGTGTAAAATTTGTGAGTAAAAAAAAGACCGTTAATTAATTTTTTTAAAAAAAAATTTTAAAATGGAGTTTTGGTTTTGATGGTTTTAGTGTTTTTTTTTTCCTTTGTGAAAATAAAGTTTGTGTTTGTTGATCAATTTTAAGAATCACTTAATTCAAAAATTGATTTTTGCTTTTAAAAAAATTATGAAAAAAAAATGTGCTTTTTCTTTTTACCGAATCTTTTTTTTGGACTTTTCGATGAGGGTTCTTGAAATTACATTAACAACAAGCCAAAAAACCGTTTCTATCTCAATCAATTTTAATCTATTCCTCAAATATTGTTTTCTTAAAAAGTTATTTAATTTTTGAAAAATCTTTGAAAAGAAATAAATTGAATCAAAAGTCGTGTGTTTCTAAATCCAATTTTTATGATTTTCCCTTTTTTGTTCACCTCTTCAAAATTGGTTTTTTTTCCTTCTATTTATTTTTTTCTGGTGGAGTTAATTTTTATTCTTTCGAAAATCTCTAAGATTTTGAGGAAAATCATTATCACTTTTTAGATAACACGAATAGTAATATTTTTTTTCTTTTGGGATATTTTAGTCATTCCACAAGGGTGTATTATTCTTTTTCTTCTTGCCTAACATTGATTTTAACCGTTTATTTGAAAAGAGATTATACTAAACAAACACTGACCATGAAATTGTTTAAAGTCCTTCAAGAGATTACAGAAAACTTGGCGAATTTTGGAAATTTAGACAATAGTAACTGTTAAAGTCAAATTTTTAAAATTTTTAATTTTTTCCAAACTCTCCCAAACAATCAATAACAAACCGTTTCTCTCAAATATTACTTTATGAATGATTTTGTTAGTTATTCAAAATTACTCTTTTAAAATTAAGAAAGTGTTTGTTCGAATATTACTTTTGACCATTTTCAATTTTTTCGTGTAAAATTTCAAAAAGAGGATAAAAAATTTTTATTAATTGAGAAATTTTGATAATCAAGTATTTTTGAAAATGAGTAAAAATCAGCTTGTTTACGCTTTAAAGGGGATTGTAATTCAAAAAATATTTAGAACTAATAGATTATCAGAAATAGTTTTGTGGAACTCAACTTTTGATTATTTTATGAAAAGAACATAATAAAAATAGTATTAAAAGTGAATAATAATTAACCTTTTTACTATTATTTGTAACAATAATATTTTATATAATTTTATTTATGATTATTGATTTTGGATCTGTTTATTCTATAAATCAATTTTACTTTTAATTAGAAAATGCACAACAGTGAAGTGTAGAGAGTACTAGAATTTTACGAAACAGATGATATCAATATTTTTTTTTTTAATTTTTTCTTCAATTTACTTTCAACACAAAAAATTCCAAAATTATCGAAATATTTTAAGATTGAATCTCCCTTTTTTTAGGATACCACAACGTTCATTTTCAATTCCTTTCTTTCTAAGGACATTTTGTAAACCAACAAATTTGACAAAGATTCTGTGTATTTACCGATATTTGAAATATAAATCAATACAATTTAAAAGGATTAACTTTTGTTTTATTAGTCAAAGACTCCACTTCATTTATGGTCCCCTATTTACCTAATATTCCAACACGTGGCAAAAAAAAGAGTGTTCCAATAAATAAATAGGGATCAAAAGTCAAGTGTTTCTGTATCTCCAAAAATCTCTATTTGCAAAAGGATAAAAAAGGAAAATGAAGTGAAAATTATTTGACAATAGAGCCTTTAAATACCAGCAAACCAAAGATATTCTTTCTTCGCCATTATGAAAACGATGAAAAATAATCTCTAAAATCAAAAATACACTCACCTTAAGAAAATCTCCAAACATTTTTTAGTTTGATTTTATTTTATCAATTTTACAAGTTTTACTTTCAACAAAAAAGTAAGAGTAAAATTTAATACTTTGAAATTCAAAGATAAGAATAAAATTAGACTGCTTTTGGGGGTCTTCTCTGGAAAGAAATGTTTGCAAAGTTGAATTTCGAAATTTCTAAAAGAAAAATGAAGAAAAATTTTTACTTATTTTTTGACATTTCTAAACAACTTAAATTCGGTTAATTATTTCTCTGTTGTCGCTGAGAATTCAAGTACCTCGAGGAGATAAAAATATTAAAGCTGTTGGTAAAAGATTTTGGTTATGTGTTGAATTTGCTTTTTTTTGGATTTTTTGGGAAAAAGCGATTTTTATTATTTTCTCAAAAAGGATATTTTTAATAGAATATCAAATAAAACGAACTGTTTACTCTGAAATGATTTTTTGGACACTACTAAATTGAATTAGTGTTGTTTATTTTGTATCACATAATCAACTTTTTTAATACATGTATTTGGATTATGAAAGGGAATAATTTTCACTTCCTTTTTAATTTCCTTTTACAAAAAGATCTCATAAATCAAAACCTACTTCTATGATAACTCAAATTTCTTCAATCAAAATCTGGAAAAGGAAGTTAAAATTTTATCCTCTTTAGGATTCATAAACAAGTAGGTTTGTCAAATAAAAGAGGAAATTATTTTTGCTTTTTTATGGCTTTTCTTTTGCAAATAGTGTCACCTGAGAAATAGGTTGCGATTTGTGAGCTCTATTTGAAAAAAGAAAATGAAGTGAAAATTGTTTGAGATTCATAAAATAAATGACAATAAAACAAAAAAAAGGGGAAAAATAGTTATTTTTTTCTTCATTCAACTTGTCTAATTAAGAAGAGAAGCCTCGGTATTTTAAAAAAAAACATTAAAAGTTCTATTTTGTAAATAAGAAAACCTGTTCACAATTAACGTTTTTTAAATTTTCTTATTTTAAATTAAATATATCTCAACTTTTGTAAAAATTAATGAAGAAAAGTCTTCAAGTTTTCTTTCCAAAGATTATATCAGATCTTTTTTCTTGAATTTAACTTTATGCGATCTATTTTTTCAAGATAACAAAAATTGTCATTTTGATATAAAAAGTCAAACGTAAAAAAAGTTTAATTTGATTATTCATTGGAAAACTTATTGAAAATTCAAACTAAGGTCAATTAATAAAGAAAAAACATAAAAGTGTTACAAATTTGTTTTTTTAAATTTAATCTTTTGCTGGTATTTGAATAATAACTGGGAAAAATTTTTAACACTTTTTTTTTTTTTTTTTTTTTGAATAACAGTTTTCCAAACAAATAGTTTGTGTTTTTTGATCTCTATTTTATTTTATGGTCCTTTTTTTATCTGGGGGAATATATTGGGTAAACAATAAATCCAAGATTTCCTTTTTGAAATTATAATAATCAACTGAAATTTTCTTCCATTTGAATTTCAAATACTAATAAGAAAATTTCTCCAAACATGAAAATATTGACATGTTGTTGAAATAAAAGAAACACACCAATAGAACTAGTACATTAAGAAACAAAAATTGAGTTTTTTTAAAAAAAAGAGGGAGATACCAAAAGAAGAAATTATAATTTTTTGATAAAAAAAAGAGTAAAAAGATCATTTTTTTGATTATCCAACGTGAAACTTATAAAAAGTTCAACATGACTATAATAGAAAATAGAAAAAGAACAACAACATTAATAAAAAGAAGAAATCAATTTCTTTCAATAAATAATACCTTATCTTGTTTTGAATCAAACCAAAAAAAAACACAAAACAAAACTTTATTTTTATTTATATACAATCTGTGGTTTTGGAGATCTGAAAAATAGTAATTTTTTTAAATATAATTTTTAAGACTAGATCAATCAAATAAAAACCTGTTACCAATAGAATAGAATTAAAAAACTTTTTTTTTTGTGTTTAATCCATCATTTGGCCTTTCTTGATTTATTTTTCTATTACTTTGTTATGAATTATAATGGGGAAAAATTTTCCTTCTTTTTCCATATTTTTGATTGAAGAAATTTGAGTTCTCATAGAATAGATTTTAATTTGAATTTTCTTGTATAAGGAAATTGAAAGAGAGTTGATAATCGTTTCCCATTTATAATTTTAATATCAGGAATGGACCTTATTTTGAATTTTCATAGAGGCACACAATTAAAAATTGCATTGTACTTTTTTTTTCTTCAATCACTAATGTAAAAATTATTTCTGAATTTTTCATTTTTTTTTTGAAAACAGTGTGATTTTTTTTATAAACTGTGATACTTTTCTGGTTCTCCGTCAAGGTTCAAGAAACTTGTAAATATATTTGATATTTTAAACATAAAAAAATTCAATTTTAATAAATTATTGGGGTTGTTTTTTTTGAATGAGAGAAAAATATTTTTGATTTTAAAATTGACCTTTCTTTCACAAATTACCTCGGTTCTTTTTTTAAATATAATAGAATACTTTTAAAACATACTAGATATACAATACAAAATACCTATTTCCGATGGATTTAACATAAAAGTCTGATATTTTATGAAAAATCACAATTTATTCAAAAAAACATGAAAAAATCAGAAATAATTTTTATATTTTGAAAACAAAAAATAATATTTCTCAAAATTTGTGAAGACTCACTAATTTTTTTTAAAAACAAAATAATTTAATATTATTTAACCATTAGTATTATTTCAATACCTAACCTTTAAAATCCAATTAAAATTTGAAACAAGCATTGTTTTACTAATTCCCCTCGGTGGATAATTTGACCACAAAAAAAAAAAATATGCTAAAATCTCTTATCAAAAGATTACACATAATACCATTTTCTTTCGTATCTCTTTGTTTTTTTTTTTATTTTTTTTTTAATAAACACCCCTTTAACTGATTAGCCTCTACCAAGAAGAAGCCTAAGATTAAAGTATGTTGTTATTGGGTTTAAACGGCATTAGTGCTATATGGCCCGAATTTTTCTAAAAAATCGATTAACCAAGTAGAAATATTTGTTGATCTCATTGATTAAAAATGATCTCTGTATTAGTAAAAAACCCAACAATTTCAGAATAAAAATCTGCATTTCGCCACAAATTTAAATGTTGAATTATCAATATACAGATTTCTAAAGTAACAAAATTTATTTCTTGAATTTGTATCGAAATATACATTAGCTGTTAAAAAATTCCTTAATTTTTAGAAAAAATTAAATAATTAACCAATTGATTTTTTTGATAAATTATTTCTGATTTATTGGAAATATATTGATCTTACAATTAGCTTCATCAAAAAGCAAACCAAACTAATCAGTTTTTGGGGTTTTATGTTGATGATTATTGAGTTAATCTTTGCAAATCAAAAATTGAAAAAAATAGTTACCATTGGAAGTTCTGAATATGAATTATTTCATACCGGAATACTATTATTTGGGGGATTTCTATTTTTAGATTGGAAAAGGAATTAAAAAAAAATTTCAAAATTGATAATTTTTAATAATGGTCGACTGGTAAAAAAATCTAAGAATTTATTGTGCAATAAGATTTATAATAATTTTTTTAGTACCATGCGAAACATGTAACACTTATATCATTTCCACCCAATTACAACATACTTTGATTATAGAGAAATATATGGTATGAGTAATCCCTTAAGGGAGTAATCTCTATTAAATTTTTTTACCTAAATTTAATATAGATTGAGAAAATTTTTTGCCAATTACTTAGATTGGAAAAACCTATTTATTTTCAATATCAATCACATTTCAAGTCAAGGAATCCTTGTTTAGAACTTGGACAAAAAAAAATAATAGAGACTAGCCCCTTAACAAATAAATAGCATAGTTTGATTTTACCATTGTATTATTTTTTTTTTAAGTATTGAAATAATTATTTATATTGTCTATTATCAAAAAATAAGAACTCAACTTGGATATAGTCATTAGCAAACCTATATTTTGAATAATTAACTTTTGTAAAATCTCTGAAAACACTAAAGAGTATATAAAAAATTTTTAATTATTTTGTACAATTGTCTTTTTATCTTTAAAAGAACTCTTTTTTTTGAAAAAAATCATGTTAACAAAAAAAAAAACCCTGGAAAATGTAAAAGCCATTCGTTACAATCACAGAATAAAAGGGATCCAAAACCTAGTTCTAAACTACAATTATTACTAACATCCATAAATCAAAATCTGAACTACAAAAATTTTTAAAAAAATTTACTAAAACAACAATCATAAAATAAATCAAATAACATAGGATATTATACATACCACATTATGCAATAATAAAATTGATAACCATGGATTATATAAAACTCATCACTTCAAATTAAAAAGATAAATAAAAAACAAACCTTCCAAAATATACTCTTTTATCATTGTTTTTTTTTTTTCATTCTTGATTTCAACAAATTTCACTAGAAAGGTGATCTTTCTTGTTAAGGTATTTTAAAAGAGAAAATATTTGTTTAAAATGCACACCTTCTCTGGTTTATTTTTTTAATTTAATCTTTGACTAATGACAAGCATTCCCATAAGTACATTTCTAGATCAAAAATCAAATTTAATAAAACTCAAAATTTAATCAAAAAAAATTTTGTAAAAAAATTAAAAAATAAAAGTTTCAACACTGGTTTAATTCGTGTTTGTTTTTCTATTCACAAATAAAGCATTGAACTAAGTTTGAGTTTCAAAGTTTCAATATTTGCAAAGACTCAAAAAATCTTTTTTTAGTACTGTTCACACAATTAAAATTTTTCAAAATGGTAAAATGTAACCTACTTTCAAAAAAAAATATTGGACCAAAATGAATTGTTTAAAAAGAATCAATAATATCCCATGAGTTTTATCTTTACTGTTCCAAGGAAAAAAAAAGGGGTAAATACATTTTTTCTAATAATTTAAAAGTTATATGGAATTGAAATTGAATATAATTGAGTGTACTTACACCTTCCAAAGTACCAAAAAGGCAAACCCAAAGTATTAGAATCAATGATTAGAGGAACAAATTTTTCAACAATGAGTAAGTAAACTTTTTTTGCCAAGTTATTCACTCAAGATAAGTGAGTGATCCTAACACCAAAAAAAAAAAAAAAAAAAAAACACAACTTGTTCTCAGATCAAAGACAATTGAGATAATTAGAGATTTTTATCATTTTTTATTTTTTCCATTTTTTTTTACTTTTTAAAAATCCAAAATTTTCCAAAAATCATTCTTTCAAAGGATTATTAAATGAGTAAATTCTTTGAATTTGTTATTCTTTCAGGAATTGGGCATGATCTATTAGCTATTGACATTGATAATTCAAACGGAATAACTTATGCGATGGAGATCCTATTTGAGCCACAAATCATTTGTATAGAGCCAAAAACCACAACCCCACCACCATTAATTGAAAAGTTCCTTCAGCCTGAAGAAGGGCTCCGGCTTCACTCTTCAAGAAAAGAATCCTTTTTACATGAGTTTGTTCTTACAGATTCTAACCATCAAAAGCTATATGGCTTTACATTAACCACCTTCCCACAATTTAGTACAAACAAATATCAATCTTTATTTGAATTATTCAAAAAGCAGGGTATTTCTTTAACATTTTAAACTTTGTTTGACATCTAACAATTAACAACACTATTGCCAGTGGTGTTATTCTCAAACAACAAATTTTGAACAAAATTTGTTTTCTTTTTGAGAAGATTCAAAAAAGGATCTTTTTGTTAATTCCAAAAACTGACTCTTTTAAATTTTTTTTTATTTTTTTTTTATTTTTGTTTTTGTTTTTGTTTTTGTTTTTTTTATTTTTGTCAACTAATTACACAAATACCCAAACTAAAAAATTGAACAACCCAAAACCATCTTTAAAAGGGAGAGAAACTGGATTACCTTCAACACTCCATAGCCCAAGATCAATAGCGATTGTAACAAAATACCCTTTTCATCAAACTTTCCATCGAATACTCAATCTCTTTTTGGACAGCTGTAAAACACCAAAGTTGACAAAAACGTCCGTTAAACAATTAGTCCAAATACTCAGTCGTGTAACTGTTTCTAAAAATTTACAACTTCCTTCAATTGTTTCAATTACAGAGAATTCTTCTGTTGTTATACCAAAAATTAAATTAGATTCTGATCTCCCTCTTGTTGATGTAAGACTATTACTTTGACTGCTTCTTTCTTTCTTTCTTTCTTTTTTATTTTTTTTATTTTTCTTTTCATTTTTTTTCTTTTCTTTTCATATTCACAAAAACCTCATAAACCTTCCTTTGCAAATTGATCCAAAGAAAACAATTCCAAAATTGAGATTCTCAATTTCGCCACAAGAAAAGGAAAGTCCAATTAAAAGTTTTGTTGTGCATTTTTTGATTTCTGTTTCTTATTTCTTGTGTCTTATTTCTCTTCCTGATAAATTCGTAAAAAAGATCAATTATCGTTTTTACAATTTGCCTAACAAACAAATTTATACAATCCTTTGGTTTGGTTTGGATTGAAACCAAAGAAAGAATTTTTTAATTAAAGTGAACCACACAGAAATAGAAAGAGATTTAAATTCAATTTTGAATTCTTTTTATCATTTTGAGACAAATGAGACTTTATAATTTTCAAATTTTTATTCAACAAACAGCTTATTTTTAAATTATTAAACAATAATTTTCTCCAGTTATTCTCAAGACAAATATCCTTAGATTTAAGGGAGCTTTTGAAGAAAATAAAAAACTCCTCAAAAATTATCATTAGGATTTCCATATTTACAAGAATTGTTGAAAATCCTTTGATTTTCTACTCCTTTTCTTTGGAGATAAAAAAAAAAACAACACAAAAACACAAGGTGATAGCTTTTCTAGAGTTCCAGTCTTGATTAAAAAACCAATAGATTTTCAAAACAAAAATGGGAACTCTAGAAAACAGCCATCACTTTTGTTTTCAGTTATTCTTTTGATTCAAAAATCGATATATTTTAGAAAGAAAAACAAGAATTAAATCAAAGCACAATTACCTTTCCCAGAATTTAAAAGAATAGTAGAAAATTTTAAAGAATTTACCCCATTTTTTTGAATTCTGGAAAACCACCGTTAGCTTTTCTTGAGTTTTCTGTTTAAATAAACTGAAAATCGATTGATTTTCGTTAGATTTTTTTGAGTTTTCTATTTATTTGGAAAATCAAGAGATTTTCGTTAGGTTTTTTTTACTTTAGAAATAAACCGAAAATTTTAATAAATTTTCTGTTTATTTCTAAAGTAAAAAAAAACCTAGAACACTTCACGAAAAAAATAGAAAACCTCAAAAAAACCTAGAACACTTCACAAATAAAACAGAAAACCTCAAAAAAACCTAACGAAAACCATCGATTTTCAGAATAAAACAGAAAAAACAAAAAAACCTAACGAAAATCAATAATTTTTCCAATATAAAATAGAAAACTCAAGAAAAGCTAGAACACTTAACAAATAAAATAAAAAATCCCAAAAAACCCTAGAACACTTAGCAAATAAAACAGAAAAGCCTAAGAAAATCACCGTTAGCTTTTTCAGAATTTAAAAGAATTGGGTAAATTCTTTAAAATTTTCTACTATTCTTTTAAATTCTGGAAAAGCTCCGTTAGGTTTTTTTTAATTTGAGAAATAAACGGAAAATTTCAAAAATTTTCCGTTTGTTTCTCAAATTTAAAAAAACCTAGGCACTCTATACAACTCGAAGACACTTCCATTTAATTTTCGACAGTGCTCTAGAAGACCTAGATTTTTTCGAGGTTTTATTTTTTGTATTTTTTTACAAATTTAAAAAAAAATGAGTAATTCAACAGTACACACGGTGCTATATAGAACTTACAGAAATTAAACGATGAATTTTAAAACAATGAAATAAAATCTTTCTATTTTTTTTCTATTATTTCAATCCCAAGTTCACCGAGAAGTTATAATTAAACTGTGAAATAAATTTTCAAACTTGGGGATGGAAATTAAGGTATTTGCAAAAAAGTAGGGCATTTTTTATTATTTCTCGATTTGTGAGAAATAGGAAGTTATTCTTCCCTTCGAAATAAACCAACCACTTTATTTAGTTATTTTTTCAGAGAATGATTATTTATTTATTTTTTCAGAGAATGATTACTTCGCTTCCTTAAGTTTACTGTGGCTATTTTAAACTTTTATTCTAAAAAATTTCATTTTTTTTTTTCAAATTTCCTCATTAAACTCAAAATTTTTTTAATTTATCACAATAATTTTTTTTTTTAAATTACGATCTATCTAATTTTTGAAAAGATTGATTATCGTCCATTATTTTCCACATTATCACCAGAAAATATCATTATTGTATTCACTGCACTATTACACGAAAGACAAATTGTATTTATTTCCAAAATATTAACAAATTTAACACAATGTATCATTGCGATGATTTCCTTACTTTACCCCTTAAAATGGCACCATCCATTAATACCAGTTCTACCCGCAGATTTTATTGAAATTTTTCAATCACCAGTGCCGTCATTAATTGGTTGCTATTCGTCAATTATTGAAATGGAATTTCCAACCGGAGATGTAACTATTTTTTCCTTTGCAATTATTTTTTTATCTAATAATAATTTAATTTTTGTCTTTTAAACCAAAAATAATTAAAAAACACAAAAAAACAAAAAAACAATAAAAAATCTTCAATTTAACTTTTTTTTTTTTTCCAATAAATTAATTTCTTGATTAAAGACTGTTATTGTTGATATTGACTCTGACCATATTGTTTCAGAAACTTCACTGAAAGCACTACCAATTCGAATTCAATTAAAATTAAAAAAAATCATTGAAAAATATTGTAATTTATATGAAGGACCAAAAAAATCTTTAAGGATATCCCCGCTTTCTGGATATAAATCAATCGAAATGATTCCAGAGGAAAGTGGATATTTGTCAACATCTTTTTCGTCGTCAGAATCCGATGACGATGTCTTTGACTATGATGATGACGATGACGATGACGATGATGATGACGATGATGAGTACTATGAAGAAACAGAGAATTTTAAATTACCAATAAAATGGAGAAATTTCAATCAAAAAAAAATGTCTGAAAATAATAATAATGGTTTGAAAAAGAAAAATAATTTTGATCATAATGATCAAAAAACTTGTGAAAATAATGATAAAAAAAAAAAATCAAATAATAAAAAACCAAATCAAACAAAAATTATATATTCAAAAAGTTATGATCAAAATGTTTTGAAGAATAATTTAAAAAAAAAAAATTTAGATCGAATATTTTCTTCTAAATTACAATTACAACAAAAAAATTTTATTTCTGAATCAAATGATGATATAATACCTTGGATTTTCCCAAAAACACAATTTAATAATCAATTTTCAAAACAAAATTTTTTTAATAATAAAAATAGTAAAGAAAAGGATGAAAAACACGAAGAAGAACAAAAAGAAAAAAAAACAAATAATAATAATAATGAAAAAGAACAAGAAAAAGTAGATGAAAATGCAAAAAACAAAAAAGAAAAAGAAAAAGAAAAAAAAAGAGAAAGAGAAAGAGAAACCAATAGAAAAGAAAAAGAAATAGAAAAAGTAGATGAAAATGAAAAAGAAATCAAAAAGGAAAAGAAATTTTTAAAAATTGAAAAAATTCGAAAAGGATTTCTTTCAATTTTTGTAAAATGGCTTAAAAATTATCCACGATTTGTTATAACACCAACAGAAGAAAATCCAGATCCTGATGATCTTTTCGATTCTATTGGGTTTTTAAAACATGCACCAGAAGATTCCATTTTATTTTTAAGAAAGTTTTTAAATTCACAAATGTTCATTTCCTATATTGAAGAAAAAATTTTGGATTTAAATAAAGATGATCATTATTTTGAAAAATTTGTTGAAAATAAAATGAAATTACAATCCAAAATATATTTTAAATATTCCTCTTGCTTTATTCAAGGCTATTTATTACAAAAAATGGGAAATAAATATCATTTTTGGGAAAAAAAATTTGTATCTTTAGAAAAGGATAAATTAAAATGCTATTTGAATAACCACGGCTATTTAAATAATAAAAACAAACAATCCAAAATTAATAATAAATCTGAAAAAGAAAAAAATCCCGTCCAAATTTATTCATTAATTAAAGGGAAAACCAAAATTTATATTCCCCAAAAACTTTCAAAAAATGAAATTCAAAATATTGGCTACCCGTTTAAAATCAAATTCCCGATTTACCAACGGAATCGGAATCGTAACCGGAATCGCAATTGGAATACAGACGTGGGTGTGGACATGGACGTGGACGTGGATGTGGACGTGAACGTGGATAAGGATATGGTTGTGGATGTGAATAAGAATGCGAATAAGGATAAGAATCTAATTAAAAAGCAACATAAAGAAATTCATTTTGCTGCTGCAACAAGAAAATCTAGAAGAAAATGGATTAAAATATTAAAGGCCTCGTCCATTAGCCAAGAAGAAACAGACTTTTTACAAAGTTTTAATAAAATACAAACAAAGGAATCTCATAAAAATTTCATTAAAAAAAAGAGAATGGAAAAAGAAGAAATTGTAAGAACAAACGAAACAAAATTCTTAACTTCAAAAAAAAAAGTTGTTAGTATAGGGGTTTTGCCAAAAAAAAAAATTAATATTGAGAAAAATGAAAACAATCAACAAGAAGATCAGGATGAAATTAATTCTAAATTTCAATACCCTTTTCTTGAAAATGAAATTATTGAAAAAAAAAAGTAAAAAGACATTCATTCATTTATTTATGAAAAACTTTTTTTGGAAACAATCCAAATCAATAATTAAAAATGAATAATATAACTTAGACTAATGATTTATATTCAAACACAAGGTGTTGGACACTAACACTAAACCCATATAAAGAAATAAAGAAAGAAAGAAAGATAGAAAACAAATTATATATATATATATATTTATATATATATTTATATAACTGTGTATTTATACGGAAAAAAATTTTAATTTTTACTAAAAATATTTAATTTATTCCTCTTCCCAAAAAAAGGGGATAGTCCATAAGAAATTCAAAGCTTGCAACTGGGGCTGAAAAAAAGTATATTTATAATAATTAATTATATGTTTATTTATTAAATTTTGTAAAATAAAATTTTTTAACACTTTTTATTTTGATTTATTTGAATAACCAGACTGAATTTTTAATTTATAGCATATGAAATGTTTATGTACACTTTTGAACAATCAATGTTTTTGTTTTACTTTTTTTCTACAATAAGTGAAATATATTTTTTTTGGTGTTGGCTGGTTGATGAATTTTGAAAGATCAAAAAAAAAAACAAATTTCATTTACTTTTTTTATTAATTTAAAATTTTATGTTTCGAATCCCAAACTATTAATCAAAAAAAGTGAACAAAATAAATTCTATTTCAAGTTGTTTCATCAAAGTAAAATGAGGTAAAGTAAATAGAAATATCTTTTCTTGTAGAATAAAGGTAAATGAATGGAAAAAATTGAGAGTTTTATTTTCTTTCCTTTACAGAATTTTTATATGAGTTTTATAATGGTTTTTTATAGTAAATTTCCATGGTCTTAAGTTGACAATAGTTTTAATGTGTAAGAAGTTGATTTCATTTCCATAAGTTAAAATCAGATTAAATCTTTGAATTTTAAATATCTTAGCAATTTGAAATATAATTAGAATATCAAATTCTTAATATCCTTTTTCGGCAAAGTTAAATAATTCAAAATTTTATCAGTTGTTTTAAAAATCTTCAAGAATCTTAAATAATAACAATTGAAATTCAAAAATTCTTTGACTCTATTGATCATTCTTTAATTTATCCATTAAATTAAAAAATTATAATAAATTAAATAATATAAATATTTCTAAACTCTTTTTCAAAAATTGTGACTCACCTGAAATAATAAATTGGAAAAAAAAAATTATCCTTTTAGTAATCAAGAACAATTAATAACTAAATATGATTTGTAATTAACTTTTAAGTCATTCTAAATCTATAAAAACCTTATATATTAGAAATTAAAAAAAAATAAAACCAAAAACTAAAAAAAAGTGAGTCACAATTTTTGAAATGAGCATTACGGATTTTTTATTACTGAACTTTCACTGAAAAAAAGTTGAACAACAAGATTTTTTATGAATAATTAAATCCATTTTCAAAGACACTACATAGCCGAAATTTTCTTAGTGATTATTTGTCTTTTCAAAGATCTCTTTTTTTTTTCCTCATGATCTTTTTGCAAAAAAAAAAAAGAAATCAAAAAAAAAAAAAAAAAAAAAAAGAAAAAAAAAGAAAAAAAAAGAAAAAGTTTTCAAAAAAAAAGAAAAAGAAAAACAAAAGAAAAACAAAAGAAAAACAAAAATTTGAAAAAGCAAAACTAAAATTTGCAAAATTAGAAAAAATGATTCTGATCCAAAAATTTAAAAATATTTTTTGTAAAGAATACTGGAATAAACCCTCAAAACAACTCCCATTAACAGTATAAAGTGAGTCGAAATTTATGAAAAATAGTTTACATGCTTATCATTCACAAGATGAAATCGATATTTACCCAGGATACTCATTACCCCTTTTATCATTTGGTTTAATTTCACATTTTTTTTGAGCAAAAAAATCAGATCACTAGTTTTACATGCTCAAATATTTGCTTATGATTTGAAATTACAAATGAAACAATCAATACTAAACTTTTAATAAATATATAAGAATTTGGTATGAACTCAAAGAACTACAAAACTAAAAAAACCTTCATCTCAAAAGAAATAAAATATCTTGATGTTTGGATAAATAAAAAAAAACTCATTTAAAATTCAATCTTAAAAAAGTGGATAATAAATTTCAAAAGGGTTCTCTATAGTTTTAAGGAAATGAATTTTTATAAAGGGTTAAAAATTAAATTCTTTAAAGTTGTTTTACGTAACCAACTACTCTATTAATTGGTAATATTCAATTTGACAGAAAATGATTTCAAAAACATTGATATCAGAATTAATATTAAAAATTACATAAAACCTTTTAGATTAACCAACCCCCCCCCCCAGACTCATTTACCAAACCAAGATAAAATTGATTATGTAAGGATCACGATATACAAAAATACTTTAAAAATGAAAAAATGTAATAAAGGAAAAAAAGAAAAAGAAAAGAAAAGAAAACAAAAGATAAAAAAAAAGTTTTTGTGGAGATTATTATTACAATTGATTAGTATTAACAAGATACAAGAAAAAGAAACATAAATTTAGGAAAGAATTAAGAAAAGTTTTCGAAAAAATGAAAGAAATATTTTTATTTTTAAAAATATTAGTTCAATTTTTTTTTTTTATAAATTTCTTGTAAAGGTTTTTGAAATAACTTTGTGGTTGAAATTTGATTTTTTTTCTTAATAAAACCATTATTTTGATAATTCATCGGGAAAAGTAAATTAGAATTTTGATTAGAAAAAGTTTTTTTTTTACCAAAAGAAGAAAATTTTTGATTTGAAGAATTTATATTATTATTTTTTACTATTGAAAAATTATTTTCCTTTGAGGAATCGTCACTATTACTTGGACTATTATTTAAATTATTATTATCATTCCTTGAATCAATATTGTTTAGAATACCTACATTAGATTTTGTATGGATATTTGAATATCTGTAGGGCGAGGAAAAGTGTCTATTTAATAAATTTTTTGAAGGTGAAATGAAGTTATTCACTCTGTTTCCAGATGGGGATTGCAATCCGCCATAATAAAGGGGCGATTGGGTATCTAAAGTGAAATGAGGCGTTGAAGACAAATTAAAAATTGGCGTTGCAGGATAATATCCTTGCACTATAATGTTTTTACCATCATTTTTTGAATGATAATTTTTTTTTGGAGTCGAATAATTTGTATTAAATTGATGTTCGATTTCAGACTCTATTTCAATTCCTGATTCATTATCAAGTTCTTCCTCCTCCTCCTCCTCCTCCTCTTCTTCCTCTTCATATTCTTCATATTTCCCCTCTTCATATTCCTCTTCATTCTTAACTTCTTTAAAATTGTTTATGGCGCCTCTTTCAGTTTTCTTTTTCTTTATATTTTCCTTTTTAAAATTGTTATCCATATTTACAAATATTTTTCCAGGGCTGAATATTATTTTTTTCGAGTTTTCATTAATATTTTCAATATCCATTCTTAACTCATTAATTATTTTATTTGTATTTTTTTGATCATAAAAAGTTAATATTTTCTGTGTTTCTTTATTTTTATTAAATTGATCTTTTTTTTCTTTTTCCTTTTCTTTTCCCCTTCCCCCCCCATTTTTTTCCTTGTCCTTCTCATCAAAAAATAATTGTTTTTGTAAATCTTTGCGATTTTTTGCGTTTTTTTTCATTGTTCGTAATCTTTTTTGAATTATTTGTTTCTTTTTCTTTTCTTTTTTTTTTCCATTTCTTTTTCTTGTTTTTTGTGAATTTATAGTATTTAATTTTCCTAAATTCATTGTTTTGATCTCGTTTGGTTTGTTTGTAATAATTTTTTTCTGAAATCTTTTTGTTTGATCTTGGATTTTTTCATTTTTGATTTTGATAATTTTCTTTTTTGGTGATTTATTTTTTTTTTTTGAAATTTTTTTTGGGAAAAGTAAAATTGTTTTTTTTTTAATTAAATAATTATTTGAGTCTTTATTGTTAATAATTGAAGTGTTATTAGAAAGTGATGTTAAGTTTGATGAGTTATTATTATTATCATTATCATCATCATCATCATTATCATCATCATTATTATGATTATTTAATATTTGTTCAAGTTTCTGATACTTCTGCTGTTTTGATATTACCCCCTTTTTGGCGTGATCACAAGATAACAAATCATCCATGGGTTTTAACGGTATTATGGATTTTCTTTTACAAACCACAATTTTTTTGATTTTATGATGTTTACTTTTTTGCTTTTTTTTTTTTTTTTGCTTTTTCTTTTGAATTTCCCTTTGCTTTGTCTTGCTTCCCTTTGGACGACCCCTTTTTCTTGGTGATATACCTTGCAAATTAGATTTATTTCCGGCGAAAAGTCTTTTACTTATTGTGGAATTCCATCGATTTTTAATTCTATTATCAGGTCTACCCGGTAAAAATTGTTTAATCTTGGACCATTTATTACCATAAATTTTATGCTTTTCAATTAAGATCTTATCCTCTTCTTCTGTCCATGGCTTTTTTTGAATTGAAGGATCTAGCTGATTCTTCCATCTATTAAAATCAATTATGTTCGTATTTGAAGTGTAAAGGTTATTAAAATGAACACTTTGGGGATTATATATATATATATATATATATAAGCCAAATTTCAAAATTAGGGGAAACTTTTTTATTATTATTTTTATCTTTTTTCATTTGTCTTTCAAAAAATAAAATGATAACACTATATTTTTATTTATTAATATATATTGGTTATTATCTCTAAAACTTTAGTAAAATACATTATTATTAAAAACAAACAATTAATCAATTTTTTTTTCTGATGAAAAACAAGTCTATTTTTGAAATTTAGCTTATATATATTTGAATAAAATTATGGATCGTTGCAGTAATAATAAATTTTATAAAAGCACACAATCATGATTTTAAGCATTGATGCATTTTTAATTTACACTTCATTTTTTTTTTTTTTTTTGGGAAAATCTTTGTAAACTTTGATTTATCATAATAAAGCCAATGTTATTTCATTTTATTTTAAATATATCATATTAAAAGGAATTTTTAAAGACTTATCAAATTGTGTCCAAATAGTTTTATTAAATTCTTTTTAAAACTATTTAAAAAAGTAAAAGAAATGCTTGAATTACATAATTGAAAATTTCACAAAATTTAAACTTTAAATGCATACTACTTAATAAAAAAACAGATTTTTAACAATTACAAAACATCTTTATAACAAAAATCTTGTTAATATTATGATTGTTTAACATTAAAATTTAATAATAAGCTTTTTATAACATGTTATAATTTTGATTATTATTAAATATTTCAAATTTTTAAATAATTTTTTTATTTTTTTTATAAAATGTTTAAATAAAAATATAAAATTTGAAAATATTTAATTAAAAATTAATTTAAATAGTTTTTTAATGTCAATTTTACGATTTAAAACAGTTTTCTACTTAAATTTTTAATCGTGGAACATTTTTAACAAGATAAATTATGAATTTATTTTATTTTTTTATTATTATTATTTTTAATATCCAAAATTCCTAACACAAATATGATTTGTGGAAAGATCAAGACAAGGAAAATTTTTTCAAAAAAAAATCTCTAAATATTGTATTTTTGAAATACACTCATATAATAAACATTATTATACATAACAATTTTGAAAAAGGTTTACAACTTTAATAGATATTAATAGGAATTGAAAAAAAAATGAAATTTTTCAGTAATACTTTTTTCATTTTTAATTGTAAAATTTTTGAATTTTTTAATTGACTTATTAGAGAGATAATTTTCAAGTATTTTTTTAATAGTCTAAAAAGAAACATATTTTTCAATTTTAAAATAGCACAAAATATTTCAATCAAAAGATATCGCTAAATTAAATTGAAAATCTGATTTTTTATCTGTTTTTGGAATATTTTTTATCATTTTATTTTTTTCCATGTTTGAGTTTTTATATACGTTCCCGATTGTTTTCTGCAAATTGCTTTAACATATATTCTTTTTTCAATCTTAATGTTCAATCAAAAATTAATTCATTTCAACTTTTTTCATTAAAAAAATACCCCAAATATAGGTGTTTTTTTCAAAAGTCGGTATTTTTGAAAAGGGGGGTATTCAGATTTTCATGAGTTTAATAGCTATCCTTTTTTTATTATATAAAATTATGATAACTTTGAAAAAATAATTTATAAAAGAAGTATAACTGAAATCCAATGTATAGTTTTGGCTAACTTTAATTTTCGGTATTTAAATTTTCCTTGTAGTGATGTATAAGAGAAAAATTGGCAATGTTGATTTTTTGTTTGAATTAGCAAAAGATTTAAGTTCCATTGAATTGGAATGAAGTTAATCGTAAACAGATCTTAACTACCACTAATCCAAGATCTTGTTGTTATTGTTGAAAATATTTGAAATGAAATTCTGGTACTATATTGATTATGTGACAAATGTGATGTGTATTTTCACAAAGACTGTTATACTCATGTTCATTTTGCGAAAAACCAATTAATTAGAGAAAAAAAAGAAACTTGATAAATTTTTTTATAATCATATTTTATTTGCTATTATTATCATTGTCCCATTCACCTACTTGTTTTTTTCTTGGTTAAATAGTTGATGGGTTGTGATATTTTTAAAATTATGGGAATAGTAATTTTTTCCAAAATGCATTTGTCTTGTCTGGAATGACATTTGGTAAATTTCTGAAAATTAACAATGAAAATGGATTAGATTTCTTGAAGAAATGATAGTAGATCACACTCGACTCCAAGTTTAAATAGATCTTAATTAAACTAATGGAAACAAATATGCACGTTTTGAAGTGTCGGTATCTTTATAAATTTTAAAGATCTAAATCTTTTTTTTTTTACATTTTTTTTCATTTTTTAAATGAACTATTTTTACCTTGAGAAATAATATAGCAAAATTATGCCTTTTGCAAATTTAAAGGCTTATAGAACATCCAGAAATTGGGTTAAATCCATTTTGCACTAAAAGAAAATGATTTGTTTCAAATTGAAGAAAATTAATCCTGTAGTAATCTAAAACAAGAAAAAGATTTTGTTTTTTTTTTCCATTTGAATGTAAATACCAAAAGTTCACATACTTGTCGTTAGGTTTTCCAAAATTTAAAAGAATTGAGTAAAATCTAAGATTTTATCCCATTCTGTCAAATTCTGGAAAATTGTCGTTAGGTTTTTTTTTTGTTTTAGATTAAATCTTTGTTTTTACTTAATTCTAGAAATTTGGAAAAGTATGTTTAGGTTTTTTTGATTTTTCTGTCTATTTGACAAACCAAAAGATTTTAAAAATTAAATAAAAATCATTGTTTTCTTTTCTAGAGTTTTCTGTTTATTTTTCAAATTAATAGAAAACCTCAAAAAAAACCTAGAACACATAACAAATAAAATAGAAAACCTCAAAAAAATCTAGAACACTTAGAAATTAAAAATAAAACCTCAAGAAAACCACCGTTAGGCTTTTTTTAATTTAAAAAATAAAAAGAAAATTTTTTTAATTTTCGGCTTATTTCTCAAATTAAAAAAATCTAAATACTTTGGTTAGGTTTTTTTTTTGTTTTGATTAGAAAATCAAAAATTTTTGGTTTATTTCTTAAATTAAAAAAAAAATGTTGTTAGCTTTTTCAGAATTTAAAAGAATTGAGTAAAATCATAGATTTTTCTCTATTCTTTGAATTCTGGAAAAGCTAGGCACTCTACGGCACTCTCCAGAATTCCTAATTTGAATTAGAGATATTGTTGAACCAGACTGGGGAGTGGAAACATTTCGCCCCAGCCCCCCCGAAAGAATTTAATCCGATTTATAAATTAAGAGGGATTTTATTCTAATTCTAATTCGATTTTGTAATAGCCCAAAAAGATCCAAATCTGTTATATGATTTACCCAATAGAATTGGTGTTTCTATGGATCATAAGGCCGATTTTTAATTAAAATTACACTTTGGTGGTTTTTGTAAAAATGAAAAATAATCAAAAAATAATGTGGTTAAAGGAATCGAAAACCAGGATCTTCAGATTGGTAGCTGGAAATAATACCGCTTTTTACTTACACTTACCATTGTTCCAATATCAGTTCTCAAAAAGATTATTCTTCTTTTTTTTTTTTGTTCCTTTATTTAAAATTGAAATTTTTCCTTCCTGAAAAGCTTTGAATATTTAGGTTAAGTTCATTCATTTTTTCCAACAAAACTCAGATTATGTTTTACATTATCATTGATAGAGAGTAGGTCGCACGCCCGAGTATAAAGAAATTTTCGTGTAATGGTTATATTCTTAAATGATAAATATTTTTTTGGGGTGTTTATGAACTATAAAACACATGGAATATACATATTTTTCAAAAAAAGAATCATTTTTTTTTTTTTTTGTGCTAACATAAATGATCCAAAATAATAAAAAATATTAATATGTATAGGTACAAACCGTTCTCTGCACTGTTTTGATGTTCTCCTCGGTATATTCAGCGCAACTTTTGACCATTTTGAATCGCCTAATATTTTTACATATTTCCTTAATAGTTCATCTTCTTCTTCAGTCCATTTTCCTTTTTTTAATACAGGATTTAAAACCTTTTTGTTTTTGTTTTTTTTTTTTCAAATATATTTTTATAAAAAATAAAATTTCACGTTGAAAAATTCAAATAAATATTTTTTTTAATTAATTTTTTAATTCGAAAATTTTATTGAAAGACATTGAAAGATTCCGAATACTGATCTTTTTAAAAATTAATTTCTACAATTTCATTAATGGTGTATTTAAAAATCATAAAATGGAAGACAAAAGGAAATCAATATTTATGATCAAACCAAAATAATAGTATCCTAGTATTTGATAATTCATATTTAGAACCTCCAAAAAGTAACTATTTTTTTCAATTTTTTGATTTTCAAGATTAATTCAACAAGTATTCAAGATAAAAACCTAAAAGAATGTTTCCTTGAGTTTTCTTATAACGAAACTAGTTGTTTTTCCAATCTATTTCCAATATGTGGAAATAATTTTTGTAAATAAACTTTGAGTTAATTATTAAATTTTTTTCAAAAAATACGATTTTTTTAGCAACTAATCTACATTTCTCAACAAATTTAAGAAAGATATTTTACAACTTTGATGTCTTTGAATTGATGATTCAGCCGTTAAATCTGTCGTTAAATGTAGATTTTTTTCTAAAATTTTTTTGGGTTTTTTTTACTAATCGAAAGGATCAAGTTTAATTGATAAAGACAAGCCTTTTAAGAGTACTGTTTGACTAATATGACTGTTTAGAGACATTTGAGCCACCTAAAGCTAATATGATTTACATTCAATAACAAAATACTTTAATTTTAGACTTCTCCACGGTATAAACTAATTTCTTAAGCTTTAGTAATTCCTGAAGAATAAAAAAAAAAAAGACAATAATTAATATGAAATAGCAAAAAAGATTGTATTAAATCAGGAATATCAATTAAGGAAGTAGGAATACCATAACAACACACTGGAATTGAAACGTGTGATAGTTTATTAAAAATTATATTGGTGTTCTTAATGTCTAGATTATCCAAAAATTTGAAACAAAATAAATAACTTTTAATTTTACAAAGATCTACAATTAAAATTTTAGAGAAAATCAAAAGATAATAAAAAAAACAAAGTAATTTTCAGAAATTTATTTACGTTTTTTTTTTTTGAGATTATTTTTTCGAGATCTAATACTAATTCCTTCAATTTATATTTCCATAATTATTTGAAGATGATTTTCTCTACAAATGTTATCCAAATCCAACTATTTTAGAGGTTTCGGAAAAAGAGAAATAATAATTATTTTTTTTTCAAAATTCTACTTTAGAAAAGAGAATTTCACGTTTATTAGTATTCACTCTATATCTTTATCTTTAGCCATATCATGCATTTTAAAAAATAATTCATTTTATTTGGGGATATAATTCCAAGATTCTTAAACAATTTTTGTTCATTAATTAATTAATTTTTTTTTTTTTTTTTTGATTCGTTTTAATAACTTTTTAATTAAAATAATATATATATATATATATTTGTTTTTATCTTACAAAAGCATCATATATATTTTCTAAATAATTCTTTTGAATTTTCATCAATAAAAATATCTCATTTTTTAGAACTTTTTTTTTTTTTTTTATTATTGTTAAGGGTTAAATGATGGAAACAACTAATTTGACAAGGAGAGAATTTTGAAGTGGGAGAATTTTGATTTTCTAATTAAAAGAGCGTCTAGGTGTACGTTTGGGTCTAATCCATTTAACAACCATTAGTAATGACTTTGACTTAATTTTCTCATCAAAAAAACATTTTTTTTAGAACTTTTAAAGAAGTACTAGATTTATTTAAAACTTGTTTTAAAATATTTACTAAAATTGAACGCAAGATATTGTAACAAAATCTATACGAATTAGAAAATCAAAACTTAACCTTTTTTTGAATTGTTTCTCCATCTTTGGAATTCATTATTTTGCGAATTTTAAAAAATTCTTTAGTTTATATTAATTATTCTTTTAAAAATGTATATAAAGCTGTAATGTATCATATTTGTTTCAATTACTAATCAATTTTAAAAATACCTAATTATTTAGAACTGTGGGGTTTAAGAAATAGGAAATAAATTACAAATCATGATATTGTCCTTCGGATAAGTGTTTAAAATTAATTGCAATTAATTTTTATATTTTTTCAAGTGATTTTAAAAATATTTTCGAATTTAGAAAAACGATAATTGTTTGATCATCAGAAGATCTTTAAGAAAACAATCAATTTTGAAAAATGAATCAAAAGAAAGAAATCAAGCGAATGATCAGACTAAATTATAATTTTCTTTTGATATAGATCGATTTGGGCAGTGGGTTGATCGGATATTTACATCATCATAATAATCAATTAAGGAATAATCATTGAATCACTGCCTATTATCGTATTCGATAACAAACAATAAAAATTACCGAGAATGATATAAATCATTATATGTATTTTATATTTTTAATTCTCTTGAGGTAAATCATTTTCTTGGCCCAATCATTTATTAAAAAAAAAAACGTATGTTTAAATTCAAAACATTTCATAAAAAAGATTTAACATAAAATTATAGATCTTAAGGGATTATACTCTACCAAGGAGAAGCCTACGGTCAAAGTATGTTGTTATGGGCCTAACTACATTAGTGCTACATGGTCCAAATGTCTCTAAAAAATCGATTAGTAAAGTAGGAATATTTGTTGATCTTTTTTTCATCAATTAAAAATGATCCTTGTAATAGTAAAAAACTACAATTTCAGAATAAAATCAACATTTCACCACAAATTTAATGGTTGAATTATCAATATTCAGAACACAAAGTTGCTAAATATCTTTCTTAAATTTATGGCGAAATGTACATTAGTTGTTAAAAAATTCGTTTTTTAGAAAAAATTAAATAATTAACCAATAGATTATTTTGACAAATTATTTCTGAAATATTGGAAATATATTGATGTTACGATTAGCTTAATAAAAAAGGAAACAAAACTTGTCAGTCTTTGGGGAGTTTTATGTTTTACGATTATTGAGTTAATCTTTGAAATTAAAAAATTGAAAAATATAGTTACTTTTGTAAGTTCTAAATATGAATTATTTAATACCAGAATACTATTATTTGAAGTTTCTTATTTTTAGATTTGGTAAAGGAATTAAAAAAAAAATTTCAAAAATGAAAATTTTTAATTGTGATCCTGAATAAAAAATGTAATAATTTATTGTGCAATAATATTTAGAATGGATTTTTAGAGCTATTTGAGCCATGTCGCACTAATATCATTTACACCCAATTTTAGCATACTTTGATTATAGAGAAATCCATGGTGAGGCTAATCCCTTAAGAATGTTTCTCTTCTCTCTCTAATTTTTTTTTTTTTTTTGAAAAACTCATATTGCCCCTTTTGAATTTTAGAGTAGGTTCATTTAGAGTAAGGGCTTTATACCATAAAGTTAACGTCTTGGCTTTTTTATGAATTTTTAAAGAGGGTTGAAAACGGTTTTGTTTATTTTTGTTGTGTTGTGCTTGATTTTTGGTATTCAAATCACTTGCTGAAAAATAATTTATTTAATTTTTTTCTCACGTAAAATAAAATTTCATAATCTCATCTTGATATAGGAACAAATGGCAAACCATTTCACATTTGCCAAAGTAAATAAAACAATTCAACTTTACATTCTATTTTGGAATTTTATTTTTGGTTTGAAAAAAAATTAATAAATTGTTTTTAAACAAGTGGTTTTAATACTAAAAAGATATATAACCAACGAAATAAAAAATGTTGTTTTCTTTTCTGATTTACTTTAAAAATTGAGAAAAAAGTCAAAATTTTGGCTTTATGGTTTCTACCCCCTTAACTATTTTAGAGACCTGAATGAAATTCTTTATCAAAAAGTTGTTGTTTTCTGTTTTTTTATTTTGAATAGGGACAATTAATTTCCCTTTAGAGACTTTAGGTTTTTTTTAATTTTTGAAACAAACAGAAATTTTATTTAATTTTCAGTTTATTTCTTGAATTCTGGAAAAGATAGGCACTTGACAACACTTTTCGTTAGGTTTTTTTTTTTAATTTTTGAAATAAACCGAAAATCTATTTAATTTTCAGTTTATTTCAAAAATTAAAAAAAAAAAAAAACAGCTTTTCCACAATTTAAAAGAATTGGGTCAAATCTTTGATTTTTCTCTATTCTTTCAAATTCTGGAAAAGTTAGGCACTCTACGGCACTCTAAGGCATCCGGCAGACACTTAACGTTAGTTTTTACAGATTTTAAAAGAAAGGAGTAAAATCTTATGATGTACTCTATTCTTTTGAATTTTGGAAAAGAGTGGTTAGGTTTTGTTTAATTTTAGAAATTAAAAGAAAATTTCTGAAATTTTCTTTTTATTTCTGAATTTAAAAAAGCGTCGTTGAATATTTTGTTCTTAAATTAAAAAAACTCTAGAATCAAAAAAAAAAAAAAAACTAGTTACTTGATGGCACTTGACGAAACTTGACGGAACTCCTAATTTCTAAATTTTTCGTTTTAAATTTCAAGAAAGAATCATAATTTTCTTTATCATTAACCAATGACAAGATAAATATTGACTCTTTTATTTCGAATGAAATCAAAGATATTATTCTTTACTGTTATTTTCCAATTAATAACTGAAAATTTTTATTTCAATTTCCAAAATGAATAATCATTATTACTGTTACAAATCAAATTAACATAGTAAAAATTTTGTCTTGGAGTTATCTAAGGAAGTTTAATTTATTGTCTAAAAATATCATTTCTAAAGATGTTGTAAAGATCTTTGAGTTTTCTTCTTATAACAATAAATGATAAAAATATTTTGGAATTTCAACAAAAAATTTTCATTTTTTAATTTGAAAATAAGAGTAATTGTTTATTATTTTGATTTCATTGGGATTAATTATTTGATCCAAATTTTTCTATTTTCTTATGAGAATGAGCAGTACCAAAAAGTGTTGTTTTCTTTTCTGATCCACTTTAAAAATTGAGAAAAAAGTCAAAATTTTGACTTTATGGTTGCTGCACCTTAAGGTAATTTAAAATCGATCTTGCAAATCCAGTTACCTTTAAATTAGAACACGTCCAAATATTAAAATTCTGTTCATTTTGTTTGTGCCTTTAATTCAAAATTTAATCATGAAAAACAAAAAAGTTGAGTTTTTTCTTCAAAATTCAGACTTTAATTGTTCTTTTCGAAAAGAAGATTTTTGAGTTTCTTCTTCTAAAAACCAATTTTTTTTTTTGAAAGTCAAAGCAATTTAGAGAAAATGAGCTTGTTCAAAAATAAAAATTTAAAAAGTATAAAAAAGATCAATTGTGAGTTACCTTTTGCCATCTATGAAGACACTGAGTTGCATCCTTCTTTTCAAAAAGCTGTGCTGTTTTTTCCCAGTCTTTTCCCTTGTTCATTTTTACAGCTTTTGCAAGTCTGATATCCTTTAAAAACACAAAAAAATTTTTTTATTTAAAATATTTATTTGACAAAAGAAGTTTTTTTTTTTTTTTAATTTTCAGTTAAAAACAAGAGAAAATCCAAGTCACAACAAAACAAATTGGTTGTTATTATTCTTCACTATGTTGGTTGTTTCATTTTTAACTGGGCTTATTGTGATAGCAGAATACAAAGATTAAAAATCTCGAAAATTTGTTGTTGGAAATTATTCGTTACTGATTAGTTTGAAAAAAAAAAAAAAATTTGGATAAAAATTCACAATTTCCAATTTAAATTTAGATTTGTAAAGAAGAACCAACAGTTATCTCGGACATTTAAAACAAAAAATAAAATATTTTATATTTTTTTTCTTTTTAGTCTTTTTGTTATTTGAGGTTTTTTTTTTTGAAAAAAATTCAACCAAACAAACCAAGATCTTGAGTTAAATTTTTGGATTGGGGAAAATGTGGAACAAAAAAAAAAAAATCGTTACCTCGTCATTTGACCAAATCGAGCTGCTTATTTTTTTAACTTTGGCTAACTTTGGTTTTTCGGGGATTAGTTGGTTCAGCTGGGTTAATTTCTGAAGTATTTTTTTGGGTGATCTTTTATACAAACATTTTCAAAAGAACAAAAGAAAAATAAGCAAGGCAAATGAATTAAGAAGATCAAAAAAAGACAAAAAAAAAATTTTTTTTGGGAATGTTATTTAAATGCAAACCTGTTAGTCATTTTTTTATGAAAGCTCTTTTTTGTTTTGGATCTTTTTTACTTGGATTTGTCCTCAAAACAAAAAAATATTTTCCAAAATTTAAATCAAAAAAAAGAAATTCAATTCTTAAAATAAAAAAGAATGAAATCTTTGATGTCACATTCACTGATACTGTTGGTTTCCTTTCTTCGAGTAACTTTTTCATAATTTTTTTTTCGTTTGGAAATTGATTTCATTCACTTTTGTTTTACCAAAATTTCCCAGTCACTGGATTACAGACAAAGATTCAATTTTGAGGATTTGAGAATTAAGATTTTAATTTTTTTTACTTTGAAAAATCAAAATTTCCTCACATCGCTTTTTTTCAAGAATTGAGAGAAAAATCTATCCTAATTCTCTTTAAAAATGGTTAAAATATAATTGTAAACAGTTTGGTAGACAATCTTAAGGGGGCACGTTAAAAATGAATTCTTTAGAGACACTTAAAAGACTACCCATTTATTTTGGTTAAGGTTAATTCGATCATTTATCTGTCAATTTTTGTTACTATTATTTTCCAATTAATAAATGAAAATTTTTATTTCAAGTCCCCAAATATTTTACATATGGTTAGTTGAACGAACCACAAAGATCTTCACAAAACTAATTAGAAATGATATTTCTGGTGATTACTTTGGCTTCATTAGGGGACTTTTATATACAATTTTGATTGTTTTAATTTGATTTTAAGAGTATTATTTTTGGTTTTTTGTTCAATTGTCAATACCCTTTAAGAACAAACTAGTAATGTAGATTAATATTGGTTAATGAGAAAATTATTGAATTTTATCAAGTTTGGAGTCCCAAAGTACATATAACTACAGTCAGTTCGACTTTTAAAAAACAAACTTTGCAAGGAAATTTAAGGCACAGAAAAATCTCATATTATAGCACATTTTTTGGAATTTTTTTTTTTCAAAAATCAAATATTTTACTAAATTTAGAATTTTGTGCCTTGGTTTGAGATTTTTTTTTGAGCCTAAAATTTTGTTAAAAGTTTGTGCTTAAAAAATTTTTTTTTTTTACAAAATATTGATGAGTTAGCCAAAAACCCAACAACTATTATATCAGGATTACCTTTGAATAGTGATATTTTGACATTTATCATGATTTTTAAATAATTATCTCGATTTTATTGAATTTAACGATTTGTTATCTTATCGCAATACTATTAATATGGAGATTTTCTCAAATATCCCCATTTGTTAAAAATAATCACGATTTTTGAAACTTTATGGTGACTTAAACATATATATCATCCAAACTTCTTATATTTCAAGCTTCATCGATCAAAATTTAAACATTATTCAATAAAAATGAAATAATCCCAAAAAGTGATTATGTACTTTATTTTTTATTTGATGATGTAAACTAAAATTCAAAATTTTCCACACAGATAAAACGTTCCAAACATTCACAATAATACAATTTCATTCAAATTTGAGAAAATTTTGATTTTTGTAAGTTATGAAAATCATTTTTTCATCTTTTAGTTTTTGTTTTCATTTCATTGTTAGAAATACGTAATTTGTTTGTTGGAACAAAAATTTTTTTCAACCAACGATATTATGTTAAAGTCGAATTGTATAAATGGAAGAACTCATATAAAATTAGTTGGTAGTATCTAACCATTTGATCGATCAATATTCCTAATAGAATTTCAACAAATTTACTAATGTATTTTTTTGTTTTGCTCTCTCCAAAATTTTTAACACACCCTAGATTTATTTGTATTGATAATTATTTATTTATTGTTTTGTGAGTATTGTAATTTATAAACAAGTGTTAAAATTTCAATTAGTGAATGGTTCTAATTTGATATTTCTTCTTTAATTGATTAAATAAGTTTTTTTTTTTCACAAATTGAATTTTGGTGTGTTAAAAATTTTGAATTGGGGTTTACATATTAATAATTTAGCATTCAAATTGAAAGAATTATGTTTTTACTTTTCTTTCCCGGAAACTGTCTGCATTTCAATATATTTCCAATAAAGGAAAAATATTTTTCAAATTTATCTAAAATATATGATTTAATTGTTCAAAAAATAGAATAATTTGAAAATTAATAGATATTTCAAGACATTTTTTCATAAAAATATCTTTGACTTTGAGTAAAACCCAATACCCATAATCGTAATATGTATTTTTTCTCAAAATATTAATTATTTTTTCTAAAGTTATTTGGAATTTTTTCCTAAAACGGGGATTATTTTTAATAGATGTAGATTGGTTTTTAGGAATATATTTATTCATCGATTTTTTCGATTCACTTGAACTTTTGAAGAACTAATATGATTAACATTCAATAATAATATACTTTAATTTTAGACTTCTCCTTGGCCAATTCTAATCCATTAAGTATTTAATTTTTATTTCTCGAGATAATTTTTTGGAAGCTCAGCTAGTTCCAAAAGAAAATTCACATTTTTTTATTTTCAACATTTTTCAATATATTCCGAACTAATTCCTCCTTAAGATTTAAATATTTTTTGAAATTTTCCATTTAACAGTAATAAAAAAAGAATTTCAAATAAAGAACAAATTTTTTTTCGTGTGATAAAATCAAATAATTCTTGTAAATATCAACTGACCTTTTATAAAAAAAATTTTTAACAGTTTATTTTTTTGACCATGAAAAATAAATATTGTTTGGAATACAATATTTTAATTTGTTATTATTTTGTATTCTATCTATAACTCTATTTGTATCCCTTTAAATACTTACAGCCGTTCCAAGGATACCTAAAATTTTAAATAAAATAAAATTGGGTTTTCTATTCTTATTTTTGATTTTCAAAAAAATCCACAATTGGAGTTATTATATAAAAAAATTTTCAATAAATGAGCTATTATTCAAATTTTGGAAACATTAAGAAAAAAAAAATTCAATATCCCAAGAAACCAAAAAATTATCAGTCCAAAAAAACTCCAAAAAAAATATCAATATTTACTGATCTTTAAAAATTTACATTTTTTGAACAATATTTTAAAGTTCTTAATGAATCTTCAAAAATATTTTTGTAATGTTTCAAAATTTTGAATAATAGCTCATTTATTAAATTTTTTTTTTTTGAATAATATCTCTTATTTCTGATTATTTTGAAAATCGAAAATAAGAATAGAAAACCCAATTGTATTTTATTTAAAATTTTATGGTAGCCTTGTAAAGACTATATTTTAAATAAAGTTCATGAAGTTTAAAACAAAAAATAAAAATGGTTTTGATATATATATAATTTATATTCTTGTTTCGCCTTAATTCAGATTCTAATTATTCTAAAAAGTTAATTTAATATACAAAGGTAAATAAATTTATTTCTAATTGTGTCTTTTTTTGATTCATGAAAAAAAAAAAAAAATGAAAAGTATTTATTTAATGTAAATTTTTATAAAGATTTTACTTTTTTGTGAATTTTTTAAATTAAAAATTATATTATTATTAAAGGAATTCGAATCAAAATACATTGATTTATTATTATGAAAAATCAGAAAATAATTTTATTAATTTTCGAATGAATAGAAGGAATAAATAAAAACAACAAACTATCAATCTGAGAAATTTTAATTTTTTTTTTCGGATATTTTTTTTATCGATACTGAATTACCCAAAATTTTAATTTTTTTATTTATTTTATTATTGAAGAAGTGTAAATAATACTAGGGATGTCATTTAAATTAACTTGACTTGAAGATAATTTAAGCCTAAAATCATGAAGTTCACAATTATTTGAGGTAAAGTTAAACATAACCCTCCTTTTTGTTTAGAAAGCAACATCCAAAAAAAAATGAAAACGAAAAATTAAAAAAAAAAAAAAAAAAGAAAGAAATTTAAAAAGTGTTTATAAGAAGCGATTGGTAGAAAATAAAAAAAAAAAAACATAACTAATTTTTATGAAGAACCTACTCATAATCATATCTACAAAAATTTTGGTTTACTTTGATTTATTTTGAAAATTGATCATGAATATTCATTTCGGGATCTTTGTTTAAGTTGTTGTAATTTCTTATTTTTTTTTTTGATTGATTTAATTTAAACTTTTTAAAATTATTTCTTTACTTTTTCTAGTTTTTTTTTCAAGTTATTCATATTTATATGTTTCGTGATCTCAGTATTAATAAGGAATCACTTGATTTTTTCGTTTGTAACTTCTTATTTGCAATATATTTAAAATTCAGAGTGATAAAAAAGGGAAAAATTTAAATTATAAAATTATTTTTTTGTCTAAAAATCAAAAGTATAAGTTGAATATTTTTCTGAAAACTCAATTAAAGTAATAGAAAATAATTGAAAAAATTAAAAAAAAAAAGAATTGTTTTAATAATTTCATTAAATACATTTGAATTAATTCAATAAAATCCACTTTAAGGAAAAAATAAATTAAACATAAATTTTCTAAAAATAAATAAATTAACTGTTAAATATTATTCAAAAATAATAAAACAATCTTCAAACCCAAGAAAGAAATGTTTTTTTTTAATTTTGTAAAAAATTTGAAATAAATCTTTGTAAAAATTGAATTTTAAATCTAAATTAATCCAGATACAGTTAGTTCCACTTTTAAGGCACAAACATCACCGAAATTTAAGGTACAATAAAAATCTCAAATTAAGGCACAAAATTGTGATTCTGGGAAAAATAAATTGTAAAAAAATAATTACCAAATTCTGTGCCTTAATTTGAGATTTTTTTGTGCCTTAAATTCCGTTGAATGGTTGTGCCTTAAAAGTTGAACTGACTGGATTTTATAAAAATTAAAAAAGTTCGTCTTTTCAATTTTATTGTTTATTATATTTCTTGGGTTTTATAAAGTGATAAATTATAAATTTTACAACAAGAAGAAAAAATTCGATGTAAATCAAAAGCAAACTGGATGCCTGATTGTATTTATTTTAAAAAATCAATCTGGTCCAAATACAATAAAATTTTTACAATTTAATATAAAAATTCTTTTTTTTTATTTAATTTTTTTTTTATTTTTATTTTTTATTTTAAATCATCTATATCAAAGATTTATTATTATTGAAATAAAATCAATAGCTATTATCTTATAAAAATAATGGTTATTTATCTTTTCAATAAGTTTACATAAAGATCCAATTAGTTCATGATCTGTTATCATTTTTTTTAATAATACCTTTAAAGTATTAATATGTATCTTAATCATAAATTGGATTTTATTTCTGATAGCCAAGAGTTTCTTTCTGTTGAGGTAATCTTTTTTCCTTTCAAAAAATGTAAAACTAATAACTTTCTCAAACTTAGTTCTACGATTTTTTTTTTTTTTTTTTTTTTTTTTTTTTTTGGGGGGGGGGGTTAATAAATGGTTATAAAAAAGCAGAGTTTTAAAATGGTGATGAATCAACAATTTTTGAGATTGTTCACTTCCAAATTGTATCTTTTTATACTTTAAAACGTATATTTATTTCCTTTTATTTAAATACTAAAACTAGAAAAAAAAAATGTATTTGTATGAAAAAAAGTTCACAATTTTTTAAAACTGTTTTTTTTTTTGTAAAGTTTTAATTTAATAAGCCATAATAATAAGAAAAAATATCTTACTTTTTTTGAAATTTTACCAGAGTAAAATATTGTTTTTTCCAACTTTATTTGTTTTTTTTTTTCAAATTAATAATATTTTATATTTAATTATCCATCATAGGATATATATATGAATCCCAAATTATAATCAATGGTTCAAAAAATTTTTAAAATTGAATTAAAATAATTTAGAAAAAAAAATAGGACTGTTGGGGTGGAAAGTTGCCAAATATTTTTTTCAGAAAAGAATGAGGAGTTTTAATCCTTAAAACTTGAAATTTGTGTTATTTAACTAAACTTTGAAAAAAAAATGAAATTGAAAATTAATTAACAAATTTCCCTCTGGAATAGATTGAAATGACAAATACTCAATAAAATTTTTAAAAAATATCAAAAAATCTTTTTTTTTCAAGTTATTTTTTATCTTATCCTCCTGGAAAATTTTTAATCTTCAAAAAAAAAATTTTCGAAGATAATTATTCAATATTTATATATCTTAGAATCATTTCTTAACAATTCAAAAAAAAAAAAATTGATTTAATATTCAGTTATTGGGATGTGATATAACATAAAATTGATATCAAAGTTTATAAAAAATTCAAGTCTGATAATTTTTTTTTTTGAAATACTTATAAATTTGAAAATAATTCAAAAAAAATTTGATTCAATTTCCATCAAAGTCATTCTTCTAACATTTAGTTTAGAAAAAAGTTCTTAACAAAAATATTTTGAATATCAACAAATTTTACAAAGTTTATTAATATTTAAATCAAAAAAAAACACTCCACATCAGCCAAAACCTTATGCAAAAAGTGATTTCTCAATAATTAAAGTTTTTTTTTCTAAATTTGTCATTTTCTCGTAAATTATAAAACTTTTCTGATGGACCTCTCTATGGAGATGTTTTTTTCGTCAACAAACCTGGGGTTTCTAATCGCAAAAAATTGTGTTTAATGAAAAAATTAAAATTTTTGTAATTGTTTTCGTTTTTTTATTTCTGAAAATTATTTTCGATTTTTGAATTTCTGTTTTGACCCAAACATTTTTATTCTATTAATATATTGTTTTTTTTTTTTATTTATTAGAAAAATCAGGTTGG
This sequence comes from Anaeramoeba flamelloides, assembly GCA_027625915.1. Classification (NCBI taxonomy): domain Eukaryota; family Anaeramoebidae; genus Anaeramoeba; species Anaeramoeba flamelloides. The sequence continues at coordinate 2,944,315 of JANTQA010000063.1, forward strand.
TTGAAAAAAAATCTCTACAGTCGGTACATCAAAAAAGTTTTATAATTTACGAGAAAATGATAATTTTAGTATAAAACAAAATTTAAAATATCAAGATATCATTTTTGCACCGAATAAAAGGTGAAAAAATATTCACACTAGAAAATTAAAAAACACATTCAAACTTTTTTTTTGAATTTATCTGTATTGGTAAAGTGAACTCTTATTTACTCTCGGTAGTCCATTCTCGGAAGTCCAATTTTTATTTTCAAATTGAATTATTTAGTTGGTTAATATTTCGGTTATTGGGGTTTCTAAAATTAAACTTTTCTAATAGAACCGAATCAATTTTGACCACAAATATTACTTTGAATAATTTCCTAATTTTTTTTTTTGATCTAACAATTTATTTGATGCGAAGTTTTTTGAAAAAAAAAATTCTTATCATTACAGTGATTATCCAAACAATTAATCCTTTAAACTAATATTTTTCCATATTTTTCAAAGAAACGTAAAGTCAACTTTACAAAACCTCAAAAAGAAATGATAAATTTTGTAACTTATTTCTGTTAAAAATGGGGTTTGAAAATTTTAATTCTTAGCACCCGATTGAGTGTGTTGATGTAATAAAAATAAATGGGAAAATTTCACAAAATATTTAAATTTAATAAAATCATATTTTTACTTAATTTATCCATTTGATTTCATTTGGATAAACTCTGTTTTAATTATTAACTTTGAAAAAAATTCAGTCTGAGTGCGGAACTTGAGTACTTATGATTAAATTTCAACAAAGGAAAAAAAATTAAAATTCGAGATCAAAAATAAAAAAAAGTTGATAAAAAATTTGAAATACAAATTTTATTTCTGTACAAATTCTCCAACAAAAAGACACCATTTGTGAATCTAGTGAGTGTTGAAAAAAAGTCCCAAGAACATTCCAATTATAAAATACTGCATCTTTTTGTTCTTTTTTTAATGCTTTTGGTTTTTCGGATTTCTTGAACAAGTCTATTGAAGGACTCGTCAACATTTATTCTATCTTTAGCAGATGTTTCAAAAAAAGCTGCACCATGTGAATTTGAAAAATCTTTTCCTTCTTGAACAGAAATCTTTCGTTTTCTTTTCAAATCGATTTTGTTTCCAATAATTACAACTGCACGATTATTTTTGTCCTTCGCTTTTTTAATTTGTTTTAAGACCTCAGGTAGCTGTTCAAAAGACTCACGGCTATTGACAGAATACATAATCAGAAATCCCTCTCCTGAATTGATGAATTGATCGCGCATCGCGCTAAAATACTCACTCCCAGCTGTATCCAAAATCTCTAAGAAGCAGGGATTATTATCCACTTGTATTTCCTTTCGATAGGACTCTTCAATTGTTGGATCTATTGTTTTTCGGTTTTCAAATTGTGTATTAGGTTTTGAGAAGAGAAAAAGTTAACTGAAATTTGAGAAATTCCTGAAAAAGAAAATGGGGCTAATTAGTATACCATAAGTCATGAGAAAATAATTTTGAAGAAATTGGATTATTAAAGCAGATTTCCCAACACCTCCTGACCCAAGAACAACAACTTTGTGAATATGTTCCATTTTCAATTAATATGTAAAAACTTGTAGAGTAAGTAAAAAAAAATAAAATCACAAATTGTTTTTTGCCTTTTGTCATCACTATTTTTAACTTTTTTCTTTCAAAAAATGTCTCTTTTTTAAACACAATTATTTAATTAATCACTGGGCCCATAAAAGTTATTATTTTCATTGCTATTATTTGAATTAGAAATAGGAAAAATTTTTCACTTCATTTTGGATTACCTTTTTCCCAGAGAGTTTTTAAACCAAGACCCACTTCTTTGAAAACTCTGTTTCTAAAAGAAAAATATCGAAAAGGAAGTAAAAATATGATCACCTTTAATTTTTCAAATATTACTAGTATCACAGAATATTGACTTGAAAGATAAAAAAAGATATTAGATCAATTTGAAAACTGAAAAATTGGTTTTTACAGTCATTCGCTTTCAGAAAACGAAATAAAAATAAAAATATAAAAAATAACTATTTTCGAATTACTAAATCAGATTTTATCAACCTTTTTTCCTCAAAAACAAAGGAAAATATGATTAAAATCTTCAAATCAAAAAGGTTATTTATTTTAGAGTTTGCCTTATTCTCTAAAAATTTTCTTTCTTATTTTTGGGGTTTAGAGATTTTTGATTGGACGAATTGTTGGAAATTCATTTTGTCAATTTCTTTTTGATTCAAGATCGCGAAAAATAAAAAGAAACACTTTTTGGATTTACCAACACAAAGTTAAAAATCGAAAACTAATTAAAGATTCAAAAGTACACCCACTTTCCCCACAATATGTTATTTTGGAGATCTCAAATTGTTGAGTTTGTGAAACAAAAATTTTTTAAGAGTTTTTTATAAATCCAATTCAAAAAAATGAAATAATTTGAAAATTGAGAAAATTCTGTTTTAATAATTTAAAGAAAAAAATAATTAACCTCAAAAACACCTTTTGAATATTTTTTCTTGATTTAAAAAGAACTGGATTTCACCGAATTGTTATTTTATTAAGAGAACATTTCCTCAAAAAGTAATGTATTAATTTTTCAACTTTTTTTACCAAATCCAAAATATTCCTAAAAATTATAAAACTTTTTTAGACACCATAATGTGAGAGGATTATTGACAAAAGATCTATGATTTCAAGTTCTCGAAAAATCTAAGTTTTCTCTTTGTAAAAATTCAATTTAAGAAACAAATAAAAGTTATTGGGAATGCTCAAGAAACTGAAAATGAAAAATTATTATTATGAAAGCTAACCACAAACAAACCCAAACCTTTTTGATTCTTTCATTAAATGAATTTTTTAGAATCAAAAACCTTAGATTTTTAGAGAACTTGAAACGTTAAATGGTTTGACAATAATCCTCTCGCATTATGGTGTCTAAAAAAGTTTTATAATTTTTAGGAATATTATAAATTTGGTAAAAAAAGTGAAAAAATTAAGGCACTACTTTTTTATATTTGCAGTTGTAAAAAAACACAGATAAAAAAAAAAAGAATTACGAGTCAAAAATAGTTAAATTCTAAATAAAATTTTTAGCTTAAAGAATATCTTACTCTTTAGAATATTAGAAATAAATCATTCCTTCTTAAATTCTTATTTTGGTAATTAGTGTCTTTATGGAAAAATCAAAGATAAAAAGTAGGTTATAATTGAAATAAAATCAGATTATTTTCCCATTTTTGAAATATTACAAAAGAATACCTTTTAGTAATATAGAACTATTTGGTTAATGCCATTCATTAAAAAACATAATTATTTTTGCAAAAAAAAAAAAACCAAAGGATTTTCAATAACAATCTGCATTTCGAGTCATATTTAAAGGTTAAGCCATTAACATAATAACTTCAAAGTTGAAAAAAATATTTTTTAAATTTGTTTTAAAAAATAGATATTAACATAAATAATTCGATTTTTTTTAAAAAAGTAAATAATTCAAAGAGAGAGTTTTTAAAAATACTTTTCATATGTTGAAAATACAAAATTATTTGAAGAGAAATATAAGTTATCATTCTTTAGATTTTTTAGGTAGTCTGTTCCACTTTTAAGGCACAACCTTTCAACGGAATTTAAGGTACAAAAAAATCTCAAATTAAGGAATAAATTACAGAATTTTTTTTTTACAAATGATTTTACTAGAATGGTAATTTTGTGCCTTAATTTGATATTTTTATTTTACCTTAATTTCCCAACAAAATTTGTATCTTAAAAGTGAAACCCGCTGTATTAAAAAGCCTAATAAGTTATGGTTCAATAATATTTAAAATAGATTTATGTGTTTACTAATAATTTAAATAATAATTTGATTATAGAATATCGAAAAATTACTTCGGGCATAGTTGGACAATTAAAGTGCTCTAGAGTACCTTATTTAAAATTTTTGAAAAGAAAACACAATTTAAGAAAATTTTATTTTATTTCATCAAGTCAAACAAACAAAAAAAAAAAACTTTGGTTTTTTAAGGTTTTATTTTTTCTTCTAGAATACATTCACATTCTTATAATTCAATTTTTTTTTTTAAAAATAACCACTTTATTCATTAATTCTTGTTTTTATCTCGAAATTCTATGGGCATTCAAAACAACAATTAAAGAAAAACAAACTTCAAGTACGTATATTTTCCAGAATTCAAAAGGATCGAGATAAATTAAAGATTTTACTCAATGATTCTGAATTCTAGAACAATAAACTGTGTTTTTTTAGTTCAAGAAATAAAAAGTAAATTTCTATATTTACATTTCATTTTGATAATTAAAAAAAAAAAAAAAAAGTTGTTTTTTAATATTCCTTTTGTTTCGAAAATCTATTAATTATCAAATCAAAATAACAATCTAAAAAAAAATAAAGACACTTTTCCAGAATTCACAAGAATAGAGTAAAACCATAAATTGGAAAATTTTTTTATTTAAATTTCGTAAAGTATCAAGGAAAAAACACTAAAAAAAATTATAATATCTTCAAAAATAAAAAAATAATAATATTATTAATTAGTGATTTTTTTAGAAAGAGACAAGAATTTTCAAAAAACCAAAAAATCTTTAATATTTGCCAAGTAACCAAAATTTTAAATAGCACCAAAAAAACAAAATAAGTAAAAATCTACACACTATTGGTAATATGATTTTTTTCTAACAATTCCATATTATCATCTGAATATGATCAAATCTTGATAATTATGTAACAAAGATATCTTACAAGTAATATTTTTCTTATATATTGAAAATTTATAGAAAATAGAATTAATTTAATATATTAGAAATACAAACTAATTATTTTATGGTTTTTAATCAAATAATTACAGATTAACTCTGGTAAAATCAAAATTTTTACAGATTTTATTTTTGTTGATTCTATTTTTGGATGGATTTTTTTAACTTTTTATTTATTCTGAATAGAAAAAAAATAAAATTATTTTAAAAATCATAAAATATAAAAAATAATTGATTTGTAATTGTACAATTAATTAACAATCAAAGTTTTTAATTTAATAATTAATGTTAACATTCACAAGTTGTTTGGAACATAAACTATTGTTTAAAAAATTCGATTCACTTTATAATGATAATAAAAGTTGTTTTGAGGGATTATTCCAGTATTATTACCACGAAAATATTTTCACTTTTTTGGCATAAGAACCATTTTTTCTAATTTTGTAAAATTTTGTTTTCCTTTTTTTTTTTGGACTAGATCCTTTTTTTTGAAAAAACTTTTTTTTTTTTTTTCAAAATTTTTTTTTTTTTTTTTATTTTACTTTTTTTTTTTTCTTTATGGTTTTTTTTTCAGTCAAGATCACATAAGAAAAAAAAAAGATCTTGGAAAATAAAAATAATCACGAAGAAAATTAAGACCGTGTAATGCCTTTTAAAATGGATTGGATTGTTAGCAAGTAATCTTCTTGTTTACTTTTTTTCAGTGGAATTTCAGTAATTAAAAATATGTAATGCTTATTTCCAAAAATTATGACTCATATTTTTTTTAGTTTTCAGTTTTATTTTTTTTTAATATTTAAAATATTACTTTTTTATATATTTAGAAAGATTTAAATTTCATTACAAAATCGGATTTAATTATTTGTTGTTCTTGAATATTAAAGGAATATTTTTTTTTTTTTCAATTAAAATTTCAGGTGAGTCACAATTTTTGAAATGGTGTTTAGTATAATTTTGAACAATAAAATCATCTAATAAAGCCCACAAATAACTTTAGGTTATAGATAAGGTATATCTAAATTTAATGATTATTTTTAAGTACAAGAATTTCATTATCCAAATTGTTTTTTCTTAATTTATTATTATAATTTGAGGTTTCCCAGTCTTTTTTTTATAAAATATCTAGTCCAAGACACTAAATCAAATATGTGACTCAAAAAAAGTACCCAGTGGGTATATAAAACAAAAATGAATTCATTTGACTAAGTTTTGTTCCATAATACTTCTCTTCATATTCAGTTTTATTCTATTTTAACCCCCTTTCTTTACAATAAACGCCAGATCATATCAGAACAAGTTCAGTTTGTTTAAGATCCAATCATGAACCAGTTTAAAAATTCCTATAATTGTACTTCATTCATTTTACAAAACCCCAACCACTTTAAAGAAATCAAAAAGGGAAGGAAACCTAACAAATTTATGAGGGTGAATGTGGTTTAAGTAACAAGTCTCTAAAAATCAAAAAATTTGAGTTTGAAGGATTTAAAACTAATGATCTTCAAAATTTCTTGCCTACCAACACAACTAGGAATCATATTTAGTAATTCTATAAAAAAGTGCTCCCTTAATTATTTAAAAAACATTTTTTCTCTTTTTGCAATATGCTGAATTTACAAGCAATTTTTGGAACGAGGAATATTTCAATTTATAAGCAATATTCAAGACGATTAAAAACAGGTCTACTCACAAAAACTGATTTTAAGAGGATTTTGAAAGTATACAATGAACTGTTTGAAAATCCTGAGCCTTCTGGATCTGAAAAACAGACTTCAAAAATTCTTATTAATTATTTGAGAAATCACACCAATCCAAACCGCCTTTTAACAAATGTTGGTGGGTATGGTGTTATTGCAGATTATTCTTTTGGTGAAAAATCAAACAACACTGTTTTACTAAGGGCGGACATGGATGCAGTCCCTGTGCCAAAGCATGGGAAGCTATATTCTCATCAATGTGGACATAATGGGCATATGTCTATCCTGTTGGGTGTAGCGGAGTTATTAAAAAAAAAAAAAGAGCAAGCACAAAGAAAGTCAAAAGAATCGGTAGACAATAATTTAAACGGAAGAGTTATACTTTTGTTTCAGCCCTCTGAAGAAAATGGACAAGGCGCCTATAAAATGATCAATGATCCAAAGTTTCTTGATTTAAACCTGAAAAAAGAAAATACTAAATGCTTTGCTTTACATAACATACCCAACTATCCCCAAGGATCTGTTATACTGACTTCAACAAAGATCTTTTCTTGTGCTTCGGTTGGGACAAAAGTCAGTTGCCAAGGGGAAACGAGTCACGCTTCCATCCCCAACGAAGGGAAAAATCCCTATGATGTACTCATCCCATTTTGCAGCTACGTTTCCAATCTGCCTCGGCAGATAGCTGGTTTCCAAAGAGCTTTAGTAACACCAGTCAACTTAACAATTGGCAAAGAATGGAATTACGGCACCTCACCAGGCGATGGTGAATTTAATTTCACTTTAAGGTCCACAAGTAATGAAGTCATGAACGAGATGAAAAATGCCATCTTAAATTATCCTTTTGATCAGAATTACCAAATAGGCATCAAATTTAATGACGATTTCCCTGCCTCAGAAAATGATCCAAGCTCTAAAAAAATTATAATTGATTCTGCACAGCAGCTAAATTATCAATTAATTGAAAGAAAAACCGCTTTCCCTTGGTCAGAAGATTTCTCTCATTTCCTATTGACCTTTAAAGGTGCCATTTTTGGATTAGGATCAGGGTTGAACAATTCCCAACTGCATACACACAATTACCAATTCCCAGAAGAGATCATTCCTTATGGTATTAATGTATTTTCAAATATTATCGAAAACATTTTAAGCCAAAATTAAAGAATAAGGTGTCTGTATGATATTATTCCAAGAAAAAATAATAATAAAGTGAGCAGCACAGGCCATAGATTTTTTCCAACCGCCCATCCGTCTCTAAAGTCCGAAGCCCAAAAATTAATAATGCTTTTCGTTTTTTTTTTCACATTTTTTTAAAATTTTCTGGCAAATTGGTACAGAATTTAAAAACTTGAAAAAAACTCTGTTTTTTTAATATTTTTTTCAACAAGATAAAAAAAATTCCATACATTTCTGAATGCTGATTTTATAAAAAAAAAATATGATTTTCTTTTTTATTTTAATAAATGGTGCAGTTTATACCCGAAGAAAAAAATTGAGCTTAATTTACTACTAACCTAACCTTCTCAAGAATAGGAATTGTCATTTTATCCAAGATTCTAAAATTTATTATTTTTAAAAAAAAGTAAACAACCAAAACAGTTAAAAATTGAGTTGTCCAATAAAATCTTAATTAAAAAAATATCTCTTTTACAAAAAAAAAAAAAATTATTTTAAAGCCTGATTATATAATCTCTTTCAACAGATGATTTCATTTGCTAAAGGTATTAACGCTAATGGAGATTTTTCTAAAATTAAAGTGTCTTACAATTGAAGATAAATGATATTAGTGCTAAATAGTTCGAAGGGTTATAAAAAAACTATTATTAATAATATTGAATATAAAATTATTACATTTTTTACTAACGATCACTATATAAACTTTTTTTTTATATTTTTATAATTTATTTTTTCATTTATAAAGAGTTTTACAATAATATATTAATTCTGGTATTATATAAAATTATTTAGACTTAGAACTTCCAAAAGTAACAATTTTTTTTTTAATTTTTTACAATTTCAAGTTTTATTCAATAATTCCCAGTGTTAAAAATCAAAGAATAATTATTTTAGTTGACTTTCTCTGAAAATTTTCGTATTTTAAAAATATTTCCAATAAGCGAAGCTAATAGCAAAAAAACATTTATCACAAGACAAACCATAAAGATGAAATCAATAAAAGTAAATTAAAATATTATGAATTTCATAAAAAACAATTTGATTTTGAAATTTCAATTATCTTTGAAAAAAATTTCATTTTAGTTATTTTTAATGAAATGTAGAGAAACATCACTCAAAATTATTCAAAATTTATGAAATTCTTTTTCAATAAAAGTAAAAAAAAACATGATCACAATTATTGGAACTTTCTAAAGACTTAACACCCTATAATGAACTAACTTTGATCAAATCTAAAATAAAAGATTTAAAATGATATTGATGCGCTAAAATAATTTATTTTATTATTTGGAAATAATCCAGATTTGGATTATAATACAATCAAAATTGGACAAAGATAAAGTATTTATATTATCGTATTTTTTCTGATATCGGTAAAATATGATAATTATTAATTTTTACTTTTTTTTTTTTTTTAATTTATTAACCGAAAAAAATTATTACAATAATAGTTATTAAAAACTCAACACATTGATTTATTAATAACAACTATCAAATAGCGTTGTTAATTTTCTGAAATAAATAAAAAATAAATAAAAAACATATAATCATTATATTCTTTATTTTTTTCTCGATAAAATTACAATAAATATTCAAACAATAGAAAAATTAAATTTAGTTCTATAAACTAAAATTACAATTTTCATATGAATATTTTTCTAAAAATTCAATTCAGACAATAGAAAATAATTGAACAAACAAAAAAAAAAAGAAGAATAATTTCATTTTTAACAGTTGAATTCAATTAATAAATACATTTTAAAATTAAAAAATAATCAACATGGAATATATTAGAAAAAAATAAAATACAACTTTTAAAGATTATCTAAAGATAAATAAAATCCCCAAAACCAGGAATTCTATATATATATATATATATTGTTTGTAAAAATTTGAAAGAAATCTTTTTGAAATTTGAATTTATTAATCAAAATTTATACAGATATTGGAAAATTAATTTTTGGTCTTTTTCCTAGTATTTAATAATATTGTTATTACATGTCAAATTATAAAAAGTCAAAAATCAAAAAATAGTTAAAATAAAAAAAAAATCAGATATTTTTATTAATGGAAGAAGTGTAAAATATTTGACAAATGTCCCTTTACTAAGATTTCATCAAAAATAATTTAAGCGTAAAATCATAGATTTCACGATTTTTCAAGAGAAAGAGCATGCCCTAATTTTTTTTTATTTATATGAAAAGAAAAAGTAAAAAATTGAAAAGAAAAAAGGAAAAAAAAAAAAAAAAAACAGAATTAAAAAAAGTAATTTAAAAAGGGTTTATACAAATTTATTGGTAAAAAATCAAAAAAAAAAAAAAAAAAAAAAAAAAAAAATGCTGTCTTTAATTAAGAACTCCCTAAGTCACATCTACAATAATTATTGTTGATATAATGATTTGATAATTTATCATGAATGTAAATTTGGGTATCATTATTTAATTGTTGTAATTTAACTTTTTTTTTTATTGATCTTATTTGCATTAAACCAATTTTCATATTTTTTGCCTTAGCTCATTCTTTTTTTTTTTTTCAAGTCACTCAGACTTTTGTGTCTCAGTGTTACATAATTATCAAGTAGTAATTTTATATTTTCCCTTTATAAACTCTTCTTCGCAATATAAAGAAAATTCAGCCAGGGGTAAAATGAAAAAAAATCAAAAAATCAAATATTAATCTGATCCCAACTATTGTACAAAAAATCTAAAATTTAAAAAAAATTCTGTTGAAACAATTTCCAAATTTTGTGCTTTAATTTGAAATTTTTTTGTGCCTAAAATTTTGTTAAAAGTTTGTGCCTTAAAAGTGGAACTGACTGCAAATTGTTTTTTTTTTTGTTATTAGAAACCTCTGGTTTGTAAACAAGAAATCTTCCCCGTTGTGGCACATAGGAAAAGTTTTATAGTTTTTGGAAAAATTGAAAAATTTAGTAAAAAAACTTAATATATTAATACATCACTTTTACACATGTGTATATGAAAAAAAAAATAAAAACTTTCAATTTTTTGATTTTTAAATTTTGGGACATTTTTTTTTGTTGGTCTTAGAATAAATTTGTAATAGAACTTTTACTTTAATTTTAGAACTTTTTCTTTGACTGTTGAGTTTTTTTTTCTTCTTTGAAAAAAAAAAAAAAATATCTAAAAATGAAAAAATCACCTAAAGTACCTCATAAAAGAATAATTAAGAAAAAGATCATAGATTAAAATAAATTTAAGTTTTTCAAGAAGCAAAAATTTAGGAAACAATAACTTTAGAAGATCTTTCAATGATTGTATCAAAAACTTTTTGAATTGCTTTATTTCTTTTACTATCTCTTTTTTTTTTTTTTTTCCTATTTTTCATAATTTAGTCAATTGTTTTTATTTCTTTTTCTTTTATTCTTACTCTTTTCTTTTCCCTCTATTTTTGATGGTGGTGTTTATCTTTTATCGAATGAAAAAATCTAAAAAAATAAAAGTCTTTGAAATTTCTCTAAATTTACTTTTCATTTTTAGTAAATTTTCCTTTATTTTTCATACATTTTTCATTAAATTCCAAAAAATTTCAAAAAATATTCCAGTAGTTTATTTATGCAACCCAGATGGATTAATTCAATTCTATTTCAATAATCACAATTAAAAAAAAAATAATTAAATTACAAATAAATTTCAATTTTTTTTATTATAGATCTTATTAAATAATATCCTTAAGGACTACGTTTTTAGGTGAAAACAGTGAAATAATGTATAAAATCACCCTTGAATAAGTTATGTAATCCAAGTAATATTTATCCAAGTAGAATTTCTTTTCGAAAAAAAGTGAAATTTTCACCATCTCAACAATTTTCACAATTTTTACCTTGTTAGATCATGCCAAATTTTGATTTTAATATTTTAGAATTTCCATTTCAACTTTCGTAACTCACACTATTTTCTAGAGCTGTTCTACATCTTTTTTAAATGTGTTTTTACAAGTTTGAAAGGTTCCAAAATTTGAAATGCACTTGAAAATCCCCAAAAGCCATTTTTTGGAATTATTTTTTTTGTTATTTTCAATTTTCCTTTTCATTGAATAACAAAGAAAAATAGTCTTCGTGAAAAGGTAAAGATGACAAAAAATGTTTTTTTTTTTTTTTTGTCCAATTTCTTCTATGTGAAAATTTTTTTTGAGAAGTGAAAGTGAAATAACACAACTACTCAAACCCCCCAAGGGTGGGAACGTAGTCCTTAAAGTCGTATCTTTTATATACTCATACCTAAGAGAATTCGTTGAATGATTTCAGTTCAGATTTCAATGACAAAAGTGGCCAAACTCCCGAATCACTCTGTGGTGTCATTTTGAGGCGATTTTGGCCATTTGAAAAATAATGGAAAGAAAGAAATCATGTTTGAAAATTGAATTAGCTATCCAATAGTTTTTACAACTCATCCAAAAGCTATTCTTCATTTCAAACGAAATCTCTTTGTGTGAACATTGTTGAAATATTTGTAAAATAATACGAAATGAGAGAGAGCTACAAAAATAACAATAATAACGGGTGCTTCGCTAAAAACCTAAAACGTTTTTATTAAGCTAAAGGTTTGGGAAATTTTATTTAGTTTGGGGGTTATGTTTTAACTTTCTTTTTGTCTATTAATTTTTTTTTCAAACAACCCAACGAATAATGGATCGAATGTAATGATCTAATTGCGAATTAAAAGCAATGGGTTTTAGTTGCGTTGCAAATTTAAAGGTGTTTTCAAAAATGTTGTTTGCTTTAATTATTTTTTTGGTTTTGGAAATCCTTAAAAAAGGTTGTAAATTCTTCGATTGACTCAAAAATTTCGTTACAAAGCGAAATTATTGCCCAACTTTTTTTTAAAGGTGTGATCGCCCAAACAATTTTATTCATCTGCTTTGCTCGGTATATTTCACACGCTGTGCCCATTGAAGCCTCGGGTATAAATGCAATGGTAATATCGGATGCACCTGCCTTCTCGATGTTGCCTAAAAAAGTCTCGCTGATGCTGAGATTTTCTTTTGGGTCATACGCTTCCCATGGATCGTAAACTGAGGCAGTTGGATCATTTTCTTCGATGATTTTGGTCAAGACAGATCGGTAGTTTTGATTACAAACTTTGCCTTCGAGGTTGTTTTTTTGCATTACCCCTGCAATAAAATATTTTGTTGCCTGATTTGTCATTTTGGAAATTTGTGGATATTAGCTAATTAAAAGTGATAAAAAATGAAGAATTCTTTGATGATTTAATTTTTGAGAATCTGTCAACCTTTAACCCAAAGAGTTGGTATAGTTGTTCAAATAGAATTCCTTAAGGGACGAGTAACTCTTATTTATTTTTTTTCTCAAAGGTAATAGAGTATTTCATTATAAGGATTCAATTAAACCGGATAGAAAACTTTATTTATCAACTTTAGAGAAATGAGTAATCATTTTTAAAAGATTTCTTTTTTTAAAATTGAATTTTTCAGTAAAAAGCTCATAGATCTTATTGTGTGTGGATGTTTGGATCAAGAAATAAAAAAAAAGAAAGAAAAAAATTTAATTTTGAAGAAATCTCACTTTGAGTAATTTCTGAGAGTCTTTATGAACCGATAACCTTGAAAATTTAATCTTATTTTAAAAAATATCATAAAAATAAATCAATTATTGTATCCTTGAAGATCAAAAAAATTTAAACATTTATTTTATTCACAAATATTATTATTAAATTTCTTGAAATCTATAAGATTGTCAATATACTTTTTCAAATATCAAGAGTATAAATAAGTAATTTTTTGTCTTAAAATCAGTTCTTTGATAATATCTAGTATTTTTTTTTTTAATTAGAATTATTTATTTAAATTAGTTTTATTTCTTTGAAAATAAAATAAAAAATTGAGAAATAATTGTAAAGGATATTTATCCATTAAATCTTTGGGTTGTTAATTGCTTACTGAAATAATTAAGATTGGGTTATTAATTATTGATTATAAATAATCAAATTGAAAAGTATTCCTTTAGATTACAAGTTGAATTTTCCAGGTTTTAAAAAAGTATTTCGGGAGAATTTTTAATTGGATTGTTTGGTTCTTGATCTCAGATTTTTATCATTAAATCCCAAGAAAAAATTGATTTGGTCTTTTCTTTGAATCAAAAAATTATATTTTTACAAGTTTAAAATAATTATTGTATTTTTTTTTGAGATTAAGTAGATTTTTTAAACTTAGATATTTTACAACTTAGTGGTTTCATTTTTAAAGTATATTTTTGTTCATTTCCTTAACAAGAAATAAGATTTCAATCTTTTTTTAAAGAAAATAATTTTTTTTTAAATAATTCAGAAATATGTTGAATTTTAAACTTTTTAAAAATGAGCAAATGGATCAGACCTTTTAAAAACTATAATTCATTTCGGAAAATTGTATTAAAAGTAAGTTCTCTATTGTAGTTATCAGATTTTTACTTTGTTTTTCAATTTCAAGATATGGTAAAAATTTTTTTAATTTGCTAGTAAATTTACTTGAAGATTTGTTCTAGTTTACTAGTCACTTAAGGAAGTAAGTACATTTTACCATTTTGAAAAATTTTAATTGTGGTAACATTACTGGAAAAATATTTTTTGAGTGTCACCAGATATTGAAACTTTGAAACAAAAACACCATCCACTAGTCTATTTGTGAATGGAATCAAAGTAATTCAGAGTTGAATCTTAAATTTTTCAATTTTTTGAACATTTTTTTTTGATTCAATTTTTGGTTTTATTAAATTTGGTTTTGGATCTAGAGATGTGTTTATACGAACGATTGAAATTAATCAAATAGTAAACCAAAAAAATATACCCCAAAATGTGTATATTTGAAACAAATATTTTCTTTTAGAAGACTAAACACGAAAGATTAACATTCCAAATAAATTTGTTGAAATCAAGAATGAAAAAAAAAAAATCGATAAAAGCCTATTTTCGAAGATTGGTTTTCTTTATCTTCTTAGTTTGTATGAATACAAACTATTTTTTTCCTCGAATTTCTCCCCCCATTACTATTTATTTTTATTTTACAAATACCTTTTGTGACAAATTTACTTTAAAAATTTTTTTTTGAAATATTTTTATCAAACAAAGCCAAAATAAAGAATACTATTTCAAAAATTAAAAAAAAGGAGTTGAATTCTTGGAATCAAAAAACAGTTACAAAAGATTCAAATCAAAATAATTGAAAAATTCAATAACAAATTTCAATCAGATTCAGAATATTTTTGGGTTCTCATTCTAATGGAAAATAAATAATTATAAAATCAAACGAATTTGTACAATAAACCCGTATTCTCAAGAAGAATTAAAAAAATCTCTGATTTTCTGAACTAAAACTAGAATTAGATGACATTAATAAAAATAGGATTTTTAAATTCATTTTGGAAATTCTTTCGAAATAAACAGTAATTTGTTTATCAAAAATTTTCTAAATAAAATTATTTTTATAAAGAATTAAAAATAAAACCAAATAAAGAATAAGTAATTGTGTAAAATGTTATAGATAAGATCCAGTAATAAATTATTTTTATTTATTTTTTTTTGATCAATTATTTCATTTTTTTAGATTTTACGTTTTTTTATTGGTATTAAACTATCTTAAACTAGGGTATATTCCACTCTGGTATTTATGAAAATATCAATGTATTTGGCTATTGAAATGATTTGAAGAATTCAGTTTTACATAAATGGTGGCACTCAAAAAAAGAAAAATGTACTTACCCCCTTAAATGAACTTTTACTTGAAAAAACAAAATCTCCAGTATAATCCCTCTTTTAACTTTAATAGAGATCAAACTTGAAGCAAAAAGATCGTAAAATTCAGGTTTCTTTCAAGGGATAATCAAAGGAAAGATTAGTGATATAAGTAAAAGGTAGAAAATTGTGACCAAAAAAAAACTCAAATATTGAAAAAATTAAAAACACAACTTTAGAGTTTTGAAAAGATTCTTTTTTTTTGAAAGGGGCAAAATGGTAATCATACGAGAGATCAGATAAGATCAGATCAGACAAAAATAATAAAATATAAAAACTCAAAATGCAATTCTTGTCAATGTCTTGGAACAAATTTAATTTCCATGAATTTTGATTCCTCTTTTTGTGGTAATTTCTTCTTGAATTAAAAATTCTGCCACGGGCTCACGCTGGTCACCTGAGAGCTGAATGACTTCTCCAAGCCTTTCATCATTTACAATTGATCCGTTACAACAAAATTTCTTACGCATTTCTTTCAGCATCATTTTCAGGTCAAATTCTGAACTTAAATTCTCAATCGTTGTAATTTTCTTCTTTCCTCGTCTCGTCTTGACACGAAGGTGAATTGGTTGAAAAACACTGGTTTTTGTTTTCTTTGTTTCTGTATCTTGATCTACATCTTCGAAGGGATCATAGGTTTCAAGATTTTGGATATCAGTCATTAACTGAGCATTTGGAAATTTTTTTTTTTTATTTTTTTGATTTTTTGATTTTGTTTTTTATGATTGTTTGTAAGGAGGCAGATTTGTGTTGTTTAGAATTTGTTAAAGAAAAAAAAAGAGATTTGAGGCTTAGCGTTTCGTTTTTTGATATAGAAAAGAAATAAAGTTCTTGATAACTGTAAAAGTTAATCAAGTTTTGAATCTTGTTTTGATGTGTGTTGGTTATTTGAAAAAAAAAAAGAAACAAAGAATCCTTTTTGAAATGAAAAGGAACTAGAAATTTAATCAATAAAGTATTTTGTAGGTTAAAAAGTTGAAAACAAGGAAAGTTAATTACCTTTTTAGAAAGTAAAATTTGGAAGTTTTTTAAAATAAAAAAAATGAAATAAGGTTTGTGGATATACCCTTTTTGATTTCAAAAAATTCTTCGATGTATAGAAAGCTGATTTTGGGAAGTTGGAATTTTATTAGGACTTGTTTTTTCTTCTGAATGGTGTTTGAATTGTAAATGGGTAAAATATTTTCACTTCCTTTTTAGATTGATCTTTTTTAAAAAATAGAGTTCTCAAAGAAGAGTTGGTAATTTGATCTCTATTTTAAAAAGGAAGTCGAAAATGGAGTGAAAATTGTCCATTTCGAATTCAAATACCATGATGATACCATTTATTATTCGAAAAAAAATGTTTAAAAAGAAACATACTCATTAACAGATCTTTTGTTGGAACAGATTTGGGAAAAGGAACTCTTTTAAAAAGAACACTCATCTCTCTAAAGTTAATTAATAAAGTTGTTTATCTGGTTTAATTGTACACCCTTATCTAATAGTTACATTATTATCTTTAGCGATAAAAATAAATAACAGTTTCTAGTTTCTGAACTTTTTTAGTTCATTTTCCATTTTTTAATATTCTTTGTCGACCAACTTGCAAAACCTTTTTTTTTTTCCAACAAAAGTCTAGTATTGTTTTCAACTTATTTTTAAGTTTTCTTGATTTTTAGACCAACAAAATTCTTTCTTCAAAACTCATAAATATCATTAAAAAAAACTATAAATGTGAACAAAAAAGTTAATAAAAATTTATGTTAATTTATCATTATTTTGAACAAGAGTTACATTTTCATCATGGACGAAAAGGGATTAAATCTAAAAGTTATTTTTCTGTCTTAAAAAAAATTGAAATTTGAATCTAGTCAGATCAATTTTGAAAAGTTTGGTTGTAGTATTAATATTGTCTATGAAAATATCCGTACTATCTCAAATAATAAGAGATTTTTCTTACTTTTTTGAGTTAAATAGTGTTAAACAATAAAAGATAAATATAAAACCATTTTAACTTGCATATTTTATGTTTGGGGTTTTCTCTAAGGCACTTGACACAGTTTGTAGTGTTCAATATCAACTTTTTACAATATCACCTTCAAAAAAAGAAAAAATTTGAATGAATCAAACTAGATTTTAAGATTTGCACTAAATAATCTGAAAACATTAATTTTTGTGTTTCAAAACTGAAATTTCTCACATAATAACATTTGAGTTGAAATCTAAATATGATAAAAAAAATAAAAATAAAAATAAAAGATCGTTATGATGGTTTAAAAAACAAAGAATAACTCAATAAAGTAATCACATATGAACCAAACGTCATGGAAAGATATCAGATCTGAAAAATAGATTTTAATAATTGTGAAACTTTTAAGGAATTGGATCAATAATTTCAAACTATTTTTTTAATAATTTATTATTTTTTTTTGACAACTTTGCTGAATGTCGATCTCTACATTTCTAAAAACACACCCAAAGCTGAACAAAATTAAAAACGAGTTTCAAACTTTAAAGTCCTACAACTCTAGGTTTCAAACTCTGATGAACATTCAACCAGAAAGTTTTTCTGGGCTATATGCTTACCAACTAGAAAAAGAATGGATCAAAGGACATAGAAAACTTATGTCTGTGTATGGGCCACATAAAGTGAAAATTAAAAAAGACTGTCTTTTGGATTTATCATACCTTACAAACAAATCAAAAAGAACTATTGAAAGGGGTATTAATACCTTTTTTAAAAAAAATTTCAATTTGCAAAACTGTTCAAACTATTCAAGAGATTGGCTAACTTATAAATTAACAACTACAAAAAAAAGGGGAACTTTTAACAAGATTAAAGGGAGAGATAACAAGAAGAAATTCACAAAAAGAAGCAGAGAGGGGAAAAGAATGGAAAAGGCTAAAAGAATGTATAAATGTGGACGTCTTAGGAAAAGAAAGAGAAAGTCTATCCGAAAGTATAGTGAACTTCAAAGAAACAAATTAAAGTCAAATTATAAACATAAAAATTTAATCACAAGTTTTAAATATGACTCAAACAAAAATCCAATACAGCACACCAATAATAATACTAGTGTTACAAGTCAGAACCAGAAATACAAAAGAAATAATAACACAAATTATTCCCTAGTTCATTCACCAAAAAGATCAAAGTCTAAAAAAAAAACAAAAAAATCTCAACTTGAACACAAGCCAGACGAATCAACTTATAACCCACGTTTGCAGATCTTGGTAAAAGAAATAACAGAGTGTAGATTAAAAAAAAATCCTCACAAAAAAACAATTCACACAATTGAGGAAAAATCAACGAATTTCTTCTCAAAAAAAAAGCATCAGGAAAATTTCAAATATATTTTAAAAACTAACAATAAAATAAAAAACAATTGGACATCAAACCAAAATGAAGAAAAAATTCTCCCAACAATTTTGATAGAAGATGAGAACCAAATTTTTGATTCTGAAAATTTGGAAATTAATAATTTTTACGATACATATTACGAACATATAGTTGACTTTAATCTTTTTGACCATGGGATTGAAACTACAATTAAAGATAGTTATGATACCAATAGAGCGCAAATTATCAATGAGAACGATTTTTTTTTCAATTTTAAATTCGAAAATAATGAGCATGATATTGTTTTTTCGAATGCCGAATTTTTGTGTTTTCAAAATAATTTCTCTGTAAACAAAGAAATGGATTCCAGTTTTACAAACTTTTTCCTAAGCGATTAGAATTAACACGTACAAAATAAACGAATTAGTCTTGGTTATATATATATATATATATATATATATCAAATTCCTAAATCGAGTATATATAGATATACCTTGCATTGTTTTTAACATATATTTCTATATACTAAAATAATAAAAAAAATATTTTAAAAATTTTCTATATTTCAATAATTAATTATTGGAAAAAGTAAGAAATTAATATATTTATCTAATATTATTATTTCAATTTATTACAAAACGAAAATTTATTTTTTTTTGTTTTAGATCATTTCATTGTCTTTTAAATTCAAATTTAAATTCATAAAAGTTTTTTTATGATAAGTCTTTTTAGGTAAAAAGGGCCCAGTTTTATTGAAGAGATTGAAGATATTCTATGTTTTTAAATCATTATTCTTTGCAACATAAATTTTCAATCTTAAGATCAAAATAATTTTTTCTCATTTTGTAAATTTTTTTTTTTTTTGTAAAATTTTTTTTTTGTTTTTAAAACTTTTTCTTTTCTTTTTTAAAAATTCAATTTGAAAAAAAAAATGTTTGAAATTCAAAATTAATATTAAGAAAAGTGAGACTTTGTATGTTCTTTTAAAATCCATACCTTTAATAGTAAAAAATCATATTTTCAACAATTTTAATTTTCCAAAGAAATTGAGAATTTTGCACTAGACGTTCCACTGAAAGGGGAACAAGAAATTTTTTAACTTTTTTTTTTTTTTTTTTTTTTTTATAGAGTTTTTTCAGGCTTTTTTTTTGGATTATCGACTCTTATATGAAGTTTATTATTTCTCGTATTTCTAAATAATCCAAGTTTGGTTGATTCTTAAAAATAAAGTGAATTTTTCATTCTTCGCTGCCTGCCCCCCTTTGAGTGAAAAGGAGTTTGGTGCATATTCCATCTTGAATAATCTCGAATTTCTCAAAAAAAAATTAATTTTTAAAAAAATCTTCAGAGTTCGCTTATGTGGTCGGATTTGTCTTGTGTTTGCCCATATAATTATTTTTAATAAATTATAAAATTGAATAGTATATTTTGAATATATAATGGATCCAATATCAACCAATATTTCTTTCTTTTTTTTGATAAGAACTATCATCTCAATTATCTAAATCAAAAAAAAAATCAAAAAAAAAAAAAAAAAATTTGTTGAAGGATATTGTTAAATATTTTAGAATATCTTTTGAGAGGCAATGTATAAACCACAATTATATAAATTTTGATTTGTTGATTTTTTTTTTGAATTATTTTAAATTTTCACTATTTTATTCTAATTTTAAAACAGTTTAAAAAAGAATTCAAAATAAAATTTTTATAATTTAAAATTAAATGGTGGGCTTTGGAAATGTATATTATTATTTAGTATATTGATTATATATATATATCACAGTTAGTACAATTTTTAGTTTTAAAATCACAAAAGAATCATAAAAGCGCGTTTTTTAAGATTTTTTAGATGTTTTTTTGTTTCAGTCGTTGTTTAATTTTTTTTTTTAATTTTTTGAAAAATTTCTCGACTTCTTTTGAAATTATACTTTTCCTTTCTGGGATGTGAAAAAATGTAAATGAAAAAACTTCAAAACAAGGAAAAAAAAACAATGAATTATATAAATCTAATACGTAATTACCTAAAAAGCCTTGGAAAACAATAGTAATTTGCAATTTTCCTTTAAGTTTGAGACTTTACATTTAAACTATAAAAATAGTTTGGTTTTCTATTTTGAAATTCAAAAAGAAACACAAAGTAGGTTTTACCTTTAAAAATCTTGAAAAATTATAAACTCTTTAAACCCTGAAATTAAGAATTAATGTTCTTTTTTAAAACATTACTAGTTGGTGAAGAAAAGTGGTAAAAATTTAACTTTTTTACCAATTCCAAATTAGATCCGATCACCTATTTTTTCCTGTGTTTTGATTACATACATACATCATATCAGAAATAAACGAAATTTACGCTTCACTCACGTGTGTAAAACGTGTTTAACTAAATCCAAAAAAAAAAAAAAACCATCATTCCTGTGATATATATATATATATATATATATATATATATATATATATTAATAACTCTCAAACTCTTTAAAAAACATGGTATCTCTGAAAAGAAAGTAAACTCCATTTCACTCAAAGGGTAGATTGCCAAAAATGAAAAATACACTTTTTTTCAAAGATTCAACCAAACAACGATTGCTTAGAAATAGGAGAAATACTAAACTTCGGATTAGAGTCTATAATCATATACGAAATACTAGAAAAAACAAAAAATTTTGAAAAAAAAAAAATCGTTTAAAAAATTTTGATCACATTTCATTGGAACGTCTGGTGTAAAATTTATCTCTTTTTTTACGTAATTCGATTTTTTTTTTTTATATAAGATTTTTTAATTGTAAATGTTTGAAATTTAAATAAAAATACAAAATACCACTTTTCTTAATGTTTTTTTCGAGTTTAAAAGGATTTTTTTTTGTCAAAATAAACTTTTTAAAAAAAAAAATAAAAAAAAAAAATTCACAAAAAAAAAATCCAAAATACAAAAAAAAAAAAAAATTTCCAAAATTTGAAAAAATAATTTTGATCTAAAAATTGAAAATTTATTTTGAGAAGAAAAATGTACTAAAATAATAGAATATGTTCTATTACTTCCAGAACACTGACCCCTTTTATTGAAAAGAAGTTCATATATACCATTAGTAAAAGAATATGATTTAATAATAACAGAAATCATTTTGAATAATTGTTATTGAATTCAACTATAATTTTTTATAAGTACAATATTACTCAAGATAAAAGTTTTTTTTTTAACATGAATTTAATATAAAAAATAAAAAAAACAGAGAATTATTAATGTAAAAAATAATAATTTATAACTTTATATCAGATCTAATACAAATTAAAAAAAAATCATCATATTATGTATGAAAGATTTCGACAATTCAATAATTAAAAATGAGTAAATTTTTAGAAAATGAAAAAGATCGACACTAAATTTCCCATTAGAATGGTTGTGAATAATATAATAAACGAAAAGACATAGATGAGTTTCGAATCGTCAATCTTTGACTCTTTCTTGCGACATTGAAAATTTTTGTTTTCTTATTAGCCCGCCTTTCTTTTATATTTTTAAGGAAAATATATCACAAAACCCTTATAATGGCAAATTTAAAGAGTTTCAAAATAACAATAAATTAGAGTAAATCAAATTAAATTGATTCTCAAACAAAACAATTTATTTAGTTTTGTATTAAAGAAGCTGAAATTTTGGAAATCAAAATAAGAAACAATATGAGTTTTTATTAAATTTTATTTTTTTGAAATTGAGAATTCCTTTCAACTTTTTTTGTTATTTGAATTTTAAAACCAAGATCATTTGATACTTTTTTAGTTACCAGATTTTTTTAATTTTGAGATCCTGTAAACTTTTTTTTGGTTTTATTTGAATTTTGTATCAAATACTTTTCCTTACAAATTTTTTTGAGTGATTTAATACCAAAAGAACTGAAATAACACAATAAACGAATTGGTATTGTTATATCCATATATATGGGTTAGATGATGGTAAAACACTAGCTCCGTTGAAAGCTGATTTCAGAATAATACTGATAAATTGCAATTAATGTTTGGAAATTATTACTTGAGTTTCCTTTTTGAAATTTTTATACTCAAGCTTTAACTAAAGCATTTTATAAAGTCAAGTGTTAAGAAACTCTGTTCAATTAGTTGTTCTTCAAAATGTTCTTTGTCCAGAACTGTTTGATCAGAAACAGTTCGAAGAAACATAAAAATGGAAATTGAAATGAAAATTTATTGGAATTTCTCAGTAATTCCAACTTTACAAGTAGAATTTAAAAATTGATTTCGGACTTATTTGCAAGGTGTGTCTATTAAATACAAAACCATAATACACTCATTTATAGAAAATATCTTTTGAAATGCACCAACTTTTCATTTTTTGTTAATTATTACGCTCAATTAAATTAATTCTCTTTATAATAAAAAAAAAAAACACACAACATTTTCAGTCAACCATGAGTAATAACGCACCGCGTATAAGATTAAATGCTACTATTAGAAGAAGTTTACGTGAATTAGAGCAAAGTGAAAAAGAAAAAGAGGTGAGCCGAACAACAGATAACTCGAAGCATGGAAGATCGACAGGAGGGATTCTGTATAGCAACCGATCGAAAAGGCAATATTTGTCTGCTTCCTTGACTTCGACAACGATGGGCACACAGATCGATCATTCTGAGCCATCCCTTGACGAACAACAAAAACTGATTCGCCGTAAAAGATCCTTGGTTCGCCATCAGGGATACGCCACGATTGTGACGAATTATGGGGACTTGAATTTTGAATTATTTTGTGAAAAATGCCCGCTTGCATGTGACAATTTCCTGACCCACTGTTCGAGGGACTACTATTCCGGGATCCAATTCCATCGACTAATCAAGGGCTTTATGATCCAAGGAGGCGATCCCACGGAATCGGGAGCCGGCGGCGAGTCCATCTGGGGGCAGCCCTTTAAGGACGAGTTTCATCCAAGTTTAACACACGACAAGAGGGGCATCCTGTCAATGGCAAACGCCGGGAAGAACACAAACACGTCCCAATTTTTTATTACATTCGGACCCGCGCATCATTTAGATAACAAGCATACCGTGTTTGGTAGGCTAGTTGGCGGAATGAATGTTTTGGACCAAATCGAAAAGATCCCAACAAATCCGAAAAATTTCCCCCTCAAAGCAATCAAATTTATAAAAGCAAACATCTATTGGAACCCATTTAGGGAAATTGAAAAATGGATCGTCAAGCAAAAAGAAAAGGAATTGATCCAACAACAGCAACTCGCAGAGAAAAACCAAAAAGGGAAATGGTTCTCAGACCCAATTGGAATACAACAAATTGGAAGCCAATTCAAAGTTGGGAAATATATCAAAACATCAAATGAAAGAAAGAGAATAGATTCACTGAAAAAAAATAATTCAAATAATAAAATGAGAAAGGTGAAACCTTCTCACCAATTCCAAGATTTTTCTGCTTGGAAATAATCAATCATTTTTTTTTTATTTTTCTTTTGTTGATTTTATTTTATTTTATTTTATTTTTTGTGAATTAAATTTAAAAAATTTCAAAATAAATTGAATATACATCGTTTGCTTTTCCAATTTTTATTAATTTTTTTTATAATAATTTTACAAATCTTCTTCTGGTGTTTTGATTTTTTCTTGTTTAAATGTGTAAAAATTGAGGAATTTTTTTTTTTATTTTTTTTTCAAAATTTGAAAAACAAACAATTTATAAACAATTCAAAATGTTGTTATCAAGGCCAATTATCATCAGAACTCTTTGAGAGGCAGTGTTGTAAAAATAATTATTTTGAAATATTTTTTAGAACTATTTTTTAAAATTTTTGAAAATACAAAATTTTGTTGACTAAACGAGATTTTTTTACTCTTTTTTTAGTTTAATTTTAAAGATGAATTTTGAAATTAAATTTTAATATTTTATTTAAACTTTAATAGGAATGTCAGATTTAATATATGAAAATAAATTCCTAAAACTTTAATACATTTAAAATTGTTTAAAGAATAACAATATTACACTTAACCTACAATTTTAAAATAATGTTGAATTTACAAACTTTTTCATTTTTGTCTTTTCATTTTATTTACATTTCCTTTTTTCCAGTTACATAATATGTTTCGTTAGATCTTGATTTATTTTTCAATGGTTAATAGAAAGATGACGTTTAGTTTATCTAATAGAAAAATTGCATAAAATTGATTGACAGTATCTAATCATTTTATAGATCAATAATAAAGTTAACAAATTTCAACATGTTAATGAATACATTTTTTTTTTCTGTTCCTTTCATCATTTAGGATCCACTGATTTTTTATTTTTTTGGTTTTATATTTCTTTCTTTTATTTATATAAAAATAGTATACATCAAAAAAACATTAAAACCAAGTAACCTAAACCTAAAATAATATGAAGTTTGGAAATATTCAATTTTTTTTCAATTTATAATTATAAACTATTAAAATAGATATATATATATATATATATATATATATATATATAAAAAACCAAATATTTTAGTCAAATATACTTTTTTCTATACAGTCAGTTTCACTTTTAAGGCACAAACTATCAACGAAATTTAATGCACAAAAAAATCTCAAATTAAGGCACAAAATTCATATTCTAGTAAAACAAATTGTAAAAAAAAAAATTCCAAATTTTGTGCCTTAATTTGAGATTTTTTTGTGCCTTAAATTTCGTTGAAAGTTTGTGCCTTAAAAGTGAAACTGACTGTAAAATTATTTTCTTAGATAGTCTTATTATTATATTATGTTTAAAAAATAGTTACTAGTAAAATATTATACAAAAAAAAATATTCAAATATTCTTTTACAATACACAATAAATATATAATCACATTTAATCTATTCGGGATGTGAAAAAACATATGAAGAATACAAAAAAAAAATTTGTAATAATAAATTCTCTAAAAGATTTCATAACAATTTTAATTGTAGAGTTATTTGTATATAATTTTTCTTGATTCTTGTTAAAATCCTTAATGGATTTTTCACATTTCTCATTTGTAAATTAATAATAGGTTAAAAAAAATAATTACTGATTAAAACCAACAAAATCATTTTTTTTGCTCAATTTTTTGTGTAATTTTTTTAAAAAATTAACTATTATATAATAAAAATACAAAATTCCAAATAAAAAAAAAAAAAACAATTTTTTTCCAAATTCATTTACAGTCAGTTTCACTTTTAAGGCACAAACTTTCAAAGGAATTTAAGGCACAAAAAAATCTCAAATTAAGGCACAAAATTTGGAATTTTTTTTTTTACAATTTATTTTTACTAGATTTTGAATTTTGTGCCTTAATTTGAGAGTTTTTTGTGCCTTAAATTTCGTTGAAAGTTTGTACCTTAAAAGTGAAACTGACTGTATATATATATATAAGATAAATTCTGAAAAATGGATTGATGAAAGAAAAATAAAGTAGATTTTTGAATCTTTATAATTAAAACTACAATATATATTAAAAATTCTTTAACAAAAAAATTTTTTTGAATTTCTTTTTTGAGAGTTTCGTTCCTATTTAGAGTCAATATTTGATTAACCAGACTTTTTGTTCCAAAGTTAATTACCATATTTTCAGTATATGTAAAACTCTAATTTATAATTCTTTTACTGGTTTGAAATTATTTTCCTATTTTTCTGTCTTGATTTTTTTGATATTTTTCTTTTATATTATCTATTAGAAAATGATTGTAATTAAACTCCTTAAGTATTTATCAAAAACTGGTTTGACAATTTTTACAAAAAAAAATAAAAAATGATGTTTTATTAAATATTTTTCACCTACAAATTTACTCTTTTTTTACCTGGATTTCCCTTCAAAATTTTAATAACAATCTTCAACTTTACGAAGTATTATTTTTTAGTTGTTATTTTGAAATTTCAATGGATAAAATTGAAAAATTAAAACTATTTTTTATTGAAAAACAATCAATTACAAAAAAAAACGAGAGATCAAAAAAAAATTATTTGTTACCTATTTGTCAAAAAAATTTACAAATAAAAATTGTTCTTTTCATAAGATGGAAAATTAAAAGAAATAAGTTGCTAAAAACATATTATTTTGAGTTCATATTGGATTAATTTCTTATCAAAGATAATTATATATTTTAAATATATTATTTTTTTTTTTTTGACTTTTTAATCATAAAATTAAATTTCTCATATTATATATATATATATATATATATATATATATATAAATTCTTTTTCAGTCAAAGGTGTCCAGTTGTATTGAAGAAATAGAACATATTCTATGGGTTAAGTTCATAATTCATACCGAAATTAAATTTCAATTTTTAGATCAGAATCATTTAACAACACTTAGTATTTTTTTTTTTTTTTTTTTTAAATTACTTTTTACTTCCTAATTTTTTTTTATTTTTTTTTTTTTTTTTTTTTTTAATAAAAAGGTAAATTTGAATAAAAAAATTCTTTTTGAAAGCCCAAATTAACATTAAGAAAATTTATGCTTTGGAATTTCTTTAAAAATCATACATTTGTTATTTTAAAATCATATTGTAAAATATTTTAATTTTCCAAAGAAATTGGGAAATTTTGTAAGAGATGTTCTAATTAAAGCAACCCAAAATATTTTTAACCTTTTTTTTTATGGAAATTTTTGGTTTTATCAAGTATTTCTTTTATGAATCTCAATTCTAATCCGAAGTTTATTATTGATCATATTTCTAAACAATCTGAGTTTGGTTGATTCTTAAAAAAAAAAATGAATTTTTCCTTAATAACTGGACACCTTTGAGTGGAATGAAGTTTATATATTCTGTTTCCTTTTTCTCTGTTCTTAGGTGGGGATGGGCACCAGTAAAGATTTTTTGAAAGAAAAAAAATTAATCAAAAATTATTATTAAATATTTTACAATTAAGTAATTATGTTTTGTGGTTCTTATAGAGAACTAAAAATTTTTACAAATTGTTGACACACTTGAGAATGTTATTGGAAGTTTTTTTTTAAGATTTTTTGTTTCTCAAATTTAGTGTATTTAACAATGTTTTTTCAAATTATTGAAAACCTTATACTAAATTTTCATCAAAAATATAGAAAAAATTTCTATTAAAAATGAAAAATCTTTTTATAATTATTAGTGATACACTACATACCCTCAAAAATACTGATTTATTTTAGTTTAAATCACCAATTTCTTTTATTTTGAGATCTCTTTTACAACAAACAATCTCCAATACATGAATCTTTTTTACATTTTTTTTCACAAAATAATAATTAATTTTTGAAATAAATTTTCAAATATGCTAGATAAATAGTGTGTATAAAGGAATATAAATTTTGATTTTTTACTCTCGTTTTCACAAGATTTTTACAATTAAATTGTGAAAATCAAACAGAAATTCAGAAAAAATGTAACAACGGTTGAAAGTAGATAAAATTAGTAATGTTAATAATTTTAAAAAAAAATTGATTTTTAATTATTTTATTTTTTCAGGGGTTAGTAATTAATTCCTCTTATTTAACAGAAAAAATAATCATTTTTTTTTTTTTTATCAATAATCAAAATGATAATGCTGAGAATAATAAACTTATGATTTGGATTTGTAAGTTAACCAAAATTAAAAAAAAAAGAAACATATAGTTAAAAAGACTTGTTTTTTTATTGATGGAAGAAGTGTAAATTACACTCTAGATGTCCTTTTACTTAAATTTCCTCAAAGGAAATTTAAGTGTAAAATCATAGATTTCACGATTGTTCAAGGGAAAGACATACACATTTTTTTTTATGTTTAAAAAGCAAAAGCCAAAAAATTGAAAAGAAAAAAGCAAAAAAAAAAAAAAAAAAAAAGAAATTTAAAAAGGGTTTATAAGAAGCAATTGGTAAAAAATCAAAAAAAAAAAAACCAATGCTATCTTTAATTAAGAACTCCCAAAATCACAGCCACGATACTTGTGGTTGATTTAATAATTTGATAATTGATCATGAATGTTCACTTGGGGATCGTTGTTTAATTGTTGTAATTTCTTTTTTTTTTGATCTGATTTGCTTTTGAACCTTGGTTAAAAAGACTTGTTTTATATTTTTGGTTGCTGTGTCCTCCAATCGCAGACTTGAGAAATATCCAATAAATTATCCAAAATATCTTAGTTTTATTTTTAATCAATACAATTTAGAAAATGTTTATTGGGTAACATGCCGCCCTTTGAGATAAGACTGATCTTTCATTTGTTTTATTAATTGAATGTTTTATCTATACTTTCTTCTCCCGTTTCATCATTATTTTATCCCTTTACTCGATTTAAACAATACAACAAATCAATAACACAAAAAATAATAAATTCTCTCATAATATAAATGAAAAGGTTGATCATCCTTTATTAATATCATTAGTAAATTATAAAAAAAGAAATTATTTTTCAAAAAAAACTTTAAAATATTATTTTTGTATTGTTTTACATTATTAAAAACAGTTACCATTCATTATAAAAAAAAAAAAAAAAAAGACAGCCAATTTTGAATTCATTGTTTGAAAATTTTTTTTTTCATTGTTAAAGCCCATTTATCTATTTTATTTATTTTGCATTCAAATCATTTTTACGTAATACTGATTCTTTTTTTACAAACAAAAATTGGATGTATTGGTTCGATATTTGAAAATAATTTGAAATCTACAAAAATGATCAAAGCAAACTAGAGAAAATCTCTTATATCAGACATAAAGAGGGTTGTTGATTTTGGTTTTGGGAATTAGTATAAATTATCCTATTCTTTCTTTTTGAAATTTTGGTTAATTTTTTTCTCGTTTTGAGATTTTGAATTCGTAATTCAAGTGTTTTTTGTTCTTGTAAACGAGTGGAGAGACGATTTTCTAAAGTAGAATTTTCATTTTTAAGATTTGAAATATGATTTTTTAAATATTTGACATAAGCTTGCTGTTTAATTCTGACTCTTCTTGCGCTTAGCCGATCTCGAGCTCTTTTTCGTTTTTTCTTTTCTAAGGAAGAAAATTTCGATAATTCTTTTTTCGACATTTTCTTTAATAAGATTTTTTCTTCTTCAGTCATGAGATCTTGGTCATTTTGTTTGTAATTATCTAAAAATGCCTGTGCTTCTTCTAAAAGTGGCTGGATCATGTTTGTATTTTTGATTGGGATTTTTGTGATTTTTTTTTGGATAGTAAATCCAGTATAATTACTATTGTTGTTATTACTAGTCGTGTTTTGTTGGGGTAGTTGGCTTGTAGTGATCTTTTTGAAAGGAATTATTAATTGCTTAGATTTTTTTCGAACTTTTTTCTCATTCTTCTTTAAAATCGTGTTTGGAAAAATTGTTCGATTTGTTTCGAGTTCGTGGAGATTTAACAAGTCTCTTTTTGGTTTTTCATGATGGTTGAAGCATTTAGTGGGGATTTCTTTTGTTTTGAAATTCGCAAGATCCTGTTTACTGATCACACGATTTGATTTGCTTTTGTTTAAGGGACTTTGCCTTTCGAAGACCGCATTTTCTTCTTCAGAGTACGGATCAATACTGTTGAATAAAATACTCTCTCCGGAAGGTGTGGGATTATCATTAAATAAAGAAAATAGATCCTCTTCATAATCATTTGCTATGTTTGGTTGTAAGTGCCACGACAGGACGGGCTTGCGATTGAGGACAAGGTTTTCTTCGAGGAACTTTTTAGAGTCATCGGAAACTGAAAGGCTATTCTTTGTTGTTAAAACTTGGCTGTTTGTTGGTGGAAACAAGGAGAAAAAGTTTCTTGTCTGTTGCAGATCAGGAAAGAAAAAGTCTATTGGTTGTTCATCAAAAGTAAGGTTTTTATTCATACAGTCGGGGGGAATGTAATTTTTTGGGGGGAAACAGGTTTGGGTGTTGTTAAAATATTAGGGTTAGTCTTTTGTTAGATTTGTCACTTTAGGAGATTTCTTTTTTGAAATATTTCTTCTTTTGGTGAAAGAAAATTCAGAAAAATGTTTTTACTTTGGTTTGATGTTGAGTTTTACGCAAACAGTCTTCCTTCAAGAACTGTTGTGGTGTTTTAAATTTATCACCGTTTTTTGGGGTCTAGAGATTTATTATTTGAAGCCTAATAATGATTTTGTGAAAAAAAAAAAGATCTTTGAAATTATTCTCAAACAACTGACGTAATTTAATAGAAGTTATTTCATTTTATTTCAATTGTATTTCAAGTTCTTTTTTAATAAGCCTGATTTGTATACAATCTATTTTTCTGTTTTGTTTGTTCATTTTCCTTCAATTCTTTAAAATATGGCAAAGAAATTTATTCGTTTAACAAATAATAATTATATTTTTAAGGGTTTAATTTACAACAACAATTTCATATATACACAATGAGTAGCTTCCTAGCGAATAATAATAATATTAAGTGATTAATCTTTTGTTTGTAAAAATTCAAATACAGAAAAAAAATTCACTCTAAGATTGATGATTTTCTGAGACTATGGTGGTGTAAATAACCCATGTTTTTTTATTTGAACCAATTACCAAATTTTAACTCGTGCAAAAAATATTGACCGATTGTAGATATAAAAGAATCAAACAAATGGGGTGATAACAGTATATAAACAAGAAATAAGCTTCTTTAAATAAATTTTAAAAAAGAATTATGAAGAATTAAAAAGATTAAAATGGAATTGTTTTACCAATAAAAATTGAAAAAGAAAATTTTTAGAATTATGATCAATAAGGTATTTTATCTCACAAATTTTTTAAGAATATGACGAAATGTTTGAAATAAAAGCATTTAATATTATGGAATAATTGTCATTAATCAAAGTTCTGACCTCTAAAGTCAATATAAATCTGAACCAAGAATATGTATATATGTATATATATATATATATATATATAGATTCTGGTATTCAAATATCCAAGTCTGAAAAAAAAACACAAGTTAAATTTGAGTAATGAGTTAAAGTTTATTAACACCCGGTTATTTACACCAATGTATTTCTCTAAAAATAAATTAATGAAAAAATTGAAACCACTTGGAAAAAGATTCTATCAAGAGCTCCAAATTAAAATTCAATTGAAATATCCTGCAAACTTACTGATAAATTTAAAAAAGAATTTAAAACTTTTTGGTTGAATTTCTTTTTTTTATATCTTGTAAACCAACTTCTAAAAGATTTTTTTTTCTAACAAAGTCTTGTTGTTAGTGAATTTACAAGTTTTCTTTCTATATAGAAACTAATCGAGTTCTTAATACAAAGCCCATAAAAAGATTTTGAAAAATAGAAAAGCGAACAAAAAAGTTAAAAAAATTTTTGTGAATTTATCAGTACAAATAATTTCACCAATTTGAATTGAGAGTTTTATATTTAATCATATTACAAAAAAAACAATTTTTTTTTATTTGAAATAAGGAATTTTTTTTCAATTTATTAAATATCTACAAGAAATTATAATAGTTAAACAAGTAAAAAGGAATTACTCCATAAATTAACTCGAAAAAGTTTAATGTTAAAAAAAAATTGAAATAGATCTCAACTAAAAAAATCAAAATTCTAAAATAAAGTTCAGGGTCTAATTGGTAACAAAAATCCACACCAAAAAAAGGTATTAAATGATCTTTGATTTTAAAATTCAATATCAAGAATAAGTTTTAAAAGTATCTTCAATGAGAAAAATTAAATTAAACTAAAAAATTTCCAAGGTTTTTAAATTTCAAAATATTCAAATTTTTTAGAGAAAAAATTTATTATTCATATTTCAAATTTACAAATTAAAATCAGTTTCACTTTTAAGGTACAAACTTTCAAGGAAATTTATAGGCATATAAAAAAATCTCAAATAAATACACAAAATTTGGAATTTTTTTTTACAATTTATTTTACTAGAATTGGAATTTTGTACCCTAATTTGAGTTTTTTATTGTGCCTTAAATTTCGTTGAAAGTTTGTGCCTTAAAAGTGAAACTGACTGTAATAATTTTATTAATTTGAAAAATTTGCTTTTATTTGTGCTCTAATATGATTTAATTTAATTCAACTCAATTGGATCTTCTTTGGTAACACATTGTATTTGACAATATATTTATTTTGTAAAATATTCTTTTGAAAAAAATAACATCTATTATTATGATATTAACAATTAATTCACTGAGAATATTATAAAAAATCTTGATTAGTCCTGCTTTGTTATGAAAAATCATAAAATCGCAATAATCCACATTATCGCAATAAAATAATTATTACTAAAAATTGAAAATTTATTTATATTAAATAACCTGTAAAAAAAATTTCTTTGACTTTTATAATTACCTTGAGACTTTGATAACACTTACCCCCTTTAAAATTGTTAGGAAGTGTTTCAAGTATTACAAGTTTTGAAAGACATAAAAATTTATCAACAGAATGAGTTTGTTAGTAGTCGAAAAACAAAATTATTTATAACTTTTCATTTTTTTATTTGTATAAAATATAAAATTTCCAAACGAATTTTATGATCATACAAATAATTACCCATTTCAATAATACGCTTGAATATAAAATCGAGTGTTTTTCTTAAAATGGGTTTATTACTTTCACAAGTCAAATAACCTAAAAAAACTAAAGAGTAATTTTCTATCTTATTGGTTATTGATCAAAAAAAAACCTCTAAGCTCTAGTTGTGTATTCTGTCCAATTCAAAGATTTGAAGAAGAAAAATAACAAGAAGAAGAAAATAAATGTACATAAAATTTTAATAATTGGTGATCATCTGGCTTTGTTGTTGTGAAAGCTTTTGAAAAGTTATCCAACTGCTTAAAGCTTTCAAAGAATATTGAAAATGCTTTAACCCAAGAACACATTCTTTAAGGAACGGACAAAAGGTTGTTTATTATCGAAGTCTTTTTATTCGACACAATATACAAAACCACGATAGGCTGAGTAATCATTTATTTCTCTTCAGTTCTTACATTTTTTGATATAAAAGGAATCGATCGATCTATCAACCAAATCAAAAGAAAATACAATAAAACTCTTTGAATCTGATCCTTTATTGAATCAAGAATCTTTTTTGTTGTTTTTGAAAAGAATAACTTTTTATCACATGATCTATTTTTTGATCAACAAAAATTTCCTTTGTAAAAATATTTCTCAATTAGCCCAAAAACCCATCAACTAATATATCGCAATTACTTTTTAATCGCGATATTTTGGCATTTATCACGATTTTATAGAATATCGTGATTTTATAGAATATCGCCATTTGTTATCTTATCGCAATAATATTGAATATCAATTATTTTTCTAAAATATAACAATTTTTTAAAGATTATCGCGATTTTTGTAACTTTATCGTGAATTAAGCATAGATATCATCAAAACCACTATTTTCTTAAAAATTGAAAAAATTAAAAATCTTAGTAAAACCTCATTGAGAAAAATAACAATGTTCAATTTTGATATTTGATTTCCAAATAAAAATTTAATAAAAAATAAGAATTTTTTATTTCAAAGAAAAATAATTAATAATTAATTGATAATTGTTAATTATTGTTTTTTTTCGATAATAAAATTCGAATAAAAAAGATGTGAAAAATAATATATATATATATATATAAACCGGTAAATAATAATGATAATAATTTCAAATTAATTAATTTGGTTAATAATTGATAATTCACCCTTTAAAAATTGTAAATTACAATTTTGTGTGACTTGATTTTTTTCAAAAACACCAGAAATATCAATTTTTGATTTTTCATCTTCAACAAAATTAAATGGTGAACCAACTTGGCAATATTGTGCAATGAATGAAAGGAGATCCAAAGAAAGGTTTCTCATTGATTTTATATGAGTTTTTAATTTTTTTTGAGAAAATAAATTATTTTCTTTAATTGTTTCAATTATGGTGAAATTCATTTTTGGATGGAATAATGGCAATCCTAATTGGATATCACATGGAATCCAATAACCTTTATCCTTTTCAAGTTCAATCCAAATCATTTTAATATATCCTATACTTGTATCTAAATGGAGTAATTTTACTAGTTGTTTTACTAATGGATGAGTATTTATATTTGTTTCATTGTAATCTTCTTCTGAGAATTCTTTTCTTAAATTAATCCTAATATTGAAATTTTTATTCTCATTTTCATTAAAATTATTTTGATTATTATTATTATTATTATTACTATTACTATTATTATTATTACTATTATTATTATTATTATTATTATTATTATTATTATTATTATTATTATTATTATTATTATTATTATTATTATTATTATTATCACTGTTATTTAAATTGAAGTTCCTTTTTTTTTTATTTTTCATTTTTTTTTTTGTTTCAAAAGAATTATAATTACTTGTCAATGGAAGAGGAACAAAAATTTCTCGATATTGACTATCTTTTCTAGCGATTCCTTGTATTAGAACAGGACCATTTATTAACATTGAATTTAATTGATACAATAAAGTATGTGTATTAAAGATTAAACTTCTATCGCCAGATAGAATTTCAACTTTTTGAAATCCTTTAAAAATTTTAGGTATTTGCTTCACACGAACACCCTTTTTTAAATATAAAGTTGGCAAACCAATACCAAGTTTTTTTGATAAATATAATCTCATCCAAGGGGAAGTTGCTTCAGGAATCGGAAACCCAAAATGAATTGTATGGGATGATGATAATAAAAATCTCTTTTCACGATCTAAAGGGATGGTTGAAATGGAAATATGATAATTTTTTTTTAATAAAACATCTCTTGATTTAGATTTTAATAAGAAAAGACTTTGTTCTTTAATCATATCCACTCCTGAAACATGTATTCTATTTTTTTCATTCTCATTCTCATTCTCATTTGTATTTTCAGTATTATTATTATTATTATTATTATTATTACTTTCTTTTTCGATATCATTTTGATCCCCTTTTGAAATTAAATGGGTTTTATTATTATCAATGGGCTCTGTTTGAATTGAAATTGATTTTAAATATTGAAGTGTTTTTTTCAAGCCTAAAACATGGTTTAAATTTTTTTTTGCATCACCAACAACCCTTTGAGATACTTGCTCTAATTCGTGCAATAAATCGGTAATTTTTTCATCGGTCATTTTCCCTAATTCAAATAAGGTAATGACCAATGGCTGAAATGATGACCAATTCCCCATCAATAAAAATGCTGTTAATGTTTCGTCAAAAATTAATACTATTCTTTTTTTGTTATTATCAATCGAACGCTCTTCAAAGGATTGATCCTTTTTTATTTGCTTTAAGGACAGGTCTTGTAAACGCGTTTCGGAATTTGAAATCGGGATTTGATTCTGAGTATTGGTTTGACTTTTGTTGCTTGTGCGATCATTGCTAGTACTATTATTGTTGCTGCTGTCTTGGTCGTCTTCATCATTCTTGTTCCCCTCGCCATTATTTTCTAATTGTCGTTTGTTTTGGTTGGTTAAATTAGAATCTGATTCTTTTTGTAAAATATTCTTTGATTGGAATTGAATCTGGGATTGGGACTGTAATTGCTGCTGGGATTGGGATTTTCTTTCTAAATCTTTTTCTCGGTGGTGCCTTTCAATTAAAGGGTTTATCCATGAAGAGTGTATTTTGCTTTGTTTTTTCATAAAATTTAAATACTTTTTTTCAATAATCATCAATATTTGGAGATTTTTCTGAGGGAATTTTTTGAGATCTAATTTTAATTGCTCTTTGATTTTATTATTATTTTCTTTGCTACTGTTATTTTCTTTGCTACTGTTATTTTCATTGGTTTTATTATTATTTGTGCTTTCTTTGTTATTGTTAATTTTGTTTTCTTTTTCATTTTGGTTTTGATTGTTATTTTTGTTTTCAATTTCATTATTAATTTTGTTTCCAATGCCACCATTTTGATGGTTCTGGTTTTGTGGAACCTTTGTTGCAATAGACAATCTACAATAAAGAGAAAAGGCTCTTTTCACATCTTCCCAATGCACATTCAAAGTCTTGGATGTATCAAAAACCCTGTCTCGGGGGTCATGGGTGATAAAGGTATTATACAACAATTTATCAAATTCGTCGATGGCCTCTTTATTAATCACAAACCCCTGAAGCGATCGAAACCGAATACGATCATCCTTTTCAATCGGGACTTGTACAAAGATGTAACCTTTGGAATACAATTTGTGAATGATTTTGCAGGGCAAGATCCCAGCTTCAATGGGTCCTTTTTTGTCGATATAATTATAGCATTTTTTCTCTTTTTCTGAAATTCTTGAGTAGTCAACCTCAAGTATCGGGATTTTGGAGATTAAAAACCAAGGTAACAAATCGGAACTTGGTGACACGGGTTGCTTGGGCAATTTTTTCAAAATTTTTTTGCGTTGGTTCGAAAAAAATGAACCAATCACATTGTTTTTCTTCTTGAGTGATTCCAATAATTGAATGTATTGGTTCCTTCCAACACCCAATAAACGTACAATATCATTCGCGGTGAAATTGGGTAACGAGTCATAGCTTAAGTATTCCTTTAAAACATCGATCACCATTTCTGTATAATAACTAAAGGGTGTTTTGCGTGTGAACTGGATCAAATCAGTCAAGTGATACGGGAACAGCTGTCTTCCCTTTTTGGAAGACTCTAACAAATCTCGGTAATAGTTTTTGACGTCGGAGTAGTGCTTTTTTAAGCTCTGTGGGAAGCTCAATTGCTTTTTAAAACAGAGATCTTTTAGCAATTTAATAAATTGATGCTCACTCAAGAATTGCTTTTTGGTATAATACGGTAAACTTTCCCATGTCTGTTCCTTGATCAGGATTTGAACTAACTGTTTGTACTGATCAGGGTTTTCGATTGATGTTGGTTCATTCATTAATTTTATTACTTGATGGTTTGTTAAGAGTTGTTTTTTTTTGGACTTTTTTGAATTGGAGAAAAAATTAAAAAATGAAAAAAGATGAAAAAATGAGGTTTTTATAAATGTTTTAAGGTAGTATTGTTATTTTTTGTGAACTTTTATTTTTTGAGGTGTACTGATTGTTAAGTGAAAAATCATTGATATTTCTCCTTAAAGTTGTGAAAGAATTAATTCAAAGAAAAATTAGCTTTTGTCAAAAAACCAATGTATGTTTAATTACTTTTTGTAAATAGAAGGGAAACAAAATTGTGCTAAAATTGAAATATACTGTAATTGAAGATTAACCATCTTGTTTTATCTGGCTCAAAGAACTGAGAAACAGATTTTTCAAGAAAGCAACTATTGATAAAAAAATAGTTAAACTGTATA
The DNA here is from genome assembly GCA_027625915.1 of Anaeramoeba flamelloides. Taxonomy (NCBI): domain Eukaryota; family Anaeramoebidae; genus Anaeramoeba; species Anaeramoeba flamelloides. The sequence continues at coordinate 2,982,198 of JANTQA010000063.1, forward strand.
TTTAATTTGAATTATTTTTGAAAACATCAAGGAAATGTAATTAAACGATTCTAGAACTATTTTTCAATAGAATAACTTAGTGCCTTGTTCCTGATTGAGTTAACAAAATAAAAATTTATCTCCTTTCTAATCCTAATTTAGATAAGTTATTGGGAGATCTTAAAAATAATTAAATTTTGGACAAAATTTTTTAATTATAGATCAATCAAAGAAAAACACTTATATTAGAATTGTTGGATATAACTGATTTTCTTCTTCAACTTCTTATTACTATTTAAAGGGGTGTGGAAATTAATTTTTTTTTGCTGTCTGAATTATGAAAAAGTATTTGAGAATGGTTTTACTGAGTCAAAAATCAATTTAAGGTACACTAGTTACAATAAATCTGAAGAATCGTTTTTCATAATAATATTAATAATATTAATATTTTTTATGACTTTCCATTTTTCCCAGGGTGATTTTCTTTTAATTGAGAAGAAAAGATACACAGTAAAAAGATCAAGTGGCTATTTGTTAATATTGAGATACTGAAACATGTGTATTTAAACTTCAAAAAAAAACAAAATAGTATAAGATACCAATCAACCTTTAAAACAATCCAGATCAATAAAATAAAAAGAAATTCAAACAATTAGACAAAGACCCAGAGATGAATATTTGTGATTAGTTTAAAATTATTAAATTAACCAAAAGTATCTTGGATGTACTTTTGAGTGTTATTGTTAATATAAGATTGTAATTTTTTTTTTTATTGATTTTTTAGCAATGGCTTCTTAAAAACTCTTTTTAAATTTCTTTTCTATTCTTTTTTTTTTTCTTGTTCTTTTTTTCGTCTACAATACTTTCCATTTTTAAGTTACAAAAATTTAACTAAAAATTAGGTACCCAAAATCTCAAATTAAGGTATACAAAATGGATTTTAGTAAATTAATTTGTATTTAAAATTCCAAATAATCTGTATAAATTTGAGATTTTTATTGTGGTTTAATTTTATCCAAAGTTTGTGTCTTATAAGTAGAACTGAATGTATTTTTTTTTTTTTTGTATACTTTTATAGCCACATAGAAATTTATGTTTTTCTTTTCTGTTATTGTTCAATGATAAAGAAAATTATGACTCTACATTACAATTACTTAAAAAAATTTGGAAATGAGGGAATGTAATCAAGTCTTGTGGAGTTCCAAAAAAATAAAGAAAAATCTATAATTATACTTAATTCTGTTAAATTCTGGAAAGGGTATAACTTTTTTTCCCCACCTTTTTAAAAATAAATTAATACTCGATAATTTTGTTTTTGACTTTTACAAATACTAAAAAAATTCTTAATAGTTTTTTTTATGGGGTTTTCTTATTTATAATTATCTTTATTGATTTTTTGAATTGAGAGAAAACTTAATAAAACCTCATTGTGTTTGTTTTTTTTTTAATTTCAGAAATAAAAGGAAAAATACTTATATTTTTGTTTAAATACTAAAATTAAAAAAAAAACTAACATCTCTTTTCCAAAATTCAAAAGAACTGAGAAAAATATTTTATTTTAATTCAATTATTTCGAATTATGGAAACAATAACTTTAAGTACCATTAAGTGTATATATTTTCATTAATTCAAAAAATTTGAGTTTAATCAAAGATTTTACTAAATTCTTTTTAATGAAGAAAAACATAATGTTTTTTTTTTTTTAAATTCAAAAAAATAGAGTGCAATCAACCTTTTTGTTATTTTCTTATAAATTCCGGAAATATATCAGCAGGATACAGAAATTAATACCCTCCATTCAAAATAAAAAAAAAAATATCAATTGTTTTTACCTGTATACAATCTTTATTATTGATCTCTTATTCATTGATGTTTTGTAAATTAGGTTTCATGTTGTATCAATTAAATTGATTTTCAAAAATAAGAAGAAAGAAAGAAAACAGATTTTTTTTGTTTTATTGTTCATGTAAGGAAAAAATTTTTCATTTATAGTATTAAAAAAATATATGGGGTTAAAATTATCCCATACAAGGTTTTTAATTATTAATATCAGGAAAATTTTTGGGTTATACCTTAGATTTAATTACAAAATCTATTTAAAAGCAAATAAAATTCTTATGAAAAAAATAATAAACCTACCTAAAGTCAAAAAAAAGTGGGGTGTCTATACAATACTCTTTTAATTTTTTGATAGAATAAATGTAGATCAACATATTTTGAATAAAAAACACGAGTTTTAGAGGTTCGCTATGAGTTAGGAATATGATAATATTTATTCTTGTTTTTTTGTGGATTGAATGACATTTTAGACAAGTGTAATTGTATTAATCACCATTATTAGTCATAATCAGTTAAAATTTTAAAAGGATTTGATTCTTAACTAAAAAAATTATTTATAAAATAACACAATAATTTTCCAAATAAAGACAATTAAAAAATGTATACTTTATTATTTTCTTTTCAGGTATTTTTTTCAATATTATACCACATATTCACAATCATTCAAATTGAAGTTTTTAAAACTCGAATGTTTAGACTTTTGATCAATTCACCTGAAAACAATTAAAATTTTGTTTCAAGTAAAAAGAAGGAAAAAAATAAAAGAAATCTAAGAATTTTCAGTTGTTTGCTGAATTAGGAACACAAAGTGATTTTTTTTTTGAAATTTTCTTGATTTAAATTATCCTAACATTTTCTTGATTCTTAAAAATATCTTTTCCAATTTTTTTAGATAGATTAAGGTGTTTTTTCAACTAAGTATTTCGGAAAAAAATTGTCAAATTGAAAATAATTATCAAATTGATTTTCTCAAAAATTCAAAATTTATTTGGAAACAATACTGAAAAAAAAACCAAGTGATTATTTTTTTTATTATTATAAGAATGACTTTGGATTATCTTTGGTATATAGCCATAATAAAATCATTACTACCTTTGATAAATGAACGATCTGTGGATCCAAAACCTTTATATTGTCCGATCAAGAAAAGTCTTTTTTTAATTGGAAACCTTACTAGAACCGAAAAACGAAAAGTAAGATCTATTAATAAAAAAAAATATATAAATATATAAAGACAAAATGGAGTATTCAACATAATAATTGTTTTTTTTGAATACGATCTTTTGGTATTATGGATTTTTCTTTAATTGATCAATGATGAAAAATTTGTTGAAAAAATTAACTATTTTGGCGATCTCCAAAACTACTTGTCATCTTTTTGATAATAAAGTGGATATAAATTTTATTTCTTGGATTGATTGTAAAGAATATAATGGATAATTATTTGAGTTTAATTTGTTTCTTGTTTTAATTGATTTTACTTCTCGTTTTTCGGTTTCTATTAATGATCCCAAATAAAAATGGAATTTTCATGATCGGACAATATAAAGGTTTTGGATCCACAGATCGTTCATTTATCAAAGGTAGTAATGATTTTATTATGGCTATATACCAAAGATAATCCAAAGTCATTCTTATAATAATAAAAAAAATAATCACTTGGTTTTTTTTTCAGTATTGTTTCCAAATAAATTTTGAATTTTTGAGAAAATCAATTTGATATTTTCCATTTGACAATTTTTTTCTGAAATAGTTAGTTACAAATAAGATAAAACATCTTAATCTATCTAAAAAAAGAAAATGAAATAATTTTGCAATTGGAAAATGATAAAATCATTCAAATCAAGAAAATTTCAAAAAAAAAATCACTTTTTGTTCCTACTTCAGCAAAAAACTGAAAAATCTTTGATTTCTTTTTTTTCCCTCTTTGAAACTTAAAACAAGATCCTTTATATATTTTGAAGTTGTTTCAAATTTTTAAGAACAAAGCAAAAACAAGAAACATCATTGATTTGAAGTTCAAAAATATTCATTTTTTTTTCCTTTTATTTCAAAATAGAATTTTTGTGAAAAAATTACATCAAAAAATTCTTTTGACATTTTTATGGACAACTCTGGGGTTAGTAAAGGAAAAAAAGAAAAAAAAAAACAAAAAGAAGGAGAAAAATTAAAGGCACAGCCTGAGAATGAAGTTGATTTTTTTTCTTTACAGATAATTAAAGATCCATTTTATAAAAGATTGTTCCTCCCAAAAAAATCATTTGAAATACAAACACTAGCCAAATTCAAAAACTTTGATAGCCCAATACCTGTATTAATTTTTAATTTTTTTGTTTCTTTTTTTTTTACTCTGATCTACTTTTTCGTTTTTATGTCTGAGAAGGCAAACAAAAAACAAAAAGCAAAAAACAAAAAAAAATTGAAAGATGAGAACTATGACACTGAGTATATTCAAGAAACACTTTAAATTCAAACCAAGAAATAAGCACACCCAAAAATCAGATTTTCAAATAGTTTTTTCATTTTGAGTATGAATTTTCAGTTTGCTTCCTTAAATTGTTCTAGCTTTGAACATCCATTTATTTACACAAACACAAATTTTGGTAACTAAGAGCAAGGCAGACCAAATCGAAAATGATCATATCACCAATTTTGATCTTTCTCGTCTTAAAATAAGCAATTCCATTTTGTTGGTATTCAAGTAACTACGATCTCATTCTTCATAATGATTTATTATTTCTTTTATAATTGATCGAATTTTTTTAGTATTCTGGTTTTTGAATTATAAGTGGGATCAAATTTTAGCTGGTGTATCTTTTTCCAATTCTTGAAAGAAGTCCTTTCATTTAGGATTCTTGGTACCAATATTTACAATAATAAAAAAAACCAAACAATAAAGTCTCAAAAAAACAAATATTGAGAGATCACAAATCACAATCTATTCCTTCCAAAACAATTTAAAAACGAAATTAAAATGAAAGTCAAAATTTTTTTCCATTTATTATTCAAATACCAGTAATTCAAAAAGTAACACAAAAAGAGATTGAAGAATTCTTTCATGCCGATTTAACACTTCACTCTGAAACGAAATGATCTTTTGAAATTAAAAATTAAGATTATTATCTCGCACCTTTCTTTGTAACATACTGGCAATTTTGAAATAAGTTTGTAAATGCTTTTTGCTTCCCCGCATTTATAAAATCTCTCATTAAATGATTTCACCAACAATTCTATTGAAAAACTGATGAGGTTAGTGATTATAATTACTGATAAATCGAAAAAAGCCGTTTTCTCGTTTTTAGTTTAATCTCTATTTCTTTCAAAAATTTTTTAACTCGCTTTGTGTAAAAGAATTTTATTGGTTTAAATATAAAGATATATTTGTAAGAAAGTTGATTTTGGAAATGTTCTTAGAAAGGAAATGTTTTGAAAATAGTTTTGTAAATCAATAAAAATAAAAATGGAAATGGAAACAGAAATAGAACTAAAAAATTTAAGCATAATTTACAAACTAAATTAAGTTTAAAATGCTCCCAATTGGTTGTGTTTATTCGCTCTTTGAATTAGAAGTTACGAATTTAGTAACTTCAAATTTCTCTCCTTAACAGATAAAGTGTTTTAAAACACTTAATTACTCACAATAAATCTTGACTGTAAAACCTAAAACCCTGAGAATTTTCAAAAACACATGAAAATCCATTTTTCTGATCAATTGAAAATATTAGTAAAAAGTCAAATATATACTCACATTTTACAGATAAATATATAAATTACCACGCAACCTATTAACGGTTCAAATTGTAATATTGATTAAAATATTCTAATTTTATCAATTTTTAACCCTTTAGTAAATGTAGAAATTTAAAAAAATCCCAAATTTGAAAAATTAGAAGAGAACGAATCTATCAAATATTCCCGAAAATAGCTGAAAATCGAAAATACTCAAAAATTTTTTAACCACGAAAAAACACTTTTTGAACAACTAAAACGGCATCTAAGAAACTCTAGTATTAATACACTTTGTTTAATGATAAAATTGGACTTTTATTGTCAAAACATTTTGTTTGAAAAATATCAAAATTCAAAAAATTGTTTATTTTGGGGAATAGTATTCAACCCATTTTGTGTGAAAGGAATTGGTATCTAAGTTGCCTTCAAAATTTCTGATCATTGCTAAATGGTCTGAACTGAGGAGAGAAAATGTCTTTATAATGACAATTTCTAATGGTGTATCATTACTCATAATTTTGTAATCTTAAATGCAATCCAAAAATAACCGAGTAATATCTAATAGTACATATACACTACGTACCCTACTCTATCCAAGGCAAAAATGATTTAACTCCCCATCCCAGAAGATAAATTGGTTTAATCTAACCCAGCACACCCGAACACAAACCCAAACATACCCTGAAATACACATGAACACATTTACACTTACCCAAATAACAAAAATTATTCAAACATACTAAAAAGGTGTCAAAAAAACTTTTCAGAGGGTTTAAAGTAGAAAAATCAAAAAATATATTTTGTCTGAAAAGTAAAATTGTTATTTTACCGTTAAACTGGATATATTGACACAAGGGTTTCTTAGAAGCTCTTCAAAAGTTGTTTGTAAATGGTTAAAAAAATTTTAAAGTATTTTCAATTTTCGGCTATTTTCGGGAATATTTTAAACACCCATAAAGAATGTGACTGAAAACGAAGATCAAATTTTGAGATTAAATTTCAAAACAAAAAACATTTTTATCAATTTAAAATATTTGAGAGAATTTGAATTTGAGAAAGGGTGTTTAATTATTGCGAATTTACATTAAATTAAAGAAAAAAATTCTAAAAAAATAAATCCTCGAAGGTTCCCAAGTTTTTTCAATTCTAATATTTTAAATAGATAAAAAAAATTATTAAAGAAAAGATCTAAAGTAAATAAAACTCTTATTTCATAAATGCAAAAACAAAATAATTCTTATCATAGATGTTTTCTAACAAATTTAGAATTTATCTACGGGAAAATTTTTTCTCAATTAGATTTTCAATTTCCATTCATGTTCTCAATTAATTTTTCAAATTTGGGATTTTTTTTAAATTTCTACATTTACTAAAGGGTTAAAAATTGATAAAATTAGAATATTTTAATCAATATTACAATTTGAACCGTTAATAGGTTGCGTGGTAATTTATATATTTATCTATAAAATGTGAGTATATATTTGACTTTTTACTAATATTTTCAATTGACCAGAAAAATTTATTTTCATGTGTTTATGAAAATTCTCAGGGTTTTAGGTTTTACAGTGAACTAAAAAATTTTTTTACATAATTTAGAAAATAGCAGTATTGGTGAGCCAAGTTAAAAATGGGGGGACGAATTTGGTACTCAAATACTTTTTATAATTTAAAATTATTCATAAAACGGATTATAAAAAAAAAACGTATTAAATAGTTTAACTCTATTAATAAATATTTCAATTGACTAAACAAACTAATTCGTTTAGAATTTTCATTTGGGCAAATTCCAAAATATAAAAAAAATTTCATACTTTTGACAAAAAATATTTTGTCATGTTTAAATCTAGAATGTTTATACTTCAAATATTTTCAAGATAAACAATTAGTTTGAGATAAAATAAATAAATATTTTGAGATCAAATAAACAACTAATTTGAGATAAAATAAACAATTAATTTGAGATAAAATAAATAAATATTTTCGAAAAATCCTCATTATTAAAAAATAGTACATTTTCATTTTTAGGGCATATTATAATCTTTTTAATATATTTGTAATTTTCCTTTTACCTTTTTTATATTTTTTCAAAATTTAAAATAATTCATTTAAATTTATTTATCCATTATTATTATTTCATCTATTATTTAATCAGGATCATATTTTAAATCAGCAAAAATCAGGAATAGTTCGAAACATAAGTGAAATATATTTGCAAGATTATAGTATTTTAAATTGGGTTGATCGAAAATATCAAAATCCTACACTCAGTAATTCCAAAAAAAAAAAAGCGTTTCCAATAAACAGGAATAAATTATTAAATTATGAAATTGATCAAGAAAAAACACAGAGTATTTTGGGTTCAAATATTTCTCTTGTATGGTATTTTTTGAACAGTGCAACACAGGAAAATCCCCAAGAGGATCCTAATAACAACCCAGAACAAAAACAAGATCAGGGTAAAAAAAAATTAAAAGGTGATAAAAAGAATGGAAAGGAATGTGTAGTTGATAATAAATTAAAAAAACAAGAAAGGGTGATAAATAAAAATGAAAAAAAAACGGATTCCAAAAAATATTTAGCAGTTGATCCCAAAATAAAAAATGGAAAAAACAATATTAAGGATGAGAAAAGCGAATCACCAAGTGAAATTAAAAAAAATCTATCCACGGATATCTTGGAAAGCTTTAAAAAATTAAACGAGACACCAAGGCAAGTTACACAAGAAGAAAAGGAGTTAATCAAAACGAATTCAATCAATGTAAAAGTTCTTCAAACTGACATTAAAAATGAATTATTAAATAATCGATCAGAGGAGCTAATCGAAAATAATAAAAGTGTAAGAGAAGAATATTCGATCCCCTTATTCCATTTATTAAATAAAATCAAACACGATAATTTATATTTTGATAATCGCCAGAACAAGCCTTTGTTTATGCAAACAAAAGTGCGAAAAATTATTTTTCAACCAATGTCTCTTACAACAACTATTGGCGACTTGGAGCCCTTTTTTTGTTCTGCGTGTTTATATGATTGGAAGAAAAAAAAAAAGATCTCTGAAAATTATTATTTTGAATTAAATTCTTGGGGGTTTCCTGATTGGGTTGAATATAAAAATAAACAAAAGATGGCAAATAAAATAAGTTTATTTACCAAGGTTGAAAAGGCCATTTTTACCATTATAAATCCAACCCCTTCAATTATTTTATTTATCCGAATTGAGAAAATTTGCCAGGGGGGTTATGATCAGATAATACAACCTTATTTGAAAAGCGGTACTAATTTTAATTCTACAGAAATTAGAAAAAAATTTAGATCAAATTTAAGTAATTCTTTAAAGAAATTTGGTTATTCAAAAAAGCAATCTTTTGCTTGTTCAATAATAAAATTATTTGACTCCAAATTAAATTTAATCCACACCAAATTTAAGGGATATGATCATAGCCAAATCATTAAAAGTAAAGGTCTAAATAGTAATAAGCAATTGTTTAATTTAATTAATTTGGAATTTAATATTGATGAATTTCCAAAACAAAAAACAATACCAGGTCATTTCTGTTATTTAATTCTGGATAGCAATGATGATAACGGCAATAATGACGAGTATGAGGATAATGATAATTATAATTATAATTATAACGATAAGAAGGAAAATGAAGAAGTAATTATTGATCCTAGTTTTAGAAAAGAAAGAATAAAAAAAAACAAAAATAATAATAAAGAATTCGATCTAAAACATAAGAAAAAAATAAATTCAGATTCAAATTTAGATGTATGTTCAAATACGGACAATGATACGGGCATGGATACGGACACGGACACGGACACAGATATAACTACAGGTATCGATATAGATATAAATATAAATATAGATACAAAAACAAATACAAAAATAAATACCAACACAAATAAAAATACCAACATAAATAAAAATACAAACACAAATAAAAATAAAAATAAAAATACAAATACAAATAAAAATACAAATGTAAATATAAATCTCCAGTCACAAAAAAACAAAAAAAAAACTGATATAAAAATAAATATTGTTAAAAATATTAATTCAAATGAGCATGAGAATCAAAATGAAAATAATAAAAAACATAAAAAATAAGGATAATAAAGAATTTCAAAATGAATTAAAAGTTGAAAATAAAAAATTTTTTAGAAATAGTAAAAGAATAATACCAAATAAGAACAGAAATAAAATTGATTTTATTAAAATTCAAGGATTCCCAATAAAAAAAATCCAATTGCCCAATAATGATTTTGTTCATAATTTATATATTTATCCTAAAAAATTAATGAATTTTAAAAAAAAGGAAAAAAATAGAAATTTTTATATTAAAATTGAATATAAAAATGAAGATAATTTAAAAAAAAAGGGAATAGATTTAATTTATGGGAGACGTAGTGAAACAAAATTTTTAAATAAATTTTATACCAGTTTATTTTTGAACGAAAAAAATCCAAAATTTTATAATGAAATAAAGATATGTTTACCAGGTATTTTAAATGAACGAGCACATTTATTATTTAGCATTTATAATCATAAAAGTATTAAGGATAAAGGAAATGAGGGTACAAATAAGAAAAGGGCTATTGGCTATTCAATTTTACCAATTAACCAAGAAATTTTATTAAATAACAATCAAAAATTTAATTTGAACATTTTTCCAACGTTAGCGAAAATGGATTATTATGATAAATTTTTGTGTTTAAATGAAAACATTAATATTAAAAACAAGCCTAGATTAAAAATTACGATTGATTTGATTAGTACTGTTTATCCAAAAAATGATTATCTACATGAACTCTTTAATAATTATATCCAATTAGAAAAAAATCCACAAATTGATCGAAGGTTTTTAAAATCATTAAATTATTTAATTCAGAACGAGAATGACGATGATGATGATTATTATTATTATAATCATAGTAAAAATAAAAGCAATAATGTTGACAATTATAGAGACAGGAACGATTATCATAATATTAAAAATATTAATAATAAAATACCAATTAATATACAAATTTGTTATTTTAATTTAATTTTGGAAATTTTTTATAAAACTTTAGTATCTGGGAATGCAATGATTAAAATAAAAACCTTCATTATATTTTTGAAATTTTTAAATAACCTGTATCAAAAAAGAAAATATATTTATAAATTGATTTTAAAGCCATATATTGATAATATTTTTAATTTCTATGAGAATGAAAATAGTGATTACTTTTTTGAAGAAATAGTTAATTTATGGAATAGAACATTATTAAAGGAAAAATTGAGCCAAAATAAAAAGAAAAAGAGAAACCATTCAATCGCAAATGATGATAATGAAATGAAAAATGGAAATATAAGGGAAAGGGGCAAAGAAAGTGAAATGGGGAAGAAGAAAAATAAAATTATTTACAAATCATATACTGTTAGATCTTGTAAATTTCTGTTTGCGTTAATTACCAAGTCATTAACTGTTTATATAAATAAAAATATTAAAAATTATACAAGCAAACAATTTAATATTTTTTTTAAAAAAATATTTCTTGACGAATTGTTTATATTAATTGACTTTTTCAGATTGCAAATTGAATTAAATTCAAATAATTCAATTAAATTCACCAAATATTTGAATAAATCTCTAGCATTTTTTTTAAAAGATTTATTATTTATTGTAAACCCAACAAATGTTTTTTTAATAATAAAAAATTATTTTAAAAATTTGCATTTTCCTAACCAATCATTGATTGTATTAACAGAATTGAAATATCAATTTTTACAAATAATTATCGATAATGAAAATTATTTAATATTAAACAAACCATTTTTATATGATATTAGTCAAAATAAAAATATTTTTAAATTTCTATGCAAAAAACATTTTTTTGTTGGTTTAATTATTAAAGATCTCAAAAGAACTTTTAAAAATTTTGAAAATGAAGAAATACAACCTTTTTTAAAAATAATTTTTAAATTAATAATGAATCTTTTAATTAAACATGAAATTGATAATAAATATTTTAAAAATAATGATAATGGTAATGGTAATAATGGTAATGATAATGATAATTCAAAATTAAAATCTCAAATAATCTCAATGTATTTTCCTTTAATAATTATATTAATTGATAATTATAAAAAAATTAAAAATTATTCTTTTGTTAATCAAAGAAAAATATTAATTAATTATTTTTTTATTTTAAAATATTTAAATAGGAACTATTTTTTTGATTGGTGGAATCAAACTAATATAAGAAGAAAATTTAATTTTTTCAAAATTTTATTTCTATCAGTTAATATTTTTGAATATTTTGGTAAAAAAAAAATTCTTAAACTTTCAAAATTAAAAAAAAGTAAATATATTAACTTGGAAAATAAAAAAAATGAATTTGATTTCAAAGATGATCTTAATAAGAAAAAAATAATCGAGGTTAATAACAATAATAATTTAACAAGTAAAGATAATAACAGTAATAATGATAATGTGAATGTTAATAATAGGAATAAGAATGATAACTCCAATAACAATATTAGTAGTAGTGGTAGTAGTTTTAATAACAATAATGGTAATGGTAATGGTAATGTTAATATTGTTAATAATGGGGAAGAGGGCGAGGAAGGTGAGGAAACAGTGATTAAAGAAGATAAAAATATTAGCTTACCAATTAATTCAGATATTAATAGGATTGATCGGATTAATAGAATTAAAAAAATTAAAAAAATCACAAAATTATCTAAAAATAATTTATTAAAAAGTGGCAGTACTGGTAGTTTAATAGAAAAAAAGACTCCAAATAAATTAAAACATAAATCAATTAATAAGAATATCAGTGATAATAATTCGGTAAATAATCGATCAAAAAATAAAACGATAAAAAGAAATAGCCTAAAGAACTTATCGCCTATACCAATTAAAAAGATATTGAAATTAACAAATATTTCCCCGTTAAAAATTAATAAAAAAAGATATAAATTATATAATCTAGAAACGGAAAGGCAACTATCAATCCAAATAAATTTAATAATTATTTCAATTTTAGAAGATATGTTGATCAAATTAGAACCAAATTTGCATAAGGATAATATCTTGGGAGAAAAAACAAATTTTCAAAAGATTTTTGAATTATTTATCTTAATTTTAAATAAAAATAATAGTTATTTAATAATTAACTATTTATTAAAATCGTTAATTTTTTTAATAGATAATTTTCCAAATAAAATATTTTTACAAGAAAATAATTTATTGGGTGAGCTATGTAGATCCATTTTCCCAAAAATTCTGTACCATAATAAGCAAACTAGAAGTTTGGCAAATACTTTTTTGTTTTATTTGATTTCGAAAAATTACGAAATGACAAAGGATCTATCAAAAATACAAATTCAATTGAGTACCGCTTTAAACACCTTTGTAGACAATTTAAATAAAAAGTATCAAAGAAATGAATTAGTATTTTTTAAAAAATTCTTTGCTATTATTACCAATTTGTCAAAATCTCCAAAATATAATTTTCAAAATAATTCAAACTCTAATAATAATTCTCTTTTTAAAAATAATGCTAAGAATAAGAATAATAATAATAATGATGATAATGATAATTTATCTAGTAATCTTAATAAAAAAAAAAAAACAATTCTTGAAAAAAAAATCTTTTTGAAGCAAATCGATCAATTAATTGGTCATTTATTGGGTATTTTGTTAGACTCGTTAAAGGTTTATGATTATAAATCAGATCCGGAAATGCACGCTGATTTATTATTAAGAATTGCCAATGGTTATAAAAAAACACCAAGTATTAGATTCGATTGGTTGACGAAATTAGAAATGTTAATGTTAAAACAAAACAATTATGGTGAAGCTGCGGTAATAATGATACACAAATGTGCAATGATTTCAGAATATTTAAAAATAATTTCTCCCAATTCTAAATGGCTGCCCCAAAATGGTGCTTTAGCCTTTATAGATATAGTTCCATCTGTGGTTGAAGAGTGCTATCTGTCTGGTGGCAATCTTAATTGTGATGAAAAGCGAGATCGTGATAGCAACAGCAATAGCACTCGTCATAAAAGGGGGGAATTTTTACCAGATTTCAATTTTATTGATCCACAATATTTTTCAATTCAGGGGTTAATTGATTGTTTGCAAGTTGCGATCAAATATTTACGAAAATGCAATTGGATTGAAATGTCAAGTGATGTGTATGAAATCCTTTTAAAAATTTATAAATATAAAAAGGATTTTAGAAAAATCTCACAGTCCTTTATTTATTTAAGAAATGATTATGATTTGTTAATTAAAGAAATGTTTGATTTTCCTAGAACGTTTGGCCACTACTATAGAGTGGCATTTTTTGGAGAGAGGTTTGGAGAGAATAACATTGTGGAGTTTGTTTATAAGTGTAAACCAGAAATCTTGATTTTTGATTTAAAGCCAATGTTAAAAAAAACCTTTTCGCAAATAATTGGGATTAAAAAAATAATCTTTTTAGAATCTTTGAAAAATGTGGAGGTAAATAAATTTGATCAAAATAATTGTTACATTTTATTAACATCAGTAAAGCCATACTTTACAGAAAAGGAAAGTAAAAATAGAGTAACCACCTTTGAAAAAATGAATAAAGTGAATAAATTTTACTATGAAAATTATTATTCGTTGTCAGGCGATAAGAAAATGTCAGAAAATGTTGATGATTGCTGTAGACTGAAGACCATTTTAACCACAGAACATTATTTCCCCTATATGAAAACTAGATCGAAAGTTATTAAAAAGGAAATAATTGATTTGTCGCCCATACAAGTTGCCATCGAGGATATTAAAAAAAAGACAATGCAATTTGAAATGGAATTAAATAAAATCGATATTAGAATGAATAATTTGCAAAGCTTGTTGATGGGTACCTTGTTAACTCAAGTAAATGTCGGGCCTTTGGAATATGCTAACGTTTTCTTAAAAAACCCTCAGAAGTTCACTGAAAGTGGCATCAAAAATTTGCAAATATCTTTTATCAGATTCCTTATTTGTTTAAGAACAGCACTTGACCAGCACTCTTTTAAATTGGGATACCTTCATAACGAATTGCAAGATAAATTAGAAGAAGGGTTCCAAAAGTTTAATCAAATCGTTAATCAAAGCGATATCCTTATCAATAAAATCTATCCTAATTTGATCGTCGATGAGGATTTGGAAGAAAATTAATTATTAGTTTTATTTGATTATTGAATTAAGAGATAGTTTTATGTAAATAATTTCTCTTTTTTTTTTTTTTGTTTTTTATTTGTTTTTATTATTTTGATTTTTTTAAATTAAATAAAATCAGTAAAGTCATTTTAAAAAAGTGTTATCAATTTTTTTTTTTAATAAATGTAACGAAAATAGGAATATTACAGTTTGGCATCTATTTTTTTAGATTCTTTTGAAAAAATTTTTGTCAAACTTTTTTAAAGTGACTAATGTTGTTGGTAGTTTTTTTATTTGTTTTTTTACTTGGAAGTTATTTCCAAAAAAGTTAATTTTTTTTTTTTTTTTTTCATTTCAACCAATATTCTCTTTAAAAGTATGTCGATTCTTTAAGTGGTAATATAAAATTAAGAGGTATATTAATACTCGTTGTATAGGCACCTATTGTGGTGTATTTGAAAATATGTTCATTAAAATATTTTGAAAACAATAAATAAAAAAAATAAAACTTATTTTTTTGAGGAAACAAGTCACGGCCAATTTCAATAAAAAATAAATATAAACCATTTTTTAAACAATATAATACATTTATTATTTTTCCATTTATTAGAAATTTTTATCAAGATTAAATTTTAAAGGAAACATGTTTTTGATCAAAAAGAATAAAATAAAAACGGGTTTTCTTTTTCGAAAATAATTCTTAAAAAACTTTGAATATATATAAATTTTTTTTAATTATTTTGTTAAGGGATTAGTGTTACCCTAGATTTCACTATAATCAAAGATTTTGTAATGAGTGTTTATTATATCAGTGCACCATGGCTCAAATATCTATAAAAAATCTATTATAAATATTGTTGTACAATAAATTATTACATTTTTTACTAAAGATCACAATTAAAAATTTGAATTTTGGAAAGTTTTTTTTTTAATTCCTTTTCCAAATCAAAAAAATAGAAGCCTAAAAAATAATAGTATTCCAGTATTTTAATATTCATATGTAGAACTTTTCAAAGTAACTATTTTTTTTTTTAAATTTTTAATTTCAAAGATTAACTCGACAATAGTAAACATAAAAAAAAACCCAAAGGCTGGTTATTTTTGTTTAAATGTTTAGCTAGATAATTTTAACATTAATATATTTCCAATATTCCAGAAATAAACCCCTTTTCAAACAAAAGGACACGCTTTCTAAATCATCAATATTGTTGAATTTGAGTATCAATAAGATAATTACTTATTGGTGATTTTCATTTTATTTATTCTTTTTTTATTTTTTTATTTTAGTATATTGAACAGATGGAAAATGAAAAAAAAAAAATACAAGAAGAAACCAATTTGGAAATAATCTGACAGTATTAAAATGGAAACAGTTTAAGTTTGGTTTCGAATGGGCAAGATATAGGAATTAAGAATGATATTTTTTGGATTGACGTATGGAACAAATAAAAAAGAAAACAAAGAAAAAAAACAATTCTAAAATAATAACCAGATGAATTGCCGCTTTATATTTTTCAATGTGACTTTACACGTCAAAATTTTGTTCTTAAAGAGTTATCAATAAAAGGTAAAGGAATTTTTCCCAATTCACAGTGTTCAATGGTTTTTATTGATTTTGTATTTTTTTTTTCCTTCCTACAATTTACAAATGATATTTCTCATTTTTAATAAAAGGGCACATCAATTTTAAAAATTGATTTTTAATTTTTATTGTTTTGTTTTATTGAGTTTTAAATATTTAAATGGTTTTTTTTATGTTTTAAAGAACTTCTTATATTTTAGAAGAATACTACAATTAATTTGATTCAATTATGAATAATTCTTGAAATTTTATGTGCCCTTTTAAACGAAAAGGAGTAAAACTTGTGTGTGTTATCTCCTTTTTGTTTTTCAATATTTTCCCTTTCTAAAATTTATAATTTAAATATTTATGTATTATTTCGATGAATAAAAGGGGAGGAACAATACAATACGTATTTTCACAGAGTCATAGACATGGGGAAATATGATTAATAATTAACTTTTTTTTATTTTGTAAAAATGGGGAATATTGAAAACGTGAGGAGATAACTTTCTTTTCTACTATTGAGGGTACTTTTAAAAGGCACCTTACTCGATTTATTATTTTTTTTTGTAAAAATTGAGTAAAAGTGCCAAATGAAGTTAATATTCTCCTGTGTGGGGTAAAAGGGGAAGATATAAACCAATTATTTTACAATTGGATATTTTTCAAATTTTTCTTTTTTTCTCAGGTTGATAAGTCAAAAAAATCTATTCTTTAATTATTTAATTTTTTACAAAAATTAAATTTTTTCACTATTAATCTACATTTCACCACAAATTTAAGAAAGATATTTTGCAACTTTGGAGTCTGAGTATTGATAATTCAACCTATAAATGTGTGGAGAAAAGTAAATTTTTTTTTTTAATTGTTGAATTTTTTACTAATACAAAGGATCATTTTTAATTGATGAGATCAACAAATAATACTTCTTGATTCAGTGATTTTTTAGAGAAATTTGAGCTATGGCTCACTAATGTGATTTACATCCAATAATAACATACTTTAATCTTAGTCTTCTCCTTAGTAGATGTTAACCCCATAAAGAAATTAAATTAATATTTATAGTAGTGAAAATAAGAACGGTCATGAAAAAAATCTCAGACACAATTGTTAATTGTGGGTATTAGGAAAATTCATCTGTAATTTCTTTTATTTAAAAACAAACCCTTTTTTTGAATTATCAAACGTTTAAAATTATAACTCGGTAACTTATTAGAATGATGATTAGCGAACTTGTACTTGTTCAAAACACTTTTCAATCAATCAAAAAAATAGAAAAAAAAACTATCATTATCCAAACTCTTATAAACCTCTATAAAACCCAACACTGCACTACAAGGAAAATTTTTTCAAAAAAAAAACTCTAAATTTTGTATTTTTGAAATACACTCATATAATAAACATTATTATATATAACAATTTTCAATGAGGTTTACAACTTTAATAGATATTAATAGGAATTGAAAAAAAAATGAAATTTTTTCAGTAATATTTTTTTCATTTTTAATTGTAAAATTTTTGAATTTTTTAATTGACTTAGTAGAGAGATAATTTTCAAGTATTTTTTTAATAGTATAAAAGGAAACATATTTTTAAATTTGAAAATACAGTCAGTTTCGTTTTTAAGACACAAACTTTCAACGAAATTTAGGGCACAAAAAAATCTCAAATTAAGGCACAATTTTTTAGAATTTTAATTTTCACAAATTATTTTACTAGAATTTGAAATCATGTGCCTTAATTTGAGATTTTTTTTGTGCCTTAAATTTCGTAGAAATTTTATGCCTTAAAAACGAAACTGACTATAGTACAAAATATTTCAATCAAAAGATATTGCTAAATTAAATTGAAAATATGATTTTTTATCTGTTTTTGGAATATTTTTTATGATTTTATTTTTTTCCATGTTTGAGTTTTTATATACGTTCCCGATTGTTTTCTGCAAATTGCTTTAACATTTATTCGTTTTTCAATCTTAATGTTCAATCAAAAATTAATTCATTTCAACTTTTTCCAATATAAAAATACCCCAAATATAGGTGTTTTTTTCAAAAGTCGGTATTTATGAAAAGAGGGGTATTCAGATTTTCATGAGTTTAATAGCTATCCTTTTTTTATTATATAAAATTATGATAACTTTGAAAAAATAATTTATAAAAGAAGTATAACTTAAATCCAAATGTATAGTTTTGGCTAACTTTAATTTTAGGTATTTAAATTTTCCTTGTAGTGTTGTAGTGAATTGTTTTAAAAAAAATTTGATTTACTTTTGTTATCAAACAATTACTTGAGTATTCTAGATACACCTTACTTTGATGAACTTTAGTTAGGTTTATCACTAGAAGACTCATAAAAAAATTGGTTATATATCAAAAGGATTTGATTTTAAATAAAAAATTTTACACAATAATTTTCCAAATATTCACAATTAAAAATCTTATTCAGGATTATTTTCATGTCCATTATTCTTTTCAAATCAAGACTTATTGTGTATAATCTATTTTTAATTACTTTGATTTTTTATTTTTTAGCCTTCAAGAATCAATAATTGTGAAATTTCATTTGTTTTATGGGTATTATGAAGTCAATGGGGATTAATATAATACCAGTTATTTTTTTTCTATTTCCCCCTTAGATTCAAAATTAAAAATGATAATCACCAATTTTCTATCAATTTCAATTGAGTTTTTCCAAAAAAAATCTTTTCTTTCCCTTCAATTAGGAAATTATATTTAAATTGAAAGGTGTTGTAAACAAAAAATTCTCATAAAATGTGTTACAATTAAAGCAAACAACAAAAAATAATTGATAATTGTTAAAACAGACCAAAATATAAATAATTTTCACTTCCTTTTCCATTTCCTTTTTCAAATTAAGATCTCAAGATAGTAGGTTGTTGTTTATTCTCTATTTGAAAAAGGAAAAATGATTATGAAGGGAAAATTTTCCCCTTTAACTTTCAATTACCAATTTAACTGAGAAATTCCTTATTTTAATGCATATTTTCAAAATAACAAAAGAAGTAAAACTTATTTTTAGATAATTTGCAATCATAATTTCATTTTTTTCTCCTTCTCAAAAATTAAACATACAAATGTAAATTTTTTTTTTATTTATTTTTTTTTTTTTTTAT
Source organism: Anaeramoeba flamelloides (assembly GCA_027625915.1). Taxonomy (NCBI): domain Eukaryota; family Anaeramoebidae; genus Anaeramoeba; species Anaeramoeba flamelloides. Next base: position 3,001,612 of record JANTQA010000063.1, read on the forward strand.
TAATTTTTTTATTGAATAATTTTTTTCTTCTTTTTGCTTTTGTCTTATCATTCGAAAACTTGGAATTAAATTTATTGAATAGACAAATGTCCCTCGAAAACTACAAAACAGCATTCAACCTTTTTGATACTGACGGAAATGGATCAATTGATGTATCTGAATTATCAAGCGCCTTTAAAAAACTTGGACAAACTGTCGATGAAGAGCAAATCAAAAAAATGGTAAAAGAAGTTGACACTGACAACTCTGGTGATGTTGACTTTGATGAATTTTGTAAAATGGTTTGTCAAAACTCTCCTTTTTTTTTTTTTATTCTTCTCTCTTTTTTTTCTTTTTATTATTTTTTATTTTATTTTTTTTTATTTTTATTTTTTGTGTTTCTTTTAAATCCAAAATTTTTATTTTTTACCCTTTAATTTTCTCTTTCCATGGTGCTTTTATTCTTTTCTGTAATTTCAATTTAGATGCAAATGCAAGAAGAAATGAATTCCGATCCTGAACTTGTCAAAGCTTTCAAAATGTTTGACAAAGATGGAAATGGATTTATTGAACGTGACGAATTGGCATCAGTAATGAAAGAAATCGGACAAACCCTTACTGAAGAAGAAGTTGACAATATGATGAAACAAGCAGATACTGATGGTGATGGAAAAATCTCATTTTCTGAATTTAAAGTAATGATGAAATAAGTAATTTCAAAATTTTTTAAGATACTCATTCTAAACCTATAAGATACAAAATCTCCAGGCTTACAAAACAAATGAACACTATTTCTGATCTTGCTTTTTTTAATTTATAATTTACCTTTTGTCCTGTGAATGAAAATGCTTTTTTTTGATATTTTTCACAAATAAAGCCATTTTCTTTCAAAATTTTTTTTAAAAATTTATTTTTTTTTATTTTATTTTCTATTTATTGAAATTGAGTCGTTGTGCTTATTTACAAGATCTAATCTCTGGATTTTTTTTTTTTTTTTTTAATCCTGTTATTCACCACAAAATTGGTTATTCTAAGAAGACGTAGGACTTCTGATTTAATAATAAGACGTTTAGATCTCATTCAGTTTTACAAAAATAACAAAAACTTTGCTATCAGAAATCCATAATTTTCAAGTTCGAAAAAATTCATCTTATTTCCCTGCTTGATAAATAAAAAATCCTTCTCATCTTTGGATTAATAATGATTGACAATCATTATTAAAAGAGTTCGCCTTTTGATTCTTTTTTGAAAAAAAACCAAATAATTCTTTTTTTGATTCCATAGAATCAAATGATTCCTTTTTATTTCAAAGATAAGTTTCAAATCATTTCTTGTTATAATTTGATTTTCAAGGAATCCCATCATTCTCAAAATTTCATAATTAATCGATTTTTTTTAAAAAGAATTCAATATTTCTCAAAAAAAATAAATATTTAAGGTTATAATTATTGAAAATTTTAGTTTGAATCATCTTATCAGCAATTCATATGTTTTCATGTTTATTCCTGGCCAGAAAATTTATTTTACTCCAAAATGGAATCAAAGGAATATATTATTTTGTAATAGAGTTTTTGTTACAAATAAAAATTCTTTTTTTTACTCCAAAAAATCAGAATAAAATAATTTTTGAGGTTTTTAAAAAATTCTTTTTAAAACGGACTTAACAAGTAGAAAATGTTGATAAAAACTAATTCCATTGGGAACCATTTTTATATTACTATTATTTTCCTATTATAAAACGAAAATTTTGTAATTCACATTCCAAAATATTTTTTGATGAATAATTAGATGAAAATCCAAAAATATTTACAAAATCGTTTAGAAATGATATTTTTAGATATTTAATTACCCTACCTATGTTAACTCTAAGTTAAAATTTTCACTCTGTCAATTTGATTGTAACATTAATAATTAATATACATTTTGGAAATTGAAATAAAAATTTTCATTTATTAATTAGAAAATAAAACGTATTATTCCAAATTTAAATTTTTGAGATTCTATGTATTCCAAAAATGGAATCATCTTAGGAACTTAGATCATTGTATAATTTGATCTTGTTAGACCTATTTATTGACCAGTTTAACCTTTTAAATAGATAAAAAGGGGATACTAATAAATCCACAAAAATGTTTTAAGCTTTTTTAATAAATTTCCATCGTTTTTAATCTTATTATAAACTTCGAATATATTTTTTTTCCAATCAAATCACTGTTATCTATAGTATAATTTTTCTTGGATTTAGAAAAATAAAATTCTTACTTCAAAACCCAGAAAAAAAATTTTCAAAAACCTAAAAGTGTATAAAAATGTTAAAAGTATTTTTGTGAATTTATAAGTAAAATAAACCAAAAAAGTGTTAAGGTTAATATCTTTCCAATTGATTTCAATTGAGTACAATTTCTGAATGATGTATATTTTCAAAGAACTCTTTTACTTATTAAAGATAATTTTTAAGGAAAAAAAAAAATGATTTAATAATAAAAAGATAATGGGTACAATTCAGAAATAAAAATAGTTAAATATTTTTTTTAATAGATAAAATCAAATATTACTTATTGAAGTATTAATTTAACCAGATATTCACAGACCATTAAAGAATTCTGTAATTGAGTGTAAATGGTATTAGTACTCTACACCTCAATTTACTTCAAATAATCTATTCTAAATCTTCTTGCAAAATAAATTATTTGATTTTTTCCTCAGGATCTCAATTAAAAATTTATCATATTTTGAATTATTTTTTAAAATTACTTTTCCAAATCTATAAATAGAAACTCCAAAAAAACAGTGCTCCAGTATTTAACAAATATTATTTAGAACTTCCAAAAGTAACTATTTTTTTTTTTCAATTTATTAATTTCAATGATACACTCAATTATAACCAACATAAAATACTAAAGACTGATAATTTTATTTTATTTTGATAAAGCTTAATTTCATAACATCAAAATATTTCTATTATTTCATAAATTATTCGTAAAAATAATCTATTATTTAATAATTAATTTTTTAATTTAAATAATTATTTTCGTGACTAATCTACATTTTCTAACAGCAGATATCGATCTTGAGATCAATTTAAGAATGATTTTTTTTTTTAATTTCAAGTTCTGAATAGTGATAATTTATTCTTAAAAATTATTTCAAAATACATATTTTTTTCGAAAATTTCTTAATTATTTTCAAATACCAAGATAATTTTTTATTGATGAGATCAACAAATAAATATTTTTCGAAACAAGGGAAATTAGTTGTGATGTAATAATAAAATATATTTAAAATGTATTGAATAGATATTAGAAGAAAAATATACTTTGAAAATTTCAAAATTACAATTTTTTTTTCTCATTTTTTTTTTTTTTATTTTTTTTTTTACAAGTAATTCATCTGTAAATATTTTTTTATGGCTAGATCAATAGTCACTAGGTAAAATTGAGTTATTCTAATGTTACCAAAATAGTGGAAAAAACAATAGAGATGTTATTTTTATTTCTATTGGGATTTTGTTTGACTACATCAAAAAGATCAATATAACATTTTTGTTTTTCAAAAAAGTCCTAAAAGAATTTGATTTTTTCAATTTTGCAGAAAATTTATGGGTTAATTAGTTTTATTTTTATTTAGAAAATCAACTATCATTTATATTTATTTTTTTACTTATTTTTTTTTTTTTTGTTCTTCAAAGAACAATAATAAAAAATAATATATATTTGAAAAAAATGACGATTCTCTTTGACAAAAACAATGTTTCGTACTATCAAACTATTCATTTGTTTAGAGACATTTGAACTTTGAAGAACTAATGTGTTTTATACCCAACGACAGAATACTTTAATCTTGGTATATCCGTTGGTAGACTTTAACCCATGAACTTTTTTTCTTTATTTTTTTTTCCTATTTTTTCTCGTATGTTTTTCGTTTTTTAAAGATAAAGAAAATTTGGGTATTTCTTCCCATTGAATAATTGTGGAATTTATGATTTTCCCATTTAATTTCCTTTCAGTAAATTTAAGTACAGGGGTATATAGAATGTAATTTATATTTCTTCAATAATAAAAAAGAAATACTCTCAATTTTTTTTGAAAGATAATTGAATTTTAGAAATATTCACCCTAAAAACAATCTAAAAAAGACGAATATTAATATAAGTAAATATATATATATATATATATATATTATTAAAATGTATAAATCTTGAATTAAGAATAATAAAAGAGACTTACAAAGTCTATTTTATACACTTTATATATCACAATATAAACCACATTCCAAAAAGTTAGACACACCAAAAATCTAAAATTAGCAGAAAAAAAAATCTCAATTTATTATATTTTTTCCAATAGTACTATAAAACCACTTTTAAGTAACCTATTATTAATGTTTTTATAATTAATCATTTTCATCCAAACAAAGGAAAAAAATATAATAAGAAATAATAAAAAGGGGTGTTTCCAAAATAAAGAACCCAGTCGAGCAAAAAATATTTTGGTAAATTTGTTGAAATTTCACCAATAATTATTGATCGATCAAATGATAAGATACCATCAACCAATTGTATGTCATTTTTCAATTTAACAAACACAATACTAACCTTCTATAAACCATTGAAAAAATATTTCAGATCTAATGAAACAGATCACTAAACTGGTAAAAAGGAAATGATAACAAAACAAAAAAGATAAAAAAATAAATTCGTTTGTAAAAATCAAAATTATTTCCAAATTAAATGTAAAGTGTAGTATTTTTATTGTTTCAACTGTTTAAACAGTGTCCCAATTTTTGGAATTTAGTTTATAAATACATATAGATAGATAAATATTACTGATATTATAACTTTTCGTTTTAAAAGCACAAAAGACTTATAAAATCATTTTTTTTCAAATTTTTTACATTTTTTTTTGTTTCATTCATTGTTTTATTGTTTTATTTTTTGAAAAAGTTCTTGAATTCTATTGAAATCATACTTTTCATTTCTTGGATGTGAAAAAATGCAAACAAAATACTTAAAAACAACAACAAAAAAAAAAAAACAATTATATACAGGTAGGATTAAATGGTCTTAAAAGCCTTTGAAAACAATATTAATTTGCAATTTCCCTGTTAAGTGGGAGGTTTTACATTTAAACTCATAAAAACAGTTTGATTTTCTATTTTGAAAACACCACATAAACTCCAAGTAGTTTTTCTTTTAAAACTTTTGAAAATTGTAAACTCTTTAAACACCGAGAAAAATTTTTTTTTTTAAAAATTACTTTTTTGTGTTGAAAAGTGGTAAAAATTTAAACTTTTTTACCAATTCCAAATTAGATCAGCTCACCTATTGTTTTTGTCTTTTGATTACATACATACATATACCAGACAAACAAAATTTACGCTTCACTCACGTGTGTAAAACGCGTTTAACGAAATCAAAAAAAATCGTCATACCTGTGATATATAGATAAAGATATATAGATATATTAAAATAAAGGAACATGAATCCTTATTTTTGTTTGAATATAATAACCTTTTATCAAGTCAAAATAAAAATAAAAAAAATAAAGGGTTGTTTTAAAATTAATTTGATATTTTCAATTTATTTTAAATAAAAAAATAATAAATATATTTCTTTAACGATTTGATCAATTATACATTTTCTTTTTTAATAATTTTCTTTGATTGTAATTCTTTATTTGTCCCCTTTTCAAAAATAATTTCATTTTTTAGAGATATGGATTTTTCATTTTCAATTTCAACTAGCTTTTCATTGTTTTGTAAATTATCTTTTTGATAATTCTGCACTTTCCCATGCTCTATGAAATCGGAAATATTACCAAGTTGGTCTTTTTCGCTATTAATTTTTGTTTGTATTTTTTTAAACTTTTGTTTTAAATTGTTGGTTTCATTCATTATCCTCCTTCTTTCTTGTTTTTGTTGTTCAATACTGCCCATCATTTTATTTAATTTTATTTGAAGTTTTTCTTGCTGTATTTTTGTATTTTCTTGTTCTCCTTTTATTGATTCTTTTAAAGCTTGGTTTTGTTTAATAATTTGATCATAAAAATTATTTAAGGAAGATATTTCATTTAAAAATTCGTCAATAATATTAAAATCTTGTAATTCAGTAATAATGTTTCGTAAATTATTAATGGCACTTCCAAAATTTGGTTCTCTTTTTCGTTGTATTTTTTCTTCTTTTGCTTTTTGAAAAGATAAAAAAATAATTAATTGATAAAATCAGTGAAGAAAAATTAAATTAATAAGTTTATTTGTTGGGTGTATCTAAATAAGATTCGAAAATTTCTGAATTGCTTTATTACCTATATCATTCTATCTATTTTTATTTTTTTCCAGACAAATGAAGAAAGGTAATATATTTTTTTCAAGAATTTTCATTTTTTTTTTTCTTTTTAATTTTTATCATTTTAAAAAAAGCATAATTGCTTTTGTTAAAAAAAAAAGTTTGTTTTTAATGATGAAATATTGTATTTAAAAATCATATTATTAATGAAAAAAAGAATCGATTTGTAAAACATACCAAAAAATTGTTTGTGAATATATATATATATATATATTAGATTGTTTTTGTAGAAATTTTGAAGATTAAATATTTTTTTCTATTTGGAGATTGATTTTCAAAGAAAATTCCCACCACAACCAAGAAGAATTCAGAAAATCATCTTAATACAAATAACATTGAGCTACCTTGATTTTATATTGTAAACCCAAAGATAGGATCAATTGAAGGAATTTGTTCATGGGATTTAATTTAAACTTTACTATTGAAAAAAAAATAAAAAACGGTTTTTAAAATGGAAATGTTAGATATTTTAAATTGATTCTGAGCAAAATTAAAACCAAAAGATACCAAATCTTGGTGAATTATCGAAAAAAGGTTAAGCCCAGTTAAAAAAAGACGTGAAACTCAAAGTAGAAAAAATGCCAGGTCTTCAAAAATAAAACAGTAAATAAATATGAAACTTTATCCCCTTTTTTTGGTCTCTTCTCAATTTATTTGACTCTTCTTAAACCAAATACAAAATTCAAGGAAAATTGTATTGGGAAATTAAATTCATTTTTTCATAAAAATTCAACAAAATTCCTTCATAAATTAACCTGAATCCGAAACACAAAATTTGAAAAGGCAATTAATTCCTATAAAACCTTGAAGCTTTAACAAGTTTTCACAAGTCAAAAAAGAAAAAAAAATTTTTTTAAAAATAAAAAATTTGTTGGCATTTTTTTAATAAATCAAGTTGATTTACATTGACAATCCAAAATTAAAAACAAAAAAAAAAAAACAAGGCCTTTGAAGATCCTTCATTCTAAAAGCTAAAAAGAGGATAGAATATTTTCAAGACTTTTTCAAAAATCAAATCTTCATCTCAAATTTTGAGAACTTTTTGATTTTTATTTCTCATGAGTCAATTCAGTGGTTGACTAATTCTAAATTAGTGATACAATGTGCATAAATAATGATAAACTTTGGAAAATATCTAAAACTTGTGGATTTTTTATTTCTTTGATTCGGAATTGAAAATAAATTAATTTTACAGTAAGAATTTTGATAGAGATAAAATATTACTTTTTCATATTTGATGAAATACGTTTTTTTAAACTAAACTCCAAAAATTTGGACACTGTTTAAACGGTTGAAAGAATAGCAATATCAAACTTTAAATCCAATTTGAAAGTAGTTTTGATTTTACAAACTATCTCATTTTTTGTCTTTTTTGGTTTTGTTTTCATTTCCTTTTTTGCAGTTACGTGATCTGTTTCATTAGATCTGAAATTTTTTCAATGGTTTATAGAAGGTTAGTGCTGTGTTTGTTAAATTGGAAAATCACACACAATTGGTAGATGGTATCTTAACATTTGATCGATCAACAATTGTTGGTGAAATTTCAAGAAATTTACCAATACATTTTTAGCTCCGCTCGTTTCATTATTTTGAAAAACAGATTTTTATTTTTTCGTTTTATATTTTTTTCTTTTATTTGTATTGAAATGATTACTTATAAAAACATTAATAATGGGTTACTTAAATGTGGTTTTATATTACTTTTGGAAAAATATAATAAATTGAGATTTTTTTTTTTTCCTATTTTTGATTTTGGCTGTGTCCAAATTTTTGGAATGGTGTTTATAATACTTGTATATTACTTATAAAGAAAATTAATTCTAGTTTTTTTTTTTTTTTTTTGAGGAGATTAAGAAGATTTGATTTAAGTTGAAAGATAAAAAGTATTGGATCTTTGAATAAAACATGATTAACTGAAAAAAATTAAATTTAAAATTAAACCTTCCAGTAAATTCTATTTTTTTCGCAAATATTGCAAAAAAAGAATCCAAATAGTTTAAAAATGAATCATTGGATAAAACAAAATGACATTTAAGTTATTTTGAAGATTATAGAGGTATTAACTAATCGAATCATAATTTTGACTTTTGAAAAAAACAGACAAAGTTTAATGATTTAAATGGTTTTTAATTGGAGCTTTTATGGTAAATTCACTCTTGATAATTATATGTTTATTAGTGTTTATCCAAACCAGATAATTAAAACTGGTATACTTTATAAATTTTGAGAATAAAATAAAATTTAATTTCAAAAAGAAATTTTGAAATTAAACAAAAAATGCAAAATAAATTGTAATGTATATTCTTTTTCCAAATATTGAATAAAAAGAATCAAAATAGTTGAAAAAATTAATCATTTAATTAAAGATAATTTTTAGTAAAACCAAAATTGTTATCATAATGTAATATTTATACTATATTTTTGTTGGACAAATACTTACTTATCATATTTTGAGAACTTCCAATTGTCTTTGATCTTCTTTTTTTTTTTGTCGTGCTACTTTGTTTGCTTTTGTTTTTTGCCATTTTATATACCCCATTTAGTTGTACTGTTCCTGAACGTTGCCTCGAAACCGGCTTTGTTGACAATTTAAAAATAAATTCAAGATGCGGACTGTCACAAAAATTTATTAAATTAAGAAATGTTTGAACCCAAATCTCCTCATTTTTTGATTTGAATAGCCATGTTACGTTATTAAACCCTGTTTGAGAACTATTTTATTTATTGATTTATATTATTATTATTATTATTATTATTATTATTTATGATAGAAATATTTATTAATCATTTTTTTTTTATATGAAATTAAAATTAATTTTGAAATTTTGCTTTGAATTCTAAAAATATTTTTAATTTATGTTTTTTTATATTGTCTTGCTAATTTGATGAGGCATTGTTTTAATGATAAATAAAACAGAAAAAAATTAAATTTTTATGAATTTTTAAGAAAATTAAAAAAATTGTTTTATTAATCCAAAAACTTTTCCAAATTCTCAAGAAAACAAGGTAAAATTAAAATCAATTTTAGTTACGTCTTGCTTAACTTAGTAATTCTACTTTATCTGAAAATATATTTGTATGATTAAATAAACTTTATTATGTTTTAAAATAAAGAGGAAAGTAAGAGGAATAAGAGAATTTTGGTTTTCATACATTTTCAAGGAAAATTTCGAATTTGAATGATAGGGCAAATAATTTTACTAAAAAGACAAAATTTCTAAAAAACAACACTAAATTAAAAGTTTAACAAGATCTCTTGACACAATATTCTTTTAAGTCAATATATATGTTGTTGGATAAATGTGTTGCTAATCATTAAAGTAATATTCACTGACCTTAAAATTAGGATAGTCATTAGGCCACAAAATTATAAATTCAAAGTGAGTTAAAAAAAAAAAATGTAATTTCATTAATATGGATTTCTCGAGTGGTTTTTGACAATAAAAGAAAACGCAGGTTTTTTTATTTATTTTTATTAATTATTGATGAAGAAGTGTAAACTACACTCTAGTTGTTCTTATACTTAATTTTCCTCAAAGGAAATTAGAGCATAAAATTATAGATTTCTCAGTTATTAATTAATGAAAATAATTTCAAACTATTTTGATTTAAAATCAATTCATTAAGGGACAAGTCATTAAGGTGAAAAATAATTTTCTAAATTTTCAGAAAAAAAAAAAAAATATGTACTGTTTATGAGTGCCTATTAACAATCAAAAACAAATTAGCCTGTGGTGTACAATCGATCTCCAAAAATTAACAATCAAAAACATTGGTATTTTAAGAAAAAAGCACCAAAGAATAACACTCGATTTCCAATTTGAATGGTTGTGAAATATAATTTTGAAAGCAATTGTTAGTTTAGAGATTTTTGATATTTGGTGCTTTTTAAGATCTCGAAGAATTTTTTTTCATTTCTTCAAAGGAGTTATTTTTTTCTCAAGAATATTACAAAATCCTTAGTTTGTCAAATATAGAGAGTTACAAAATAACTACAAACTAAATTAAATCGAATTAAATTGATTGTGTGCTTTTAGAAAACAATTTATTTTAAATTGAAGAAATTTAAGTCTTTGGAAATTGAAACAAGAAATGAGTAATTTTTTTTTTAAAATTTGATTTTTTGTCATTGAGAATACTTTTGAATTTTGTTTTTTTGGTTAATTGAATTTTTTGTCAATTAGACTCCTAGGAATTTTTTTTTTTATTATTTGAATTTTGTCAATCAAAAGAAGTGCAATTTCACAATACCCTTTTTTAGTTTCATGTCACTTATTGATTATGGAGCAAGCCCATGATAAATGACTAGAGCTTTAAGATTTTTTTCTTTTAATTTATTTTGAAACATTAATATATATTTTCCAGAGGAAGGACATATACCCTCAAAAAATGATCAATATTTTCTATTATTTCCTTCTGTTCATTCTTTAAACATAAAGGACAAGATTTGTTTGAATTTTTATTTATTATATGAAGGTATTTTCCGAATAACTAGGAAAGAATTTTCATTCATTTTCCTTATTAAATTGTTCTTTTACAAATAGAGAGTTTTCAAAGAGGTAGGTAGTAATTTGCCATTTGTGACACTTTTTGAAAAAGGAAATTGAAAATGAAGTGGAATTTTTCCCCATTTATTATGAAAATATCAGTAATAATCTCTATTTAATCAATTAGTAAACGTTCTGAATTTTTGAATTGTTAAGCTTGAAGGATAACCAAAACAAAGTTTTTTGTAAGGTTCCCAATTAAATCAAAATTTTGGTGGGTACATGTTTTGAGTCTGACCAAATAAGTTCTTTGGGTGTTTTATAATCTTTGATTCTTGTTGAATTCTTTTCGGGAAATAAAAGTTTTATAAAGTGAACCCCAGTAAGATAATAAACCACAAAAGAACTCTGTTAATCGAAAAATATTGAACAGTATTTTCATCCAGCCTTCCTTCCAAAAAAAAACAAAAAATCAAAAGGAGATTTCGGGAAATCATTCAAGTCCTAACTCGAAAAGGAGAAACTCAAAATACAAGCGAGATTGGCTGGATTGATCGTAAAGAGTGTAAATTTTGGCTTTAATCTTTTCAATAATTTTTTGCAAAAAGATGATGAAAAATTTTGTCTATTTAATCTCCGATTCGCTGTATTTTGGGCACAATTGTGATTCAAGGCATTTTTACACTTTTTGGGAATGTTTGAAGTTTAGTGCATTTTTGGGTATTCTTTTTGTCATGATGGCAATTTTCTTTCTTCGCTAATTGTGAATAGTGTGTTTTCTGATCATTGTTTGGTTTCAATAAAAATCGAAATGAAAAAAAAAAGAATTTTTTTTGTTGATGTTCAAAAAAGTAAAATAATTTCATTTTTGCATTCTCGAAATTCGAAATAATCACAAACAAAGGGATGGGTAATCAAAAAAATCACATGTGTTGTGTAAAAAAGTGAATTAATCAAATTGGTTTGTTTTTTTTATTTGCCAGATAAGCCTATTCTTTCTTCTCTTCTTTCAAGAACAAAAAAACAAAACAAAACAAAAAAAGATAACAAAAAAGGAAATTTGGAATTTTTTTGAAAGGGTACTTACCTTTTTAAGGTGTTGATCTCTTGTTCCAGTGATTCTTCAGAAGAAGTTTTTAAGTGAGGTTGTGTTTCTATTTATTTTGAAAAAGAAAAAGGTAATTTTGGTGTTTAGCAATTAGCCTGAAAAAACGAGTTTTGCCTTAAAACCGTGTGCGGGATAAACGGCCACTTACCATGTAAAAAGGAAGACACGAGTGATCCTTTTGCATTTTTTTTAGTACATTTGAACATTTTGCAAAAACGTTTTGTAACAAAAACAAGATTTGTGTCTAATCCCGAAATAGCAATTGACTCGTGGATTTGTTCAAGTTTTTTTTTGTATTTTTTTTTGTCTTTTTCAGCAATAACTTTTGTGAAATGCATTTTTGTTCGGAAAGTGAAAATAAAAAAAAATAATTCCCATTAACCAAATAAAACTCACTTTGTATATTTTTGACTGGTTTGTAGTTTTAAAAGACTGGAAAAAAATGTCTTTTGGTCAGTCCAACTTTGTGTAATGGTTTATTGAAAAAAATCCTACTTTTCGGTTATTTAATCAAATTTTTTCTTTGAAAAAAAGTTCCAAAAACAAGAGTGTGGAGAACTTTGTTTTTGTATCGAGTCAGTCAATTCCTCAACTAATAACACATTTTGAATTTTGGAATAAAACTGATGGAAAATTTACCTTTTATTTGGTTGGTGCTTGACCATGAGGTAATTCGAGTGTCAATTGAGTAAGTAAATTATTGGAGAAAAATTATCAAAAAACAATAGTTTAGCTCCTTGTGAGATTGGGTATTAATTGTTTTTAAACAATTATTCTTTTGTTTGTCTATATTTTTCTTGAACGATAAGCTTTGATCATATATTTTGCAAAAAATTATTGTATTATTTAAGGTTGACAATCCCTGAAATTTGAAAAAAAAGATTATCTTGTGTCAATTGTGACCACTTGTTAATTTGGTTCATTGCTGATCGATCTTGTACTTGGTATGGGTTTTAATAGTGGTTCAAAAGGGCAATTTTTGACAATTTATTTTTTTTTTTCCAAAATCTGAATTGAAGACGGTAAGAAACATATACCGGAAGCTGATTAATAATGAATTTTGGGTTGTAGAAAAGAATTTTGATTTTCTTTTTAGTCAATTAATCTAATGAAAAAAAATTTTTTGTAAAGGCACTAATAAAACCAAACCTAATTAAAAATTTCAATCAACAGCCCACAAATCACATTTTTTTTATAACTTTAGTTGGGGCAAATTAATCTTAGACTCTTCAATTCCGATTTCTGAAAGAAAAAAAATAAATTGTCAAAAATTGCCATTTTGAACCACTATTAAAACCCATACCAAGTACAAGATCGATCAGCAAAGAACCAAATTAACAAGTGCAATACACCCTACTCAAGATAATCTTTTTTATTATTTCAAGGTTGTAATCCTTAAGGGACTAGTAACTCTTGAGCATTTATATTCCCAAAGGTGTTAGAGTAATTATTTGTACAAGGGTGCATTAAAACCCAATAAGTAACTTGAATTTATCAAATTTAAATTTTTGAGTTTTCATTTTTAAAAGAAGTTCATTTTTCACAATAAAATTTTCAGTCAAAAGACCTAAATCTTTTTTTGTTGGGATTTTTGGATATTCAAATAAACAAAAAGAAAAAGTGATACAAGAGTTTTATTTTGAAAGCATCTCACTTTTCTTACTTTCTGGGTTCATATCTAAAAAGCACCTTGAAACTTCAATCTTATTTTAAAATTACAATAAAAATAAATCAAATATTGAACACTTGAAGGCAAAAAAACTTGATCCTTTCTTTTATTCACAAATATTTATTAAATTTCTTGAAATTTTAAAAGATTAGGTAATATTCTTTTTCGAATATCCAGAGTATAAACAAGGAATTATTATTTTTATAATCCATTATTTTATAATATTGATTATTTTTTTTATTAGAAATATGGATTTGAATTTTTTTTGTTTGTTTGAAAATCTTTGAACAAATGAGAAATAGAATAAATTAAATCCTATTGATGCATTTAATCTTGGTTTTTTTAATGACTCATTGAAAATATTAATAGTGAGTTATTAATTATTGATTAAAAATAACCAAATTAAAAACTATTTTTTAGATTATAAGTTAAATTTTCAATGTTTTAAAAAACATATTTTGGGGAAATTTTTGTTTCTTACTTTGATTTTTTTATTCGGGTTTTTTTATTCAATACAAATAAAAAATTGATTTGAAATGTTCTTGGAATCAAAAAATGATATTTTTTAAAAATTTTGAAATACTTTTTGTAATTTCTTTTTAATTACTTTGGTTTTTATACATTGTCATTTTAGAAATTAGGGGTTTTATTTTTAAAGCCTTGTCAACATATAACTTTTTAATTTAAAATATTTGACTACCAGTACAATATATATATATATATATATATATATATATATATATAAACTCCATTTCACTCAAAGTGGCACATCCAAAAATGAAAAGGCCACTTTATTTTTAAGAATTAACCAAACTTAGATTGTTTAGATATATTAGAAATAATAAATTTCGGAAAAGAGTCGATAATCATAAAAGAAAAGCCTGAATCAACTTTAAATTTTCCAAAAAATAAAATGTTAAAACAATTTTGTGTCACATTCATTGGAACATCTCGTGCACAATTTCTCAATTTCTTTAGGAAATTAAAATTGTTGACTATAAGATTTTTTACTTGTAAATGTATGAATTTTAAAAGAATATACAAAGCCTGAATTTTCTAAATGTTAATTTGGAGTTTCAAACATTTTTTTTGAAATGTAATTTTCAAAAAAAATAAAAAAAAAAAAAAAAAAAAAATCAAAAAGTCAAAAACAAAAAAAAAACAAATTTTACAAAATGAGAAAAAATGATTTTGATCTAAAAATTGAAATTTCAGTTTGAGAAGCATAACGAATTAAACCCATAGAATATATTCTATTTCTTCAATAGAACTGGCACCCTTTGACTGAAAAAGAGTTTATATATATATATATATATATGACTTTATAAGAAATAGACATAAAATTAAAAATATTATTCACTGAGAGATATTATTTTAAAAAAAAATTAGAGTAGATTACTTTCTCATTATAAATAATTTTTTTTTGGTTTAATTCTAATGTTTTAAATGAAATTATTTTTTGAATTTTTTTGAGTTTTTAAGTTTTAAGTTTTTTAAAAAAGTAATTTTAATATGAATATGGAATATAAAATATAGCTGAAATAAGGTATTTTGATAACTAGATATATACAGCAACCCCCAAGAAATCAATCAAATAATGAAAATATCAAAACTTTTTTTTTTTCACTGTTTATTATGTTTATTAATATTACTTTAATACCTTTTTGATCCTTTTTTTTTTTATTTTTAGTAGTGATAATAAGTCGTATATGGGTTAATGTAGTATAAATATGAATTTGTGGAAACGTTCAAAGATTAACATTAAATTAAAGTCACTTCATACATGTGTTTAATTATTGATTCTTAGTATCATCAATAAAAAATTAACAAAATAAAAAAAAAAAAATAATAATAATATTTGTAATTTAGCAAAAAAATAATGAAAAATAATTTAAAAATTTCTTTATTAATAATCTACCAATACATATTTAAAAAACTGGATGGAAATATATTATTCAGATATTAACATCATATGTATTATAATTAAATACTAAAACAAATACAAAAATAATATTTTTGAATTTAGAATGTTACAAATAATTTATTGTTATCATTAGTCTATGAAAATAAACTAGAAATAAGTTCTTCATAAATAATCATAATTATATAATTACAAAAAAAAAAATAAAATAAAATAAAAATAATAAATAAATAATGTATATAGATATATAAACCAATATATAGTAATAAGATCAAAGCATTAACAATATCTATTCTTTAATTCTAATGGTTCTGTCAAAATTGTAAAATTGGGAATTATTGAAGTGTTTTTAGTAAACTTTATTACAAAATCAGGTTTATTGTTATTTTGGTAACCATAATTATTTGAGCATAAGGACTTTATCCAATTTAAAATATTTTTGATTCCACCAAAATCCTTTTCATATAATTTAAAGATATTTGGTAATAATAATTTCTGGTTGGATAATTTAATCAATTTAATTAGAACCTTTTGTGTAATTAATTTCAAATTTTGTTCAATGTTATCCAACGTGAAGATTTGTAGCGGGATATTAAAATGGAAATTAATTAAAGCAAAATGGAATTGGGGTTGAATTTTTTTTAAAGCGATTTTATTGCGTGTGTCAGATTTTTTAAAATAATTTTGACTTCTTAATGATGATTTATTCGTGCTGTTCGCTCTTAACACCCCATGATAAATGTCTGTTAAAGAATAATAATTTTCCCCGATTCTATAGCAACATTTCTGTTTAAATTTTTTAATTGTGGTTCGATTTGTAGGGATTTCATAATTTATTAAACCCTGTAAAAATAATAGATTATAAATGTTAATAAAGAAGCATAATTTTTGTTGTTCACTCATCTTATTTAAGCGCACGCGTTGCAAGTATAAAGTTTCTTTGACAAATTTTCGATAAATTAAGGATTTGGACACCAATTGTAAATTTATATTATTTGAACTAATTTTATAAAAGGTCATTAAAATTTGAATCAATTGCTTTAATAAATCAGCAGATAATTTTTCTGCATCATAATATTTGCCCAAGTATTCGATTTCTTCATTTAATACTATTTTTTTCTTTATGGGGAAAATTAATTTGCTTTTTTTTATATTTGGGTTATACTGATAGTTTTTGTCTTGCATTAATTCTTTTAATAGGATTTTAAATAGCTTTGTCTCAATAAATGACTCCCACGAATTTAAATCCATATGATTAAAAACTGTGCTTTGTGCTTGATCAAACATCATTGTAGAATAATTATTCAGTGAATGTAAATCAAGTATTTTATGTCTTGTTTTGGATTCAATATTAATTTCAAAAATTGAACCTGGAATAATATATTTCTTAATAATCTTTTTTGCTTCTTTATTAATTTGCTATTGGTATTATAATAAGAATTGTTTTAATGAAAGAAGTTGAGAAAATAAAAATAATAGATAGATATATAGAAATAGGTATGAATAATTTTGATCAATCAATTATTGTTTAAAAAAAAAAAAAAAAAAATTATTGTTTTGTATTTAGTCTAGATATTAATTCAATATATATATATATATATATATATATATATATAAGCCAAGTTTTGTATCTCAAAGTGGTATCGGTATATAAACACCAATTGTGTATAGTAAATGTATTTTTAAAAAATTCTGGTTTATTTTTGATTTTTCAGGATTAAAAAAATTTGATTTATCTTTTTTTTTTTTATTAAAATGAAAGGTAAAGGGGGAATGTTTTTTTTTTTTTGGTTTCTATTTTTAAGAAAATCTATTAGTTTATAAGTTTTACTTTATATGTATATCAATTATTCTCCAATAAGTTTTTTTACTCTTATTTTTCCAAATTAAAAAAATTTGTTTAAATTAAAAAATATTCAAAATTTTTGAAGATTGAATTAAATTTGAATTTTTTTTTTGCATTAATTGGTGTGGAATTTAAAAGATGAGATTTTAAACAAAAAAAAAAAATTAAAAAAAAAGTAAAAAAAAAAAGTAAAAAAAAAAATTAAAAAATAATTTCTTAAAAAACATTAGAATTAATAAAAAATAAATATATATATATTCTTTTTAAAAAAGTGTGACCAAAAAAATTTTTTTCAGAGTAGTACCTAAAATAGTCCTATTGAAGTTTTGTGACAACTGTTTTCAAGATACTTTTGAAAACTTTTTGATCACACTTTTTCAAAATTCCTCTCATAAAAAATGAAAAACTCAAAATAAAAAAAAAAAAAAAATGAAGAATTAAGAATTACCTTTTGGGTTTGGCAATTGGCCTTGTAGTCTTTGATACTTTGGAAAAACAGCAAATTTTCTTGATTTAAATGCACACAAAGATATTCTTTAAAATAGGCAACACCTTTAGGTATTGTGAGCAGGACTTGCAAGGAAGGTATATTCACAATTTTTTGTTGTTTTTCTTCTTTTTTTTCTGTTTTAACTTTTTGTTGAATTTGTATTTTCTTTTGTTGTTGTAGTTGTTTTGTTAATAATTTATATTTATCAATAAGTTCCTTATTGAATATGTTTCCAGCATCTTCAGATTTATTCTTATTTTGTTTTTGAAGTTTGATGGATACATTTGTAACTACACTAATTGAATTCGAGCGCGGACGGATTTTTTTTTCGATTCTCTGTGTTCTGTTTGTGAACAACTTGTTTGTTTTCTTATTTGGGTAGTCCTCAATTTTGTTGCTCATCTGGCTGTTCCACAATTCTTCGTTATTGCTATCATTGCCCTCAAACCTTGTAATTTTATTCTCAAAGTCTTGTTCGCTGTTGCAGCTATCAGAAAAGGTCATTGTGAGTGATTCCGAACTGTCTGTGTGTGTAGCAGTTTCGGTTATCTCGCTTATTGTCCGGTGGTATATTGTTTTTGTCGAGAGCGATGGTGTGAATTTTAATCTTTTGATGCCTTTTGAGCTTGTAGTTGGGGATTTCTTTAAATTAAGGTTTCTGGTTCTTTTTGGAATTGAATGCTTCATTGAAAATGAATTGTCGGAATCACTGTTATTGCTCGTCGTGGTATTACTAGCTGTGTTGGTATTGTAATTGTAATTACTGTCGCTATTATATTCATTGTTGGAATTGTTCGATTGGTGGTTATTTGAAAAATCTGAATATGAGATATCAGATCCTGATCGAAATGTTCTGTTTTCAGATGTTTCCTTTAGCTGTTGCAGGTCACCAATCTCCATTTTTAATTTCTCATTTTCGACTTTAATGGTTTTACATTTCATTTTAATTGAGCCGATTGTCTGTCGACATTGCAAAGAAGACTTGTTCATCGATTTGAAATTGTTGATCTCAAATCCAATTTTTTTTGCTTTCCTTTCTTCCTGTGAGTATTGCTCTCGGATCCTTTTTAAAATTCTTTCTTGGATCATTGATTTCTCTTCGTCCTCCTTATTTACTTGCTCAAACTTTTGTAAATTTTGTAAATCCTCTTTTAGAAGATTTAAATCAACAAGCAAATCGTTTGTGTTGGTTGTTAATTCTTTAAGTTTTGCTTGTTTTGAATTTACTTTTTCTTTTAGGTTGTCCTTTTTGTTTGATTTCAAAAAGTTGATACTTTGTGTCAATTTTTGGATTTTTTTCTTTTTTTCTTCGATTTCTTCATCTTCGGAACCGTTCTTATCTTGGTTGTTGTTCCCAATGGGAATAGGTGTGTGTGTTTTGGTTTTATTGAGACCCAACCCTGAAAGTTCCTGTGTTAGAAAAGATTTTTCCTTTTCTTGATCCTTGATCCTTCCCAAGAGATCACGAAGCTTTCGTAAAGTTGTCTCGGTGATGCGTTGATCTGTTAATTGTGAATACTTGCGTTTCAATTTTTTGTACTTAAACTTTAAAGATTCCAACTCTTTGTCTATTTTTGTAATTTTTTTTTGTTCTGGTTGTTTGTTCTCGGTTTTTTTTGTTCCTTTTACCGTTTCACTTTTTGGAATGGTTTTGTTTTTGTTTCTTCTTGAAAGAATCGTTCCAAGGAGGTGACCATATCTTGAACTTCGAATGTTCGTCATCTACAAATTTTTTAATTTAAATTCTTTGCAAAATTTTTTTTTCTGGTTGTAATTGTGATTTGGTTGTTTGTTTTCTTTGGTTTGGGTTTCGTTCTCGTTTTTTTCAATTTTTAAAATGGTTTTTGTTTATGGAAAATTGAAAAAAAATTTTTTTTCAAAAAAGTCGAAAAGTAAAAAAATGTCTCAAATTAATTTAATTTAAAAAGTTGAATGACTAATACTTGGGATTGGTTCAAAACCACCTCAATAAGTGAATTAGTTTTGAGAGAAATCGAAAATAATATACTTTTTGTATTTAGAACTCGGTTCAAAAGAAATGTAATTTGATGCCATTTTTGTGTCAAGCGGTTACACTCTTGAAAACAAGCAAAAAAACTTTTCCTTTTAAATTAATAAAAGCAAAAAGTAAAATTTTTATCTTCTTTATTTGGGAGATATTACAAGAGATTATCCCACAACCCAGAAGTTACGAATTGAAAAAACTTTTCAATGAGTAATTGGGATTATGTTGGAACTGTTAAAGAAAATTTAGGAGCTGATCAAAATAGTTCGCTAACTTTGCAAGTGTGAATTTTTTTTTTTTTGTCAAAATGAAAAAAAATTTTTTTTTGAAAGAAATAAAAAAAAAAAAGATATTCTTTCTTCAGCAGAAAAGTCATGCTTTCATAAAAATTAATACCCTGACTCCATAGTTCAATTCTTATTATGTTCTTTCTCAATTTATCAAAAGACTCTTAATTCCAAAAAAGATCGTAATTACTGAGAATTGATAATTTTATTTCTTTTTTCAAAAAAAAGTACTTTTTTGAAAATTATCTTAGATTGAGCCAAAACACAATCTTTTTTGACAACCACAATTTGCCTAATATATTATTTGTGAAAAATAAATTTAAACTGTTTTTTATTTTGACTTTCGCAAAATGTTTTCGAAAAGATCAAAGGTAATTCAAAACTGTGTAAAAATTGAAAAAACAAATTTCTTTTTGGAATTTTCCTTTTTGAATTGAGAACTTTAAAGAATTCTGTTTCTTCTTGTTTTTTTTATCTGTAAAGCTCTTTGATCAAATTAATTGTGAAGATTTGTCATTACAGTATTTTGAAAATTTTAAATCGCAAACATCACATAAGAAAACTAAAAAATTAATTTTTGTGTGGTACTTTTTCGAATTAGTTCTTTGAATGTTTCAATTCAAATCGTATCTCGTTTCCTTCAACAAAAAGTCAATTTGAACCACAAATTTTTGTTTTTTTGTTTTTGTTGCTTGAACTGATCTTTTTGTATTTGCGAGAAGTATTGATATTTTTATTTTAATAAAGGAAAATTTTTATTTCTATTTCCAAAATGAATAATAATTATTACTGCTAGAACCAACAATCAAATTAGCGGTAGAAATTTTGTCTTAGAGTTAACTTAGGAAGTTTATATTATTGTCTAAAAATTTTGTTTCTAAAAGGTGTAAAAAAGATGTTTTGGATTTTCTTCAACTTATAAACTAGAAAAATATTATGGAAAGTGAATAAAAAATTTTTATTTTTTTATCATGAAATAATTGTTTTACAAATCTTTAACAATCTTTATGTTTATTTTATGAAGGGTGTACCATAAACAATGAAAAAAACTTGATCAGATTTGATATAACAATAAAATTATTAGATTTCTTAATTTATTCAAAAAACTAGAAAACTTTTTGAAATTTCTTTTTGACATTTATTTACAAATTTTGAAAAATAATTTTAGCAAAAAATGAAATTAAACAAGAAGCAATAAAAGTCAAAATAACCGAGTTTGAAGACAACCTTGGAAAATAATTTAATTTTTCTTGGATATTCTCAATAAGAATTTCCTAAGAGAATTATTTTTTTCGGACATTTTTCTTTATTAAGCGAATAGTGAGTGTGATTTATTTTTTTTCCCCAAGGTTATAGGGTAATTATACATACTATGTTATGATTAAATCAAACTCAGTTATCAGTTTTATCATAAATTGGCTATCATTTTTTGAAGAATTCTTTTTTCCTCAATTAAATTTTCCATAAAAAAAATTTTGTAGTTCGATAAAAAAAAGTAAAACTGGTTGAACAAGTTCAAATAAATTTTTAATTGGGAACAATACTGAAAACATAAAAGTAGAATCAGTTAATAGAAGAAACCAATTAACTTCAAAGAATAATCCATTATATTATTTTCAATCCAATAGACAAATAGAATTTAGATATATAGGTTATTTTTTAGTCAAAGTTGCCCATTTTTATTGAAGAAATAGAACATATTCTCTGAGTTTAATTCAGTTTTCTTCTCAAAATAAATATTCAATTTTTAGATCAAAGTCATTTGTTTTTTATTTTTTGTTTTTGGTTTTTTTTTTTTCCTCTTTTCTTTTTTTACTTTTCTTTTCTTTTATTTCTTTTTTTTTTCTTTGTAAAAGTAAATTTGAAAAAAAAAAAAAAAATGATTAAAACTCCAAATTAACATACAGAAAAGTGAGTCTTTGTGATTTCTTTTAAATTATATGTACTTACAAGTTATATATCTTATTTCCAAAAATTTTAATTTCCCAAGAAATTAAGAAATTTTGTATAAGAAATTCCAATGAAATACCCAAAAATTTTTTAACGTTATTTTTTTTTAAATTTATACTTATTTCGGGTCATTCTATTATGAATATCAACACTAATTCAAAGTTTATTATTTCTCTTATATTAAATTCCGCTTCCAAGACACAAACTTTGTACAAAAAATAAGGCACAAAGAAACATCAAATTAAAGTACATTTTTTGGAATTTTTTTTTCACAAATTATTTTACTCGAATTTGAATGTTGTGCCTTAATTCGAGATTTTTTTCTCTCTCTATTTGATAATTTTATAAGTTCTATACAACTTATTTTAATTTTTTTTTTCAGTTAAATATCCAAAAAAGATTTTTTTATCTAGATAAATAATAATAACCATGGATTGGAATTTCTTTTTTTTTCTACAAAATTATAAGAATTAAAATACAAATACTCTTTGTTTTTGTAAATTAACTCTTGAATTAAGATTTATTTTCAAAAAAAGAAACCAAAGAACTTGTTTATTTTAACTGATAATTTTTAAGTTTTTGGTAATATAACCCAAATTCAACTAATTTCAATATTCTTAATTTCTCGAATTTTTCTTTTTATTTTTTGCCTTTAATTTTTTACATTAATTTTTTTATTAGCAGTCTCTTAAATATCAATATTAATTACGTGGGTAATAATATTTGAAATAATAATATTATTATTATTATTTTGATTTATCTTATTTCAAACCATGACATGAAAATGATGAAAAAAATGTGATATGAACTTAATAAATATATCTTCTGAAATATGTAAAAATAGTGTTCTATGTTAATTTGTTGAGTTTTTTTATTCTATTTCTTAGTTGATTTATTCATAATTAGTTTGAATTTCTCCAATTATAAAAAAAAATAATTATTTTAAAGAATTTTCTGAAATCAGAATTTGATCATCAATTTTACATATTTTCAGAGACATTATAAAAATAAGTTGTTTAAATTTTGAGATCGTGAGATTTTTAATTGGTATTGATTTTATTTTTCCTTTTAAGTTTAAAATGGCCTTTTAACAACATTCCTTAATTAAAACCCAAAGCTTATCCATCCTGAAAAAAATATCAGTTAAGTATTACCCCAAATTATTGGGAATTGCCATTATTATTTAACATAATAATTATATAATAAAAAAATGATCAAAAATTACTAACTTCCAGTTAGCCTAATTAGGAAATATACATGTTTTATTTCAAAGATAATTGATCTAATGTATATATTAATAGGCAATATACTAAAATATTTAGTATGATTCTCAAAATAATTAATCTCAAAACAAAAAATTAAAAGTATATTGAAATTTCAATTAATATTATATTTTCACATTCCCAAAGTGGTTGAAAAGTCATTAAATAGGATATATATATATATAATAATTCTATTTTTTTATTAATTTCAATTAATTTCTTGTATTCTATCAGTGAAACCAATTTTTGAATGGGTGTTTATACTCCATACTAGAATATTTATGCAATATTCTATATATGTTTCTGACTTTTTTATGAAGTTTCAATATAAATACCATACCAAAAATTTGGAAACACCCAAAATCATATATAGGTAAAAAAACTCAATCTATTAGATTGTTCGAAACTTAATAAAAAAAAAAAATGAAAGTTGTTGAGTATTAATGATTTTATAAGTAACCCTTTGAAACCAAGTATAAGATTTAAAATATAATACTAAAAAAAAAAAAAAACAATGTGCTTAAAATAAGGAAACGATCTGAACAAAAAATGTATTGGTAAATTTGCTGAAATTTCACCAAAAAATGTTGTTGATAGATCAAATGATTAAGATACTATTGATCAATTGTATGTGATTTTCCAATTTAATAAAAAAAAAAACACCAACCTTCTATCAACCCTTGAAAAAAAAATTCAGATCCAAGGAAACAGATTATGTAACTGGAAAAAAGGAAATGAAAACAAAATAAAAAAAGACAAAAAATATAATATTTTGCACAATCAATTATTTCAGAATTGAGTGTAAGGTGTGGTATTGTTATTTTTTCAACTTTTTAAACTGTGCCCAAATTTTTGGAATTTATTTTATATATTAAATTATTCAATTTTTAGTATCTTGTTGTACTATTGATTAGAATTCCTGATTTTTGTCTATTTTTTGATAAAAAAATATTATTTAATTTGAAGATTCTATTTTTTAGATTATCTTCTTATTATTCTTCTTTTTTTTTTTTTGACTTGTTTTTGATTTTTTTATTGATCAAAAAGGATTATTAAATTTTGTTAGCTAACGTTAAGTAAAGAAAAAACCAGAAACTATAAAATCAACCGATTTTAAAAGAAAAAAGTTCTAACCTAAAAAAGTAAAAGAAAAATGAAAATTGAGCCTTTATTTAAGATCCAATCACAATAATTAAAATAAGTGAATTTTTTAGTTGAATTAAACACAAACATAAGATTATAAATAATATATAAATAAATCACGATTATTAGTTAAATATTTTCAATTTTTGATATCAAAAACCAATAAGAAATATTTTTTTTTTCAATATTTTATTCAAAATTTTTTTTAAAATTTTATTATTTTTTTTCTTTGGTTATAATTTTGGAATTTAAATCAAAATTTTATTGTTGTTTTTCATCCTCAAAAACATTGTTTTATTGAAAAAAAAAAAAAAGAAAAAAGAATATATTATTCTCATCGTAGATCAAAAGATTCAAAAAAAAATAAAAAAAACTCAAAATTTTTCCAAAAATCAAATATAGTCTCAAATTTAGAAAAAAATAATAATTGGACCAAATAGTCTACTCTGAAAATATTTACAACTTGCAAAATAACCAAATATTTAAAAAAAAATTAAACATTTTTTTACTCATTTTTCACTTGTAATAGAATTCACAAAATATTGTTCTTTATTGTATTTACAAACCAAAAAACTATGGAGCATCTATATTCCTTCTCAATTTTAAAGATTCTTTAATTGTCTAATTAAATATCCAAAATAAACTCTTTTTCCAACAAAAGGATATACCTCTCAAATCATCAATACTATTGAATTTGATCGTTAATGGGATAATTACTTATTGGTGATTTTCATTTTATTTATTCATTTTTTCTTTATTTATGTATATTGAACAGTTATAAAATGAAAAAAACAATATAAGAAGAAACCAATTTGGAAATAATCTGCCAGTATAAAAATGGAAACAGTTTAAGTTTGATTTCGAATGAGCTAGATATTGGAATTAAGAAATACCATTATTGGATTGATAATGGAACGGAGAAAATCCAGAAAAAAAAACAAAAACACAATTCCAACAAAATAGCCAGATGAATTGCTGCTTTATATTGAAAATGAGACATTTAAAAAACAAAAGTTTGGCGTGTAAAGAGTTATCAACAACTTGTAAAGAACTTTTTCTCAATTCACCTTGTTCAATAGTTTTTATTGATTTTTTAATTTTTTTCCCTACAATTTACAAAATGAGATTTCTCATTTTAAATAAAAGTGCACATCAATTTTTAAAATATTTAATTGTAATTTTTATTGTTTTGTTTTAATGAGTTTTAAATATTCAGTTGAGTGTTTTTTTTTTTGTGTTTTAAAGAGTTTCTTATATTTTAGAATGATACCACAATTAGCTTGATTCAATTATGAATAATTCTTGAAATTTTCTCTGTCTTTTTATTTGAAAAAGAGTTTAGTTTCCGCTTTATGTAATTTTGTAGCTATATAATTGCTGTTCAAACCTTTTTCTTATTATTACACAAATGAAATAACGACAAAAATAAAGCAAATGATTAAAAATAGTTTTAACATTTCAATTCATTTTTTAATTTTGATTTAAATACTAAAAATTAATGATATATGTTTAAATAGTGGTGAAAAGTGGGTTCCGTAAATAAATTAACTGTGATTAATTTTACTTTTTGATAATAAAAGAATCAATTTAAAAACCTTGAAAAGGTATTTCAGTATGATGAAAAAAATTGTTTAAAAAATTAAAAAAAAAAAAAAAAAAAAATATTTCTGTAACCAGTAATTTAAATTTTAATCATAATTTTACCAAACAAACAAGTAACAAAATTGGATTTTTTTCTTCTTAACTGCGAAGAATATTAAATAAATAAAAGAAAAAAATTAATGTATTTAAAGTTGGATTGAAGATCATTTATTGTGCATATTTTTGGGTATATTCACGAGCAATTCGATCATGCTTTTGTCTATTTTTTTTATATTGTTGAGCAATTGAAAGGACAAGTGGATCATCTGGATTAGGCTCAGTCAGTAATGAACTAATTGATAAAAGAACTATTAAAGGAAGAAAATAAATAAAAAAAATCAAAATAAAAGATTTGCAATCAATAAGATTTTGATTAAATCAATTTGAAAAGATTAAATTAAAATGATTTTTGGTTTCTTGATTGTTTTTTTTTAAAAAAAGGTTTATAAGAAGAAAAAGAAAACTGATTTAATTAAATACCAAAAAGTACTGCTTTTCCCATTTAAATAATAATTTTAATTTTTTTTTAATGTTACAAATTTCAAAAAAAAGTTATATTTATTTATTATTATTATTATTTTATTTTTGAAGGGAGAAGTTTTTAATTTCTTTTATTTACCATCAGGCTTTTCCAAGTACTGTAGAATCCATAATTTTTCTTTGCAAAACAAAAACAATAATTAAAAAAAAAAAAAACGCAGTTAGGTTTTCTAATCTTTTAAATTCTGGAAAATCTATGGACTCTACAGCACCTTACGACAGTTGACAGCACTTTCTGAATTCCCAAAAAAAAAAAAAAATTAAAAAATTAATGTAGTATGGCTGTATTTAAAAAAAGTGAAAATAAAAAGTGTTTAATATATTATTCTATTTCTTTTAAACTGCTTTCGGGCTACTTTTCTAAAAGTTTTTCGATTCACTTTTTTGAAAATGAATAGATGTTAAAAAGAAAATTTATTTTGGTTGATCTTGTTCACTTTTTCATTTCAAAAAAATTAATTTTATTTTGTCAAAAGCATTTGACAAATTTTTTATTTGATTCACAGTTCAAGATTTAATCACTTTTTTTGAAAGAAAAAAAAGAGTGAATTTCAAATTAACAAAAATAAATTTTCATAAGGTACCCAAAAAAAGTACTAATTTATATTTCGATAATCAGTAATTTAAGGTCTTAAAAAATAAAAAATCAAATTATAGATTGTAAAATCAATTATTTTTTATTGAATTTATTATCTAATAAAGTAAATCTCTCACCATATATAAAAATATACTTTACAAAAAATAATATAAAATGAAATATACAGAGAAAATTTTTAAATTCACATTGTGTGTATAATATACTCAAAGTTTTCTAAAAAAGTAATAAAAAAAAAAAAGAATTATTAGAATGTTTTATAATATTTTTCTTCGAAACTCAATTTTCAGAAGGATTGAATAGAATTAAAAGTTACAATAGAATTGATTGGAATGATTTTGGATATTTTGTTTTATTCAAAAAAACGAGAATTAAATTTTGAACTTTGGAGATGTTACTACAATTTGTTTTAAAATAATATCTCTCTTTATTTCTCTCTCTCTCTCTCTCTCTATATATATATATATATATATATATATATATATATATATATATAACTCCGATTTTATAAAGGTTTAAATTTAATTAGAGAAAAGTATGTATTTATTGTTCAATAAACAAAATTTTGATTTAAATTAGATTTTATGATGTATAAAATTTTTTAATATAATTTTCAAAAGAAAAATTAATATAAATACTATTTTGAAAATAAATATTTATAATTTGTTGTTTTTCTCTTCTTGAAGAAAACATTTCGATAAATCCAAATAAAGCCTTATTAAAAGGGTATCACAAAAAATTTTTTTCTTAATATAATCCTAAAAACACAAATATTGTGTTTTGTTTTAAACTGTTTTATAAATAATTTTGAAAATAATTTTGAAAATATTTTTGTAAAACTTTTTTAAAATTACTATACACCACAGCAAAGAAAATATTTTATCATTTTTATCTTTTAACATTTTTTCAATAAATAAAAATCCGTCAGAATTTATTTACCAGTTTCTTTAAGGAAAATTATTCAACAAAGAAGGGAAAAGAAAATTTGAAAAAGAAGATGCTATAATTCTTTACTAGTATTGTTATTCTGTAACCAAGAATCAAGACAAGAATCTTGAAAATAAAAAAAAATAGCAAGATCCAAACAAAATTTTAAAAAAAAAAAAAAAAAGTAGATTTATGAACTCCTAAAACAACTACCATCCAAGTGACGTTAATAATATCCAGAATATCAAGTGTTCTTAAAAATTAACTGAACGGATTTTATTCTTTTTTCAACGATTTTGAGTTTTATCAATATGTTATTTTGTTTTTTTTAATTGCCTTCCATCAATTTTTTACTGGATCGTTTAGCCTTTCAGATCCCAAAAAATTATAAGGTGACTTTCTGTTGGCATTTTCTATTTATTTATTTTTAATAATAGGAATGTAAAGCTATCAAATCAAAAAAGGATTTATAATACTATCAAATTGATAATTAGGACAAAGCACACTAAACGATACTGAGTGTTTCTTACAAACAAAAGATTCTCTATTTTGATATTTTCAATCTTCAATTGTAGAGACATTTTAAAAAAAAAAAAAAAAAAAAAATACTTTTACAAAAAATGTTTTGGAAAGTATCTATAAAATAGTTTAAAACAAACTTCAATACAGCTATTTTAAAAAAGTGTTTTTCTTCCCACTGAAATCTCTACCTAACATTTAAATGTTAGGCCCCTCACTTTTTTAAAATATAATACTTTCAAAAAGTTTTATTTTTAAAAAAAGTCCTCACTTTTTTAAAATAGAAAACTTTAAAAAATTCCGCTCTTTTTTAGAATGACTGTAGAAATATTTTTCTTATTATATTAAGAAATTTGTTTTTCATAAAGCTTTTTTTCCAAAAAATGATTTCTCAGTTTTAAAAAGTAACGTTCAAATTGTTTGATTCAATCTTTGAGGCGATTTGAGTGGCACTTTTGAAAACTTTTGTTCGAGTCATTCTAAAAAAAAAAAGTGAGACGAAAAAGTTTTCAAAATTATCTTTAAATTTGTTGAAAACAAACTTCAAATAGAGATATTTTGTGGGCTTTTAAAAAAACTTTTCTGGTCACACTTTTTTTTAAAATGGCTTTACTCACTTTTTTAAAATGACTTTTAAATAATTTTTAACTGTTTGAGGAAAACACTAAAAATTTTAATTCTTGAAAAAAAATACTTTTTTTGGATCGATTAATGTTAATAAGTTAGAATTGAAGTGTGTTTAAAACATTAAAATTGTCAGGTTCAAATCATATTTGTTTTTTTAATTTTAGGAACACAAATTGTGAAAGTTTTTTTCATTCTCTTTAACATCATTATTTGGTAAATAAAGATCTTTTGGTTAACAGTTTAAATCTACCGTCAAGCCTGTACGATTTTTTCGTCATCAAAAATAATGACTAATATCGTTTTTCCTTTTTGTGACTTTGCTTTTCTAACAATTTCAATCAAAAGAAGAGATGGGTACAAGTAGTAATATAGGTGGAGTACGATAACTAATAACAGAGCAAACACAATCTAAATTTCATTTTTTTTGTTTCCTTGGGTTAGGTGGAAATAAAATATTCAGAAATACTTTTTTCCTCAGCAAAAGAGCAAAAATAAATAAAACAAAAAACATTATTATTGTGCAAGTTTTTTCGAGTTAATTGCTTGTTTAACTTTTGGAGAAGCAAAAAAATTAATTTTGGAAAGTGTTGTAAATGTATTCACTTAAACACACGACCCCATGTTTCTCATTTTGAATTTTAAAAAGTAAAAAAAATATAAAAAAAAATAAAGAAAATTTTTTTTCAGATGAACAAATGGGAATAAGAATTCTACTTACCTTTTGAAATTGTTAAAGCTGGGGACCAGTTATCTTTCAAAATATCCAAACAGATCTGTCCTTTGCTGTTAATGTTACAGTGATAAATTTTTGTTCGGAAAATTATCTAATTGTTTGTTTGTGAATGAAATTAATTTGATTTTTTGAATCAAAATTGGAAAAGAAAAAAAAAAAAAAAAAAAAAAAAATCAAAAGCAAAAAGAATTAAAATTGATTGTTTTTCAAATTTGGGAAAAAACTCAAAATAAAAGAGAGATTGAAAAGAAAATTCATACTTTTGGTGGCTTAAATGGATATTCTTTTGGAAAGGTGATATCTAAAAAGAAAATTCCTCCTTCATAAGGTGATTCTTTTATGAGAGTAAGAAGGAAAAAAATATTTGATAAAAAAAAAAAAAAATAAATAAAAAAAAAATGAAAAAAATTGTTAGTCAAAAAAAGTAAAAGAAAAAAGTAAAAAAAATTAAAAAAAATGTGCCAAACCATCGGGACCCATAATAGTAGCGCTCCATTTATATAAATCACTTCCAGTTGGACCTGCACTACAATTCTAATAATTTTTTTTTAATTGATAAGAGTGTTTTGTTGGTAAAAAAAAACAAAAGAAAAATAAGCAGAAAATAAAAAATTTAAAAGATATCCAAAAGAAAAAAAATTCTACTGTTGGTGGATCTGAAGTAATTTCGTTTAATTCTTTTTGAATTCTTCTTTGTGGGTTGGCCATAATAGAGAAAATAAGAGTTAAAAATAAAAAAGAAAAAAGGTAAAAATGAAAAAATGGTTTTTCCTTTCTTGAATTCCACCTTGTCTTTGAACACAAAACTTGTCTTTTTGAGATTACAAATCTTTTTTGTTTTATTTTCTTATTTTGTTTACTTTGAGACTGTTTTCTGTAAAAATTTTAAAAAAAACTTTTCCAATCAATTCAAGGCCTTTTCCTTTTGTAAATGAAAACAGACTCAAAATTGTTAGCAATTGAGGTTAACAAAGAATAAATCTGTTCATTACTATTTTTCAATCTTCAAAGGATGCACAATAACAAATACAAACACAAGTTTGATGGTAACATGTTTGTGATGAAAGATTAAGAAAAGTATTCAAGTTTAAAACAACTTGGTTCTCTTTGGTGTTTTGAAATTAAGTGAACAAACCAACCCAAGTCCAATCTCAACATTTGTTTTGTTTCTTTGAACAATTAAAGACAAATTTCGATAAAAGGAAGTTCGAAGATTGACAATGAAACGGATTTAATCAATCAGATAAAGTTGATCGAAAATTCCTAGTTGTTTTTATTTGGTTAAAGTACTAGTTTCTTCCTTACTCTTTATCCCAACTTTAAACCTATTGTAAAATAAAAAACACTCGATTTTAAAAAAACAAATTCTTGTATGAAGTTTTGAAATAGAAGTATTTTGTCTTGAGTTGATTTTTTTTTGTTAATTCTGCAAGACAAGTATAATTTTAGCAAAAAAAAATCTCTAAATTTTGTATTTTTAAAATACACTCATATAATAAACATTATTATATATAACAAATTTCAAAAAGGTTTACAACTTTAATAGATATTAATAGGAATTGAAAAAAAATGAAATTTTTTCGTAATATTTTTTTCATTTTTAATTGTAAACTTTTTGAATTTTTTAATTGACTTTATAGAGAGATAAATTTCAAGTATTTTTTTAATAGTCTAAAAGGAAACATATTTTTCAATTTTAAAACAGCACAAAATATTTTAATCAAAAGATATCACTAAATTAAATTGAAATTCTGATTTTTTATCTGTTTTTGGAATATTTTTTATCATTTTATTTTTTTCCATTTTTGAGTTTTTATATCCGTTCCCGGTTGTTTTCAGCAAATTGCTTCAACATTTATTCTTTTTTTAATCTTAATGTTCAATCAAAAATTAATTCATTTCAACTTATTTCATTAAAAAAATACCCTGAAAATAGGTGTTTTTTTCAAAAGTCGGTATTTATGAAAAGGGGGGTATTCAGATTTTCATTAGTTTAATAGCTATCCTTTTTTATTACATAAAATTATGATAACTTTGAAAAAATAATTTATAAAAGAAGTATAACTAAAATCCAATATCAAGTTTTGGCTAACTTTAATTTTTGGTGTTTAAATTTTCCTAGTAGTGTGTTGTCCTTTCTTTTTTAAATTTTTTACTGGGGATTTGTTAAAGGTAAAAAAAAATCGAACAACCTTTGATTTTTTTTAAGCTCTAAAAAAAAAATCGAGAAAAATAATTTATTGTTGAAATATAAAAAAAATTAATATATTTTTACAAATTTTGTATTGTTAAAATAACAAGCAAAAACTCGTAAATATATGTTTTGAATTACAAACTATGATTTTTTTTTTTTTAAGGTTTATGGATAAATGAGTATTCCTATTTGATATCCCATAGGGAATGGAATGACAATCTTAACAAATAAAAATGATTTTAAAAAATTTAAATTCAAAGAAAGCACAAAATATCGCAGATTTTATGATTTTTGAGAGTTTAAATTATTCAAGGGAAAATTAAATTATCCAAAATTTTTCATTAAATTTTGTAAAATCAAGACAATTTTAAAACTAATTTTTTTTTCTAAATTTTACCTGTGTTAATCCAAATTATTGTCGAGTATCTAAGTACATTTGTAGTAAACTACATGGCAATTGAAAATAATTAGGATCGATCTAGGGAAAATGAAATTTAATATACAAAATTTTGGAAGGTAAAAATGTAATATTCAAGATAAAAATGTTGCAAATAAAAGGTAAACTTTTTCATAAAAAAAAAATACTAAATGATAATTTTTAACAAGAACTCTTAACTCTATATTATTTTTACCCAATTAATAATAATTTATTCATAACCAACAATATCTACCACTGATAAAATAAATATAGTTCTTTATAGGTCTAATAAAACTTAAAATAAATAATTTAGTAATTGGAATTTCAATGTGGGGGTAATTTGATCTCAATCTCATTTTTAAAAATTTTAAATCAGTCTTTCATTTATATTTCTTCATTTACCAATATTCACCCCCCCGCACAACATATAATCATCAAAAGGAGCTGAAAACAAACTAATAAAGAACTTACATTATAATCTATTTTCTTTGAAACCTCTGTTTGACCAAGAAAAAAAAAAAGGAAAATGAAGTGAAATTGTTTTCATTTTTTATTATAAAAATACTATAATGTATATATGATATTGTTTTCTTAAAGGGTGTGTATCAAAAAAGCAATTCGAAAAAAGACGTATCAAAAGCAAAATTATTCTCTAAAAACAGAGTCGATTTTTAAAGAAACTTTTTCCCTAGAAAAAACAGTAAATTTTCAAATAATCCGAAAAATTCCAAAAAATATCAAATTAGTTTCTGTTTTAAATTATGATCAACATATCAATTAGTTCAACACAGAAATAGATTTAATTGTGTGTATATCTATATGATGTTGTGTGTGTGTGTGTATGTGTGTGTGCATATAGTGTTTAAGGTTGGGTGTTGTACTGGAACAAGAACAATGTGAATAAAATGTGTCGGTTTAAAGTGTAGTTTGGATTTTATGTTCTACATGTACAAAAAGTGATGTCTTAATATTTTAGCTTTTTTAACAAATTTGTCATTTACCCAAAAACTATAAAATATTAAGACATTAATTTTTGCACATGTGTATGATCACACATATTTCTTACAAATTAAAAATAAATCACTCAGATTCTATTAAGGACTATTCGAATTTTATGCTCTGTGGGGATCGAAATACAATACTATAAACAGAAAAAAAGCTTTAAAAGACAATGGATTGAGGAAAAGTCAAAATATTGTAATTTTTGGAATTGTTGAGTTTTTTTAGATTTGGCTAGATAATCATTTATTGATCCAAAAACTTTTTGAATTTCCCGAACAAAACAAGGCAAAACTAAAAAGCTATTTTTTTTTGATATTAAGAAACTGTTACTCCACTTTCTTTTCAAGTATATTTATGCTCTCTTGCTACACTCTAACATACTTGAAAAGAAAGTGGATTGACATTTTCCTAATCAAATTTTTTTCTTCAAAATTTGTTGGGAATAATTTGGATTTGATGAAGGAAAATTGTTTTTTGTCCAACTCAAAATTTTCCAAAAAAACCCTAAATTTTTCAAATTAGTAAGATCCCTTAGATTAAGTTTCTTTTAAGTCTATAAATATGTTACTAGGTGGAAAAATAGTATTCACTAACCATAAAATTCGAATAACCCTTAATCATTTATGAATTAACATTTCAAAGATCATTGGCTTATTGATTGTCTGTGAAATATTTTTTTTTCATTTTGTGTTCTGTATTCAGGATTTTTCTGTCCAAAACAAGAAAACCCCAAAATACTGAACTACTAGGTTTTTTTCATTTCAAAGTTCTTAATAATAGAAAAGATTATTTATTATTATTTGAAAAAAATAATAATAAACATAATCATATTAATAAAAATAATAGTCAAAATAAAAATGTTATTTCTTGATGGGGTTGACAAAAGAAAAGAATAAAACAAGGTGAAAAATAAATAAAAGCAAATCTAAAGGTTAAAATTTTATTTCTTTGATGGGACAATAACAGATATCATTTGTTTATATAATTGATTATTTATTAATTTCCATCTTTGGTTTTCTTTTTTAACTCTCTCCAATTCTTCTAAAAGGAGATTAACATCTATATTTTTTTTTTTTTTTTTTTTAAGTTCATTTTCGATTTGTTCTTGATTGTCATCTGATTTGTTGTTTTTTTGAGGGAAAAAATAAGATTTTTGTTTTCGAATTTGAGAAACCCAATTTTTTTTTTCATTGTATTGCTTTTGGTTATAATTAGAATCGGATTTAAGCAAAATTGGAACCAAGCCAACTTCGTCTTGTTTCCATAGGGAGTGTTTTTTCAAAGGCACAATTGGCTGGGTAATTCTTGGGTTTAATTTGATATTTTTTTTATTTGAGTGGCCTTTTTTTTTGAATTGCCGTTGCTGTTGTTGTTTTTGCTTTTGTTGCACTAACTGTTGCAAGAGCAAATTGCCCGAGTCCACAAAATTGATTGAAACAATTTTTTTGGAATGCTTTTTAAATAAGCTAATTGTTTGTCTTGTGGTGATATCCCAAATACGGATGGCGCCAGAGCTATCGCCAGATACTAAAATGGTGCCGTCTGGTGAGCATGCTAAAGAAAGCAGAGGGAATTCATGTCCATAGAACTCATATTCACTTATTTGTTCGAATTGCTCGTTTGAATTGCCTTCGTTGCTTTGCTCTTCGTCGTTCGTGGTTTTCAAATTGGAAGAGACCAAAAAAGATGTGCGTTGCGTGTTGCGGATTTTCCTCACAGAATCAATTTCTTTTAATTCAATTTGATAAATATGGCCATTGTCACAGCCAACCCAAAGCGCAGTTTCGCAGTTATCTGCTGTGACAGATCGGATCATCGAAGGCAGCAAAAGCGATCCCAATAATTCACCATTGCACCCAAGATCATAAATTTTACAGGTTCTGTCCAAAGAGCCCGTTATGATTTTGTCTTGTGGGGTACAAAAGATGGTGGTTACTTCCAGTGTGTGATCAGCCCATTTGTGAACTGGTAGAATTCTTTTTTGTTCGTTGAACTGCTCTGAATTATTACCATCATTTCCATCTTCATCGTCATCAAAGTCAAAATCATAATTGTCGTTGCCTTGGTTCTTGCCTTGAAGAATTTCTGATATTTTCCAACATGACACCACAGAATCTTTCCCCGCAGATATTAAATGGCACTCGTCGTTTGTCAATTTTAAACAAGTGATTTCTCTGAAATGCGCACTAAAGAAATTTAATAAGCGCCCCGTTGGTACATGCCAGATATATATTTTCCCTTCGGCGTCACCTACAAATAAAAATTCCGATCCACACGTTGAAACTAATGCCGTGGGTATCACTAGTAAACTACTTTTCATAATGCTTGACTGGATTTGATAACTAAAATGTTGCAACGTGCGTGGCTTGGAATTTTGGATCGATACAAATCCCTTATTAGTTAAACTTAAAACAGGTGTCCCTGTTTTGTAATGCTTGATGACAGTCCCATCATTAAGCGACCATAAGAAAATACCTTCCAACGAAGAAGAAAGAACTACAAGACTCATTTTTAATGCTTTTTTTTTTTAATGAAATCGAAAATGCAAAGCAAAAAAGAAATAAAAAAAAATAAAATGATCTGAAAGATTATTACGAATATTTTTTTTAAAAAATTTAAAATATTTAAGGTTATGTAAATAATGAGTTCTGAAATACTACGGTGGTTATTGGGTGTTATAGCCAAGTTAAAAGTTTGTCTAATTCACAATTCTGATAAGAAGAAAAATTTGAAATAATTGTTGATAATAGAGATTAAACCAGAAAATATTTTTACTTTTTTCTTTGTTCACTTCTTTTTTCTATTTTTTTATTGAACGAAGAAATTTTTCATGAAATTGTCATGAAATTTGGGTGACCTTATTATTTGTTAATTCTTTTTTACTGGGATGCATATAATAAGAACTAAAAAATCAAAAAGAAACTTGGGGTTCAGAATTAGAAAGGATAATAAGTAGGAATTGTCTACAGTTTAAATTTCGAATTCTAGTAGATGAAACTGTGTTCTTTATTTATATATTGTTTTTTTATTATTATATATATTGTATTATTAAGTTTTGTTTATTTCCACGGATAAACGCATAGACATGGTAGTTTAACGGTAAAAAATCTAAATAATTTTTGGAATCTTTTTCTTTCTTTTTTTTGTTATTTGTTTTATTAATTTTCTTATTAGTCCTTTACTTTGTTGATAAACAAACACTGCTTTTATTGAGACCATTTTCGCAATTTAATTTTTTTTTCATTCAATCAATATATTTTAAAAATTAATATTGAGTATCTAATCATATTATTAATTCGGTGTTGGGTATATAAAGACATGTTGACTGGATGAGTACAATATGGCATATAAACCGTTTGTTGGTTTATGGATTTTATTTTTAACAGTTTC
The DNA here is from genome assembly GCA_027625915.1 of Anaeramoeba flamelloides. Classification (NCBI taxonomy): domain Eukaryota; family Anaeramoebidae; genus Anaeramoeba; species Anaeramoeba flamelloides. Next base: position 3,038,688 of record JANTQA010000063.1, read on the forward strand.
CTCTTTTTTTATTTGTTCTTTATACACAACCTAGCATATGAAAAATTTTCAATCCTTCAGGTTTTTTTTATTCTCCAAATAATTATAGATGGTGGAACTAAGTGAATTAGTTATATAATATACAAATTTAAAAACATTTAGGTTGGTTAAAGACTATCGGGTGTTGTATTGTAGAATTGTGTTATATTTCTATTTTCTCAAATAAATGAATGGTTTTTTGATTTTATTTTTTGTTATCTTGTAACCACTAATAACAAAGTTACCATTGTGGGTCTTGTTAATTTGGGTAGTTTCAATTTGATAAGTAAAAGTAATTTCTTAATATTTACTAAATACATCCCGAAATGGAAATTTAATTATACAAATATGTTCTTCTGTATTTTTAAAACATCGCATTTTTAAAAATTATTTTTTTCCAAATCAGTGTTTTAAAAAAATATATTTTGAAAAATAAATCTTGAAAAAAAAATAATATTTATTTTTTTGATTTTTTATACTTTTTACCTTTTCCAAATTTCCCTTTTTAAGTTGTTTGGGTTCCTCCTCTTTTTGTTTTTTTAGGTGCTTGGAGAGGTTCAAGGAATAAAAAATCATTATAAGAATTGGTGGACTTGGTCATGACTTACCTAACCAAACCTGTTAATGATCAGATCTAAAATGAATTGAGCTGGACTTATGCAACTGTGGAGAAATGAATCCAACGAATGCGATCTGAAGTCAACCAAAGTGAACCGAATTGAACTTTCCGTACAATCTGTCGAGTCGTTACCTGGACTGGGTTTTTGCTGTCAAGTCGGTATCTTGTACTGGGATTTTGCGAAAACAAGATTTGGGAAACTTGCAAAAAAAAAAGCAACTCAATTTTGTAAAACAAAATCTTATTCTTAAAACCTTAGCACTTTATAGAATCAAACCATCTATAAAGTTTCTAAAAAACTTAATAAAGTAACCTATTTCATTTGTTCTATAGTTGTTCAAATATTTAGATCTCTTTATTAAAACAAGAAATTATTGAAAATATTGATCATTTTTTATGGGTCTATCCTTCCTCTGTAAAAGATAGATTAATATTTCATAACAAATTAAAAAAAAAAAAAAAAATCTTAATGAATTAATTTAAAACAAACAGTTTGAAACTATTTTCATTAAATAATAATCGTGAAATCTATGATTTTAAGCATAAATTTCTTTTTGGGAATTTAAGTAAATGGGTATCCAGAGTGTAATTTACACTTCTTCAACAATAAAAAAAATAAAAAATATTTATTGTTTTTTTTCTGTGTATTCCTTAAAAATTTTGATTATTAATAAAATTCAAATCACTTTTTAATTACATATATATTTTTTATTTTTATGACAGTATAAATGTTTTTTAAAACTGTCAAAATTTATCATCAAAATCCTTTTCAAATAATTATAAAATTTTGTGAATGAGTTTTTAAAAGTTTTTTTTTATTGTTTCTTCATATTTCAAGTTGAAAATACTCTTTTTTTACATTTTTCTATGAATTTTATTCATTTTTTATGAATATCGTATCTACAACAGTGGTGGTGGTGGTGGTATTTACTGGAAGAAAAGAGAATGTTATTATTGGTATTTTTGAAAAGATTTGAAAAAAATATAGGTATCTAAATGTTTGTGGGGTTATGTTAATCTTAATGAAGTATTAGGAAAATTATATCTACTGTTTAAAATTGCTCTCAAAAAATAAGGAAATATGAGTTTTAATCTGATTATGTGGTTTTTTTTTCTTTTTTTCGGGTGGGGTGGGGTGTACACTTTGTTAAAATTGGAAATTAATTTTTTGATTAACAATTAAAAGATTAGATTTATATTTAATATAATAATCCATTTATTTGTGAAAATTTGTAAATATAAAGAAATAATTTAAATAATAATATTTAATATTTTAACCATTTACCTCAATCCAAGGCCAATTTTTCTAGTGTTAGTTTATAATGGGTGACCCGGATTATATTCGCATGGGTATGTAAATACCAAATCCCCATAACAAAAAAATTTGTTTTAAATTTTAGTAACATGTTTGGGGCTTTCAATTAAACTATGTGTCTGGGATGTATGATAAAATAATTTAATATTATGATCAATTTTAGAGACCGGGTCACAATAATATTAGATAAAAATATATCTATTGAAAACATAAACCAATTCTTTCCCAATATACGGTATTTATTTTTATGTTTTTCTTTTTAAAAACATATATCAATATATTCTAAAATGGAATACCTAAGGTAAATTAAATTTTGAAGGTTAACTCCTTGATTTTTTTCAGGAAAAATTAAAACGTGAATTGAATTTGTTTACAATTTTATCTAGTGATCCAATTTTTAAAACTGGTTTTTTTGATCATATAAAATTTTACCAAAATTATCAAAATATAGTTTAGAATAAATTTTCCCTTTGATCCTTTATTTTTATAATTTTTCTTTTAATAAACTAACTATCAAAAACTATATGGTGTATTAAACCCATCTTGACAACCTTTAATTCATTACAAAAATTGAAACCTGGTTTTTTTTTTTTTTCAGACTTTATTATTTGCGGAGAAAAAAGCACTAATAAATTGCTGGTTCAGAATATAATTGACTTTAGAGGTTGATCTTTGATTTGTGTAAATGGTTCAATAATATTAAATGCTTTTGTTTCAAAAATTTCGTTATATTTACAGAATTTCAAGAGATAAAATGATTGTTTTAAAAAAATTTATAAAAAGAATTTATTATATTTTTTTTGACAAAAAATTACTTTGTAATTTTTCAATATCTTCATAATTCTTTTTTAAAATTTATTGAAAGAGCCTGGTTTCTTGTTTATAAGTTGTTATAAATCATTTCTTTGTTTGTTTTATTTCGACAGTCAGCCAATATTTTTTACATGAGTTACGGTGATCAATTTATGGCAATGCAGAAAGACTTTAATCAGTGTTCCTAAATATAATGCATATTTTTTTTTTCTTATTGTTTCAATGCAACATCCAATTTACTACCCAATGGTATACCTAAGTTCAAATCAATTTATAAAGTAAACACCTTGATATTTTCAGTAAAATTTAAATTAGGGATGCAAAAAGTTGAAAATTTTTCATAATATTCACAATTTTTTTGAATTTTTTTGTTTTTTGAGAGTTCAAATTTTTATTTGAAAATTTACTCTATTTTTTGAGATAAATTTTACAATTTGATCTTTCATTTTTAGAATTTCTCTTTAAATAATAGAACTTTAAGAAACCAATGTCAAATTTAATTAGGGTTTATTGTTGATTTCTTTAATCGGTTGTTGTACAGGTTCTCTAGAACAAAAAAAAAACGATTTAAATTTTAGAATACATCGATTTAACTTTTCTGAACGTTTTATTTTAACAACAGTAAATTTTCGTAATGGGATAAAATAAAAAATAAATGTTCTTTACCCACTGTACTATGATATTTATAAATTTATTTTTAATTATCTGTTACTTTGATTATCTCAATTGATGGTTTTTGTGAAAAAAGATACCAATCTATTAATTTGAAAACATGATTTTACAAAGAAGCACTAATTAATTCGAACAAAAGTACATTTTAGAATTATCTGTTGATCAGTTGTTAAAGTACTAGTTTTTTCAAATTAAAACTCCATTGACTAACTTATTTGTGAAATTGATCGATAATATTTTTTAATAGCCTTCATCAAATGTTCGTTTTAATCTCCATGTTGATTTAAGTAAAAGAAAAAATTTTTAAAGTTCACAAATCTAAATCTATTAAATATTATCAACATTTAGTTCCTAAATCGATACAGGTCTGAATTTTGAACAATTTTACATAAACAAAAGAAGACAATCAGACAAAAAAAAAATAACCGTTACTAAAATTTAAACCTTTGAAAAAAAAAGACAGAAATTATTTATTTCTTTTACTTTTATTAATTTGATTCAAATGGTAAACTTAATTTTTTTATTTATTCTTGTAAATACAGCAACATTTTTAAACCACCTGATTTCTTATTTCTTTATAGGACATTCGAAATTTTTTCAAGCCAGTAAACAAAAAAAAACCTGATCAAAAACTCAAACTCACAACAAAAACAAATGAAAGACCTCAAAAACAAAAACCAGATGATAAAAAGAAAATACCCAAACTCACTTCACCAGCAAAAATCAACAAACAAAAGCCAAAGGAACTACAAAAAAAAGAGGAAAACAAAAAAAAGCATGACTCAATCAAGAAACCAAAAAAAAAATCAAGAAAATTAACGAAAAAGACTGTTTGTTCATCATTCCTTTCTTTCAATTTTTCTTTTAGTAATTTCCTTTTACCTTAAAAATACTTACACAAAATTTTACTCCTTTTTCTTAATTAAAAAAATAAGAACAAAAAAACAAAGACAAAAAAACAAAAGACGAACAAAAAAAAATCAACAACAACAAAAAAAAAAAAAAAAATCAAGGCAAAACAAAAACAAAAAAATCAACAAAACGCGAAAAACAAAAAAAAAAAAGAACAAGATCAAACAAATCAACAAAAAGCCAAAACAAAATTAAAAAAAAAAACACAAAACCAAAAACAAAACCATTAGCAAAAACAAAACCAAAACCAAAGCCAAAACCATTAGCAAAACCAATTGTCACTTTCAAAAAAGTTGATCGACAAAAAAATAATGAAAATAAAAACAAGATAACCTTTAATAGTGTAACCAAAGAACTGTACCACAAACAAAAAAACAAAGAAGAGGAGTTAAAAACTAACCAGCTGTGGACCGAAAAATACCGACCAAAGACCTTTCAAGATCTTGTTGGCAACAGGGAGACAATTAATTCGTTGAGATATTGGCTGATGAATTTTGAACAATCTCTCCAGAACTCAACAAAAACAACCAACACAACAAGAAACAAAAGAGGCTATCAAAAGAACAATTTTAAAAAAGCAGTTTTACTTTCAGGACAGCCAGGTATTGGTAAGACATCTGCTGCGTTGATCGTGGCAAGAGAATTGGGGCACCAAAGCATCGAATTAAATTCTTCTGACACCCGTTCCAAAAACGAATTAAAACGGGTTGTTTCTGAATTAACAAAATCTGAATGCATTACCAGATATTTTAAGCGGTTTAGCACAAAGCTTGAAAGCAACCAACAACGCCAGAACAATCCAAATCAGAACTCCAAAGGCAACAACACAAATAAAAAGAAAATTGTCCTAATTATGGACGAGGTTGATGGTATTTCCAAAGGAGACAATGGCGGGCTAGCCGAGTTAAAAAGCATGATCAAAACAACAAAAATCCCCATAATTTGCATTTGCAATGACCGCCAATCGCGCAACATACGATCTCTTGCACCATTATGCCTGGATTTGAAATTTCATAAGCCACAGCCATACCAATTGGTTTTACGGTTGCGTTACATCGCGCTGCAAGAAAAGCTTACTTGGGTGTCTTCGAATTATTTGCAAAACTTATTGACCATTTGCGACTGCGATCTCCGCCGATCAATAAACTCGCTCCAGTCAACTCCGCCCCCAAAACCCCAAACGCAGCCGACCAATGGTGGGAATAATAATTCCAACTCAATCTATAATCCAAACTCAAACTCGAACACAAACGGCAATTGCACTGCAAAATCCCAATCCATTTTAAGTAAAAAATCGAATCAATTTGATATCAAAACAAATTTAAGCCCCTTTGAATTAATTAAAAAATTTTATGTCCCGATCGTTGATAAAAATATCGATCTTGAAAAAAAGTTTTTATATTTCTTTTCGGACTACCAACTCACACCCCTGATGTGCTATGAAAATTATTTGAATTCCACACCCTGCGCCCCCAAACAATCCCGCTTTGGCATGATCAAAACTATACACTCAACAAAAAGCCCCCTCGAGCATTACTTATCCGCCTGTAACGATTTCCAGGACGGCGACATCATTTTGAAAGAAATGAGGTCCAATCAGAATTACCAATTACTAAACGCCTACGCAGTGTCGTCAACAATTAAACCGGGGAACACACTCTCCGGGGGGTTTAGGTCTAGGCTCAACTTCCCCAAGGATCTCGGCAACACATCAAAAACGAATAAACGGTTAAAGGCATTGAATGAATTTTCTCTTAAATTTAGAGCCAAATCCACAATGGGGAAAAGATCCCTCAGATTGGATTCAATGCAATTAATCAAAAAGATCGTGCTCACAAAGTTAATGTCAGGGGATAAATCAAAAGTTTCAGAAGCAGTTGAATTGATAAGAAATTATGATATGAAAAAGGAAGACTTTGATATATTTTTAGAAATTTGTGATCTTCCTAATTTTAAAACAAACTCACAAAATAAATCCAAATTGCATTTTTCAAATGTTAAAAGAGGTATTAAAACACAATTCACCAAACAATTAAATATATCCTCAGAAGATTGGAAAAAGCTTAATAATAGAAAACGAAAAAGAAATAATGAAAAAAAAACAAAAGTTTCAATCAAAATCAATAAAAAAAATTCTTTAAATACAGAAAATTCTTTCGAGACACAGAATACACAGGACCCTAACAGTACCCAGGATTTGCCAAATTCTTTAAACAAATCTTTTATTTTTTAAATTATATATATATTTATAGATATATAAATCTATATATTAAAAATTAACTTTATGATTATTTACAGTTTTATTTTTTTAATAAATTTAATATTAAAATTGGTGTTTATTAATGATTTTAACTTTTGTTTTGAAAGAAACAACATCTCTATTTTCTTTCACATATTCTTTGTTTTATTAATAATAATGGAATATTTGAGTATATTATTATAAACTATTTTTCTGTCAAAGGGGCCCAGTTGTAATGTGTTAAATACATGTGTTTAAAGGATTTGCAGAGATATTAGAAGAAAAAATTTTATTTTGGAAATTTTCAAAATTGAAATCATTTTTTCACATTTTTGCTTTTTTTTTCGATTTTTTTTTTAAAACCTCATCCAGTTGCAAAAAAATTTTTTATTGCAAGATCAATATTCACTTGGTAAAAATGTGTTTTTCTAAGGTTATTGAAACATTGGAATGATTATTGAGAAATCATATTGATTTCAATTGGAATTCTATTTGATCTTTGATCTTGATATTTGTTTAATAAATGTGAAAAATTTTCACTTCATTTTAATCCCCCTTTTCAAATAGAGACCACAAATTCCAAAACACTTTGTTTGATGGCTTGATTTGTAAAAGAAAAGTATGAAAAATGAAGTGAAAAATGTTTCCTATTTATTATTCAAATACTAGTAGAAGTTCAAAACGAACATTGTTGTTTTCCTTAATAGTATATCAAGAATTTGAGTTTTTCAATTTTTTAGATAATTTATTGATTAATTAGTTTTCTTTCAGACAAAAACCAATAATTCTCTGATATATATTCTTCTGTTTATTTCTTATTTGTTCTTCAAATAGTCAATTATATAAAATAATTGATATTTGAAAAAAATGTTGGGCCATTTTGACTGAAACAGATTTTATTTTCAAAATTGGACAAAAAATATTATTTTTTAAGTTTTTGAAGAGTTTCTTGATTATTATCATGAGATCTGAAAGTTTTTAATGGTTTTAAATTTTTGTATGTGTGTGTGTGGGGGATCAAAAAGATTATTTTGTGATTAGTTGTGTTTTATTACTTAGATTGTAGAATTTCCAAAATTCTAAAATTATCAAAAATACATAAATTTAAAAATATATTCTAAAACCCTAGTCTAAGCACCAAAGTTAACAAGAAAATTATACCCCCCCCCCCCCCTAAAAACAAGTGACACAATTGAATTCTTATCTTAATTATTATTATTATTATTTTTAAAATCATAACCAAAATCCACTTGCACACCAACCAAATTATACTAACACACTCAAACTTAAACTAACTTACCCCAACACACAATTACATTACATAAAAGGGCAATTTTAAATACCACAGCTTATTAATTCAAATATAATCTCATATTTTGAAAAAATTCAGAATATAAACAATTTTGGAATTTGATCAAATTTCTTAAGGAATAATTTTCCCAATATTTTAACATAAATGACTTGGTCAATTGAAAAAAAAAAACAATTTACCCCCCTTTAATTCGTATTTTCAACCTTTTAATTTATCTAATTCAATATTAAAATTTGAAATATTAATAAAATTCCAAGTATACTTAAAAAGGCCATAGTTAAGAAATACCCATTTTAATTTCTGTTGATTTATATAATCAAATTTTTTACACATGTAATTTAAAGAGAAACAACCCAATAAGAAAAGAGCTAATAAGGTGCCCCATAAAGAAATACTAAAAGTGTTATAATATTAATTAAAAAAGTTACAATACAATCTATATTGGTTGATCATCTACTTTAAAAATTAGATTTTATGGATTATTAAAATCAATTTCTTTTGTATTCAAGATAGAAACACTTATTTTAATAATTGTTATAAATTGAAATTTCCGTTTCAAAAAAGTAAGAAAAAAATTGAATATGAAAAGAATAGAACAACAAAAACTCAAAAATTTATTTGTAAATTTCTTTTAAAAATTTTTAAGCTGAGATTTCTAATCTTTTAGAAATTGAGGATCAACAGACAAATTTATGTTTTTGATTAATGGATTATTTTATCAAAAAAAAAAAAAAAACAATAAAATTAGATAAAATAATTTTTTACCTAGGTCGAAAATAATATATTTTAATAATGTCCACTCATAACCCATTTAAAAAATTCTACAACTTATCAAAATGTACCTTAGAAATCAATTTCGATATTCTATAAATTTAACATATAGGTTTGAAACAACTTTGGTGATTTTTAAGATCAGGATACTTTTTTGAAATTATTTTGAATTTTTTTTACAATATTTTCTCGTAAATTTTTAATTAAATTAATGGGTTAATCGAAGATTACCGAGTGGGAAAACCATATATATGATTTAAATATATAGCCTGATTCAATAATTTTTAATTATTATCATAAAAAGATTTCCATTCATATTGGAATAACAACCACGGATGAATTCCACACATTTAAAGAACAAGAGCAGATATAAGAAGAAATAATTTAATACCAGCACTTCAAAATTGAAATTATTTAATTACATTTTGCCTTTTTTCCTTTTTTTTCAAAATTTTAACCTATTTATTTTGTTGATTTATTTTTTATTACAAGATGAATATTCAAGAAACATAAATGTACATTCTAATGTTATCTGAAGTTATGATATGATTGTAGAAAAAAAAATAACGTATTATATTGAAATATTCTTTGTTCTTCAGATTAAGATCAAAATGAAAATTATTGTTTTTTCCAATTAAATAATAAGAAATATATATTTTCAACCTTTAAGAAAATCTATTGGATTTTTCGATTTACTTCATACATATATCAAATATTCTCCAATATTTATTATTCTGTCAGTTTCTTATTCGTTCTTCAAAGGCAAATTATCTTAAAAAAAAAAAAATCTCCTGGTAAAATTTTTTGTACCCTTTGACTCAAATAAGAGTTTAGATTATTTTATTCTCAAAAAGGTGTTTTGTTAGTCTAAAAATAAGTTTTTCAGGGAAATCTCTACAGATAATTCATTGGTTTCAAAAAAAAAGTATATTCTAAAAATAGTTTTATAAAAATCTTAAATAAATCGGTATAAAAGAACTATGATAAAAAAATAAATTACAATCCAGCTTCTCGAAAGTGATAAGAACATTGAAAATAATATAAAGTGTAGGATGTGATAAATTAACTATTAACCAGAAAAAAAAATATTTTAATTTTTATATATATTTTTCAAAAAGTTAAATTCTTTATGTTAGGGAGAATCATTGCACAGTTACAAAATCACCTCGTCAATACTAATTCGTTGATACCAAAGTAAAATAATAAATAATTTGTTAATAATTTTTAAATAATTAATCTATTATTTTTTTTTATTTCTAATAAACCCTTTGTAATCATAAAAAAAATTATCGTTTTTTTTTGTTCATTTCTATTATCGTTTTTTATTCATTTATATTTTTATTCCTTCAATCATTTATACAATTTATTGCATTTCTTTTGTTCTTCATCATTAAATCTTTTCAGATATTCGAATAAAAGCTATCACATGTTTTATAATAACATAAAAGACTTGATCGGGATGATAAACACTCGATGCAGTCAAGTTACTCTGGCATCTAGATACTCACTCCATTTTTTTATGTATTTTCAATTATTTTATTTTACCCCAATTGAAGTTTTAAAAAATATTTCATATTAATTATTAATTCTGCCTAAATAAATAAAATTTTGTTTTTTGTTTTAATTCAATTTTTATTGAAATTCCGTCTGAAAAAAAAAAAAAAAAAGAGAATTTCCCAATATTATTCTTTTTATTAAATTTTTATTATCAGAAAATTACCAACCATATTTTAATAGTTATTATTAATAAATCAGAGTATATTTTTGAATTACTATTATTATAATAAAATTTCGGATTTAAAAAATAAAAATCTTTAAAAAAAAATTGTAAAACTGTATTAATATTAATATTTTTCTTCAATATCAAAAAAAAAAAAAAAAATAACACAAATACTGTAAAATAGATTTGAATTTTACTAAAACGTTAAACGAGCTCAAAGATAGAGATAAATAACAAAATAAATATTTTAGTATACCACTATCATTTTAAATCTTTAATTTATGATATACAGAAATTTAGGTCAATTTCCATTGCTATATGATATATATATATATATATATATATTTATTATATCTGTACCATATTTGATTTACAGACTCAAAGCTGTGAATTATTCATTTTAAAACTATTGAAAATTTTGCCAAAACCTATTATTAGTTCAATGGGTTAATTGCATGTAAATATTGATTACTAAGAAATTAAAAATTTATAACTACATATTTTTAGTTTAAAAATACTTTTTATTTTTTTTTTATAAAAGAAAAACAGGGAAGTTTAATTCTCTGAAATAAAACCAATAAATCCATAAAATCTTATTTTGAAATAAAAATTTTTTAAAATTACAATTATATTAATTAATTTATAATATTTGAATTTATATCCACTTGGGAAAGACGCAGAATTATTTTTAATTTAAGATAAATTAATTTAAATTATATTAAAAAATTTAATTTACCTCGAAGTCATCCAACTTAAAATTAAAAGTTCAATAAAACCATTCAATAGAAATAATTAAAAGTAATTAAACACAAATTTAATATATTTAAAAGACATCTAGTTATCAAAATAGATATTTTCAAACCAATTCTACTATATAAATGCAATAATTATAATAAATTAATATCATTCCCCATCCTTATCCTAATTAATTTTGAATAATTGAGATTTTTTGATTTTTACATTTACCAAAGGGTGGAAATTGACAGATTTAAAACATTGATCCGATATCCCCAATTAGAATGATTAATCACTACATTATAATTAAAATAATTATCTTTAAAACAGAAAAACATTTACTAATTTTTACTTATATTTTCAATTGATCTTAAAAAAAGGAATTTTTTTTAGTGATTTGGAAATTTCTGTGTTTGGTTTGATAGTAATAATAATAATAAATAAAAATAAAGAAATAACAATAATTAAAAAAACATTTTGTGAGTGAATAAATTCTGGTATATTTTTAAAAAGAACTAGGAAAGTTTTAGTAAGAAAAAAATTGTTAATAAAAAATTATGATTTTGAAAAAAAAAAAAAAAATTCTGTAATGATCATTTATCCTTTTAAAGAGTTCTTATAATAGAATATTGTGTAGTAATTGTATTTCAAAGAATAAAAAAAAAATAAAAAAAATCAAAACAAGGCAGAATCTGAATAATTGAAAATTTATTTAGCACATCCTGTGAAATAATAAGATTCTTGGGCAATACCACATTCATTGCTACCACGTTTGATCCAAACATATCCATTCATTCCCCATGTTGTACCCCATGTATTTTTACAAATCCAATAGTCTACGGAATCTTTAGATCCGTAACCTGTCACTTGTAATGAATGATCTAATTGTTCCTTTGAACAAGATGCATCGCTGTAAATACCGCTGCTGTACATTTCGAAACTTGCTGTGGCGTCAAAGAGAGCAAAGATACTACCGTGTTGTTTTAACATGTTTAACATTGTTGTTTCGTCACCTGCGGGTATCATTTCATAACCTGTAATCTGTGCTACCTTATCACATGTCTTATTTTTACATTGATTTTGTTGATCCTTAAATTCATATGAACTTGCCGAACATAGCCCATCTTCTTTTGCATATTTGAAAAGGTCAACTGGATATGCACCGTGACATCCATATTTGCTTGCACAATCAATTAATTCTTGGACAGAAAGATCTACCATTTCATTATCATTATTGCAAACACAAGATGCTAATGTGTCAGTGAATGTATAAAGTGCAGCGCCACCACATTGTCCCTAAAGTAATTCATATGTATTGTATACATTTATAAAATTGTTTAAATTTAATTATTAGAAAATGATTTTATATTTGTTTTTCTATTATTTACATCCCAATATCTCTTTGGTGCTTGCAAAAAAAGGAAAACTTGAAATAACAGAAATCACAGAAGATATCCAAACAACAGAAATTACAAAAATCACAGAAATCACACAAATTACAGAATCCACAAAAACCTGAAAACAAGATCCCCACGGCAATGTCAAATATAATAGCATTTAACTCCATATATCACATTTATCAGGAAATATTACCCAAACCTATCAAGTTGGTGTGTAGAAAAAGATTTATATTTCATACATTAATTGAGTTTCTTTTCAAGGTTAACAGCCTTGCTGAAAGGCAATTACATAACCACTACCTTTGTTAAACATAAAGAGTTACCGAACAACTACAAATTGAACTTAATCAATTTTGTACTGAAAAAATAAAACACTTTCCAAACAGAAGAAATTTTAGAATTGAAGATATAAAACAAGAAAAAGATTGATTTTGTATTTTTTGAAATTTGGATTTTTTTTTTAGGACCTTCGAAACTGTTGTTTTTTTTTTTTCAAAATTACATTTTTTTGCAATTGGTATTGTGTGGGTTTTTCAAATTAAAATACTTGAATCTTTACTCAAAATCTTTTCTTTTGAATTTTTTCAACCAAAAGAGTCTATTTTTACATGATCATTTTGAATGTCGAAGACTCTCCTTGAGTATGAAGAAAATTTATGGTAGGTGACTCGATCCTTAAATAAGTAAATACTGTCTTAGTCCAATTAATAAAAGAAAATTTAACTTTTAGTTTCTCAAAATATTTTTTTTCCTCAAAATGGTCAAAAAAAGACAAAGATCTTCACAAACCATTATAAAACGAAATTGTGATATTAATTTCACTCTTTCTTAATGCACTTTTGAGATAAAATTATTTTTTTCAAGTTGAAATTAGCAGTATTTGTTTTTACGAGGATGGCATACCGAAAACTAGATTTTCCAAAAGAATCATCTTTTTTGTAAAATGGGTTCTTTTATGTTTTTGGTGTTTCAGTCAAAATGGTGTTTGGTTTCCCTAAATCAGAAATACATTAAAAAACAAACGAAGAAGGAGAAAAAAGAAAAAAATTTAAAAAAAAAAATGAAAATTACTTGTTCTTTGACTTTACCATCACAATCGCCAGCAGAGAGAAGTTTGCGTTGAGTATTTGGTTTGCTTTTAATTTTTCGGTTTCCCATATTATATGCTGCGATCTCTTCACTAGTCAAATCAGTAAAGTGGTTAATTCCCATTTTAAAAGAAGCGTCAGGGTTGGAGTTGTGTTTTTTGATTGTACGAAGATTTGTTTCAAAGATATTCGCTCGTAATTTTTTTTCCATGTCTGAATAGTCTTTTTCATATCTATTTAGATAGTTATCAAAATTCTCTAAATCAAGATCATGGGAAGATCCAAGATTTTCACAAACCACACAAGTGAGTGCAATTGTTAATAAGAAGTAAAGTGTTAAATGATTCATTAGAAAAAAAATGAGAAAAAATAAATGAAAAATGTATAAAATCAAAACAAAAATAAAGTTCTTTAGGAGAGGGAAAAAAAAAAGGAAATTCACACAAGAAAGCTTTAACAATTTCAAAAAATAAATGAATTATAAAAAATTTTAGAAAAAGAGAAAAATACTTATATTTCTTTCGAAGGTCGGTTATTGGATGGAAAAAAGTTAACTTAAGAAATTTATTGATCAATTTATGTCACCGAGTCAAGAATCAGAAATTGGATTTTTTCTTTTTGTGAGTGAAATAAGTCTAACATTATCTCAAAAAACTCAAGATTATTGAAAAATTTTGAATGATGAAAATTTATCTCTAAAGTCTAAATGACCAAAAAATCAATTAACTTTTCTCATTTCCAAAAAAACAAAAAATCTTCCAATATTTTTTTTAAAAATAACCATAAACCTTCAAGATAATTTCTCAGTTTTTTTTGTTTTGAGGACGATAAAAACAACATGATAAACTTTTATTTCAGTATATTTTTCCAAATATGTTGATTGTGAATGAAAATCCAAATCCTTAAAATTAATAGTAAGAGTATCTTATCAAAAAAAAATCTTAATTGGGAAATTGGTGAGTTAAATTTGAGAATTTAATTTTTATCGTCTTTGTTTATTATTTTGATATTTGATATTTAAAAGGGATAAAAATTTGGCTGATATTTGTTTTACCCAATTTTGAAATCTGAGTACTGTTAATTGTAATCTAAAAAGAACAAAATTTTCTTTCGACTTTCTCAAAAAAATTATATATAAATAATAAAATAATAAATTCACAATTTGACATTTCGGAAATTAGTTATTTAAGCTTGATTACAGAAATTAAAAATTTGAAATGTTACCTGATTTATTAAAATCTTTTTTTCTAAAAAACTGAAAGAAAATTTTGTTCCTTTATTTTAAAACAATGGGATCATTTAAGGGAGTAGCCACGGTATTGAAAAATTTTTCACTTTTTTGCAATTTTTGAAAAGGATCAGAAAATAACATTTTTTACTCTGGTTGTACTTCAATGATTTTTATTATTTAAAGTACTTCATTCATTAGATTTTTTAAATTTTTTTTTTCAAAGTCTCAAAGAAATTGCCACAATAGAATGTTGAGTTGAATTGCAAAAAATAGTGTTTTGAATGTTGAATAACTTATCTTTTATCCTTCTCTCAACATTCTTTTGTGGCATTTAATTTTTTCATTTTTTATTTTTTTATCATTTTTGAGATTTTTTTAATCCTGACAACATTAAGCAATTAGAAATATTTTAATATTAGTGGCATTTGTGATTAATGGATTTTGTTTAAAAAGAACAACAACCTTACAATTGAGAGAATCATAAAAGGAAACATAAATGGGACTTAAATAGCTCGAAGGATTCCAAAATTAGAATAATTAAGTCAAATTATTACTTATTAGGATTTTAAATAGTTGGGTTTAGTGGAATTGGAGAAGTGAATATGAATATATGTTATCAAAGTTTAAACCACAAAATAGCCATAAGTTTTATTCAAAGAATCTGAAATTATCTTCTCCCAAAATTAAAACTAAACCTCATTCCAAAAATTTGGACACATCAGAAAATCAAAAATAGGAAAACAAAAACTCAATTTATTATATTTTTCCAAATGTAATATAAAACCATATTTAAATAACCTAGTAGTAATGGTTTTTTAAGTAATCATTTTCATCCAAATATAAGAAAACAATATAAAATAAAAAATCAAAGCAAGTCTATCAAAAATAAGGAAACAAGCTGAAATGAAAGAGTTTGAACAAAAAATATATTGGTAGATTTGTTAAAATTACACCAACAATGGTTGATCGATCAAATGATAAGATACCATGCACCAGTTGTATGTGGATTTTTCAATTTTTGATACTCAACACTAACATTCTATCAACCATCTAGAAAAAATTTTCAGATCTAACTAAACAGATTAAGTAACTGAAAAATTGAAAATGAAAACAAAAACAAAAAAGACAAAAAATGAAATAGTTTGTTGAATTAAAATTAATTTCCAATAGGATGTAAAGTGTAGTATTATTGTTATTTTTCCAACTGTTTAAACCGTTTCCTAATTAATTGAATTAAGTTTATTTTAATAAAAAAATAATAAAAAAAAAAAAACTATTTTATCAATATAATCTCAATTTTTTTATTGTTGAACATTACTAAAATTAAAATATCAAATAATTTTTTTAAAAAATTTTTTAGAGAATCTACGATCACACGTCACTAAAATAAAATGTTCTTATCTCATCTCTCTCAAATTTTTATCATGTCTTATGGTGTAGCTACTCCCTTAAGGTTCTTAATTGACCCAATGTGAACTGAAAAAAGAACACAACAAATACATAGTGTTCTCAAGTTCCAATCTACTTTTTTTTTCTCTATTTTTAAAAAATAAAAAAATAGAGAGATGATGAGAAAAGTTTTTTACCCTGTATAATTTAATAACAATGATGATATTTGGGGTACTTGAAAATATACAATTTTCCTCCAGATCAATGGTAGAATCTGAATTGTTTTGAATGTTAGACATTTCGTTCTTGACCTTTAAATAAATAAGGAGATCAAAAGACTAAAAAAAGGTGCTATATTGAATAAATTCATCTATTTTAATGTTATTCAATAAATCAGATTTTTCAAGATAACAGTTAATTTACTTCACAGAAATTAACAATTGAACATTACAAATTTTGATTTAATTTTTCAGTATAAAAAAATTGTAAAAGTAGCATATTTTTTTCCAAATTTTTATTTGAAAAACAATTAATATTTTTTCTTAAATTTATTATATTTTTGACTTTATTAATTTTTATTTTAAATTCGAAAGTTTTATTGAATTAGGAACTTTTTACTATTTTGAAAAATTTTAATTGTTCCTAAATTTATGGGTATTTGGATTATAAATGAGAAAAATTTTCAATTCATTTACAATATCCTTTTTCAAATAGAGATCGAACCACAAATAATTTTTTTGGGTACTTTATTTATAAAAACAGAATCTAGAAAACGAAGTGAAAATTTTTTCCTATTGATAATTAAAATACCTTTCTGAAAAAAAATTTTTGTATATCATGTGATATTGAATTTATGAAACTAAAATATCATTAACTACACTATTTGTGAAAAGAAAAAGAACTAAAATAACTCATGTTAAATCTTAATTATTCAATTTTTTGAACATACAGTGATCAAAATAATACGTACACAGAGACATTAATCCGTATTTCAAAATATTATCCGTGTTTTTTTTTATTCTTGTTCCAAGGCAACATCCGATTTACTACCAAATAGTATACCTAAGTTAAAATCAATTTTGAAAGTAAATATTTAGATATTTAGAGTAAAATTTAAATTATTCCTGCAAATAGTTAAAAAATTATTGTAAATTTTTCATTTTTTTTGAATTTTTTTGTTTTTTGGATGAAAAATACAAACTTGAAAAATTTACTCTATTTTTTGAGATAAATTTTGCAATTTGATCCTTCATTTTTTGAATTTCTTTTTAAATAATAAAACTTTAAGAAAACAATACCATATTTTTTTAGGGTATATTATTGGTTTCAATGATCTATTAATGTATATGCCTTCCATAACAAGAAAAAACAGGCTTTTTATTTTGAAACACGCATTATATTTTTTTGTTAGCTTTATTGTGACTACATTATTTTTGATGGATTACTGCTATTCTTTCAAATATCAGAGATTGTAAACCTTAAGGGCAATCTTTAAAAAAAGTTACTCTAATTGATGTAATAGACTAAACATTCAATAAATTACATTGTTTAACTCTTGAGATCTAGAAGAACTAACAAATTATGAATTGTAACTTATCACTGAATACAAATAACCCTTACGGTTTTTCTTCTCAGGCAGGTGTTATAAAATTTTCAAATAAAAAGCTTTGAAAAATCAAGTCTAATCAATAATAATTGTCTTGTAGTTTTTATTACTAATTTACAATTAAGAATTAGATGGGACTAAATTTTAATTACTGCCAGTTCCACTTTTAAGACACAAACTTTTAACAAAATTTAAGGTACGATAAAAATCTCAAATTAAGACACAAAATTCTGATTCAGTAAAATAATTTGTAAAAAAAAAAATCCCAAAAAATATACCTTAATTTGGGTTTTTTTCTATACCCCAAATTTTGTTGAAAGTCTGTATCTTAAAAGTGAGTCTGGATGTATTAGAAAAATTTATTTCATGATTTTAGAAGATATTTTTATAGTTTTGAAAATTATTCTGTATTATTTTCTTCTTTTTGACCCGAAAAAAAAAATGTTATCTTTTTTTTTTTTTTTTAATTTTTTATGGCTGCAATTGAATCATGGCCTATTGCCCTTGTATGGAAGCAGTTATTTAAGAACTTAGTCGTCGGTTTGTATATGTATTTGTAATTAATGCTAGCTAGTAGAGCATAAGTGTTTTTCTCTTTTGTTATTTGGTTTATTATTTTCCATTTCATTTTTTCAAAAAAACGTTATCTTAAGAGGTGTAATCTTGACAAAAGTTATAATAAAATCTAAAATTAAAACAATATATTATTGTTAAAAAAAAACAATTTTATACTTATCAGACTGCCCCCCTTTTATTGAAATTGATGATGTATTGTTTCCTCTCAAAAAGTGTAATACTTTTTTTTTTTTAATATTTTTCAAATATTTTGATGTTTTTATTTTGAATTAAATACAATAGTACCGATTCAATCAGTATTAATATTTAACTTAATTTGGCATTGACAGTTTACGAATCAAAATAAACTAAATTCCAAAAATTTGGACTCAGTTTAAACAGTTGAAAAAATAAAAATGCTCTACTCTAAATTCAATTTGACAATAATTTTATTTTTACTAACTTTTTCATTTTTTATCTTTTTTTTTTGTTTTCATTTCCCTTTTCCCCAATTACAAAATCTGTTTTGTTTGATCTGGAATTGATTTTTAATGGTTAATAGATGGTTAGTGTTGGGTTTTTATCAATAGGAAAAACACATACAATTGATTAGTGATATCTTATCATTTGATCGATCAACAATTATTGGTGAAATGTCAACAAATTTACCAATAAAATTTTCTGTTCAGCTTGTTTCATCGTTTTTGAGACACCCATTCAACTTTTTTGTTTTAGATTTTTATCTTTTATTTGGATAAAAACGATTTCATTTAAAAACAGAAACAAAGATTAATTTAAATATGGTTTATATTTTATATTTTGAAAAATATAATAAATTAGGTATATTTTGTTCCTATTTTTTTTTTGGAGCGTGTCCAAAATTTATAAATGGAGTTTAGTAATAAAAAAAAATATAATTTGAGGATCAAAAATAACAAAAAAATTAAAAAAAATAACACACATTTTCAGAAATAGATAATATATTTATATAAATATTCCACTTGAAGATATTTTCAAACAGACGATGAAATAAATATAATTATATTTTTATCAATATTTTAACCTTTTAATTAGTTGAAGATTTATTACCACATTGTTAATTTTTCCAAAATTAAATTGAAAAACAAATTTATAATAATAATAATAATTATTTTTCATTATTTAGGCAGTTGGGAAGAGAATATGAAATCATATAAACATAATTATTCACCTAAATTACTATAACGACAAAACTATCATCTGAAATAATATTATAATGCCTATATCACAATAATCAACATAATCTTGAAACATCAATAAATATTTTTTAAAAAATATATGTTTCAACTATTTTATTAATTTCTTTATACTACTCCAAACCCAGAATTAACTTATTGAAATCAACAATAAACACAAAAAGAGTATCTTGGTAAATCATAACAATTCAAAAAAAAAGTCTAGAGAGAAATTTCTATTCTTTGGTATTTTATTTTTTTGAAAAAAAAAACTTTTGACTTTACTCTGAAAAGTATAATTATCAAAATTTTTGAAAAAAAAAGATAATAATTGAAACAAAGAATCCTTTTACTTTCTGATTTATAATTATATTATTTAGATAGCTTTAAAACAGATCCATTTAAATATTGTTTGAATAGAATTATAATAATTAATTTAACCTATACAATAAAATGTACAAGGTATGAAGATTCGTTAAATCTCTAAAGATTTTTTGTTTTTCAAAATAATTTATACTACTAAAATGGATTAGAAATCAATGATATTGTATATGAAGTCACCCATTGGAATCATCAAAAGGAACGATCATTTCACCAATCAAATTAAAAAAAAAATAAAGAATATTTGGTTTTAATCCAGTATAATTAGTTTCTTTTGTTTTTTTTTCTTGAAGTGAATGAAATTTTTTTTTTTTTTTAATATTTAGTTTTTTGTTGATCAATAACAATTTGTTTTTAAAAAATAACCTAAATTCTCTAAAAAGGAACCAATGACTATATTTTGATAACCTTTGAATATCAATATTTGAAGATTAATCTATTTTTCTAATTTTCTATATTTTTAGATAATATCAATTTGTATTTGGAATAAAAATCAATATTTTTAACCTTATACATTGGATTGAAATATATAACACCTATTATGGCACTATCTTGATTAAAAAATAAGTATAAACCATTTTCCAGTCAAAGCCCCCCCCCCAGATATGGGAAGTGTATTACATGAGTTTAAAGATTTTGAATGGATATTAGAAGAAAAAATTTATTATGGAAAATTTCAAAATTGAAATCATTTTTTCATCTTTTTGTTTTTTTTTTTTCGATTTTTTTTTTCAGATAATTCATTTAAAAATAAATTTTTTTATTGCAAGATCTATAGTCACTAGATTAAAAACATGTTATTCTAAGGTTATTGAAACTGTGAAAATGAATATAGAAACATAATTTTATTTTGTATTGGGATTTTGTTTTATCTTAAATGGGAGATCAAAACGAACAATCGTACTTTTCTCTCAATAGAGAACATTAAAGATTAAAATTTTTCAATTTTTAAGAAAATTTATTGATTTATTAGTGTTATTTCATATAGAACACTAACAATACTTTGGTATGTATTATTCTATTTATTTTTTATTTATTCTTCAAAGGTCAATTAGAAAAAATATTTGAAATTATAAAAAATGGTTTGTCACTTTGATTAAAACAAAGTTTATTTTCAAAGTAAAAATAAGGATTCAAAAAAATTTTTGCCAAGCTTTCCAGGATTTAAAAGGTTAGAGAAAAATCAAAGATTGTAGGCAATTCTCTCAAATTACTGAAAACCTAATGATTTTCGTTTTTAATTTGATAAAAAAAAAGAAATTTTTTGTAATTTTCTTTTAATTGACTAAATAAAAAAAAAACTAATGATAACTTTTTCGAGATTTTCTAATCTAGTCCAAAAATCAATGTTTTTTCTGAATAAAAAAGAGAATTCTCAAGAAAACCTCCGTTAACCTTTCCATAATTTCAAAGAATAGATCAAAATCTTTTGAATTTTTGAAAAGTGCCTTTTAGAAATTCTAGACTTTCCTGTTTATTTGGGAAATCAATTTATTTTCGTTAGGTTTTTTTGAGTTTTCTATTCCTTTAGAAAACTTATTGATTTTCTTCAGGCATTTTTGAGTTTTTCTATTTTATTGGTTAAGTATTCTAGGTTTTTTTGTGGTTTTATATTTTATTTCTGAAGTGTTCTAGGTTTTTTTGAGTTTTTGAAATAAACCGAAAATTTATTAAAATTTTCTGTTTATTTCAAAAAGTAAAAAAAACCTAGAACACTTCAGAAATAAAATATAAAACCACAAAAAAACCTAGAACACTTCACGAATAAAACACAAAATCCAAAATAAAACAATAGTTATCCTTTCCAGAATTTAGAAGGATTGAGTAAAATGTGTTATTTTACACTATCTTTACAAATCCTTGAAAACGATAGAAACCCAACTGACACATCATGAAACTTGGAGACATTCCAAGATACACACCCAAGGAAATGAGCAGAAAGAATCAGAATAAAAAAATATATTAAAAGTTATATATAAATTTCTTATGATTTATTTTAAATTCTAAAAAAGTAAATAAAAGATATTTGTTTAATGTTTTTTTAACAAAATCCATCTTTTAAAAAATTAAGAGGGAAAAATGCTTGGTCAATTTCATCAAAAATTTCATCTCTTAATTCTGAAATTTCTAATGTATCAAAATCATTTTCAAAATCGTCCTTTGCATAAGGAGAATTATTATCAGACAAGAAATCACCTGATAATATAAATTTAGGCACACCATCACTTTCTTCAACGATTTTTGTAAGGAATTCTTTGAAAAACTCAATAACATCTTTTGAGGAACTAAATTGCTCTAAATCTTCTTTGTTGATGATTTGAAAAAGATCTTCATAGCTAAGTTTTGAATCGCCATATTTTTCCAGTTGTTGAATAAACGTATCAATAATGTCAATGTTTATACCTTGATATTCTTGGACATTTGTTGTTTTTTTTGGTATTTGCTGATTGGATGATGATGATAATGTTGTTGTGGTAGTTGTCGTAGTCGTCGTCGTTGATGTTGTTTTCTTCAAATTTTGATTTATTTTACCCTTCTCCTTTCTTTTCTTCATCAAAGAACGAAATAAAGAAGGCACAAACGTTTGCTTAGGGTTGATTAATTCGTAATCAATTTCATAATCCACTTCAAGATCGTCAAAAATATAATTATAACTTTCAAAAATTACTTGGGCAATTTTTGTGATGGATGGTGTAAGAATAGCTAATTCTTTCAGTCGATCAGGTGTTAACCTCATTAATGAGGGTCCAAATACAATTGCTAAATTTTCATTATTCATTAAATTTTTTTCTTCATTAAGAGAAATTTCATCTATTTTCAATGATTTATTTATTTTTTGAAAAAAAAAAAAAATTGTTTTTTAATATAAATAAAAGTTAATAAGGTTAAAATTCTAAATTTTTTTTTTTGAATTAGCTTTATTAACAACACTCTGTTTTTATTTTTATTATTATTTTTTTTATTATTATTTGAATTTAAAGACACAATAACTTATTTGTAGAATAAAGGTTCTTTTCATTAGAAAATTCTAGATAATTTGAAATTAAAAATCAAAATAATGGGATTCAAAAATAAATATCATTTATTTTTTGTGTAATTTTTGGCTCGGTTGTAGATTTCCTGGATTTATAGAGGCTAAATATATTTTTTCTGAAAATGACTATGATATTTTATTCACAACAAAATAATTAAAAAAAAGCCCTCGTTAGGTTTTTATACATCCCACATAGTGCTGCAGAGTAACATTAAGTACCGTGGAGTAACTAGATTTTCCAAAATTCAAAAGAATAGAGTAAATTCATAAGATTTTACTCTATTCTTTTAAATCACAGAAAAGCTAACCGTGGTTTTCTTGAAGTTTTCTGTTTTATTTGTTAAGTGTTCTAGGTTTTTTTTACTTTTCGAAATAAACCGAAAATTTTTTAAAATTTTCTGTTTATTTCTAAAGTAAAAAAAACCTAACGAAAATCTATTGATTTTCCAAATGAATAGAAAACTCAAAAAAATCTAACGAAAATCTAATGATTTTCAAAATATACAGAAAACCTAAAAGCGATTTTTTTTTTTAATTCTTTTTTTTTTGTTAGAAAATCTATTGACTTTATAATCAAAACAAAAATTAAAAAAAACCTAGAACACTTAACTAATAAAAGAGAAAACCTCAAGAAAATCACCATTCAGCTTTTTTTAATTAAAAAAATTAAAAGAAAATTTCAAAAAATTTCTTTTTATTTATCAAATAGAAAAGGAATATCATTAGGTTTTCCAGAATTTAAAGGAATCAAGGAAAATCAAAGATTTTATTATGATATTTTAAGTTCTGGAAAAGCTAAAGGAGTTTTTTTTTATTTGTTTTTTAATTCAAAAGAATAGAGAAAAATCAAAAATTTTACTCTATTCTTTTGAATTTTGGAAAAGTATTATTAGTTTTTTTTTTAATTTCTTAAATTAAAAAAAACCTAGGCACTCTACGACACACTATGACACCCTTTGAATTCCTAAATTTTCATTTAGAAATTATTTTAAAGACTCAAAAACGCGTTTATAAAAAGTGGTATTTTTGATTTAAAATTGTATTTTATCAAGTCTGAAAAATCAATATTTGGCACCATACCTAAACTCTTTCTGGAAAATCAATTTAATTTCAAATCTAAAATACCCAAGTGCACAATAATTTCAAAGTTTTGTATTTTTCAGATACCTTATATAACTAATTTAAAATTAATAAAACAACAAAACTAGCTGGACTGACTTGTTGGAAACAAAAATCAAAAATTTATCAAAATATGTGATGAATGTTTGCCTTTTAAAAAATTAAATATATTAAAATATAATTTCTTCTTTTTAATTTTTAGGATCAAGATCTAGGATCTTGTTTTCTTTTAATATGTAAATATTTGCTGATTTATAAATGATTAAAAATTTAACATCATTTTCTTTTTGAATTATTTGAAGAAATTTCAAATTAAGAAAGTGAAATTAGTGTCACAACCGCTTTAAAAAAGGTGGTTACTAAAAGTATTAAAAGTGGTAAACAAAACTGTCTAATTCACCAGTTTGAAGAAGTATTATTGACACTTTACAAAACTTTTTTTATTCACTTTTTTAAAACAGCTGTATCTCTTTTGGTCGATTCTTTTTTATTTGAACGAACTTTTTTTGTTTGTGTTTCATTATTTTATGCTAGCTTGTGGGTTTAGGTTATAAATGAATTCTGCATTTACATTAAAAACACGATCCTTTTATATTGGTTAAGGTGAATACGATCTTCTATCAACAGATTGAAAAGAATTATTTTTGCAAAAAAATATTTTTTTTTTGGATTTTTTTTGGCTTTTACTGTTATTTTCTTATTAAAAAAAATAAATTTTACAGTCAGTTCCACTTTTAAGACACAAACTTTGAACGAAATTTAAGGCACATTAAAATCTCAAATTCAAGCACATTTTTTGGAACATATTTTTGACACAAATTATTTTACGTGAATTTGAATTTTGTGCCTTAATTTGGAATTTTTTTTCTTGTGTTTTAAATTTCATTGAAAGTTTGTGTCTTAAAAGTGGAACTGACTGAATCTCAAAGTCTCTAAAATAAAGAGATTCAAATTAATAAATCTCAAGTTTATCATGATCAAACAATCTTGAGAAGATCTTTGTTTTTTTTCAACGAATTAAGACAATAGTTTGATAAATATTTGCGAACCTGAAATAAAAATTTTTCAATCTTAATTGGAAAATGACAGTGGTTTTTGTTCTGCTCAAAAATATCAATTCACTCAAGTACTTAAGAATACACCTAAGGAGACTTTTATCCAATTAGTTTTTCATTTAAGTCAGTTGTGTTTACAAAAGTATTAATAACTCGGTAAAATTTAATAATTTTCCCATAAATTAATACCACTCTTCTTTGTGACTTTGTGGTAAGCGAGAGGTGTTTACTCAAGAACAACAAATAAAAAGTGAGATTTGAAAAAACTCTATTTTTTTTTTGCAAAATAATTTATTTTAATCTACTTCTGATAAAAGGTAGTATGTGAACCTTGACCAAAATGAAAGGATAGCATTTGTGATGTCTCTAAACAATTCGTTTATAACTTGCACCCTTAACTGACAATTCTAAAGAAAAGGAACATTGAAAATTTGTAAAAAAGAAAAAGAGATGAAATTTTTGATATTAATTTGTTGTACCTTTAGAATCCGACAGCAATACGACTTGAAGAAAACTGAAAATTCCAATTCAAAACTTTTGTTTTTACGATCAATGTTTCTATGGTGATGATTTTTCTATCGAAAAATTTTCAATTTATAATTTCTTGATAGTCGTGAAAGACACAAAGAAGACACTCCCCATAACTTTTGGGTGAAACAAATAATTTAATCAATGAGATGGTAAAAAAGTCGTAATTCGGACCCAAGAACACCAAATATTCTCAAGTTAATTTTGCAAATGATTAGCTCTTTGTTGAAAATTTTTTTTTTTTATTTGCAATGAGAACTTTTTTCTTGGAATTTGTTGTTTTTTATTTTTGTTTTTTTTTTTATTTTTCTTCGTTTT
Source organism: Anaeramoeba flamelloides (assembly GCA_027625915.1). NCBI lineage: Eukaryota > Anaeramoebidae > Anaeramoeba > Anaeramoeba flamelloides. Next base: position 3,064,732 of record JANTQA010000063.1, read on the forward strand.
TTGTTTTTTTGTTTTTTTTGTTTTTTTGTTTTGGTTTTGAAGGAATTTTTACGTAAAAACTCCATCAAATATTTCAAAAGCCTCTGTCTCTCTTGGGGTAATTTGTGGTGAATAATATCTTTAAATTTGTCAATTTGTGTCTGTTTGTCAGTAATCTTGATGGTTGAAATCAGTTCATCAAAAAGTGCACTTGTTGTTAATGAGTCAGGAAGTTGTCTTAAAAACAATTTTAATAAACCTGCAATGTCGTTCATTTCTACGTTCCTCAGATTCGGTATCTTTCCTTGATCAAATATTTTTTTCAATTCACCAATTCTTAATTTGTGTCCTGCAATACGAAAGATCCCTTCTCGGTTGATGGCATTAACTCGCCTTAAATGAGAAACCAACACACACAATACAACAGGAAGTCCTTTTTTTGGTAAAGGTTTTCCAAAAGTTGGCCCTTCTGATTTTTTTTGAAAACGTTTTAACATTTTAAGTAAAAAAAAAAAAATGATACATTTTTCACAATAGAACACGACAAGAATAGCACAAAAATTGTAGTCACTTTTTTTCCTTAGCAACACTTTGTTTTTTTAAAATTGTTCTAAATTTTGAAAGGAATTATAAGATCATATTGCAACAACTTTCAATTTAAAAGTTTTTACAAGTCAAACTTTTAAAAACATGTAATTTAAACAACTTTCCAATTTTGGGTTTTCATAAAAAGAGTTTCAGGTTATTGAAAGTTTACAAATATTTTTCTTTTAGAGAACTTTTTCAAAAATTTCAATTAAATTCAAAATGTTATCTTGAGTTAATTATTTTTTTACCCTTTTTTGGCTTGCAAAAGTTTGTATGAAGTATTTGAAATTTGAAAAAATATGAAAGAATATCAGAGACTGAAGTCTTGCAGACTGTCAGTCTGAAAGTTCGAAAAAGTCTTGAAAGTATTTGTATGGATTGTGCTATTCTTATCGTGAAGAAACAATCTCATCAGTTTGACAAGACTTTTCGCATTGAAAAGTGTTGGATAGTACTTGAGCTGATTTGTAAATTTTCTTCAAGTGTTTGAAAGACTGATAGATCTGTAAAAGTATTGAGATTTTTTGTTGTGAACTTTTTATGAACAACTGAGTTTCAACCTTGGAGAGTATTTAGTTATTGTGGATATTTTAACATTCACTTTTATCAAAAAAAATTTTCATTATGAAGAAATTGGAGAAAAAACTGCTCAATTCAAAAGTTGAAAAAACTAAAAAAAGAAAAATTTTCAATAGATCTTTGGTAAAAAAAAAAAACAATAAATAACTTTAAGGGATTTTCAAAGTACAAGATCAGTTTTGAAAAAATTTCAAACTTGTAAAAGTAACTATAAAAAATATTTAGAAAAGCTTTTGGAAAATTGTTTTTGGGTTTAAAGATTTTAAATGGGAATTTTGAAATAAGTAAAATTATATTTAGCTAGGATCTATTTAGAAAGGTAAAATATTCTGAAAATTGTTGAAATTGTGAAAATTTTATATTTTTTTCTCAATAGAAATTCTCAATTTATATATCTAATGGGGATTCACGAATTATTTCAAGAGGATTTTGATTTATAATTATTCCACTTTTACATGAACATGGGGTTCTTTAAGCTTGCCTATTAATTTATCATTTAGAAGTTTAAAAATATTTCTTTTTGATTTTGATATGACCTACTATTATTTAAATGATTGAATTTATTCAAATTGGTAATTCTCTTTTCAAAAAAAATATTTTATTTAGGATTTTTAATATGTAGTATTTGTTAGATAGAGCAGCTTTCCAACATGATCCAATTTGATCTTAAATGTAGATTTTTATTTTATTATTTCTAGGATATGCTGAATTTTCATGATATTTTTTATCAAACTTGCTCTCTTGAAGAATGTTTTTTTCTTTTATTTTAAGTAAGTTAAAAATGAGTTTTTTTTTTCATTTCGCCTCACCAAAACACTAGAATTTGATTTTTTGAATGAAATCAAATACTAGGAATATATAAAAAAATAGAATTAATTTTTTTTTTATTTAATGTGATAAATTTAGATATATAATTAATTGTTTGTAGAAGACTCATTTTACTACACCAGATATATTTTTTTACACAGAGTATTTTTTAGGAGAAAAGTTGAGGTTGTTTTTAAAGCTTATAGTAACTTTTTTTTTTTTTATAAATAAAACATATCAAATAATATCGTTTGTTGTAAAATTAGAAATCAATTCTAAGATCTTTTTTTAGATCTTGATTTAAAAGATTATTATTAGGTAAATAAAAAAAATAAAAAATACAGATTTAAGGGTGTAATTCTAAATATATTCGGAAAATAGAACACAACTTCCATCCCTTTTTTTTTTGTTAAGGTTCTCAGACAACCTTTTATCACAAGATTAAATTAAACTAATTTTAGAAAAAAAATTGAGTTTTTTTGTGTTTATATGCTTATTTTTATTGTAAAAATACAATTAACCAAAGTAGAAACGAAGAATAGTATCGATTTATAGCTAATTTTTTTATTTTTATTAAATTATTAACAGTTTATATTAATAATAGCCAGGGATATAATACTAATTGACTAAATTTCTTCTAGAGGTATTGTAGAAGACTTGATAAATAAAGTTTCCGAATAAAATAAAAAATAAAACTAAAAAAGCTTATAAATATAAATTTTTTACATAAAATAATGTATTTTAATCATGTGACTAAATATTTATGATAAATTAAAAAATAAAAAGGAATATGTTTGTAATTTATTTTCCTAATACATTTAGAAATTACCACAAATAAAATTATTATTTTGTTTAGTATTGTGAGCTCAAAAAAAAAATGATTTTTTTTTAAAACACTAAAACCCCAAATGAATAATTGCCCAACCTAAAACCTGGAAATATCAAAAAAAAAAAAAAAATACCATCTTTATGATCTATTGAAAAAATTAATAAAAATTCACAAATATATTCTCATTTTACATTTAAAATTATAAATCTTTGAGTAACAATTACAGTAGATTCCACTTTTATGGTACAAACTTTTAACAAATTTTAAGGCATATAAAAAAATCTCAAATAAATACACAAAATTTGGAATTTTTTTTTACAATTTATTTTACTAGAATCTGAATTTTGTGTCTTAAATTGAGATTTTTATTGTACCTTAAAATTTGTTGACAATTTGTGCCATAAAAGTGGAACTGACTGTAACTGTTATTAATGGAATATTTATTAGGCTTTTGGAATTTATCAATTTTAACCTTAATGTACATATATGAATCAAAAAAATCACAAATATTCAAGATCAAGATACAATTCCACTGGAAAATAAAATTCTAATTTTGAGATTAAAATTTTTAATCATAATCAAATTTATTAATTTCAAATATTCAAGGGATTAGCGTCACCCTAGATTTCTCTATAATCAAAGTATGTTATAATTGGGTGTAAATGATTTAAGTGCACCATGGCTCAAATAGCTGTAAAAAATCTATTATAAATCTTATTGAACAATTTATTATTTCATTTCTTACTTAGGATCACAATTAAAAAAGTTTCATTTTGTAAAAAAATTTTTTTAATTACTTTTCCAAATCTCAAAATAGAAACCAAAATGCTTAATATTCCGGTATTTAATAATTTCATATTTAGAACTTACAAAAGTATCTATTTTTATACTTTTTTTTAATTTCAAAGATTAACTCAATAATCATCAACACAAAAGCATAAAGACTGATCATTTTTGTTTACTTTTAATAAAGATACTTGTATAATCAATATATTTACATGATTTGAGAAATAATTTGTCAAAAAAATCAATTTGTTAATTATTTAATTTTTTTAAAAAAACGATTTTTTAGTAAATAATCTACATTTCGCCACAAATTTAAGAAAGATATTTTGTTACTTTGTAGCATGAATATTGATAACTCGACCATTAAATTTATGGCAAAATACAGATTTTATTCTAAAATTGTTGGGATTTTTACTAATACATAGATCATTTTTAATTGATGAGATCAACAAATATTTCTATTTTGACTAATCTATTTTTTAGAGACATTTGAACCATGTAGCACTAATTTGGTTAACACCAATAACTACATACTGTGTTCCTAGGCCTCTCCTTGGTAGACGCTAATACCTTAAATGGATTTGGATTTTAAAAAGATTTTTGATTATTTTAAATATATATTAAATCAAGTAAAAATATTTTTTAAATTAAATAGGATATCCAAATTACCAATTTAAATGTACCTCTTTTAATTAAGAAAGGGTGTTTAATTAATTCGAATTTACATTAAATTAAAGAAAAATATCCTCAAAAATAAATCCTCACAGGTTCCCAAGTTTTTTTCAATTCTATTATTTAAAATTCAGAAAAATAATTCAGAGTTAAGATTTAAATTGAAATAAAACACTTATTTTTAAAATGTAAAAATAAATTAATTCCAACAATAAAAGTTTTCGAATAAATTTATTTTTTATTCAAGAAAAATTACATTTTAGGAGATTTTTATTTTGAGTAATTTTCTCGATTAATTTTCTAGATTTGGGATATTGGTAATTACTATATTTACTAAAGAGCTAAAATTGATAAATTCGAAATTTATCATCAATAATCCAATTATACCAATTAATTGTTACTCGCGAATACAAAATTTTATTTATAAAATGGCAATATATATATATATGAATTTTCATTAATTTTTTTACGCTTTGATCAGAAAAATGGAATTTTGTCTTTTTTTACATTTTCTTGATTTTAAGTTGACAGTAAACTAAAAATAAATAAAAAATTCATAAAAAAAAACTGAAATATGGAAAAAAATAATGTTTTATAATTTTTTTTTTAAACTTTAAAAGTGAAATTATTAAGAAAAAAGTGGAAAGTTCCCTTTTTCAGAGAAAATCGATTAAAACAAAAACATATATTTTATTTTTTAAAATTTCTCATAAAGATAAAGTAAAAACAAGAAGAAAAACAAAAACAGGATAATAATCATTTGGAAATACCATTTTAAAATAAGGTTGTATGGTTTTGATATTGAAAAAGCTTAAAAAAAAAAAAAAAAAAAAAAATAGAAATATCTACTTTTTTCTGTACTATTTTTTTTTATAAAATTGTTTTACTGAAGACAACCAAAGACAGACATATCGAAATATTGATAGTAACTTTACTATTGTATTTCAGTGGAAAATAAAATGCAATGATAGACTAAGAAAAGAAGATTTACTTCAAGTTTTTATGAGAGTTGATAAAAAGGATAGAAAAATTACCAAATCAAATCAAAACAAAATTCAACCATCGTTTTGATTATATTATCATTTTATTTTTCTTTTTTTTTTTTTTGAAAAAATATTTTAAAAATAATATTTTTGGTTACTTAATAATTTAATAAATTATAAATGAAGTTATTTACTAACATATTCATTAACTTAATGATATGAAACTTTTTGAAAATTTAGAAAGTTTTTCAAAAAAATATTTTAAAACTATTTTTGAGAATATTAATAAATTTTGGCTTTCTAGAGGTGGGAATGATATCTCTAAACTAATAAAAATGTTTTCAAAGAATATAAATTATAGTAAAGTCAAATTATAGTAGTTTATCTAATTTTAGAGTTTTGTGTACAAATAAATTTATTGATCAAAAAATTTCATGAATTATTGAAAAAAATATTTATTGATCAAAAGACTTTAGTAAATTTTTGAATAAAAGAAATTTAATTTGAAATTATTATTATTATTGTTTTTGATATTGTATTTCGTTCTATTAAAAATATGTTCAAATTTATTGATAATTAGTAGTGAAAAAAAAATACCATAGATGAAAATAATTCCTTCCAAGGTTTTTTAATGATTAATATTAGTTAAATTATTATTTAACTCAAAATATTTACAAATAAATCCTTTTTATAAATCAACAATTTTTTTATGAACCTAATAATAAAACTACCCAAAGTTTATTGAAGTAAGGCGTCGAAGGAATACTTACATCCGTTCCAAGGCCACCATAAAATTTTAAATAAAACAATATTGAGTTTTCTATTCTTATTTTCCATTTTCAAATAATTCCAAAATACAAGTTATTATTCAAAAAAAATTTAATAATGGAGCTATTATTCGAATTTTGAAACATCGAAAAAAAAATATTCCAAGATTCCAAAAAAAACTTTAAAATTATCAGTCCAAAAAAGCTCAAAAAAATATATCAATATTTACTGATCTTTAAAAATTTAACTTTTTTGAACAATATTTTTAAGTGCTTCGTGAATCTTGAAAATTTTTTTTTTTAATGTTCCTCAAATTTGAATAATAGCTCATTTAGTAAAAATTTTTTTTGAATGACAACTCTTATTTCCGATTTTTTGAAAATGGAAAATAAGAATAGAAAAATCAATCTTGTTTTATTTAAAATTTTATGGTAGCCTTGGAACGGCTGTAAGTAAAATTTTGATAGCATATGCAGTGATACTTATTTTTGGAAAAAATAGAGTTTTTATGGAGGTTTGTTATAGTTTCGAAAATGATTTTGTATATTCTTGTTTTTTTGATTGATTGGATAAGTGTTTTGAGTAAGTGTAATTTCATTAATAATCTTTCTAATAAGTGGGTGGGTTATCATTTAAAAAGTTTGATTCTTAGATAAAAGGATTTGATTTTAAATATTAGAAATTATTAATTAATTTTAACAATATTCACAATTTAAAATCTTGTATGGGATTATTTTTATTTCCGGTATTTTGTTCACTACTATTTATAAAAGTTGATATTAATTGAACAAAATAAGTGTATGTTTAGACTAGTAATACAGTCTATCCAAGCCTACTGTGAATATTTTTCATTGTCAAATTTTAATGTTGATATTGATTTTTAATATTTTAAGAATATAAGATTAATAAAGCTCAGATTGTTTAAAAAAAAATTTCCAGATTGAACCAATATTCGTAAAATTTTTTGAGATATTCAAAAAATTAATATTTGAACCCAAAATATATCTAAACATCGAAATTTCTCTGAGAATAAACATTTGATTTGCTCTGTATTATATGAATTTGTTTTTGATTAAATATGAAGTTTATTTTTTATTTTAATTTACTGTAGTCAAAATAAAGCGTGCAAAAAATTTAATGCGTGTTTCAAAATAAAAAGCGTGTTTTTTTGTTATAGTTGACCTATACATTAACCAATCAAAGAAACCAATAATAAACCCTAAAAAAATATGGTATTGGTTTCTTAAAGTTCTATTATTTAAAAAAAAATTCTAAAAATGAAGGATCAAATTGGAAAATTTATCTCAAAAAATAGAGTTAATTTTTTAGAAAATTTGTTAATAATCGAAAAAACAAAAAAATTCAAAAAAATTGAGAATATTATGAAAAATTTTCAACTATTTGCGTGAATAATTTAGTTTTTTACTGAAAATAACCAGACCTTTACTTTCAAAATTGATTTGTACTTATTTATACTATTGGGTAGTAGATTGGACATTGCCTTGGTATAAGAATAAAAAAAAGCACGGATAATATTTTGAAACATGGATTATAGTCGTTGTGCACGCATTATTTTGATCACTGTATTTAATTATTTATTTTTGGAAAGTGTTTTATTATTCTTATATATTAACTGTTTAGGAATCAATATCAACTTCAAAATTATAGATTGTATAAAGTTCACGATTGGTGATGATTATTCTTGATTGTGAAAATTTATTGTTAATTGATGTTGTGGTTTATTTGTAAGTGTTTGAAGATTTGTATTCGATAATTAGGACAGATTGTTTTATTTAATAAGTGTTATTCAAAACATTAAAAAACATACTCTTAATGTATAGTCTTGTGGCGCAGTGGTAGCGCGTTCGCTTTACACGCGAAAGGTCCACGGTTCGAAACCGTGTAGGACTATTTTTATCCTTTTTTTTATATTCTAATCTTCGTTAGTCGTTTAAATTAGATTATGGTCTTTTCTCAAGATTGAGTTGAACTATCTTTTTTGTTTTTTTTTCACTTTAATTTTGAAAGTGGAACAAAAACAAAAAAAAGATCATTTTTTTACTGGTATTTGAAAAACAAATCGGAAAATTTTTAGCTTCTTATTTAATTGCCTTCTCAGAAATATACTTTTTAAGTGTCCATTCTACTTTTTTGTAAACTCTATTTATAAAAGAAAAATATGTCAAATGAAGTGAAAATAAACTAAATTTCTTAATAAATTATTAAATTTTTTTTTTTACTTTTTTTTATTTAGAAGTGACAGAAATATTTCTTATCGTAAAAACTGAATAATAAAATAATAATTTTTTTATAATTATAGAGAACTTCAATTTATAAACAAATTTATTTTCAAAATTTGATTTTTAATAGGCCAATGATTTTGAAATATAAACTAGATTCCAAAAATTTGGACACAGTTTAAATAATTGAAAGAACATCATTACTGCACTTTAAATTCAAATTGGAAAGAATTTTGATTTTACAAACAATTTCATTTTTTGTCTTTTTTGTTTTGTTTTCATTTCTTTTTTTTGCAGTTACGTAATCTGTTTGGTTAGATCTCGAAATTTTTTTTCAATGGTTGATAGAAGGTTAGTGTTGAGTTTGTTAAATTGGGAAATAACATACAATTGGTAGATGGTATCTTATCATTTGATCGATCAACAATTGTTGGTGAAATTTCAACAAATTTACCAATACATTTTTTGTTCCGCTCGTTTCATTATTTTGGACACACCTGTTTTTATTTTTGAGTTTTAAATTTTTTTTCTTTTATTTGGATGAAAATGATTACTTATAAAAACATTAATACCTTTTAACTTAAATGTAGTTTTATATTAGGTTTGGGAAAATACAATAAATTGGGTTTTTTTTTTGCCTATTTTTGATTTTGGGTGTGTCCAAATTTTTGAAACGGGGTTTAGTTTATTTTCCCGTTTATATTTCAAATATCAGTAATTAACTTTTTCACAATAAGAATGAAGTTTTCAAATAGCTCATAATAAAATATAATTAGTCACAGATAATACACTCGATAACTTTGTAAACCTATAATTGCATTGACCAAAATGATCTCTTTATAAAAACATCACGTTTACTTTACTTTTCATTGTCATTTTTACAGGCTATACTGAAATTGAAATTCAGAGAACATGTGTATTTATTCCCTAGTATAGTGGTTAGTAATTATCCTAAGTCTTTCTTCAATAAGATCTAAAAGGAAAAAAAAAGCATATTTTTATTTAATTTTATTTTTCTCCTAAACATAACTCAGAAAATTTTTTATAAAAAAAATCTCTGAATTTGGTATTTTTACAATGCACTCATATAATAAACATTATTAAACATCACAATTTTCAAAAAGGTTTACAACTTTAATAGATATTAATAGGAATTGAAAAAAAAATGAAATTTTTCAGTATTATTTTTTTCATTTTTAATTGTAAAATTTTTGAATTTTTAATTGACTTAGTAGAGAGATAATTTTCAAGTATTTTTTTAATAGTCTAAAAAGAAACATATTTTTCAATTTTAAAATAGCACAAAATATTTATTTCAAAAGATATCACTAAATTCAATTGAAAATATGATTTTTTATCTGTTTTTGGAATATTTTTTATCATTTTATTTTTTTCAATGTTTGAGTTTTCATATACATCCCCTATTGTATTCTGCAAATTGCTTTAATATTAATTCTTTTTTCAACCTTAATTTTCAATCAAAAATTAATTCATTTCAACTTTTTCCATTAAAAAAATACCCCAAAAATAGATGTGTTTTTTTCAAAAGTCAGTATTTATGAAAAGGAGGGTATTCGGATTTTCAAGAGTTTAAAAGCTATCTTTTTTTATTACATAAAATTATGATATTTTTGCAAAAATGATTTATAAAAGAAGTATAACCGAAATAAAATGTAAACTTTTAGCTAACTTTAATTTTCGGTGTTTAAATTTTCCTTGTAGTATGGTATCTAAAAATTGAAAAGAAAATATGTAAGAAAAAATATTTTTGAGAAAATTTTTTTCTTAGGAGGATGTTAAAAACTTTGAGAAATTGTTGAGTAGTTTATAATATTTATTTTTCGTAAGTGGGCAAAGTTAAGAGGGATTTCATTTTAGTAAAATAAATATAAATTGGGAAAAATTGTTTTTTTTTTTGAATTATTATTTGATATTTTCTGTTTAGATTATAATTCGCAAAAAACCTTACAAATTCTTAAGTGTTGAATAGAATTCACCAAATCCTTAATTTCCTAAAAAAAGATAGACCATTTTTTTTTGAACGTACTGATAAATTCCAATAAATATCTGAAAATTTTTAATTCATTTTCCATCTGATAAATTTTTTTACAGAAGCTTTGAATTAACCCATTATAACTTTAAATCAGAAGAAACTTTATCAAATTTACATGACTTTCAAAATTTTCTTTCTCTTGAGTTGTTTTATTTGTTGGGTTAATTGATTTCAAAAATGGAAATTGAACTATAAATTTAATAAAATAAATTTGAATTTATCAGTATTCAAAATAATTTTTTGAACAAAATAAAAATGTATTATTTTTCCAAATTTAATTTTCAATTTAGATGTCTATATACAAAAAAAAAACAACAAACTTTTCCGATAACACACCCGTATTTCCTATTTTTCTTCAAACAAAAACTTATATTTTGAGAGAAACGCGTTTAACAAAAAAAAATAAAATGTTTTGTGTATTCGGTAATGCTGATTATATTCAAAAAATCAAATAGAGTAGAAAATATCATTAAAAGAGTTCTTTGGAACTTCAATTAAAGAAAAAATAAAAAAATAAAACAACAGAAACCTTAAATAACTAAGAAAAAAACACAACTCCTTGTAAGAATTATTATGATTTGTGAAGCCAATATATAAATTCAAATGGTCAAAAAATTTAGATTAAGTGATATTCAGAATTTAGAGTTGTTTTTTGAGAGTATTTGAAATGATTTTAAGTTATTTATGTCATGTGGTCCAAATAATGCCTTTTTAAAAAAAAGTTTAATCTGTGTTTCAAAATAAAAAAAGTGTTTTTTTTTCGTTCTCGAAGCACCTAAAAATCAACCAATCAAAGAAACAGACAATAAATGATAATTAAATATGATATTGATTTCTTTAAGTTCTATTATTTAATAGTAAATTCGAAAAATATAGGATCAAATTGGAAAATTTATCTCAAAAAAAGAGTAAATTTTTTCAAAAAAATTTCATATCATCCAAAAAACAAAAAATTTCAAAAAAAGTGAGAAAATTACCAAAAAATTTAACAAATTTCAAACTTGTTTTAAAAGTTACTTAAAAATATCAACGAGTTGAATGTCAAAATTGATTTGTCTTATGGTACACTATAGTATAGAGAATTGGATGTTACATTGAAATAATAATAATAAAAAAAAGCCGGTGTTATATTTTGAAACAATCATTATAGTAGTTTGACATTCATTATTTTGATCACTGGAAGAAAATCATGGTTAATATACTCTTTTACATTTTCACGTTTCTTAACAATGTATTCGAGTTTCCCTATCTCGACATTTCTTATTGATTTATTATTAAAAAAACCAGATAAAATGATTTTTTTTGTACTCATGGGAGAAATTCCAATGATTATTCCCTCACAATTTAAATTGAATTGAAAAGAAGGGCTTAAGAAAAATTGGTAAATTGCTAAATTAGTTGTTAAATATTAATTTTTGTAAAATAACATTTACAAAAAAAAATATATTCTGCTGAATTGTTTGAATCTTTTCATCAAGTAATTTAAGAATTCGAACATAAGATATAAATCTACCACTTCACAATATTTTTTTCAATTAATGAAAAAATACTTCAGATATAATTTATTAAATATCAAAAAGTATGTGAATGCAATAATATAGTTTTTATTTCTTTTTTAAATATTTTTTTCATAACATTTAAATTTCAATTTTTTGAAAATAGGCATCTTTAATGTTAGATGTCTTTTTTTATTTTATACCCAATTTATCTGAAAATAAAAAATTCAAAAACAAATAGACAAAGTTTATTATTTTTTGCATTATTCCTCAAAACATGCCAACTCTTCTGTGAAAATTTATAATAGCTCGAAATTGATAATATATTTTAAAAATTTATCATGTATAACTAACTAGAAAATAGTTATGAAAGTATATTATTTTTCTAAAAAGTAATAATAGAAAAAAAAATTACTTTTTATTCATTTTTTGGTTCAATTGGTTCCTTTTTTTTTTTTTTTTTTTGAAATTGACTAAACAAATTCGATAAAAAAATACACACAAATGAAGATCTTCAATTTCTAAAATTGGAAAAATCTCAGGTTTACCTGATTAATAGTAATGATCGAAAAATAATTTTATCATTCTGTAAGATCTTTCCAAAACTACCATGAATTTTCCATCCATATAAATTGATTTTTTCATTATCTGTTTAATAAAAAAAAAAAAAACAATTATTAAACCCTATTGGAGAAATTTATTGTTTTATACATTCTATAATAGAAAAATTTCCAATTTGATAACATTTTTTGTAAAAAAAACCATTCTTGTTGATGGAAAAATGTTGAAAATTCAAATTAAAAATTATCAAAGAATAAAAGTCATATTATATAATTACTTAGAAATGTTCTTGTCTTTTGATTTTTAGGTATTTAGAAATTTTAGATCAAAGAATCTGAAATCATTTTAAAAAGAATTGATTATTCATAAGAATGTTTTGAAAAATTCTAATTCTAATTGTTTCTCAAAGTAGAAATTTTTAGTACATTATAAAATTTCACCGTTTGTAATAGTCTATCATAGAACCATAAAATCCTCTAATAAAAAGGAAAGTGCGAGATAGAAAATGAATTTTCTTTATATCATCGATTTCAAGGTAACTTTAGAACATTTATATAAATTTTTACTGCAAACATAGAACGGCTTGGTTATTTAATGAGAAGGAAAGTCCATAAGAGATAATGAATTTTTACTGTCTTATTTCTTTCAAATTAGTTTTGAAACAGCTTTAACAAAACAATTCAAAAAATAGAAAAAGATAACTTTTTTAACTTTGTTTTAGAACCATCTTCTTGTTTAATTCACTTTACTTTTGCAAATCAATACTCTTGGTTTAACTTTGAGGAAAAAAAAAAACAATACATAATATCTCTTCCCATTAGCTTGTATGATTGAATACTCTCTTCTTGAATGATAAATATTATATACCAATTAATTCCAATCGATAAAATAGTCAAAGTTTAACACTTAAGTTATAGATAAAAATAATAAAATCGAAAGTGTGCTAAAAAAAAATAATTTTTTCATTTTTCAGGAGAAATTATTTTGCCAATTTTGATTAAATAAAACATATCAGTGTCCGAAATATAAAACATCTATTTCAAATAAAGAACATACTGTTTTTCTTCTTGTTCCAATACAACATTTAATTTAGGATCCAAGAAAAAACTTAGGGTTATTTTAATTTGAAAGTAGAATTATTACTTGTTTTTTTAAGTAAATGTTAAATTAAGAATTGAAATTGTTAAATAGCTTTTGCAATTTTTTAAATTTTGATAAAATTTGTCCCTTTTTTTCAAAGTAAAATTATACAATTAAAAAATTAGTACCAACTGTCTGTAGACAATTTATTCTAAATTATATAAGGAAATAAAAATTGTTAATATGGAATATAAAGCAATAATTATGTAATTATTTTTAATTTGAATTAAAACCTAATAAAAATAAAACAATATAACAAAAGATTTTCAAAATAATTAATATTTTGGCATTTATTTAGATAAAAGTTCACATATAGTTAAATTGGGAAAATAATCGAACTCAGCATATAACAAATACACGCAATTATACTATAAAAATCCGCTGAAAAATGATTTGAAAAAGAATAAGATTATTTAAATCTTTTCTATTATGTTAATTTACATATATGTTATCCAATTTTTAATATGAAAAATAAAATTTAAATTATTTAATTTTTGGGATTAATTCTGATATTATTGAAATATCTGCCGAGTAAATAGAAATAAATATCTTCTTATTTACTAAACAGAATTTGATTGAAAATATTCTAGTTTTAGTAAATACAAAATAATAATAAATTCAATATAAACTAAACTTTTTTTCAAAAATTTTAACTCACTTTCAATGGTATTTTGTAAGTGGTTTTGAGGTTTTTTATCTTGATATTTTTTAATATAAATTTTTAAAATTTTAAGATCATTTTCAAAATTTTTCATTTTTTCTAATTTTGTAAATTTTTGATTTGCTTTCTCAAATTTTTGTTTTTCTGATTTCTTCTAATTTTTTTTTTTTTTTTTTTTTTTTTTTTTTACTCTTTTTGATACTTTTTTTTGCAAAAGAAAAATTTTTCTTTTTGATGCTTTTTTTTTGTTAAAGATCATTCAGTGAAAACTAAAAGATCTTCGAAAGTACAAAACATCATAAAGAAAATTGAGAATATATAATTTCTTTAAAAATGAAATTATTTATTAGCAAAAAATCTTCTTGTAAACCTCTTTTTCAGTTAAAGTTCAGTTATAAAAAATCCGTAATACTCATTTCCAAAAATGTGATTCATTTTTTTTTGGTTTTTGCTTTTTTTGAATTATTTTTTAAAATATCAGGCTTTGGTGTGTTTCAATTAAAATAAAAAGAGAATTATTAATCAGATTTAGTTTTTAAGTTGTTCTTGAATAATAAATCGGTTTATATTTTTTTTTAATTTATTATTTCAGGTGGTTCATAATTTTTTTATTGGGGTTTAAATATGTATAAATATATTTCTTATTTAGGGAAAAATTAAAAAAAATTCAATTATTTAACTTTTAGTATTCTAAACAATCAATTATCAAACCTGATTAATAATTCTCTTTTTATTTTAATTGAAACACACAAAAGCCTGATATTTTAAAAAATAATTCAAAAAAAGCAAAAACCAAAAAAAAGTGAATCATAATTTTGAAATTTGCATTACAGATTTTTTATAACTGAAACTTTAACTGAAAAAAATGTTAACCAGTAGATTTTTTGCTAATAATTAATTTCCTTTTAAAAGACATCAAACATTCTTATTTTTCTTAATTTTGATTGGTGTTTTCAAAGATCTTTTAGTTTTCACTGAATGATCTTTAACAAAAAAAAAGCATCAAAACGAAAAATTTTTCTTTTGCAAAAAAAAGTATCAAAAAGAGTAAAAAAAAAAAAAATTAGAAGAAATCAGAAAAACAAAAATTTGAGAAAGCAAATCAAAAATTTACAAAATTAGAAAAAATGAAAAATTTTGATTATGATCTTAAAATTTTAAAAATTTATATTAAAAAATATCAAGATAAAAAACCTCAAAACCACTTACAAAACAGTATGAAGTGAGTTAAAATTTTTGAAAAATGATTTATAATTATATCTGTAGGAATTATACAACTTTATGATTTGGAAATGTAGTAATTTGTTTCAAATTTTAAAAGAAAAGAGTTCAAACAAAGATTTCACTGAATTGATTTGAATTTTGGAAAATCATTATTATTATTTCGAGAGTATTATGTTAATTAGAAAAAGTAAAAGATTTTTTAAATAAAACAAAAAATTGTGAAAAAAGCACGGATAAGGTTTTTTGAGTTTTGTTATAATTAGAAAATTGACAGTTTCAAAAAATAAACAAGAAACCCAAAAAAACTAAATACACTTATAAATTTTTAATTTGGTCAAGCAAATGAAATTATTATTTTTTTAGTATAAAATTTTAATTATTTTTCCATTTTTTTATTTTTATAAATTTTCTTTAATTACTCCTTTCTCTCAATAAATAATAACAATAATTAATTGTATTTTTTTGATATCTTTAAAAAAAAGAAAAAGATAAAAAAAAAAGTCATTTGTATTTTTAGATCGACTTTTATTTATTAATTTAAGAATATTTGAAGTATTTATTTTTAAAAAAAAAATAATAAATATATATATATATATATATATATATAAATAGATAGATAAATCAATATGAAATGTATTAATAGATTAACCAAAAGTAGGATTATTATCCGGGTTTATAATAAATTGGTTAAATTCATATATTATTTGTTTTATTTTTTGAACAAATAAACCCCAATTAAAGAAAATAATAAGGAAAAAATAATAAAATATCTGGAATAACTAAATGATTATGAGTTAACAAATAGATTTTTTCTTTTCTTTTCCTTTTTGGAATTTAAGAGGAGTTGTTGTTTTTGGTTTTCCAAATTTTTTAAATCTATTATAAAATTAATTAAGATAAAAATTTTTTTTTAGATAAAAAAAAAGCAATTTATGAAAATTAGAAATATGGAATTTTTTTTTTTTCAAATTAATGTAATCTTTAATGTACAAATAATTCACTTTTAAAAATAGTGCAAATTTCTTTTCTTTTATGAAAAGTAGAAATTTTTAAAAGGTATCTTGTATTATATTTAAATACATGTAAACATACATATGTATACATACGTATATAGGTATAACTGTTTGTAAAATAATTAAATATTACATTAATTGATTAAAAAAATATTAATTAAAGAAAGAAAAAGAAATAATGGGGGGGGGAGATTACTTTTCATAAGATGAATCCATTAATGTATTAAAAGCTGTATCAACATTTACACCAGATTTTGCACTGACTTCAAAATATTGACAATTGTATTGTTTCGTCAAATTCTATAGATTATAATAAATTGAAAATAAAAAAATTTTTAATTCAAGGTTTTAATTAAAATTAAAAGAGAAAAAAAAAAATAAAAAAAAAAATTTAAGCAACTTATATTTCATTTTTTTTTTTTTCAGAATCGATATTTTAGCTATGTTTTTTAATTTAAACTCAAACTGTTTCTTTGTAAAAATTGAAAGTATATAATTCTTGATAACTGCCGATAAGAAAAAGATTAGAACACTGGAAAGTTTAGCTTAGTATTGTAGATGCTGTGTGATGATTTTGGGAATTCTTTGTCTATTAGACAAAGTTTGAAAATTTTCTGATCTTCTTATTTCCAATTCTAACAAAGCAAAATAAGAAATATTTTACTAATAAAATTGCCTTTAAATATGTTATTAGAAATTTTTTTTAGAAGCGTTTAACCAATTTTTTGTGACGTTGTTAATCTCATAAATCCCAAAAGATCACTCGTCTCAAGGATTTACGACATTGGAAAAATTATTTTAATTCAGGTAACTCAATTATTTGATCAATAAAAAACAAAGAAAAAATTCCCATTATTCCTTAGATGTTTGAAATTGAGACATTCGCAAATCTCACTGTTATCAATTAAACAACTTGGCAATTTTTTTTTTAAAAGTACCGTTAAATATCATATTTAAAAGGCAATTTTATTAGTAAAATATTTCTTATTTTGCTTTGTTAGAATTGGAAATAAGAAGATCAGAAAATTTTCAAACTTTGTCTAATAGACAAAGAATTCCCAAAATCATCACACAGCAACTACAATACTATCCGAAAACTTTTAAGTGAGCTAATATCTTTCTTATCTGTAGTTATCAAAAATTATTTACTTTCAATTTTCACAAAGAAAAAGTTTATGTTAAAAAAAAAAATAAATTGCTAAATTATTTTTTTTTTCAATACTTGATAAAATTTTGATTTGTTTTTATTCATAAAATAAGAGTACCTGTTTAAAGAATTGGTAAAATTTCTAAATTTTAAAATAGAAGTTAAAACCTTCAATTTTAAAGATCTTTTTTGTTAGGTTTTCCAGGATTTGAAAAAATAGAGTAAAATTAAAGATTTTACTCCATTCTTTTGTTTTGAAAGGAAAGACTATATGACATTTCCAACAGGGTTTTTTTTTCTATTTTTTTAAATCTGAAATTGTCTCATTCAATTTCTCGTTTTTTTTAACTGTTTGGATTTCCAGTTAATATTTCGAAATTCTTTTTTTCCTAAAAGTGAGAAGATTTATTAATTTATCAAAACCTTTGATTTTTAATTTTTGAATTAACTTAAATCTTCTTTTATATCTTGTTATTCTGACAGGATCAATTTTTGCTCCATTTTTATAACTAAGCCGAGGAGAATGTTGATTGATTAATAAAAAAATTGTAGTTTTGTTATTAATCCAAGTAACAAGTATCAATATCTTTAAAATCTGTTTTTGTCAAATCAAATATTTCCAATCCATAGAATAAACTTTGTTTCAGTCAAAGTCCCAACATTTTTTTCAAATATCAAATATTTTTTATAATTGAACTTTGAAGATTTAAATAAGAAATTAGTAGAATAATACACATCAAACAATAGTTGATATCCGTCAAAAATAAATCTAATAAATCAATAGATTTTCTTAAAAATAGAAAAACCCCAAATTCTTCGGCAACTATTGAGAAAAACAATAATGCTCATTTTGATCTTTAATTGAAGACCAAATAAAAACCCAATAGAAATAAATATTATTTCTCTACAATCATTTTTACTTTAACAATAACATTAGAATAACAGGTTTTTACCAATTGACCATCGATCTTGCAAAAAACAAATTTACAAATGAATTACGTTCAAAAAAAAATCAAAAAAAACTAAGAATGTGAAAAAATGATTGATATTATAAAATAAAATTTTCTCTTCTAATATCCATTCAAACCATTTAAACACATCCATTTTACTCTCTACAACTAACCTCCTTTGGGTGGAAAATGGTTTAATTGGATAAGTAATACATCTTAAAAAACTGAATTTTGAATCCATGAGAAAAATTTTTTTGTTGTAAGACATTGATTAATTTTTTGAAATTGTCTTTACTTTATCAAAGTTAAACTTGAAAGGAGTTCGTTTATCTAGTCAAATACGAAGATATAAAATATCTTTCGAATTAAAGTTTTTTTACTTTTATCATTATTAAGATTCATTCCAAAATCTCTTATTATTTTATATATTTTTTGTGTAATTAGAAATTGATTTCTATTAATGATCTTTTCATAAATTGTAATATATTGCCAACTACTCTAACGGATTGGAAATATTTGATTTGACAAAAACAGATTTTAAAGATATTGATACTTGTTACTTGGATTAATAAAAAAACTACAATTTTTTTATTAATCAACCAACATTCTCCTCGGCTTAGTTATAAAAATGGAGCAAAAATTGATCCTGTCAGAATAACAAGATATAAAAGAAGATTTAAGTTAATTCAAAAATTAAAAATCAAAGGTTTTGATAAATTAATAAATCTTCTCACTTTTAGGAAAAAAGAAACAGAAAATATTAATTTATATTCCAAAAATTTAAAACAACCCGAATATTGAACTAGACAATTTCAGAATTAAAATTTTAGAAAATAGTCCTGATTTGGAAAGTTCATTAGGTTTTCCAAAATTCAAAAGAATGGAGTAAAATCTTTAATTTTACTCTATTCTTTCAAATCCTAAAAAACCTAACAAAAAAAGATCTTTAGAATTGAAGGTTTCAACTTCTATTTTAAAACTCATAAAATTTTACAAATTACTTTAACCGGTATTCTTATGTTATGAATAAAAATAAATCAAATAATTGTGAATTATGTAAAAAATAAACAATTTAGAAATATATTGATTGGGTCATTTTCTATGGAATTGCCCAGCCTATGAAAATAATCGCAAAATCTGATTATCCGAATTAAAAAAAATTAATATATCTCATATATTAAAAAATAATAATATTTCTAATATTATTATTAAAAAAAAAGATTCATCATGTTTATTAGCCCTAGTGGATAATAAACTTATTTTTGAGTCTTTAAAAAAATTCCTACATAAAAATTTAGGAATTCTGTCAAGTGTCGTCAACTGCCTAGGTTTTTGTTAATTTTAGAAAATAAAAGAAAATTTAAGAAATATTCTTTTATTTTCTCAAATTAAGAAAAACCTAACGGCTGTTTTCCAGAATTCAAAAGTTAAGAGAAAAACCAAAGATTTTACTCAATTCATTTAAATTTTGGAAACCCTAACAAGAGTGTTTCTTGAGATTTTCTGTTTTATCTGTAAAATTTATCAATTTTAGGAATAAACAGCAAGTTCAAAAAAAGCTAACAAAGTGTCCGCCGGGTTCCGTAGAGTGTTTTAGAGTGCCTAGCTTTTCCAGATTTTGAAAGAATAGAGAAAAATCAAAGATTTGACTCAATTCTTTTAAATTCTCGAAAAGTTAACGGCAAACAGGAGGGGTTAATAACTCCTTCCTTAAATAATAAAAAAAAATATATATATTACAATTTTAAAAAATGAATTTTTAATCCTTAAAAAAATTTTTTGTTAACGACTACGTTTGCAATTCAAATTTAAAGAATTTTGTGTTTTTATCAGGATTTGGTGGTTGTTAAATCTCACAAATTTTTATTCAGCAATATCTAAGAAGGAAAAAATGAATTTTTTACAAAAAATGTGCTAAAAATTGTCTGGTCTCGTATCTTGAAACGAAAAAGAATGTTGACAAAAATCGACTTTTTGAGAAAATTTGGCTTGAAAACAATTTTTAGAACCCTTACATATTGTAGGTCATTTTCTAAATATTTATTTTAGATTGTGAGTTGAGTTGAGAGGGTTCTAAAAATTGTTTTCAAATATCAATGTGTAGATAAGTGAAAATTTTGGATGAATATACCTTTGTTATTTTAAAACAAAGAGATTTTTGAATAATGGCACAACAATTGGTGTGGTATTGTATTAAATCCACAAAAATTCCCATTTCCAAAAATGGAAAGATCATTTTTTCTCAACTGACACAATATTATTTTTTTAATTTATAATAAGAAAAAATGACTAATTTTTGCAAATTTAATTTCCAAAAGATCCTTTCATGAAAAATTCTTCAAAACATTTCCCGCACACAGCTTCAACCCAATTTCTGTTTATACAACAAATTTGGTTTTGAGAAAAACGATCCAAACAAAAAAAATTTATCAAAATTGAATTAAAAATGTGAAGTGCGTTTGGCATGGATCATGTTGTTCGACAAACAATTCGAGGAGACACTCTCCTCTTATTCGTGGCTGGGGAGATTTAATTCAATGAAAAACAAAAATAACCAAAAAAAAAAAAATAAACCAAAATCACAGTCCCTTTGTAATAATTAATACATCCCTACCATGAAAATTTATAAGAAGACCCTGAAATTGATTTTCTATTCTGAAATTTTATTTTGTACAAAAAAGCGTAAAAGGGTTATTAAAACTCCTCATAAACCATAAAATTTATAATACAAGATTAAAAAGTAGTTATCCATTTTTTTGGTTTTGGGAATTGACAAAGAAATTCATTAAAATACTTATGTTTATGTTGATCTTCAATTTCCATTATTGTTAAAATCTCAGCTTTTGACAATTTAAAAACAAGGATCGAAAAATACTTTGAAATTTCCAAGGTTTCTGTAATTTCTTTGTTTTCTGTGATCTCTTTTATCTTGAGAAAATTTAATTTTTGTCTTGGTTTTTACAAAAAAATAATTCTCTAATAAAGTAAGTGAAGTTGAAATTTTGATCTTATGATCGAAATTGAATTTTCTATTTCAAAAAACACAACTTTATAATAGACAACCAATTTCTATGTCTTATGAATTATGAATTTTTCATAGTAGAGCTGGGGCCGATTAATTGTTTGTGGAGACAATTTAACAATTCAAAATAACTCAATGATCAAAAATCATTGACAATACGATCATTTAGATTTAAAGTTTTTTATTGAGAGTGTTTTTAAGGTTAAAAAATCCTGATTATTTTTTTTTTTAATTTTCACGATCCTTAAAAAGGTGTACGAGTCGCTTCCAGGTATCTCAAAATTTCTTGTTCATTTTCCATTTAAAAAAATGACATCAAATGATTTTTTGATCCAAATTGGAAGAATATTTTAAAGATCATTACCATACATTTTAAATGAGATTGGAACAAATAGTGTTGAGATAAATCGGTAAATTACAAATTTAGTCGTTAAGATATTGATTAATTTTTTGAAATTGGTTTTAACTTTATCGAGATTAAACTCAAGTAAGTTGGTTTATCTATTCAAATACCAAGATATAAAATTTGCTTTGAAATTAAAGATTTTTTAGTTTTATCATTATTCTAGGATTCGTTCCGAAATATCTATTATTCAATATATTTTTTTTAATTAGAAAAATAACTTCGATCAATGATCCTTTCATAAGTAAAATTAGATCATCAGCAAACATGTGGACATGTTTTGCTAGTGATTTGATTTTTTCTACGAGAAAATAAGTAATAAATTCAAACAAAATAGTCCTCACTTTATTAAAATAGAAAACCTTAAAAAAGTTTTAATTTGATGCTTCTTAAAAAAAAAAAGTCCACACTTTTTTACAATAGCTACAAAGCCAGATCTCATTATATTTGTAAACGATAATAGCCCTTAAAACTATTTTTTCACTTAACTGACTGGTATTTGAATTTGAAATGGGACAATATTTTCACTTGATTGTCCATATTTTTCTTGTTCAAATAGAGAGTTCAAAGAGGTAGGTTGGCATTTAAAAACTTTATATGAAAAAGGAAATTGAAAATGAACTGAAAATTATATCCCATTTGTAATTCAAACACCAGTATTGATAATTTGTTCTGAAATTGAAAGCCCCTTTAAGGTTTTTCATCAAGTTATTGTTACTGTTGAGAGAAAAATGTTGGACAGAGAAAAATAGTTGGACAGCAATTTTAATTGCGAACATTACTGAAAATGATTTTTAATTTATTTTGTTTGTGAAATAACTAAAGAAAATAACAATGATCTACTTATTAGAATAAGGGTTAATGTAATTCTACTTTTTTCAAAACCTTATCTCTTATAATCTAAAGCAAGTTTAGAAATTATCATTTTCAGAATTAATAGTAAACTTAACTAGAACTTGGATTTTTGTTAAAATAGCATGATCTATTTTAGTTATCAACCATTTAAATGAGTATTCTACACAGACCACAGATTAATGAACTTTTAAAACCTTTAAACCT
Organism: Anaeramoeba flamelloides; assembly: GCA_027625915.1. Lineage (NCBI taxonomy): Eukaryota > Anaeramoebidae > Anaeramoeba > Anaeramoeba flamelloides. Next base: position 3,087,692 of record JANTQA010000063.1, read on the forward strand.
GGATTTATATAAAATTCAACTAGTTATCAATAGGTTTTGATTTTCAATTTTACTAATGTTCCCAATTAAAAATTTCAGTCCAACCATTTTTCTCTCAACAGTTAAATAATTTCTGGAGTGCCATAAATTATGTGAAAAGAAATAGTTAAATTCTTTGAAAGTTTAACAGTTGGGGTTTGGATCGTTTTTTTTTTTTTTACTACCACGAAAGTTGAAAAATGAAAAGATCAAAATATGAATTTGTTTCGAGAAATTTGATAATAAAAAAAGAATTACCTCTCCTTGTTCCTTTGTAATTACTCTTTCGTCTTCTAAATCAACTTTGTTTCCAAGTAAAACTGTAGAAATATATTCTGGTGCGTTTTTTTTAATTTCTTCAAACCAAACGTTCACTTGGTTAAAACTTGCTTCATTTGTAACATCATAAATAACAGCCACCCCTTGTGCGTTACGGTAGTAATTACTTGTGATTGTTCGAAATTTTTCTTGGCCAGCTTTTTGGTTTTTTTTAAGTTTTTAGTTTTTTGATTATTGAGGTTTGTTCGGTAAGTTTATGAGAATAATTGGTTATTTAATTGATTTTAAATGTTTTTTCGTTGAGAATTTATTTTCACATTCAAAGCAGCACCCACAGAATTTCGAAATTCACAAAAGATTAAAAAAAAAAAAGGAATAAGGTGCCAAGTTGGAGTAAAGTGTATTTGATCAGATCAGATCAGATCAGATCAGAAGAGAGATCGTTTGTTGTTTCTTTTTAAAAAGACAATTTTAAATTACCTGTGTCCCACTATTCAAGGCAAAATTGTAAATAAAAAAGAAATAAAAAAATAACAAGAGAAGGAATAGAAAATTTTAGAAATTAAAAGAAAAAAGGGTTATTTTTCTATTATCTTGTTAACAAAAAAGAAAATAATGAAAAAAAAAAAAAAAAAAATTACTATTTGGACTTTGACTGTTTCACCATCAAACTCACGTTCCATATTTCTAAAGTCAACACCAACTGTTGAAATTACATCAAAAGAAAATTCATGATCACAAAACATTTTTAACAAACATGATTTGCCGACTTGGCTATTTCCTTTGAAGATCAATAAAATAGATTTTGTTTATTGAGAAAAAATTTGAAAAAGATTGGATTAAAGAGAATTTTTGTTAGGAAACACAACTCACAACACCAGAGAGAAAAAATAATTTTCAAAATTGTTTCCATGAAAAGTGTATGTTTTTTTTTGGAATATTTTTTCATCAACTTTTGTGTGCTTTTTTGTTTTTTTTGTTTTTCTTGTTTTTTTGTTGATTGTTGGTTATCGATTGTTTTTTATTTTCAGTGACAAAAGAAATCAAATTGATGACAAACCAATTAAGAGCATTTTAAGTAACGGTTTTGTGGTTTTCTCTTTTTGTGTCATTTCAATAAAGGAAATGAGGTTTTAAATTGGAAAAAATGAAACCGAAAAACAAAATCTAAAAATTTGAATCAAATTGATTGTAATTATTTCTTTTGTAAATCCTCACAACTTGATGAATTTACGGGTTTTAATCAAACGAGACAGCAAATTAACTTTAATTTGTACATTAATTTTACGATGGTAAAAGCCACTTATGTCCAAAGATTTAAACCTGCTTTACAAGTTAAACAGGTACTTCTTTTTCTTCTTGTTTAAAAACAAGATCTAAATCAGAATAGATTAGTGTCCCAAAACCAAATCAATTTTGAAGATAAACCCATGTATTTTGTATATTTTTCAGTTCGTGGAAGGAATTGTTTTAAAAATTGTTTCGTAATTTTCTCATTTTTTTTGGAAATTTTTTCTTGTTAAAAATTTCTTAAAAATTGGCTTTACAGTATTGTAAATTAATTGGAACGGGAGTTTTTTCTTGGGACAGTTATTTTTAAGACATTTTTTTTTTTGTGACATTTTTCTAAAAATATTGTATTTTTTAATTGGGACGATTTTTGAAAAGAACTTTATTTTTAAATTGGGATACTTTACTTCGGTTTGTCTTTTTGTTTTGTGTGGCAGATTTCTTTTTGAGATGGCGTTTTGAATCTCAGACAGAAGTCTTCTTTTCATTTTTGTCTTTAGATCCCAATTCTGTTTCAATTTGCTTATTTTTTCTAACAAAGAAAAAACGGATAATCGTTGACTGTTTCTCAAATGAAAAAAATGAAGACAATTCCCAAAATTATATGTCCACTCGACAAAAAAATTTTGATGAGGAATATTTCATTTTTTTCTCTTTGATATTATTTTTATTTTGCTTTTCATTTTTTTTCTTTTTATTTTTATTTTTTACTTTTCTTTTTTTTTTTGAATTTTTGAATCCTTTTTTTCTTCTGTTTTTTCTTCTGTTTTTTTTTGTCTTTTTAATTTTTTAATTTTTTATGGTTCTTTTGGATGAACTAAAATCGAAGTGGATTCTCCGTCTTTCTATTTTTTTGATTTGGGACAATTGATCCTCTAAATAAATACACTTTTTCATTGGTAAATATTTTTGGGTCCAATTAGAAATGTATTTGAGACTGATTATGAAAGCAAAAGAAATTGATAAAAAAAGCATTGTTCCAAAAGATCTTTTTGACGAAATTTTTTTTTTTTTATTTAAATTATTAACCGATATTTGCATTGACTTTCTTCTGGTTGACGCTTCTTGTTAGATATTGGTGTTTTAAAAAAAACACTAAGAAGCATTATTTTCACATTATTAATATTGGGGTAACAATTAGAAATATGTTTATTGCTGATGGCAAAAGCAAAAGAAATTGATAAAAAAGCATGGTTCCAAAAGATCCCTTGAATGAGTTTTTTTTTTTAGATAGTAAAGAAGGTGAGCAAATTGGTTAGGTCGTTTGTGTGTTGTTAATTGTTGTTTTTACTTCAATAAAATTATTTGATGGATCCTTTCATTGACCTTTTATGTTCAGTTTTTGTGTTACTATTAACTGTTTTTTTTGTCCCATGTTAACAGAATTGTTTTTTAAAAAAAATGTCCCAATCAACAAAAATGTCCGAATTAAAATTTTTAGTTGTGTTTAAAAAGTGTTTCACTTCAAAAATGTCCCAATTAAAAATTTCTATTTTAATAAAAAATTGTCCCAATTAAAAAAAAAGTTCCAATTTTAAATTTATGTTTTACAAAAAGCTGTCTCAAGTAATAATGAGGTGTCCCAAATATTTCACTATACTGTACTCTTTTTTAAATATTTTCCCATTTGATAATTGCCTTTAGAATTTTATTACGTAGAACCAAACTTTAACAAACTGATACTATATATAGTTATGGTTAATTACCAGTTTCTTTCGTTATTTAATATCTAGTCCTTTTATAATAAAGAAACACTTTTTTTTTTTGTTATTTCAGGAAGGATACTTGCTGTACTACAAAACAATAGAATTTAATTTAAGGTACCAATTGGATTTTTTCGCTGGGTAATGATCGATTCCATAAAATGTTTATAACTTTTTATTCAGCTTGCCTTTGTTTGAAAATGTTTTGATGAACTTTGAAGAAAGAATTTTATTGGTCTAAATACAATTAGACTTTAATTGAAAAATAAAATTGTTTTAAAGTTTTCAATCAGGATCATAAAAAAATTGAAACATTACGGTAAAAATATTTTATAAATTTATCAGTACTTTAATTATTAAAGAGTGATAATTACAAACTGAATTAAATATCTATTTTTTTCATAAATATATTATTCAATATGTAGATAAAATATTGGATTCACTTGAACCAAAATGAAGTGGCAAGACTTTTTGAATTTCTAATCCCCATTTCAAAAATTATGACTCTCTTTACAGTCAGTTCCACTTTTAAGGCACAAACTTTCAACGAAATTTAAGACACAATAAAAATCTCAAATTAAGGCACAAAATTCAAATTCTAGTAAAAATAAAATGTAAAAAAAAAAATTCAAAATTTTGTGCCTTAATTTGAGATTTTTATTGTACCTTAAATTTCGTTGAAAGTTTGTGTCTTAAAAGTGAAACTGACTGTAAAAAAAAAATTGAATATATATATATATATATATATATATATATATATATTGGTCTTAACGAACAACATATTATTAAATATTCTTAATATACCACTTTGGAATTATTCTAAATTTATACAGTCAGTTTCACTTTGAAGGCACAAACTTTCAACGAAATTTAAGGTACAATAAAAATCTCAAATTAAGGCACAAAATTCAAATTCTAGTAAAAATAATTTGTGAAAATTAAAATTCCAAAAAATTGTGCTTTAATTTGAGATTTTTTTTGTGCCTTAAATTTCGTTGAAAGTTTGTGCCTTAAAAGTGAAACTGGCTGTAAAAGCCTGATATTTTCAATATTCAAATTAATAAAACCGACAACTAAAAAAAGCGATTTGCAATTTTTGAAATATGTATTGCAATTTATTTTATCAATGAACTCTCAATTAAAATATGTTAAAAGGATTATTTTTTATTGGTAATATATGAAATTTTTAAAATAAATTGTGCTATATCAATTTTCTTTATTTGTTTTTTGAAGATCTTTTTTTTTTACATTCATTTTTTTATTTTTGAAAAAAAAAATAAAATTAAACAAAAAACAAAAGAACGAAAAAAAAAACCATTGTTTGAAACAATAATTTTAGATCAAAAAATTAAATATTTTTTGATAAAAATATTGGAAGAATCTAATCAAAAAATAATTCCAAAGCATTATAAAGTGAGTCAAAATTTTTGAAAAATAGCCCTTTTTGTTTCTCAAACTTTTTCACTACAGTCAGTTTCACTTTTAAGACACAAACTTTCAACGAAATTTAAGGAACAAAAAAATCTCAAATTAAGGCACAAAATTTGGAATTTTTTTTTTTACAATTTATTTTTACTAGAATTTGAATTTTGTGCCTTAATTTGAGATTTTTATTGTGCCTTAAATTTCGTTGAAAGTTTGTGCCTTAAAAGTGAAACTGACTTTCTTATCATGAAATTTTCAAACTATTAGACATGTTTCTTAAATATTTTTTTCCTTTATTTGTTTTTTTTTTTTTCACCTTATATTTATAATTTTGTTTTTTATAACTTTCTAAAGTAATTATTTTGATAATTAAAATTTTTATAATTGAAAAAAAATGGGAAACTTTTTAAGAATCAAAGTAGATAAAATGTTAGTTTTTTTTATTGTAATTAATTATTTTTTAGAATTAATCTATGAATCAAAAATAATAAAAAATTAGAATAATAGACATCCAGAGAATAGTTGGTATTCATATTAAGTAAATCTAGTTAATCAATAAATTTTCTTAAAAATTGAAAAACTCAAATTCTACTTCGGAAATTGAGGAAAACACTAATTTACATTTTGATCTTCAATTGAAGATCCAAATAAAATTCTAATAGAAATAAAAATGATTTTTCGACAAAATTTTTCACTGTACTTCAATCTTATTATATAAAATTTATTCTTAGAAACTTTAGATCGTGCAATAAAGAAAATAATTTGCAAATGTATTCGGTTAAAAAAAAATCGAAAAAAAAAAACAAAGTAAAAATGTAGAAAAAATGATTTTAATTTTGAAATTTCCGAAAATTGATTTTTTTTTCTAAAATCTATTCAAATATATAAAAAATCTTTAATACACCCATTTCATCTGAGCTCTTTTAACTGGAAAATGATCTCTAATTGCCTTTATATTATCTATTTCAACATTAGAAAAAATATATAATAATCTTTAAAAAAATCATATTTTGAATAAAAAAAAAAATATTGAAATTGAAGATTTTTATCAAACATCCTTTTGTTTTCTATAACTATATGACACGCTTAAAAATAATTAGTTAATTATTAATTTTCATAAAAAAAAAATCCAAATCGTTACCAAAATACCATAATTTGTTTTTATCATGGTTTAGAATTAATAATTAAAAATGTAAAGTCTTTAAAATGGATTTTCCAAAGAGATTTTGTGGAAACACTACTTATTCAATGACTAAAAAATGAAAATTATTAACTTATTGAAAAAATATTTTCATTAATTGTTATGTTATTAAAAAAAGAACAATAACTTAAATGTATTTTTTCTTGAAAAAAAAATGGAATAGTTGGCCTTTTTGATCAATGATAACTTTATATTTCAGAAATAACTTTTTTTCAAAAAAGTCAAATTTCAGCAAAAATTTAAAACTAATAACTTATTAAGAGAAAGCGTTCCCTGAAATTTTTGAATGAGGTGTCAATAATACAGATCAATTCTATTGGGTGGTTGTTTTGATGAATATTAGAGATTCTCAGAAATGTCTTTTAATCTTCAAGTAGTTTCTTGAAATAAATAAAGGATATTTTTAATATTGTATCGAGGAAATTTATTATAACCAAATAAAAAAATAAAATCTAAATCAGTTCTGATCTCCAAATTTTACATATTTTCGAATATTTCTTCTTGAGTAGCAATTATTATTTGCACTTCAACATATTAAAAGATATTTTATAAATTCTTGCCTTTGAAAAAACAATTAAAAAAATTTCCAAAAAGATCATTTTTTTTTCAATTTTATTTATTCACTTATCTTTCCTCATCTCAAGATTTACAATGGAAAAAAAATGCCAAATTTGTGATGGTAAGCCAAAGTACAATTGTCCTGGGTGTAACACATGGACGTGTAGTTTGGAATGTTTTCAAAAGCATAAACAAGAAAATAAATGCAATGGCAAAAGAAATAAAACCGAATTCATTGAAAAATCCAAATTCAAAACTGAAAATGTGTTAAGTGGTAAGTTTTCTAAATAGCCGTATCGTCTTCTTCACAATTTCCCTGATTCATTGAAGAAGAAAATTGCCGTAATTTTTTTTTTAATTTTATCCCTTATTTTCCATACACGTAATACACTTTACAAATATTCCGAACTTAAAGACTATTTTTTTCTTGAGGACATCGAACAACAAAAGCAAGACACAAGACGTTTACCCTTTAAAATGAGTTTTGCAACAAGAAAACAAGCAAGCATTCCAAAAACAATCAGAAAGTTTATTACAAAAGCACAGTCACGGGGTACCACTGTCAGGCTAATGCCATATGGGATGAGTAAGCACCAACAAAACAAAAGCATCTATCAAGCGAAAAAAGACACAATTTTGTGGACGATTGGGTTTAAATTTTTAAAACTAAACCAAACCTTTTATCCTAATAGGTAAGTAATCACTGTTTTAAAGATCTTGACGATCTTCGTTTTAAAAATCAGATCTTTAGTTCTTTATTTATACGTTCTTTTGAAGATAGTTTCTATCTTTTCTAAATCTTGTTTCAGAATTTGTAAGTTTTGTTGAAGAATGTTTTTGTGTCGAAAGTACTTGTATGCTTTTAGTTGAACAGTTTAATTTTTCAAAATTTTATTGTAAAAAACGCTACATTTATCTAATTATAAGAACACCAACCCAAAGATCCTTTATTTTCAATTGAACTAACTCCGTAATTATAACCACAGGATTTGATTGTGAGACAGAAAGGAAGAACCAAATAATTTTAAAGTCTGTTGTTCAAAATAACCCGTGCAGACTTTTTTAATCTTGTGTAATGTTTCAAGATAAAAAGCGTGTTCTTTAATTGTTGAAGGATTTTTACATTAAATGATCAATCAAAGAAACTGACAATAAACCCTAATTAAATCTGGTTTTGGTTTCTTAAAGTGCTCCATTTAAAAAGGAAATTCTAAAAATGAAGGATCAAATTGTAAAATTTATCTCAATAAATAGAATCAATTTTAGCTAAATTTTTCGAACATGAAAAAAAAACAAAAAAATCAAATAAAATGAAAATGATGAAAAATTTTCAAAAAAATTTAATTCATAATTCAAAAATGTACTAAAAACGCCAATGAGTTTAACTTCAGAATTGATTTGAACATAGGTATATTATTTGGTGGTGAATGGGATATTGTATTGAAATAAGAAGAAGAAAAAGCAAGTATTTTATTTGAGGCACATAGGTTTTAGGATTTGTAGACGGGTTTTTTTGATCATTGCAATAATCTTATCAAAAACAAAAAATAAAAAACAAAAAACCACATCCAAAGAACTAATTTGAATCATCATATAAATTACTTTTTTAATTGGAAACATTAACAAAAAAATATATAAAGTCCTTTTCAATCCTCTAATTTTTTTATTAATAAATGAAAATTTATGTTTCATATTTGGCAATTTTACTCATTACTGATAAATTCAAATAAATTTTTGAAAATTTTTACTTTGATTTCCATTTTTGAAAATTTTTTTGAAGAAAAATGTTGAAACTATTTTTATTGGTTTAAATGAAAAGAAAGTTTGTGAAATTATTTCAACTTGGAAATATTCTTTGTAGTGGGCTTTTTTAGAAAACGAGTTAGTGAATTTGAAAAAATCGAAATTGTGCTGGTATTTGAATAATAAATGGAGGAAATATTTTCACTTCATTTTCCAATTTTTCCTTAAAAGAAACATAAATAAAAGGCATTTTGAAACTTAGAAGGGGAATTGAGGAATGTTCCATTTGATTTAAAATCAAAGTTTTTAAGTAATTAATCCATGGAAATTATAACAGATTTTTTGCAATAATCAATAACTAATAAATGGGAAAATATATTCATTTAATCCTGCAAATTACTTTTAATACTGAAATATCTACCTATATCTCCCTTAGCACTCCGTATTTGATAAATTTCATCAAGTTTAAAAACTAAAACAATAAAATGATATTGATATGTTAATATATTTATATTGTTATTTGTCTTTAATCCAGATTTGAATTAGAATAAAAAGTCAAAATAGTTCAAAGATAGCTTAGTTAAACTCAATTCCAAAAAATGGGACACAAAAAAAAATTACATTAATAAAAATATACTCCAAAATACATGATATTTGAGCATTAAAATAATAAAAGACCCGAAAATATTTAATTAATGCTATTTATATATTTTATAGTAAATTTAAAATTCAATTCGAAAAATAAAAAAGAAAAAATAAAAAAAAGTGTATATCTATTTTTGGAACACGGTTACCAAAAAATCCATTTTTATTGAAAGAAAAATTAATAAAAACTATTAATAGATTCAGCTTGTCTTTTGATAACTAAATCTATCCTTTTAAATATAGAGTTTACTAATTATCTTAGGTTTCCCAACTCAAAGTATTTCATACATTAGTGAAAATTTTAAAAATTCTTCTTCGTTTTTTGGTTACAATTTTTCAGTTTAGTATCCATAAATTCCCAATTGGATTTAAATTTGTGGAATTGGGGGTCAAGGGTCCAGAATATTACATCCCCGATTTAAGTAAGTTTGAGTTTTTTTTTTTTTGAGGTATGAGGACAAGCTCCATCCTTTTGGAAAATCCATTTCAACTCACTATATTCTGAATTAGCGAGTTGAATTTCCTTTGATTTTTTTGATAATATCATTAATAATACATTCAGTATTCACACTTCCATTAATAATAATAAGGTCTGTTTGTAGGCCATGTGTCCTAGCACACCATATCATGATTTTTTTTCAAAAAAAATTTTTCTTGGTAAAAAAAGAATCTTTTTTCTTTTTGAGAGAAAAAAAAAAATTTTTTTTTGTGATCAGAATGAAAAGTTTTAAATTTCATTTAAAAGTGATTTTGAGATTTTCTAAAAGTTTTGAAAAAAAAAGAATATTTTTTTTTTATTTTAAAAAAAAGAATACAAAAAAAATCAAAAAAATTATTGAAAATCAAAAATCAAAAAATAATGAAAAAAAATGATAGATAATTAACTTTAAAATTATTTACATTGATTGTTAATATCTAATGTTTCTATTTAAGAGTTAAATATCACTTTTCTTGGAATTAAATTGATTTTGAAGGTGTGCCCCAATTTTTGGAATTGAGTTTATGTTATTGTATTTTTTTTTTTATATATTGGAAAAAAAATAATTATTCATTTTTACATTTTTTTTAAAGATTTTTATTTTTTTTTTAATTTTTTAAAGTGGGTATTTTATTATAATAATAGTAATTCAAAATTCAATACATTTATTTATTATTAATAACCATCAAACAATGTTGCTAGTTTTATTATAAATAAATAAATAAATAAATATATTACTGTAAAATTTTCATTTTTTATTTAGATAAAATTTTAATAAATATTAAATCAAGAGAAAAATGAAATTCCTTTCTTTAGGACAAAATTAAATTTTTAATATGAATGATTTTCTAAAACACCAATTCAATCCATGCAATAGAAAATACTAGAAAACCAAAAAAAAAAAAAAAATAAAAAAAAATTTGAAATAATTTCATTTTGTTCATTTGAATTAAATCAACAAAAACTTCTTTACAATCTAAAGTATCAAACTCTAAGATTAAAAAAAAATATAAATTAACTTTTAAATATTATTAAAAGATAATAAAATAATCTTCAAAACCCAAATTTTTTTTATTGCGTTTTGTTGTTGGTAAAATTTTGAAAAAAATACATTGAAAAATTGAATTTAGAAATCTAAATTTAAGCAGATATTTGAAAATGATTTTTGATCTATGGTCTCTTATTCAATAATAATGTTTATTTTATATCTAAATTTTAAACACTCAAAAATTAAAAAATAGTAAAAATTAAAAAAAATCAAATGTTAATCTGACTCGAACTTGTCAAAAAATAATTTAAATTTAAAGAAATATTTGTTGAAAAAACTTTCCAAATTTTAGAATGAAAAAAAAATATTCTTTTTATTTTAAAATTTAATTTATATTTTCTTTTTATTTAGCAATTATTTTCAATGGAAATATATATATATATATTGCTCTTGAATGGCAATCAATAGATAAAATAAATTTTCTATGTGATGTCAAAATATCTTTTTATAATAAATGAATTATTAATAAAAGTGTTTTATATTGTGTTGGGGTGCAAAGGGGAACAAAAAAAATTCCAATAAAGTATGAAGTGTTTTATCATTAAAACTTGGAAGTTTTTGATGTTTAGACGAACTTTTCAAAAAAATTTTTTTTTATTTTTTTTTTTACTAATTTCGATTGAAAAATAATGAAATCACAATAACCAAGATAAATTTTCAAAGGTTTAAAAAACCTTTTAAAGTTATTTTTTTATTGTAAGTAATTATACAAAAAATTAAAAAATTTTTTCAAGATAATTTTTTTTGTAGTAACCTATACAATTTTTAATTGTAAAATTTACTTTTCAAGATAATTTCTTATAAATTTTATATCTTAGAATCTTTTGATAACAAATCAAATAAAAAAAAAATTATTTCAAAGGAAATTAGAATATTTGGGTTCCTAAAGGGATATATTTGTATGTGTGTGTGTGTGCGTGTGTATTAATATATGGGGGTGATGCTCTTTTTTAAAGAATTTGTTTAAATGTATATACACGTTTAAATTTGATTAGAATATTGTTTAACCCAACCTTTGATTCACTATTTTGGTTCAACAAACCCCCGGAATCTTTTGCTAAAAATTGAAGAATTAAAAATATTTCAAATCATTTATTATTTTTTAGTTACTAAAATCAAAATAATTTAAAGATCGGTAAAATAAGGGTGGGAATTTGCTTTTTTTTCGTCAAAATTCAAATAAATCAAGAAAACCATTTTATTTTTTTGTACAAATTGAAATTTCTTTTGAATTTTTTTCTGAAAAAAATACAACTCCTTTTTTTTCTGTACCTAGTGTAAAGCACACAGCCAAAACTAAACAATTTTAAAACCAAAATGGAAATTAAACTAATCTTTCTATGAGTTGAGAAATTAAATTTCTCTTTTTTGTTATTTTCTTCAATCAAAAAAAGATAAGATAAAATCTAATTACTACCAAACATCAAAGTTATAAATTATTTCCTTTCTGTTGTGTATTTGAAATTTTTCAAACCCACTTGGTAATAAATAATCTCAAAAAGTAAATCTCATGAATGAAAATGAGTACCAAATCCCCGATGTCTATTATGGATTTAATTTTTGAATGAAAAATTTCACTTCAAAAAAAGCAATTAAACACGATTTTCCAGTCTTACTCTTCCCTGAATTCCGTTTTATCCATTCGAATTCTAAATTGTAAGGGCAGTTTTCCAAAAAAATTAAAAAAAAAATAAATATCTTCTTACCGTTTGAAAAATTGTAGTATTTCTGTGTCATTTCGGTTTTCAATACAAATATATTTCGAGATAAATCACTTATGATCAAAAAGCCGGGTGCCTAAACTTTTTTAACCTTGTTAAAATCAAATTTTAACAAGTAATTCTTAACTTAATTCTAAATTAATCAGGTTTTTATTAATGTTTCTACAATAAGTAAAAATTGTTTCAGTTTATTCTCTTTGACATTTTTTTTCTTTATCGGTTTATTGATCAACATTTTCCTTTCAATTTTTAATATTCATATAAGAGTCAATATTATTTTTGGTCTAGATAACTTGAAATTAGAAAAAAATAAAAATACCAAAATTGTAGCACAAAGATTGCCGTTTTGAATTATGAGATGTTTCCAAAAAAGTCTGTCATTTTTTTTTATATTTCATAAAAAATCCTCTTTGTGTAATGGATTTATTTGTAAATTGGTAATATCAAATCAAGTGAAATATTAATACTCATTGAATCAACGACTATAGATTATATTTATCCCCAAATATGTTCATTAGAATATTTACAAAAAATATTAAAAAAAAATAGCACTTTTGGAGAAAACAATGAACAACCAATTTCAGAAAAAAAAAATACCAAAATTATTAGGACACAAACGATTTTACAAATAATAAAATATATTTATAAATTTTCCCTTATATTCGATATTTTGTTGGGAATAACTCTCTGAGGAAACATATTTTTTTAGATAAAAAAGAAGAAAATAATCGCCTAATTTTCACACTTGGAAAACTTTATATAAAATTGAGATTAGAAATTTTAATTTCTTTTTATTGTGGAATACCTTACTAACAAACAAACAAATTTAATTATTATTATAAAGAATCAATAAATGGTTGTAAATAATGATTTTGTATATTTAAGTGGTTTTTATGAGGATTGGATTTAATAAAGAGATTTTAAAATAAGTTTTCTCCCTCTTTTTTGGAATTAACTTATATAAAGAGAAAGTGTATAAATAAATTAATTTAAAAGAGGGGGTAACAAAAACGTAATAATACAATTTTAGGATTTTTAATAGTATATCTTAATTGAAGAGATCTAATGAAGCAATCTCTTGAAGATTCATAAAATTCATCATTATTAGCAAAAGATATTATAAAGAGGATACTATCTTTTTTTTTTATCGGGTTGGTTATTTTTTCTTTTTTTTTTGGGTTTTTTTTGCTTGAATTCGTTTTTGATCAATTCTTTCCAATTATTTCTATATATTTCATATTTTCAGAAATCCCATAAAGAAATGGTCTAAATTTTCGATAAGATTTTTTGAGGTTTTTTGATTTTAAACATCACGGGTAAAATTCACAGCTATTTGTTCATTTAGAAAATATGATTACAGTCAGTTTCACTTTTAAGGCACAAAAAAAATCTCAAATTAAGGCACAAAATTTTGGGTTCTAGTAAAATAATTTGTAAAAATTAAAAATTCCAAATTTTGTGCCGTAATTTGAAATTTTTTTGTGCCTTAAATTTCGTTGAAAGTTTGTGCCTTAAAAGTGAAACTGACTGTATCTATTTGCATCATTATTAAAAGATCAAAATTTCTGTAATGATCCTGAATATTTGTGATTAAGATACCTTTGTTGTTTAAATATAGTTTGTCCAAAGATTTCTGAATTTATAACCATTAATCATAAAAAAAGAAAATTTTATTCTATTTTTAAAAAAAGTAACCCCTTATCATTTCATTTTTAAACTAATATTACTATCTTATTTTCTTTTCTAATCTTTTTTTTTTTTACTACCTTCTCTAAAAAATATTCCAATTAAGAGCAAATGAAAATAGAACATTGACTGAAACATTTTCAAAATTTTTAGATGAAAATGAAAAAGAAAACAAAATATTTGATCCTTATCGTACAAGAAGAAGCGAATTGGTCTTTCTTTTATTCCAGCACGGGAATCCTTCAAATGAAAAAAAATATTTTCTTTTATTTCCTCATCGTTCAATAAAAGAAAATTTAATGTATCAAACAATCATTGAATTTCCAATATTTATTATAATTTTCCCTGAAGAAATGGAATCACTAGAAATTGTAAATAAAATCCCAGAGTCAAAAAAAAAAAAAATTGAAAATACCGAAAACAAGAACAATGATACTTCAACTGGGGAATTAATGGAAAATAAAGACAATAAAGAAAAGAAAGAAAAGAAAGAAAAGAAAGAAAAGAAAGAAAAAAATTGAAAATATTACTTATAGATTTAGATTTTTAAAAAAAATAATATTCTAAAATATTATTAATTCCATTTTATTTTGAAATAAATATAAAAATTTATACTTTTTTTTTGAAATTTTTTTTATCATTTTTGAGATTTTTTTTGAAAATTACTCTTGATCTCGAAATATGTAAATAATTAAAGTGGAATAATACACATGCTGATGATGTTAATGATAAGGGTATATTATTAAATGTCAAATTTGGTCTAATTTCAAAATTAGTCAAATTGAATTTATTCGTATTTTTGAAGATTTTCTTGATTATTTTCATCAGTATAAAAGTTTTGAATGTGTTTTTTAATGATTATGGGAGGGGGGAAATCAAAAAGATTATTTTATGGTTAGTCGTATTTTATTACTCAAATTGTTAACAAAACAAAATTTTAAAATCATCAAAACTAAATATATGTCAAAAATTGAACCAAATATAATTTTCACATCAAAGTTAAAAGGCTAACTTCATCGTAGATTTCTCTATAACCAAAGTATGTTGTAATTGGGTGTCAATAATATTAATGTTTCCTCGCTTAAATATCTCTCAAAAAAATCAATTATTGATATTATTACATTTTTTACTTAGGATCACTATTACCAATTTTCATTTTGAAAAATTTTTATTTGAATTCCTTTTCCAATTCTAAAAGTAGAGAACATTAATTCAAAATAATAATCGTTCAGTATTTAAAAATATATATTGAGAACTTTGATAGTAATTATTTTTTTTAATTTTTTTACATTTCAAGGTTGACTCAATAATTATTAACATAAAAAGCCTAAAGATTGGAAATTGTGGTTTTCTTTTCATGGAATAAGTTTGTTTGTTTTTTTTTTGATAGATTTCCCAGGGACAAAAAAAAATAGTCTAAATAATCCATCCATTAATTACAAATTTTTTTCGAAAAATATCTTCTTATTTTTTTAAACCTTATTGCTGCTTCCAGATAAATTTAAGAAAGATATTTTTCAACTTTGAAGACTGAATATTGTTTATTCAACTTCTGGATTTGTGGTGAAATCTAAATTGTTTCAGAATATGTTGGGTTTTTTACTCACCTAAGGATCTTATGAATTGATCAGGATTCACTGATGATATTTTTATAATCGATTTTTTAGAGATATTTGATCCACCTTAATCAATTTTATTGATTTTCAATAACATTGTTTAAATCTTAGACTTCTCTGGGGTTGTTGGTAGTCCCTTAATAATTTACAAACTAGTAGGAAAATTGTCACTATTTGTACTTTTTTAAGAACTTGTGGTTTGTAAATTTTATCTCTTTCATAAACCCAAAAATAAGAAATTCACAATTAAACTGTATTCTTTCTTACTCTTTTTTTTTGTTTTGATAAAACTTCAGGCTTCACAACAACTTTTTCTAGGAAGGCTGCTCAACATTGTGATGATGAAAAATTATGGAATATTTTTCAATTAAAGTAAATTGTTTTTCAGCAACATTTTAAAGACCTTTTCTAAATTATACAACCATTTACCTTTCCTTTTCAAAAACTGATTTATTCATTTTACCAACTCTGATTTCCATGATCACCCTTAATTATCATAAAAAAAGTTTTAAAAGATCGAATAAAAAAGAGAGATTCCATTTCCTTTTTTACATCTTTAATGAATGTTCTTTTTGGGAATTATCAAGCAACCAACCACATATTCTAATTTTTGAGTTAATCTATTTCTGTTTTGAATTTCTTGTTTAGTTTGTTTCTTTTTGGATCGTAGGTAACTGGTTGGAAATAATAAAAATTATTTTGCAAAACAATTTGAATAAATTCTTGAAAAATTCGTTAAAAGAAAAGAAACAACAAATAAATTGACTTTGAAAAACTAACAACTTTTTTTGAGAGTCTACCATTATTTAGTATTATTCTTCAAGTTAACACAAGAAATCTTTGTAAAAAATTAAAGACTAAAAAAAATTCAATTATAAATTATAAAATATTCTTGTTAAATCAAATTGGAGACTTTTACAACTATTTTAATAACAATATTTAAAAAAATTCTGAAATGATTATTCATTTTTTTTTATTTTACATTTTTTGGAAAAAAAATTCCATTCCTTTTTTTACATTAAAAAAAAACTTTTTTTTATTTTCAATAAACTTTATTCCCCTTGACTATTTGAAAAAAACAACTAAACAAAATTTAAGATGTTTACAAAACAAAGAACAACAAACAAACAAATTGCTGTTCAAAATCTTATGAACTATAAAATATCAGAACCAAATAAAACCAAATTGGACAGTCTCTTAAACAATCAGGGATCTTTCTATGCAAACACCACAAAGGATCTTGAATACAACCTAATTGAGCCAGAACCAATTTTGATGGGATCGTTAATTCCAAGACACAAGAAATTACCACAAAGAACCAAATCTTGTATTATTCTAAATTCTCCAACACATAAGATTACCCAACAAGCCAAAGAAACAAAAGAAGATCAAAAAAAAAAGACTGTGAGAGTGTTACGTTCTGTCAAAAGAAAGAAAAACAAATTTAGAACATCTTCACAGGACGTTAACCGAAAAAAACTTAATGTACATAGGTACAAGTTTAATAGCAACTCACAACCAAATTCTCTCACGACTTATCAAAAAAACCAGAGCCAAATCAACAAAAAAACCCTACGAAGAACAAGAACTTTACCAAGAACACCAACCAATTTAAACCGCGACAAGCTGAGGAAAATGCTGTTCATGTGTCCTACTGATCCTGTTACAAAGCATCAAAAAAAGGCCGTTCTGAATTCACTTGCGCGAAAGAGAATGTTAAATGAGAAAAATAGCGTTTATAAAAAATTGAGGTTTAACGATAAAAAAACAACAAACTCTAAGAATTTGATTCACAGACACAATTTGAAAAAAGATCTTTTCGAACAAATGATTTTAATAAACAATAATGATAAAAGACATCAACCAAAGACTAAAAGCAATTATTTTGTTTCCAATAGAAACAAGCCACAATTGGTTTTTAAAAGACCTTTACCAAACAAGAATTTAAGAAAGAAAAAGCAAAATGGCATACACAAACAAAAGGAAATCTTTTTTAATGATCCAAAAACAAACCAAGTTATTCAAACGATTCCAAAACCCAATTTAAATCCACAAATCACAAAAAAGAATTCAAATTCACTTAAAAAAGTCGAATTATTCAATTATAATTCAAATTCACCAATGAAAAAGAATAAACTTGAATTTTTTCGAAAACCATTAAATTTTGGTAAATTTAAAACCCCCATACCTTTGGTAAAGAATAACACTAACAAGAAAATTGATTTTAACAACAAACAAATTGACATTGAAAATGTTGATCGACAGAAACCAAAATTATTTTTTTCAAACACAAATAATAATGTAAATGAATTAAATATTGAGTTTCAAAAGAATGGACAATCAAAGGGAAAAGAAATCCATATGAAGAAAAATAATGACACAAAAATAAGAAAAAAGCAATCCGATAATGAGAACGATCAAGATTTCATTTTGAATAATAAAAAGAATATTTTGGCTGCCAAGACTAATAACACAAACAAAGCTATTGAAAAAAATAATCCACAAATACCTAAATTAGATATTAATTTTAGTGGGCATGGAAAAGAATTTACTTTATTGCTTGAAAATGAAAATGAAAATCAAAAAAAATCCATTCAAAATACGAAGAATCATATAAATAATACAATTAATAAACACAATATGCACACTGATAATCAAATATGGAATAAATCAACAGTTTTTGAAAATTTCCAAAAAGATAGAACATGGTCAATTGAATTTCCCGAATTTTATCAGAAATTTGATCAAAGCTTATCTTTTTATGATTTTTACCTCAAAATTTTATTTAATAATAACCACCCAAAAAAAAAATCAAGTCCGAAAAAAACTGCAAAAATTCCAAAGAAATTTATAATTCAGATGGCTAAAAACCCTTTGAAATATACTTATTCCTTTAATGAAAGGAAATTAATAAAAAATTGATTCTTCTTTCTTCGTTGCCTGTATTTTATATTCTTTTTGATTGTTATTTATTTTAAAAAATCTTCATATGTTTATCGAATTTTTTCAATTGTAAATTAAATAAATAATATAACATACAAAAATAACTTCTCTTTTTTTTTCTTTTTTATTTTTCATTCATGGTTTTCGTTTTTTATCCAAAAAATAGAATTTTAATTTGACTCAACTTTTATTTTTTATTATTGATAATCTAATCAATTACAATATTTATGTTATCATTTTTTTCCTGGCTAGGCTAAAAAAAGGATAAAAAAAAATGTCTATAAAGATGATTTAATTAGCTTTACTTTAGATCAACTTTCTGACGCTTGATTGCTTACTCTTTCAATTTTGGGTATTTTTAAATTAGCAATTGTTATTTTTTGTTATTCAAAATAACTTTTTCGGATGAGGGTGGTTTCTAATTACTAAAATTAGATGAGTTGTAGGATAAATGAAATTAGTTAATTTTTTGAAGATCAAGTATAGCAGCTTATAATAATTTTCATAAAAAGTTATAAGTAAAAGAGTCTTTTAATCACCCAACTCGTCCAATTTGAATGTTTTTAACAAACAATAATAAAAAAATTGAGTTGAAAATTTCTAGATCAAATTAATCAATTTGTTTGAGTTTGGTACTTTAGGGTTAATTTTGAGAAATTCTGTATTAGAGAACTAATTTTCTAAATTATTAAAAAAAAATGTAGAATTTTTTACATTTTTTTGTTATTTATTTAATAAAAGAAAAATTGTAAATATATTTGTTTGTTTTTTATTTTATTTTATTTATTAGTATTAACTTGCCAGTTTCAAATGACAACTCATTCAATTTAGTTTATTTCTGAAAAATAAGCTGATTTTAATTCCACATGGGTGTTATTAAAAACATCACCTACTAAGAATTATAATGATAATAGTATTTGGAAGTCACTAAAATAGTGTCAATTATTCTTTTTTTTAAAAAAATTGAAAAAAAAATGATAAAAAATATCCTTTTTTCGGGAATATTTATATTGGTTAATTCCAGAAAAAAAATCTTTGTTAGATAATACTCGACTGTTTGTGAGTATTTTTTGTTTTTTTCTCTTTTTTTTTTTTTTTTGGGAAATAAATGGTTGGGTTTTTGGTTAAAATCTCTAAATATAAAAAATAAAATAGTAAGATGGATCGAAGAAATGTGAATTCTCTCTAGATCTTAATTAATCACTTATTAATTTTATTTAAAAAAAAATAGAATTAAAAAGGTTTTGTTATTGGATAGTTTTATTTAACCTGAGACTTTAAAGGGGGCAAAGAAAATAATTTTTTAAAAATGTTGTAATTTGGAAAAATTTTATTATTTAGTTGAGCGTGTTTACTTTCCATACTTTTAAACCTTCATTAACAATATCAAAATTCGTCTAGCTTATTTGATCTAAAAAAAAAAAATGAAAAAAAATTCATAAGAAATGATAGTTTTTGTATTTTTTTTATTGAATTTAATCCATTGAAAATAATTACATTTCAAGGAATAATAACTAACACAATTTGACAAGTTGTTTCGACAAAAATTAGAATATTGTTCTTTATAAGTGATAAAAATATCACCCTATCAAGAAAAATGTGTTACTTATTTTCTCAACTTTGCACAAATAACGACAGATATATTGAAAAAGGCAATTCATTTTTTTTTTTTATTATTTAATAGAATTTAGTGTTTACAATAACATGTGTATTCAATCAATAATGAAATCATTTTAAAAAGTTCTGATAAAAATACTTTTTAAAAGGGTCTCCAATACTGTATAGGAATTTCAATAGCTTGATTTTTAGTTCCAAATTGAATGTGTTGGTGGATTAAATTAAAAATGTTTGACGAAGTACAATTTCTAATCTTGTTGAAGGGTGGCTCTTTGGTTTATTTCAAAACCTTTTCAACTGGTTTTTTATAAAAATTATGAAAAAAACACCTTTTTTTTAAAACAGGTATCAGGTGCAACCAGTTTTGTTTATAATGCATGTTACAAATTTTAAGATTTATATAGATAGATGGATATAGATATATTAGAATACTTTTTTACTCTAATTTTAAAAAAAAAATCCTCAATTACTTCATATTCAACATATTTTTTAAATTTTGACAATTATTATATCCCATTTTCGGGGGTTATTTTTAATTCATTTCTTGTTTCTTGTATGGATGTTAACGTTATCGAATATACTTGATTATTTTTGATATCATTTTGGAAATGTATTTTGAATAAGGGTGATTGTTTTAATTTATTTTTTATTTTTGAGTATCAACGTATTCTAATTTAAAACAAAAAATATATTAAAAAATGAAGAGTGTTTTATAAAAAAAATAAAAGAAAAAAACAACAATCATAGTATTGTGGTGGTTATAAAAAATCAGAAGGGGAAAAAATTAAAAAAATGATGATTGGTTGTTTTTGCTGGGAATAATAGCTTCTCATTTATCTCCAAAGTGGAAATAATGTTAAAAAAAATAATTTAGAATGCAGTATTTCTAAATTTTTATCAATCTCTCCAACTTTTTTTTGCAAAAATTTGAAAAACAAAATCTTCACAGATGAAAAAGAATAAAAATTTTTTTTGGTTATTATCATGCACTTGTTGCCATGGGTAGAATAATTATCTATTTTTGTTGTCGGTGGGAATATCATATATAATTGGTCTCTTATTTCGATTTAAATCACAAAATTGGTAGAATTTTGGTGTGTGAATCACAAAATGAATTAACTTGTGAAAGGGTTGTGAACAAATTATTTTGACCATTGGTTCTTCTTTCAGAGTATATCTCAAGTGAAATAAAATGTAATTTAACCCCCCCTTTTTTTTTCACTGTTTTCTTCACATCAATAACACACCAGTCATATTTTTGGTAACAACTTTCACTAATAAAACAAAAAACCGAACAAGGGTTGAACACGTGTACTTTTTATTTATTAACAACTCTGCCAAGAATGAATTTTTAAAATTTTCATTTTTATGAATTCACCCTTCTAAGTGTTACTGTTTTTATGATCATTTATTTGTTTGTAGAAAAATAAAATGAAAATGTTGTGAATGAAAAAAAAAAGAAAAAGAAAACAAAAAAGAGAATAAGATTGTTGTAAAATACCTCATTATTAAATGAAATTCAAAGTAATACTGGATCCCATTTAAAAAAAATCTCATTTTTTATTGTAAATTATGTTACATTTCAGAATACATATTTAAAGATTTTTTTTTTTTTTTCACCAAAAATAACTTTACCAAGATTTCAAAAATTAAATCTTAGCCTAAGGTAAACATATAAATCTGATGCTTACTTTGATAAGTCAATAACCTTAGATATATATATATATATATATATATATATTAATTGGTTTTAAAGTAAGCCCACTGTCATTCTGGCCACTTTTTATTCTTTTTTTAAATCAAATTAAAAATTATGTTTTTTCCTCTTCAATCTACCTTTAAAAGAGAGAGAGAGAGATCATATTTAAAAAATAAACATGCCTGTAAAGATTAGAAATCTCCAAAATGATTTTTTTTCAAAAGAAATGCCTTTTTACTTTTCTTGTCCGATTCTTGGTTCAATAATGATTTAATTTCAAAATAACAAAATAATTAATTGAAAAAAAAAAAATCAATGGGAATATACACTGGTGTTTCACTTAAATATATTTTCAATGAATTTTGTTAAAGAATTATATTTGTTGTTTTTTCGAAACCTGCCAGTCAAGTAAGTGTTGAAAATTTGCCTATATTAATGATCAAAGTTATTTTAAAAATCGGGGGTTTATTCGACACAACACTATTTAAAAAAAATTATATCCTGAAGATAAATAAACGTAATCAATTTTGTTGTTTATCAAAGTATTTTTATACTGAAAAGGGTTTTTTATTTGATTTCTCTCAACAAATACCAGAAAGGGGATTATTTTCTTAAAAAAAAAATTGAATTGTTGGCTAATAGCTTATCATTGTATATAAGAAGCCACCCTTAACTTATCTGAGAGTCAATATCTTTATAATATTTTAATATTAAATTATTAACTTTAAATTTGTTAAAAACGAATTTTTTGACTATTTTTCATAATTTTCATTAAGATGTTTCTACAAGTAAAGGTTGGTGGAAAAGAATTGTTGAATAATGTATCACATATAAAAGTTAATTCAACAATTATTAACATTTATAAAAAATTGCAGAGGAAAAGCTTGCTAAAATTGCAACCTAGACTGCTTAAAAGGGGTAAATTAAACATTTTGAAGTTCCACTTTTATCAAACTTTTGGTCTGCACTTTTTGAGATCAGTTGTACAATTAAACTAGTTTTTTATTTTTTATTTTATTTATTATTGGAAATTTCAAAGGCTTATTGAGACCTTAAAAAATGAAGAAAAATAAAATACATAATATTAAAAAAATAATTAATAAAAAAATAATCTTAATTAATAACACAATTATATATTTTCTTTCTTTCTTTTTTCTTTTCTTTTCTTCTTTTATTTATTTTTTTTTTTTTGTTCTGAAAAATAATTATTGTTAAATTCATTTTTTCAGTTAAATATTTTCTAATTACCGGAAAGAGAAGATTAAATATCCCCAGTAAATCAAAGTAATTGAAATATAAAATATTTTAACCAAACAGAATAATCTTAAAAAGGAATTTTACAAAGTGTTATTAATCATCAAAAAATGAAAAAAAAAAAAAAAAAAAAATAAGAAATAAAGTGAATAATTTTAAACGATATAAAAGTATTCTCAAAAAAATTTTTGGGAAAATTCAGAATTAAAAAAAAATAATAATAATAATAATAAAAAGAAAAAAACAAACCGATATTAATAAGAAAAATCTTAAAAATAATGAGGTTAAATAGAATTAATTAAACCAACTCAGATTTTCGTTTTCGTTCTGCACGTCTGTGTCGAACCAATATAATTGTTCTTGATCATTTTGAAGATAATTAAGATCAACGTTGTCAAGAAGTGAAGGCTTTTTTTTTTTGATAACAAACTCATCCCCGAGGCAGCCTAGATCAAGATCCATCTTCTCATGATAATATGTGGGGTACCAATGGAAATCAGGGATTGAAGTTGGTGTTTCTACTAATTCCGGGGAGGATTGTCTTTGTGGAAGATTCGTTTCATTCTTGCCAATGTTGAGATCATTATTGTTCTCGAATTTGAATTTTTCTTTTTCAAATCGATCATTCTTGGTCTCACTCTCGTCATCGCTATAGCTGTCACGGAATAAATTATTCTCATCCATGTTCACCTTCACCTTCACACTCACATTCAAATTGCCATTCACATTCAAATTGTCATTCTCATTCTCATTCTCATTCACATTCTCATAATTACGAACAGTATTTTTCGATAATTGGAGATGGTAGTATCGTTGGGAAAGTGCTATTCGTTTTTTTTTATATTTGTTTGGTTTCGTTTTTTCATTACTAGTTGTTTTTTTTTTTTCTGGTTTTTTTCTCTTCCGATCAGACGAATTGGATCTCCAAATGTTTGGATCAGATTTTTGTTTTTGAATTTTTTTAATGCCCGATGTTAAACTATGGTTTTTTTGGTTTCTTCCTTCCTTTAAACCAGCTCCAATCTCCTGTTTCTCTTCTTGTTTGAGTTCTTCTTTGTGTTCTTGTTCTTGTTCTTGTTCTTGTTCTGTTTCTTGTTTCTGATCCTGTTGTTTATGTTTTTGTAGGTTTAGTTTCAAACCGGTTCTTGTATTAGAATAGGATTGTGTGAGTTTTAATTTTGTTAATTTTTTAGTTAAGGGTTTGTTTTTGTGGAAATTTGTCACAAGACCCTTTTTTTGCATTCTCTTTCTCTGTGGTTGTTCAGACTTTGGACCAAAAACTAACCACTCTCTCGAATAATTTGAAATGTTGTAGAGCCCAAATGAGACACGAAAATATGTTGCAAGCCCCCTTTGGATGGATTTTTTGGGCCTGTGAATCAAATTCACAAGATCTGCAATACAGTCCCTTTTAATCTTCACAAGCGTTGGCGGCTTGATCTTGCTCACCAATTCGTTTTTCAAATCGTTGCCCTTTTTGAGTAGCTCCAAATGACGGGTGTTCAACCCATCAACACCATCAGGACACACTTCCAATAGCAACTTTAATCTTTTTCGAAATGAACATGATCCTACCTTTGCTTGTTTAAATGATGAGGCTTGTTTTTTTTTCAGTGGGTGGCTCATTTCGAAGTCTATTTAGGCGTTGTGTGAAGTGCGGAACAAAGAAAAAAATTATAATCAAAATATTTTTTTTTGTTTTTAGTTTTTATTTTTGTTTTTGTTTTTTTATTTTTGTTTTTGTTTTTTATTTTTTTTTTTGTTTTTGTTTTTTATTTTTGGAACAAATTTTGTTTGTTTTGGAATGAGTAATTTGAACATTTTTTAAACAAGTAAAAGATAAAAATTTTTCTAAACGGAGAAAAAAAAAAAAAAAAAAAAAAATTCTACTCTTTGGCTGATGTATCCTAAAAAAAATGTTTTTGATTTTTTTACTTGACAAATGTTTTTTACTCCTTAAGGGTATTTGTTCCTCAGTTTTTTAATTTTTAAAAAAATCGACAAAATATTTCATTTTGAAGAGGAGAACAAACTTTTGCGAATAACTATTTTTACAATAGAACGAAAAAACGATAACGGTGCCAAAAATAAGCTTTTAAAACCAATTCTCGAACAATGGAATAAATTAAAGTTTTATGGTAAAGTTTGATCACAAATAATTTTATTCTTTCTTTTTGTTTTTTTATTGTCTTGATCTTATTTTCTTAGTAGTGATTTCGAAATTTAAAAAATCCACAACTTGAATAACGGAATAAAAAGTAGTAATAGAAACGTTGGTGTTCGTTTACTTTCTTGAAAAAATAGAATAAAAGTTGTTTGTTTTTGAAAATCTCATTCAAAGAAGATATTTTTAACTTTTTGGCAATCTCCCTTTCAAACCCTTAATATTCTCAAGTTCAACTTTTTGGTTACATTTATTTTGAGAAAAGTAAACCCAGATTAATTGAACAACTTTACTCTCAGAAAAATGTCCGGAGACAGCTATGAACCCTTGTTTACCAACCCTCTTTTCCCTCAAACAATTTTTTTTTTTTGAACACAGTAGTCTTTTTGAAGTAAAAGAGTCGTAAATGTGTAAACAATTCTGTAACTTTACTTTTCATGTTTAGTTTTACAGCCATAAAACCATTAAACGAGTATTCTAATCAAACATCTCTTTATTCCTAAAATGAAAATACAAGCAAGACTTTTTTCACTTTATTTTTAAAAAACTTGAATTAAATTAGACAAGATCAAAAAGAAAAAAATTTTCAATTTGGAGATATTTACCAATCCTTCAAAATGGTTGGTAGATAAGGCTCTTTTATCAAAATTTCTTCATGGCAGAACATTCATAAATTGTTTTTTTAAGGTAGATTTTGTCTCAATTTTGGAAAAAGTAAAAAGTAATGTTATCTTTCTCTTATTGGATCAGAACCAAAGTTATGACAAAAACAAACCCCATAGTTTTTCTTTTCCAGTTTTCAGTTAATTACCACAATTTTACAGTTGTTCCAAGAATTGATATTTGTATTTTTTGTGTGTAAATTTTTGAATTGTTTTTGGAAATCACTGTTGGTTTTTTTTTGGTGAGGTTTTTTTTTTAAAATTTTATTCTGTTTTTTTCAAAAATATCGTTCCCTAAAATTGTACATCTCAAATCAAACAGTATTTACAAGAGATCAATTTACAAAATATTTTTTCTAAAACCTTCCAAGATCATTCTTCCTATTTATGAACTAACTCTGCCAAATTTAAAATTGTCACCAAAATCAACAAACACAAAATCTTTCAGTTTGAATCTGAAAAAAACAACAACAAAAAAGAGATAATGAAATTTCTAAAAAACTGTTTAGTAAGGTATTTCGACAGGTTCAAAAATGATTTTTAAATTTTTCAAGTTTTTTTAAAAAAGAAATGTTGAAAAATTTCATTTCATTTCTCAATTTTTTACTTGTGCCAAGAACCTTAAAATCTTCTCTTGAGTTGGTGAACTTGATTTATTTATTTATTTATTTTTTTGCTTCTCTCTATTGGGTGAGATCCAAATCCTAACTGAAGTAAAATTCTAGAATCGAAAAAAGTTCAGTGGAAATTTAATATCTTTAAAATTCAAAAAGAACATGCTCAATCATTTAAAAAATATCATTTTATATCAACAAGTTTTAATGAGAGTGAATTAAATTAAGAAAAAGATCATTTTTCATTAGTTACAAAAAGATCTTTGGGTTTTTTCATTCAATGAGTAGAAAAAATAATTTTGGGATCTTGGAAAAAAATTTCTTTGATAAAATCTGAGAATTGGATTAGATTATTGTTACGTTGTGCTTCTTTTTTAAAAAATATCATACAACTGAAAACTCGTCAGTTCGAAAACAGAGAAAAAAACTAAAACACCGTTTAAAAAAGTTACAAAACAACCGCTCCAAAATACTTTTTTGTAAAAAACAACACTAAAAGTCTTCAAAAAACAATTTAATCCAATATTATTTATTGAACAAACTATATTTGTCGATGAGAAATAACTATTTATCTTTTCGAAATACTAATTTCCCCTTTAAAAAATTAAAAAATAATCCTAATTTGCTGTTTGTTGAATAAAAAACAGTACGAAATATTCTTTCAATTTTCGATAAAATTTTGAAGTATAAAATTATTATTTGATTTTATAAAAAGTTTAAAAAAATCATTTTCCTCGAAAGGCTATGTTTCTACCCTGGGTAGTGTTGGGCTAATGTGTTATTTTCCTGTCACTTCTTTAAAAGAATTTTCATTCTAAAGGAAGTGGGGAAAACAATATTACTAATTTTAAAGCGAAAATAAAAACAAAAAAAAAAGATTTTCAAATAGATTTTTGATTGAAAATAATAAAAAAATAACTTTAAGTGATTTTCAAGTTCAAGTTCAAAATTTGATCACATTCCAAACTTGTATAAGTAACTAAAAAAAAAAAAATTTAGAACAGCTTAGGGGATTTACTTTGTGTTTATAGACATGGAATGGAAATTATGAAATATTAAATTGTGAATATGAAATTGTAGAATCAAGAAAAGTAAAAATAAGAAGGGTTGAGAATATGAAAATTTCACAGTTTTTTTGGACAACAAATTTACCCTTGGAAAAATTAACTGAGGTTATGGAACTCTACAAAGAAGTGCTTTATCAACTATTTCATCATTTTCACCTGAAAAACACATCCATAAAAATTGAAGAGTTTAATGATCTAATTAATTTTTTAGATTTTTTGTTTATCTTTCGAAAGTTGTAATTAAATTATGCCATTCTATTTTGAAAATTATGGTATCAGTCCCAATTAGATCTCTAGTCATTATTTTTTCAATTTAAGGTGAAAACTAAAAAAAAAAATTGTTTGTATTTTCACCCCTTTTTTTAATAAATCTGAATATCAGAAATCATTTGGTATTTTTTAATTGAATGTTTCTCACATTTTACAAAATTGGAATTAAAAGAAAGAATATTTTAGAAAATTATATTTTTTGTGTTAAATAAAAACCCAATATTAAATAATTATTCAAATTAATTTTTTTTTTTCAAAAGTTCGAAAAAGTGTTTATTAAATAAAGTTAAAATAAATAATTTTTAGTTTATTAATTTGAAAACCCAAAGTAAAAAAAATTTAAAATACACAGTTTTATTAATCTAAAGTTATTAAATAATTGTGATAACCATGTTTGATAAATTTTATTTATTAAAAAAACAATCGGAGCCAGTTTTTAGCATTTTAATACCCACTAAAATAAGATTTTATTTTCGATAAAGAAACATTTCGTATTTTTTTTTTAAAGTGAAAAATATTTACATTATAATATTTTGACAATTATAATTTCGGCAAAACCAAAGATAAATAATGATAAGAGAAGACTACCATAAGAATATAAATTGGACATTTTTATAGTTTTTTATATAATTCCTTGACTCTTACTTGAGTTTCTATCCGAGAAATAGTCATTTTTGAAAAATTTCCTTTTTTTTTTCTCTCAATATTTTTTCAAATAATTAGGTAAAGTTATTTTAAGGACGATTTTTTTAGGTGAAAATAGTGAAATAATCGATAAAATCACCATTGAACAAGTTATACAATCCAATTTATATTTGTCCAAGGAAAATTTCTTTTAGAAAAAATGTGAAATTTTCACAATTTAAACAATTTTCACAATTTTAACCTTGTTAGACCATGCTAAATTTCGATTTTAATATTTTAGAATTTCCATTTCAACTTTCGGAACCCACACTATTTTCTAGAGATGTTCTACATATTTTTAAATTTGCCTTTACAAGTTTGAAATGTTCTCAAATTTGAAATACATTTGAAAATCCCCAAAAGTCATTTTTTGCAATTATTTTTTTTGTTATTTTCAATTTTCCTTTTCATTGAATACCAAAGAAAAATAGTCGTTGTGAAAAGGCAAAGATGACAAAAAATGTTTTTTTTTTATTTTCCAATTTCTGACGTGTGGAAATTTTTCTGAGAAGCGAAAGTGAAATAACACAATTACTCAACGCCCTCAAGGATGGGAACGCAGTTCTTAAATACAAATTAAATATTTTTTTCCAAACGAACCCCCCCCCCCATAAAATGATTAACAACTAAAAACAACTTGGTTAAGAAACATTGCATTTACAACACCCAAGTTACAAATTGACTACTATGGAACCGACTCACTATCGTCTTATCAAAAATTAAAAATTTATAAAGAGAAAAAAAAAAAAAAATAACCAAGTTAAGGAGAAAGAAAAGAATTTAATTAATTAACAACTAAACTCAAAATAAAATTGAAATTATATTACCGAATCAAAAGGATTCTGTTTTAAAATATAAAATACAATTAATGATAAAGATATATAACCAATACCAATAGAAACCGAAACCCCTTCTTCGAACTAGCATTTTGAAAAATAAAATCTTTATAGAAGTTTTTGATGGCACCTTTGCTGAAGTCACGATAAAGTTATAAAAATTATGATTATTTTTATCAAATTGTGATATTTTAGAAAATTGTGATTTTCAATATGATCGTGATAATATGACAAATCAAGATATTCTAAAAAATCCCAATAATTAATTAAAAATCGTGATAAATGCCAAAATATTGTGCATTAAAAAGTAATCACGATGGAACAATTTATGGGTATTTGGACTAATTCAGCATTATTTTTGTTCAGGAAATTTTTGTTGATCAAAATATAGATTATGTGATTAAAAGTGATTTTTTGAAAAAACAACAAAAAAGATACTTGACTCAATCAAAGCTCAGATCAAAGAGTTTTATTGTATTTTATTTTCTTTGGATGACAAACCCATTGATCCTTTTAGATCAACAGCAATAAGAACTAAAGAGAAATAAATATTTTCTGAGTCAATTGTGGTGTTTTAAATTGTGTTTAATAAAAGAGATTCGAAACAATATCCTTCACTCGATCTTCAAAAAATCTGTTCTAGGGTGAAAACATCTTAAATACTCAATGAACACTGAAAGGGGCTGGATAACTTTTCAAAACCTTTCACAATATCCTTGCCACACATTCTCACCAATTATTATGATTTTTTGTCTATTTTTTTTCTTGTTATTCTTCTTCTTCTTTGAGCATCTTGTTATTAAACAGAAAACACAACTAGAGCTTAGAGGTTTTTGTTTGATCGATCACCAATAAGAAGGAAAATTACTTTTTATTCTTTATGGTTATTTGACCTGTGAAGATAATAACTTCCATTTTAAAAAACACACCGATTTTATATTCAATATATTGTTTAAATTGGTTTTTATTATTTTTTAATTATAACATTTCTTTTTGATTTTATACTTTTTCAATTACAAAATGAAAAGAAAAAAATTTGTTCTTCTACAAATAGCCTCATTCGGTTGATATAAAAGTTTTAGGTCTTTCAAAACACTCAAACACTAAAGACAATTCACAACCCCTGTAAACGCTTTCTAACATTTTTAAAAGGGGAAAAGATGTTGCAAAAGTCTCAAGGTTTGTAAAAGTCAAGAGTTTTTTTTTAATAAGATTTCAAAAAAATAATTTTTCTTTTTTTTCACAATAATTATTTTTTATTTTATTGCGATAATGTGGAATATCGAGATTTTTATTATTTTTCATGATGAAGCAGCACTAACCGCGATTTTTAAATATTATCATGAATTATTTGTTAATATCGATATAATATATATTATCATCAATACTTCTATTGATAAAAAAAAATTCAGATACTCTAAAATATACTCCATTTCACTCAATGTACCAACCAAAAATGAAAAATTCATTTATTTTCTAAGAATCAACGGATATTAGATTGTTTAGAAATAAAAGAAATGATAATATACAGATAAGAGTTGATATTCATAAAAGAAAAACACTAAAAAACTAAAATTTTTTCAAAAAAATAAAATGTAGAAAATAATTTTTTGGGTCCCTTTCATTGAAACATCTCATGAAAAATTCTCAATTTCTTTAGGAAAATAAAATTGTTGACCATACTATTTTTTGATAGTAAAAACACCAATTTTAACTGAAATTGTATCACCTCAATTTTTTTAAAGTTAATTTGTGTTTTTCAAACAATTTTTTATTTAGTCAAATAGTTTTTCATCCAAAAAAAAAAAAGATAAAATAAAAAAAAAAAAGTAAAAGAAAATTGCAAAAAGCAAAACACAAAAACAGAAATGAACTAAATTAGAAAAAACAAAACAAAAATTTGCAAAATTAGATAAAATGATTCTGATCTAAAAATTGACAATTTGTTTTGAGAAGAATCTTGAATAAAACTCATAAAATATGTTCGATTTCTTTAATAAAGCTAGACACCATTGAATAAAAAAGAGTTTGGTTGGATATTGATCTTGACACTAATTAATAAAAATTTATATAAGAAATACCAATAAAATATAAAATTCTCTTTTCTAAAGCAGAATTTTTGAAAAAAAATAATTCTTATTTAATTATTTTTTTTGAGATCTCTAGAATAGTTGGATTTGGATAAGATTTGCCCCGAAAATTATGTTACAAACAAATATTAAAAAGTATTTAAAATCTAAGAAAAAAAAAATCAAATGGCTATAGTATTAGATCTCGAAAAATAGTGCCACTTTTAAAAAAAACAAATAAATTACTTTTAATTTAGTTTTTTTTGAAGAAAGAATATTTTCTCTAAAATTTTAATTGTAGATCTTGGTAAAATTACAATTTTTCATTTTTTTTGAAATAATTTGAGATTTTGGAACTTAAAAAGATCACAAATATAATTTTTAATAAACAATCGTTTATTTCAATTTCGGTGGGTATTCTGGTGTTGTTACCCCCTTAACAGTTGAAAATGGATCTTTGATCTCTCTGTTCACTTAGAAACTAATAAATAAAATTACAATTTTTTCAAGTTTTTTTTTTTACCTTGAAAAACTATTTTTTCGATCTTTTTCACAAGGTGTTGATTTGTTGAATTTTTTGGTATTCTTATACGATTTAGACACATTTAAAATACCCCCCTGAAAGTTTTAATTCGTTTTGCACCTTTACAAACCGAAAATTAAATCTTTAATTCTATTATTTCTCAAGATTTGAGGGTTAATAATACCAATAGGATATTTTATTCCAACTAAAGATTAAAAAAAAAAAAAAATAATAATTCATTTAAATTTTCAAAAAATGTTTCTGTGTTGAAAATATTTGTAAGAAATTTGTGAATTTTTCGAACATGTGTAAAATTATTCTAGACCTTTTTCAGCTCATATTTGATAATTAATTAGAATAATAATTGATGACAATAAAACATTTTTTGTTCTTTCTAATAGACCTGTATTTTATATTTCTAAAGCGAAAATTGTAAATCTGTTTTCAAAAAGTGAGCACTAAAAGTTTTAACAATGGTGCTTCAAAGGATCTAATTCACACACTTTAAGCAGTCTGAGTGCATCCGTTTATCAAACTTGTAGTCAGCACTTATTTTAAAACAGCCGTATGGATTTTTAATGAATTTTAAATTGAGATAAGGGATTACTGAAAAGAATTTTGAAATTATTTAAGATCAGAATTTCCCAAAAAAAAAAGATAACAAGGAAATAAGTTTTGGGAGTTCATATTTATTTTTACGAGACTTTAAAAAGCTATAAAGTTTTGTTTTTTTTTTTTTATAAAAATTATTGTTACTCTAAATAAGATTGTTGGTTAGACTGGCTTAATGAAAAATCAAAAAATCAAAAAATAAAAAAATAAAAAGAAAAAAAGAGAAAGAACTTTTTCTTTTTCTTTTTCCTTTTCCTTTTCCTTTTCCTTTTCTTTTAGATGATAGAGCTTGCATTACTTGCAATTCTTGGCCAGATATCTGCACACTCTTTTGCAACTGGCCCATTGACAACAGATCCTTTCATTTCGCCATTTGGGTTGACAATTACACCAGCATTATCTTCGAAAAAGATATATACACCTTCTCTTCTTCTCCATGCTTTTTTTTGTCTTACAATAACACCTGCTAAAACTAATTAGTTATTAAAAATTCATTTTTAATTAAACAAAAAAAATATGAAACAAAAAAAAAAAAATTAAACAAAAAGGATTCCAAAATAAAAAAAAACAAAAAAAGCAAAGAAGAAATTTTTTATATTTTTCTTTGTTGTCTTTTCGTTTCGTTTCTTTTTTTGACTCAAGTTATTTACCTTTTTTTCTGAGATCTGGCTTTCCTTTTTTGACTGAACAAATAATCTGTAATTTAGGAAGGAAGAAAGTAATTGAAAAAAAAAAAAAAAAAAAAAAAAAATACAAAGAGGAATAAAAGCGTAAGAAACCTAATTAAAACAACAGAAAGATCAAGCAAATAATTACCATATCACCAACACTTGCACCAGGTAATCTGTTCAATCTTCCTTGTACACCTTTAACACCAATAATATATAAATTTTTGGCACCAGTGTTATCGGCACAATTAACAATTGCTGCTGTTGGAAG
The DNA here is from genome assembly GCA_027625915.1 of Anaeramoeba flamelloides. Lineage (NCBI taxonomy): Eukaryota > Anaeramoebidae > Anaeramoeba > Anaeramoeba flamelloides. The sequence continues at coordinate 3,121,056 of JANTQA010000063.1, forward strand.
ACCAACTGAGATTTTGAATTTGTTTCCTGTAGCACCGCCTCTTCCTCTTTTGGACATATTTAAAAATGATAAATTAAAAAAAAAGATAAAAAAATGTAATTTTCAAGTGATCATATAAATTATAATTTATATTCAACACTTTGAATTGGTCCAAATTGTTAATTAAGGTTGTTTGATTGAGAAGAAACTTTTTACATTGGTGTTTTTTGTTGTTTTCAAAATACTTCCCAGGAAATCTTTTTCCAAAATAAACAGATTTTTTAAGGACTATGTTTGCAATTCAACCAATAGTCTGATAACAATTTGTTGCAATCTCATTTAAAAAGTTTGGTAATGGATCTTGGAAATATTCTCCAATTTGGATCAAAAAATCATTTTCTATCATTGCTTAAGGGAGTAGCCACGGTAAAGAAAAATTTTTCACTTTTGTGCAATTCTGAAGAGGATCAGAAAATAACATTTTTTTACTCTGGTTGTACCTCATTCGTTTTTATTATTTAAAGTACTTCATTCATTAGATTTTTTAAATTTTTTTTTCAAAGTCTCAAAGAAATTGCGACAATAGAATGTTGAGTTGAATTACTTAAAATAGTGTTTTGAATGTTGAATGACTTATCTTTTATTCTTCTCTCAACATTCTATTGTGGCATTTAATTTTTTCATTTTTTTCATTTTTTTATTTTTTCATCATTTTTGAGATTTTTTTAATCCTGACAACATAAAGCAATTAGAAATATTTTTTATTAGTGGCATTTAGGATTAATGGATTTTGTTTAAAAAGAACAAAAATATTACAATTGAGAGAATATAAAAGGAAACATAAATGGGACTTAAATAGCTAGAAGAATTCCAAAATTAGAATAATTAAGTCAAATTATTACTTGTTAGGATTTTAAATCGTTGGGTTTAGTGGAATTGGAGAAGTGAATATGATTATATGTTATCAAAGTTTAAACCACAAAATAGATACAAGTTTTATTCAAAGAATCTGAAATTATCTTCTCCCAGAAAAAAAAACTAAACCTCCATTCCAAAAATTTGGACACATCTAAAATCAAAAATAGTGAAACAAAAACTCAATTTACTATATTCTCCCAAACCTAATATAAAAACTAGATTTAAGTAACATAGTATTAATGGTTTTTTAAGTAATAATTTTCATCCAAATATAAGAAAAGAATATAAAACAAAAAATCAAAACAAGTGTGTCCAAAAAAAAATGAAACGAGCTGAAATGAAAGATTTTGAACAAAAAATATATTGGTAGATTTGTTAAAATTACACTAACAATGGTTGATCGATCAAATGATAAGATACCATGCACAGGTTTGTATGTGGATTTATCACTTGTAGAAACTCAACTGTAACCATCTATCAACCATCTATAAAAAATTTTCAGATCTAACTAAACAGATTAAGTAACTGAAAAAAAGAAAATGAAAACAAAAACAAAAAAGACAAAAAATGATATAGTTTGTTGAATTAAAATTAATTTCCAAATTGATGTAAATCATGTTTTTGCTATTTTTCCAACTGTTTAAACTGTGTCCAAATTAATCGAATTAAGTTTATTTTAATAAAAAAATAATAAAAAAAAAACTAAACTATTTTATCAATATAATCTCTTTTTTTTAATTGTTCAACATTACTAAAAAAAAAAATATCAAATAATTTTTTTAAAAAAATTTTTAGAGAATCTACGATCACACGCCACTAAAATAAAATGTTCTTATCTCATCTCTCTCAAATTTTTATCATGTCTTATGGTGTAGCGACTCCCTTAAATGAAAAATGAACAAGAAATTTTGAGATACATAGACTCGAAAAAATAGTTAAGAATTGTAAAAATGAAAAAAAGTAAAATAAACGAAGATTTTCAAAAGTTAAAAATATTTACCAAGAAATAACACTATCTTTTCAAAAAATCACAAGGATCATATTGTCAATGATTTTTGTACATTGGGTTGCTTTGAATTGTTCTATTTTACTCCACAAACAATTAAGCCCTTCTAAACCTACTACGAAATATTTATAAGACAAAGAAATTGGTTGTTTATTATAAAATTATGTTTTTTGAAATAGAAAATTCAATTTCTATCTAAAGATAAAAATTTCAACTTCTCTTACTACTTAAAAGTTAATTTTTTTTCTAAAAACCAATATAAATATTAAATTTTCTCAAGAATTGAAATTACAGAAATCACCAAAATCACAAAAACAATATACAATGTGAAAGTATTTTTCGATCCTTGTTTTTTAATTATTAAAAATCTGAGATTATAACAATTTCAAAAATTGAAGATCTACGTTAATGTAAGTTTTTAGAGGATTGCTTAGTCAGTTTCTAGAATCAAAGGAACCAAAGAACACATAGCATCTTTTTAATCTTTTTTTCTAAATTTTGTGCTTTATGATGAACTTTCATAACTCTTTTATGGTTTGTTGTACAAAAAAATTTTTTAGTATTGAAAATCAATTTTTCGGACTTTTAAATTTTGGCAGTAGTAATGGAATGGACTGTATCAATTATTACAAATGAATTGTGATTTTAGCTTATTTTTTATGGTTATTTTTGTTTTTCATTGATTTAAATCCCCCCCCCCCCCCAATATAGATAAGAGTTGTAATTTCTCCTCGATTTTTTTATAACAATATAATCCATGCCAAACACACTTCATATTTTTAACTCTTTATTGATAAAATTTGATTGTTTGAATCGTTTTTCTCAAAACCAAATTTGTTGTATCAAAACAAATTGTGTTTCTTTTACGATACAAAAGTTTTGAAGATTTTTTCATGAAAAGCCATTCTGGAAATTATATTTGCAAAAATTAGACAGTTCTTTTTCATTTTTTAAAAAAATAATATTGTGCAAGTTGAGTAAAAATGATATTTCTATTTTTGGAAATGGGTATTTTGGAGGATTCAATACAATAAAGAATACTTTACAGTGTTTTCTATTAATTTATCTTTGTAAGGAAATAAAAAAGTACCAGTTATAAAAAATTTTCAATTTTCGCCCATTTTTACAATTAAGGTGAAAATGATAAACCTTCCTAACTCCACTCAAAAAACGAAAATAAATAATATAAAAATAGCAACCACTCAACAAGATTACAAGGTTTTTCATCTAAAAATAAATTTTCCCAACAAGCTGTTTAATATACCATTCTTCTTTTACATTTTCAGATACGACACAACTGGTAAATTTTTTTCAAAAAAAAAACCCTAATTTTGTATTTTTCAAATACATTAATCACATAATAGAACTTTTTATAGGCAACCATTTAGAAAAAGGTTGACAACTTTATTAGATATTAATGCCAATTGCAAAAAAAAAAAAAAAAAATGAAAATTCTCAGTAATATTTTTTCATTTTTAATTATAAAATTATTGAAATTTTTATTTAATTTTGTAGAGAGATTGTTTGAATCAATTTTTTAAATACTATTAAAAACAAAAATATTTTTTCAATTTTAAAAATAAATTCAGATAATTACTTTCAACAGATATCACTAAATTAAATAAAAAATAATTACTTTTCTGTTTTTGGAATATTTTTAACATTTTATTTCATATTCATGTTGGAGTATTAAAATATATCCCCTTTTTTAAAACAATTATTTAATAATAATTTATGAACAAATAATTTAAAAATTAGACTACTAAAATTTTTATATTACACCAATACCCCCAAAAAAAGGTAATTTTTTCAAAATTTAGGAATTTTTTCAAAATTTAGGAATTTTTAAAAGGGAAATATTCAAACTATAACGAGTTTATTTTCTTGCTTTTCTTAATTCCAAAAAATTATCATAAATTTGGATTATAATTTACAAAAGATGTATTACTGAAATCAAATATTTAGTTTTGACCAACTTGAATTTTTCAGAATTTATTTTTTCATATAGGTGACGAGAGACAAATTTCGGGAAAAAATGTCATTTGTTACATTTTAGATCTATCTGAATAAAAATAGTGAGATTCACCAACCCCAATTACTCTTTAAAACACATAAAGTATCAAATTTCAAAGATAAACACAGTTCTTAAAATTTTTCGTTACTTTTTTTTTCTAAATTTGTTATTTTAACCTTGAAAAGCTTTTTGTAAAAACATTTTTTTTTCATCAAAATTATTTTTCTTAATTTAATTCAAATACATAATAAGTGAACGTATTTTTCCATTTAAAATACATTCAAATATTTTAAATCGAAAAAAATGTTTTAAGTTTAATATCATTATTATTTTGTTTTCAATAATTAAGTATCTTAATCTTTCATCTTATGATTTTTTTCATTTTTCAACATATACCAAAAGGATATAATTGATAGATTATGATATTATAAATAAATTACTGAAAGTTATGATGACTCGATAATTTATATTTTTATCTTTAAATGAGAAATGATTTTCTAATTTTTATTAAGAAATTCAATCATCAAAAAAAAAAAAATGGCACTTCACAAGTTATGAAATTTATGACTTTTAATTCAACAATGAGCCATTATAAAATTAAAAACAAATTTCAACAGGTATGTAATTTTTTTTAATGATCTAATTGATGTAGGAAAACGTTATTTGAATAAAATTTGTCTTGATTTTACACACAATATATTTTTTAATTACTGTTGTCATAATTATTGGTAACAAAAAGTTTAATTAGTGTTTGAAATTAAAAGCGTGTTCTGTTTTATAGTGGACCATTACACATTAACCGATCAAAAGAAATCAACAATAAGTGAGAATCAAATATGGTATTGATTGCATAAAGTTGGATTATTAAAAAAGAAAATCTAAAAAATTAAAGATCAAATACCAATATTTATCTCAAAAAATAGAGTAAATTGTGAAGTTAAAATTTTTATCATTAAAAAAAACAAAAATTTTATCAAAAAAAATTAGAAAAATTACGAAAAATTTGGAAACAAATCCAAATGAATAATTTAAAATTAACTCAAAAAATCAAGGTAATGACCTTCAAAATTAATTTGAACTTAGGTATACTATGAGGTAGTGTCTTTGAGGTTATAATGAAACAAGAAGAAAAAAAATAACCACAGATTATATTTTGAAACAAATATTATTAACTTTGGGAACACTTTTTATTGAGCAAATTACCATTAAAAATCCATATTTTTTAACACAATTAAACTGTGGTATTTCAGCCATTCTTTTAAAATCAAAATTATATATAAAAGTTGACAATTGTAAATTACCTATTTTTACTTTATGTTTTTAAAAAGTTTGCAAAATTAATTTATCAAAAGGTAATAACTAATTAGTTTTTCAAGATTGTATTGTCCTAATTAAGCTATTGTCACTTTGAAAAATTATTTTTTTGAGAAACTAACTTATCTGACAAATTGTTATATCAATTTATTTTTTTCATTTTACAATTTTATTCAAGTTTACCAAAAATGTTCTCAGGTACACCTTTAAAACAACGTTGGACACTTCTGTATAAAATTGGAAGAGGAGGTTTTGGTAAGTACTTGTTGATCTTCATTCCCATGCTATTTTGAAAATTGCAAATAAAATACCAAAAACACAAATCAAAAAAAAAAAAAAAAAAAAAATTAATTAAACAAACCAATTAACAAAAAATAAAAAGGTGAAATCTATTCAGCACTTGACCTTGAAACAAAAGAGCATGTTGCAGTGAAAATGGAAAGGATTGATCGACACAAAAGAGCACTTGTCTTGGAAAATTCCATTATTCGAAGATTGCAAGGTAAAGTTTCTTGATCTTGATTATACTTCTATGTTGTAGTGCTCTTTTTTAAACTTATTTTGTCTCTTTGTTATTCTTACTAATTAGAATCAAAACATACCACAAAATTTATTTCGAGTGGTCGAAATACAGAGTACAAATACATTGTTATGGAATTGCTTGGCTCAAATCTCTGGAATCTAAAAAAAAATCAACCAAATTCAAGATTTACACTTGCAACAACGATCAAATTGTCTGTTGAAGTATGAAAATAATACCCTTTGTTTTTGTAAAAGACTTTTCTCACATCCAATAAACGCAAAAACTAAAATTATTGAACCAATTTTCTTTTTATTGTTTTTTTTTTTTTTTTTTTTTCCATTGCCTTTTTCTCACTTATTTGAATCACACAACAACTTTTCTATTTCTTTGTAAAGATGATTTCAGCAATTGAAGATCTCCATAAAATTGGTTACATTCACCGAGACATAAAACCTGTAAAAAATAAACATTCCTTTCTCTTGTTCTTTCTTTTTTCTTTTTTATTTTTTTTTTCCAGTCTAAACAACCAAATTTACTTTTCAAATTCTTTCTTTTTTTTTTTTTTTAAAGGGAAATTTTGGCATTAGAAACTCACGGAGATCAAAAACAGAGGAAGGAATCTCTCAATCTTATTGTTGTATTTTTGATTTTGGGCTTTGCCATAAATACCTTGATTCAGATGGAAAAGTCAAGCCTGTAAGTATATTAATTAATCTTTTTTTCACTTCTTTTTAGTATTTGCCAAAATTTCTAAACAAAAAACAAGAGTTAGAAATAAAATTTGTTGGGTTTTTCGGATTGAAAATCCAAGAAACCAATGAAATAATACCAAGCCAAATCAAAATCTTGGAAAGTCAAAAAATTGTTTAGTTTTTGAATTTCAACTTGAGACTAACCAAATGCTTACTGTTGATCTTCAAAAATTGAAAAAAAATCTTGACAAAAACGAAAAATAAATGGATAATTTCAGATTAAAGCGTATTGTGTAACTTTTTAAAATAAGAATAGACTAATTTCAAAAATTTATTCTGTAATTTATTATGATCAAGAACAGATATTTGCACATTTTTGAAAACAAAAACAAAAAAAATAGAATCTAAAAAACCCAAAGATCAGTAATTAAAACCAACAAAAAAGTGAGGGACAACCCCAATTGTTCGCTAACTAGTAAAGGATTGCTTTTTGCAATCTAAAAAACCATTATTTGAAAGGGTGTTTCCTAACATTGGATCACCGCTACCTGATAATCTTTAAACCATTTTCAATATTGAACTTTGTAACATTAATTTTGTTTGTTTTGTGTTGTTTTTGTCACAATTAAGGATATTCATTATTTTCAGATTGACCCTTTGTGTATGTTTAGTAGTACTTTGAAAATTTCCTCTTTCTTCACAGAATTGAACAAACTTGGAAAAAAAGATCCTTTATTCAAAAAAAGAAAGATTATTTAATGGTCTAGTCACTTCTCCTGGATCTGCTCCATACACAAAAAGTGGTTACTTGCCACCAAAAATGGTCTTGTGAAATTGCTCTTCTTTTGGTTGAAAAGATTAAAAAGAAATTCCAAAAAAAAAACTAATTCATAGGATCATCTCTTCTAACTAAAAAATTCAATGAACAAAAAACAATTTCCAAGTATTTCTGAATGACAAAAATTCAAATTATCTAAAAACTCAAAAAAAATACCAACCACTCAAATTTAGAATTAAAAAAAAGTCAAATACCAAGATTCCCAATTTCAAAAATAAAAATTTTTAAAAAATTACAATTAATCTAATCATTTTTTTTTTTTTATTTTTGTTGTGATTAAAGGAGTGTAAATTAATCCCTAAACGTTATTCTTAGACTTAAATTTTCTTTTTAGAAATTTCAGCTTGAAATCCTAGATTTCACAATTAAAATTAATAAAAATAATTTCAAGCTGATCTTGGTTTAAAATTAATTCATAAAGATTTAATTCTTTTCATTTGTTTTGAAATATTTAATCTTTTATTTTTCAAACAAAAGACAGAGCCATAAACAATGATCAATATTTTGTTTTAAAGTCATTTTAAAAAAGTTTGATGACTTTTTTTTTTTTTTTTTGGCATTACCAGAATTAAGATTTTTTGAAAATCTTTCTGTTTAAAAAGTGCACTTCTTCCAATCCCAACCACAACCCCGCATTTAAAGAACGAGTCCTCAATTTTTTAAAACAGAAAACTTTAAAAAAATTTTAATTGTCAAAAAGTTTTAAAATAGCCCCACTTTTTTAACACAGCTGTATTTCCTTCACGTTTATATTTTAAACACAAAGGACACAATTTATTTGAATTTTTCTTAATTACATAGTAGCAATATCTACTTAAGAAATTAGTAAATGTTCTGAATTTCAGAATTGTTGGACTTGACGGATAACTTAAATATCTTTGGGTTTTAAATAAGTAATTTTGATATTTTATTATTGTGAAATATTTTTGTGGAGTTTTTTTAAGTGACATAGAGTGACCAGTTTTTTTTTAATTTAAGAATTTAAAAGAAAATTTCTTAAATTTTCTTTTTATTTCTTAAATTAAAAAAAATCTAACGTCGCTTTTCCAGAATTCAAAAGAACCTAGTAAAATCCATGGTTTTACTCTATTCTTTTAAATATGGAAAAACTTCAAGATAGGAACAATTCTTAGAATTCAATAATTCTTTATATGTGTACTTTTTGAATTTTTTTTTTAAGCTCAAATATTTTTAATTCTAGTTGATTTTATTATTTGTTTGTTGATTGAATCTTACTGTTCGGGAAAAAAAGTGAAACAGAGAAAAAAAAGTTCAACAAGATTTTTAATTGCAAACCTTAATAGAATCACAGAAATCACAGAAACCTGAAAATTCAAAGTAAGATCTGTTAATAAAAGAAAAAATAAACAATTAAAGACAAAATGGAGGATTTAAGGACTACATTTTCAGGTGAAAATGGTGAAATTGTTGACAAAAACGCTCACTAAAGAGTTTCATAACCTCAGTTAAATTTATGAACTGTGAATTTCTATTGTTTAAAAAATGCGAAATTTTCACAATTCCTTAACATTTCGCACAATTTTACCTTTCTTAGATCCGACCAAAATTTGATTTTCATATTTCAGAATTTTCATTTCAAATCTATAAACACAAAGTAAAATTCCCAAGCTGTTCTATATATTATTTTTACGTTTGCTTTTAGAAAGTTTGAAATGTTTTCAAATTTGAACTTGAACTTGAAAATCACTTAAAGTTATTTTTTTTTATTATTTTCCATCAAAAATCTCTTTTGAAATTTTTTTTTTTTCTGTTTTTATTTCAACTTTTGAAATTAGTAATTTTTTTGTCCCCAATTTCTTCAGAATGAAAATTCTTTTTGGGAATTGAAATTAAAATATACACAATAACTCAGCACCATACAGGGTGGAAACGCAGTCCTTAGCACAATAACAATTTTTCTAAGACTATCATCTTTTGGAAAGGGATTTTATTTGATTGGTCTCTTATCATTAAAAATTCATTGAAAAAATTGACTTTTTTTGAGATTCTCCGAAATAACTCTTACGATTCCAATAATAAAGTAGATTTAAATTGTTTTTGTTGATTTGATTGAAAATATTAATATGAATTCTTCTTTGAAGTTTATTTGTTTCTATTTCTTTTTATTGATTTTACTTTTTATTTTCAGTTTTTTGTGATTCCTGTGATTCCTGTGATTTCTGTGATTCTATTAAGGTTAACAATGGAAAAACCGTGTTTAACTTTTTTTCCCATTTCACTTTTTTAACCAAATAGTTTTTAATTTTTTCTAAAGAAGGAAGAGATAAAATTTTTCAATTTTTTTTTTAAAAATTAAATTTTAATTTCTTAATTGAAATCTGTTTCAATGCTTTGTTTAATTAGTGGTTTTAAGTATTTCTTGATTTTGTAATAATTCCTCAGAAATGTTAATAATAATTTCAAAAATGATAATAACAAAAAACAAAGTCGAGAAAAATAATCCTTGAACAAAATTCAATTATTTTTCAAAAATAACTTGAACTTTAATATTTCCTTAATAAAATTAAGCACTATTTTTTTCTGATTAATATTTTTCGAAATTAAGAACATAACTTAATTCAATTAAACACTGTGATAATTTTTTTTAGAATAAAAACACTCTCAACTTTTGAATATCGAAAATATTTTTTTGGAATTAGTGTGCACTTTTTATTTTTTTTTGAAAAATTGGGGTTGAGAAAAGTTTGAAATCAAAGAATAACTTAATATATTGAATTAGAATACTTTTCCAGAAAGTTTATCCTTTTAGTTTAACTTTTTTTTTATTTTACCATTTAAAACTAAAAAAAAACATTTGAGGACCAAATTAGTGCCTTTTGTGAAAAGAAAATTCCCCATAATTTAGAATTTGTTTTAGTAAATGAGTTTAAACAAGATAGTGTATCTAAAAATATACATAATTTCAAGTTTGAATTCAATGATTTTGGCAAAAAATGTTTTCAAGAAAAAGCTAAATTGAAACTTTATTTATTTTTATTTTATCATTTTGTTTTTTTAATTGTATAAATGGAAAGTATTTGATCAGTTTTTCATTTTTAGTGTTTTTTGGGTCGTAGGGACATATTAAAATATTCAATTATTTTCAAAAAAAAAAAAAAAAAAAAAAAAAAAAAAATTATTAATAAAAATTAAAAATAAATTATGGAATAGGCGAGAGAGAAAGCAGGGTTTAGAGGCACTGCAAGATATGCATCAATAAATTCACATGAGGGTATGGAGCTAGGAAGAAGAGATGATCTTTTGTCTCTTTTTTATATGATTATTGAAATGCTCAATGGGGAACTGCCATGGCATAGGATCAAAAACCAAGAGAAAATCTACCATTCAAAAAAAAATAACACAAATAAAGAAATGTGTAAAGATCTACCGGAAGAATTTACTCTATTTTTTGAACACATCAATGGTTTGAAATTTGAGGACGAACCAAATTATAAATATTTAAGAAAATTGTTAACAGAATCATATATTAAATTAGGTTTTGATGAAAATACAAAATATGATTGGGAAATCAACCAAGAAGTAAAATCTCAAAAAAGAAAATCTCAAAAGTAATTATTTGAATTATTTTCTTGTTTTTAATGAACAATTTTTTTCATTTTAAATTATATTTTTCATTTTTGAAATTATTTTTAACATTTATTATCTCTATATTGTCACTACTATCCACCCCCCTTCTTTGATTTGAACCCTTTTTATTAAATATTTATTTATTTTTTTCGTTTTTTTCCATCTTTTTAATTTTTATTTAATTATTGTTCATTCAAATTAGATTGAAATTAAAAAAAAAAAATTCTCGTGACTCAAAACAAATCATTTCTTCAAATTTTCTTGAAGACATTGATAAGAAAAATGAGATAATTCTTCCCTCATTGAGTGATAATAACATTCAACAAATAAATGAAAAACAGCTAGAAGAAGCAGATGAAACAGAAGCAAGTAGCTCAACAATGGAAGTGGTTGATAGCAGCCAAGAAGAAGCAGATGGTGGTATGGAATCAAATGAATTTGATAAAATATTTAAAATGATCAATGAAGATAATAATTCTCAATCTGTATCCACACATTCTGGAATGAAAAAAACAAGTTGTAAATGTATTATTTGCTAATCTTAATAAATAAAATATATTAGAATTAATTTTAAAATTTTGATGTTAATCTAATATTATGTGAGATTTCATAGATTTGCTTAAGAAATCCTTTTTATTAAGGTTCCTATTATTGTCAATAATTAAATAGTAATTCGAGAATTAGAAATAGAATTTTTAAATTAAAACCAAACAAAAATTTTTATATAACTTTTCCAAGACTACCTTGAAATTTATGATAAACAGAAAATTCATTTTCTGTATCACATATTCCTTTCTATTACATGTTTTTTTTGGTTATATGATAGTCATATTACAAACCATGGGATTTTATAATGTACCAAAAATTTCTACTTTGAGAAGAAATTAAAATTTCAATCTCTTCATGAATGATCAATTCTTTATAAAAAACATTTTCAGATTTTTTGATCTTAAATTTCTAAATACCAAAAAATCAAAAGGTAAAGACCATTTCAAAAGCAATTATTTAATTCTATCTTCAATCTTTGGAATCTTTATTTTTAAAATTTTGAATTTCAATCATTAACAACAAGATTTTTTTCAATGTTTATCACATAAGAAATTTTTTACAAAAAAACTTATCACAAATCCAAAAAGTATGTAATAGCATATTATACAAGATTTTTTTTTGTTGTTTTTAACAAATACAAAAAAGTCAATTTATATGTCTATTAAATTTCATGGTATGTTTGGAACGGCTGTACGAAAATAACAAACCCAAAAAATCAATCTTATATTGATGATTAGATGGAATATTTAATTGATCTTTTCTCAAGTAAAAGAATCCGAACAATGCATAAAAATTTATCACATTAAAAAATCTTGAATAAAAGGATCTTTTCTCGAATTGATTGAAAATATTTTTTTATTAAAAATAATTACTTTTCTTTTCGACTTTTCATTTATTTGATACAACCCGAAAATGTTGATTGAATGTGTTGTCAAATAATTAACAACCCAATGAGAAAAGAAGCTTATTAATAAAATATAGTGGATTTTATTTATTTATCTATAAAAAGAGGTAGATTTACTGTAAAAGATAAATAAAAGAAAGAAAGTAGATCATTTTTTGATTTTGTTTTATATCAACGATGAACAAAAAAAACCCTTTCAATTCCACCCCACTAAACCCTCTCTGTGATATTTATATATACGGGTTAAATAATAACAAACAAGTTATTCAAACAATCTCCATCTCGGTTAATTTATAAACACATTAGAGGTTTTGAGATATCTATTCGTAGGTAATGATAAAGTTACAAAAATCGCGATTATTTTTATCAAATTTTGTATATTGTAGAAAATTGTGATATTCAATATTATCGCCCTAATAGGACAAATCTCGATATTCTATAATATCGAGATAATTATTTTAAAAATTGTGATAAATGCCAAAATATTAGGATTTAAAAGTTGATGTGTTAAAAGAGTTGATGTGTTTTTGGGATAATTCAGCAATATTTTTAAAAAGAAAATTTTTTTGATTTAAAAACAGATTATAATATTACAAGTGATATTTTGAAAAAACAACAAAAAAGATACTTGATTCAATCTTAAGGCTCAGATCAAAGAGTTTTATTGTATTTTCTTTTGATTTGAGTTGACAAACCGCACGATCCGTTTAGATCAACAACAATAAGAACGAAAAAGAAAATAAATATTTTCTCAGTCAATGGTGGTGTTGTACATTGTGTTGAATAAAAAGAGCATCTAAAGCAACCAAGGCTTCACGTATTCTTTAAAGAAGGTATATCTTAGGTGATGAAATTTTTAATATCCTTTCAAAACTGAAAGGAATAGGTTAACTTTTCAAAAGTTAAAAATTTAAAAATACATTTATCAAATATACAGATATAATTTATAAAGAAAATAATAATGACAACAAAATTGAACCATTAATAAAATATTTGTTAATGAATCCTCACTTAATTAATTTATCAAAAAAATTAATAAAGAAACTTGGAATAAATTTATTGATGAAAAAAACTTGGAATCTACTAAGAACCAAAATTTTTGGAAAACAATTAATTTATTAAGGTTTAAAAAGATGAATATGATTATCGACAATAAAAATATGATTGAAGGGTATATAAAAAAAATACAATTGAATCAAGTCAAAATATTTTGGATTTTATAAAAAAATTAAGAATAAAAAAATTAAAAGAGTTTAAAATTGATAATTTTTTTGAATTGAAAATATTAATAACACTATTAAAAATTTAAAAATCAATATTATTTTCATTATTATATCTTTCAAAAAATTGAATTTTTTAAAATCCTTTTACCGATTTATTTTTTAAACCTTGAACAAATTAAAAACACATGATTAGAAAAAATTTCTTATTACAATTCAGAAAATATTCAATAATTGGCTAATTAACCCAGATAAAAAATTTATCGAATATATTAAAAAAAGTTCGATTATATTAATTCATAAAAAAAGAAATAAAAGGCTAACTTTAAATAATGTACCAATTTCTATTAACCAAAATTTATAAAGATTATTTCTAAAAATCTTATATAAACTAATCGAACCTTATTGGGAATTTATTCTTAATTTTCAATTTGGTTTTAGAAAAAAATACGATGCTCGTATTGCAATACTAAACTTCTTATATACTTATAATATGATAAAATCAAATAACAAAAAGAAAAAGATAAAACATATATTATAATTATTGATATAGTAAAATCTTTTGATTCAATTAATTTTTAATAATTAGAAAAACAATAAAAAAATTTATTTTAAATAAAATTATTCAAATTATTTTATTGTAATATTATCATGGAGAAGGACTTGGTGTATAACAAGGATAACACTTAGATCCTATTTTATTTGCTCTAATTTCACATTTTCTTTTATGAAAAATCATACCATAACCAAAACATTGCCAAATGTTCGTAGAGGTTTTAATATTAATTATTAAAGGAAATAAAAATCAATTAAATCCGAAATTAAATTCAATATATGAAATTATTATCCAATTTGGATTAAAACCTAATAAAGATAAAACATTTATATCAAAAGATTTGAAAAAAAATAAATATTTGGATATTTATTTAGATAAAAATCCACATATAGTTTATAATTTAAAAAAATAGAAAGAAACATATAAAAACTGTAAACAGCTATTCAATAACAATTCTTTGAACAAAAGCTTACAAATTAGATTATTTTCTTCTCTTTTTATTGTTTAGTTATTTATTCTAAGATTACTCCTTTCTCACAATAAATAAAAATTAAATTATTTAATCCTTTATATATAGCCAATTGACACATGGATTTGAAATATTTAATTCTGAAATAAAAACTTTAAATTATTGGATTGATTCTTACATTACTGGAATACACACAATAAATAGAAAAAACCAATTCTTATTTACAAAACATAATATAAAATTGAAAATATGATAATTTCAGTAAATAAAAAGAAATTTTAAAATCAAAAAAAAAAAAAAATAGAAAATTTTATCTCTTGCTAATTTAGTTAAATTAATAAAATTCATCCAACAAATAAATAATAAAACCAATTGGAATTCAAAAGATATTATCAAATTAAAAAAAGAAATATATAAATACACATATAAGGAATTGTTGAATTCTACAAGTTGGAAGTGTCGTTAGGTTTTCCAAAATTTAAAAGAATTGATTTAAATCAAAGATTTTACTCTATTCTCTTGAATTCTGGAAAACCACAGTTAGCTTTTTTTTAATTTTAGAAATATAAAGAAAATTAAAGAAATTTTCTTTTTATTTCTTAAATTAAAAAAAACCTAGGCACTCTATGGCACTTGACGACACTTTTCGTTATTTTTTTTAAGTTTAAGAAATAAGTAAAATCCAAAATTTGACTCTATTCTTTTGCCTTCTGGAAAACCTAGGCAGTCTACAGCACTTGGCAACACTTTTAATAGTTTTTTCCTGTTTGTAATACATATAAGATTATAACTAACCTTTTAGAATTTATTTTCAAAAAGAAAAGAAAAAGAAAAAATGTAATTTTAAACAAAGAAGATAAAAGAAGAAAGAAAAGAAATAAAATAGAGTAAAAAATAATTTAATATTACATTTAAAAAGAATTTATGTTTTGGATTAAAAATTTTTGAAACGGTTGATTGCTTGTTTATTTTTATATTAAATTAGTGGAAAATTTTGCAAAATTAGAACCATAATACCACCTCAGTGTTTAATATTTTCTTTCTCAGAAGTTGATCTCAACAAAATATAATATTACCATACTCACCATATTTGTAACAAGTTACTACCATTACAAGGTAACTACAAATATAAGAAGAAGTTAAATTGCTTCTTCTGTTTCTCTTCTTAAATTTTTGGAGCACAAAATTCAAACCAAATCATTTTGATTATTTTTTTTCTTCTCGACTTTTTAATTTAAAAAATAAAAATATTTTATGAGAATAAAAAGGACTTTAAAAAAATTCAAAAGGTAGAAAAAATACAATTATTTTTATTTTTTGAACTAAAAAAGATTAATTTTTTTCAGTTGATTAATTAAAATCGAATACATGTTATAATATATACACATATTATTGATTTACAAGAACGTAAATAATTGAAAGTTCTTCTTAAAACCCGCAATCGTATAAGATACATATAAATAAATAAAGAAAAAACTTGAATTGCCTTAAACACAATACTCACAAAATTTTATTTCTATGAGTGTGTCATTTTTTTTCATGGTATAATAAACATTTATCACAATTTTTTTTTTTTTTTTTTTTTTTTACAGCAATATTGCAATTTTCGCTTTTATTTCAATATTTTTATTCTATTAAATTGATAAATTAAAAAACTTTTTTTTTTTTTTGGTTTTTTGGTATCATTTCAATTTGATTTGCTTTATTTGAATATCAGCCATTTGATAGAAATAAATCAAATTGAAAAATATTTTTTAATTACCAATCAAATTGAATACAAATATTGCCAGTCTTCAAAAAATTATTAACAATTCTTTTATGTTGAAGTAAAGGGGAAATGCAAAAAAAAAAAGTAATATTGCTGCTTGTTTCCAACCCCCAAAAACAAAAAGCCAATAGTTCTCAGAACAAAGGTTTTAAGTACAGAGTTGGTTAATAAGTTAAGGCACATCATCCAATTTTTTTCCCAAATTAGTTTGGGAAAATCGAAAAAAGTATTCCCATTTTTAACAAGGAACATAAATATAAATTAATTCGAAGTATTGCAAAAATAAAAAAATTAGAAAAAAAAAAAAAAAAAAAGGGTAAAGGGAGAAAAAAACACAGAAGCAGAGGAAGAAAGAGAGAACAAACAAGAAAAAGAGAAAGAGAAATGATAAACAAAAAAAAGTAAAAAAAGAAAAGAAAAAATATATATAAAAAAAAAAAAAGAAACCAAGAGAAAAGCAAAGTGGCATTGGCCTATTCCAATAGTCCAAATACCAATCCAATGATAACCAGAACAAACACAAAGAACATTGGTAAAGTAATATCTTTATATTTTTTACCCGGTGCAATTAACCAAAGCAAAATCAGAGTAGAATAGCCCAAAGAGATTCCCATAAAGATACTTGACATTAAGGGTATTGTTATGGACACAACGACGATGGGGATGATCGTATTTAAATCGTCAAAATCAAGATGCTTGACAATCTTGAACACGATAGCGGTTGGGTAAACCATGAGGGGCGTTATTGATTCGAGTGGTATTAGAGAAAGGACTGGGTAAATAGCCATCGAAAGAAGGAAACAAAGGCCTGTGATGACGGCCGCAAGCCCTGTTCGGGCGCCCACAATAACTGCAATGATGGATTCAATAAAGGGAACAATTTGGGAATTTGAAAAGAGACCAGATATTGAAGACCAGACCCCCATTATTGTGATGACATGTAAGATCTTGGATCTTTTGCTTTTCACAACAAAGTCACAAAATTCGGTTTCGTTGAAGGTAATGTTGTCTAAATAGGCGATCTGGACTATTGCCAAAACTGCACAAACAGAATCAAACAGTTGGTTTATTGTCATCACAGGGATCACCCAAAGCACATTAGTATGCCAATCAAAATTGATTTTAAAGGCCGTAAGCTCCAGCCCAGATACCCCCCACCCTGGCATCTCGAAGTCCTTCATCAGGGCTTTTATGGCTTGCGAAATCGCAGCGGTCACGAGAGGCGCCACAACAAACACATAGATTTTGCCCCTCAGGGCGAATGAGACTATTGAAACCAGGCACAGTATAGCTAGCAGGAGCCCGAAATGCAGACCTGGCTTTTCGGTTTCGGGGTTGTTGATCATCGACTTCACCCCAAGCGTGCCAATGAACAAGGAGATGCCAAAGATAATGCCGATCCTGAACATTGGTGGGATTGATGAATAAAATTTGGCCCTGAGTAACCGCCACGAAATTATGACCACTATGATCCCCTGCACGAAAACGATCGATCCGGCTGTTTGCCACGAGTAATTGTTTTTTTTGACGAGATTGGAAAAGAAATAATTCTCCCCCATACCAGTCGAGACCATGATGGGCATGTGGCTGAAAAACCCCATCGAAATTGTCCCCAGGCCTGACAATAGCGCAGTTGACTGCATCGTGCCTTTTGTTGGTACATCAGCAAGACCCAAAATCTTGGGTTGCACTTGCAAAATGTAAAGAGACGCCAAAAACATTGCCAGCCCACCCAAGATCTCTTTTTTAAAACTCGAGCCCCGATGCGTAACGCCAAAATATCTATCAACTTTTGATAAAAATCCATGACTCTTCTTGGTCTCATTTTCATCCTTGCTCGTTGACCCTTTTCTTTGTGTTTTGCTTTCTTCAAGATCGTCACTATTTGTGTTGTGAGCATCTTTTGTAATTTGTTCTAAAACTAGCTCACCACATGAAGAAGATGTTGTTTCCAAAGTTGAAGACATAATATAAGATCGGTTTTTGAAAAGTGTTTGACTTTTGGAAAAACTTGAGGAAAAAAATAATTTTGCTCTTCTTTTGTTTTTTTTCAGTTCACCCCTTTAATTTTTTTAAGCCTGAAATTTGGACAAATAAATCTTTTAGAGTCATGAGTTCCATTTTTGATTTTTGAAAATCTTTGACCTTTTTCTTTAGGGTTTTTGGTAGCGTAGAAAGGAAAATTATTTTTACAATTTCTTTTTTAGATCAGATTGTTTTAAATTTTGGTGATGGACAACCTAGATAAGCAATGGGTTTAGTCATTGTTTGAGTTGTTTTGGTTTGTTGTTTTTTGCTTCAGAAAAATTTACTTTTATCTAATAATATTTTTTTTAATCTCGTCAGAGAACAATTTGGTTACTATTCAATTTTTTTGGAAATGAAAATTCTTTTGATCACTTATCTATTTACAAAATTTTTTTTACCATCAGAAATTTTTTCAGGAATATTACGAATTTTGTAAGGGTAAATAAAATATTTTCCTTAAACCCTGATTTAACACGTTTTTACATCAAGTTCTCAACCAAATAGTTTTTTCTAATTTGTCCATCAAAATCAATTTATTTGAAATCTTGATAATAAACAAGATATTGGAAAACCAAACCAAATAATGAATTTTCTCAAAGAGAAGCTATACTTTATAATTATTTATTTCTGATCAAAAAACATACTTTTGCTTGAATTATAAATGGTAAAAAGTTTTCACTTCATTTTTCGTATTTTTCTTTTACCAATAGAGTTTTTAAATTACGACCTTACTTCTTTGAGAACACTTTTGTAAAAGAATAATAAGGAAAAAGAAGTTAAAAGTTTTTCCAGTTTATAATTCTATTACCAGCAATTAAAAAATTCTGATTTTTCTCACCAGAAATGAATTTCGTTCGAAAAATAAAAGCATTTTGGTTTGCAAAATATGATTTTGACGATAATGAAAAAGATTAGTACAAGTTCAATTTCGTCATTGTGGAAAATAAGACTGATAAATCTGAAGAAATGAATAAAATCAACGTAGTAACTCTCTCTTTTTTTCATTTTGCTATCTCAGATTTGAATAAAGGTAAAGAAAGAAGGTTTTTAGTTTTAAATTTTGATAAGTTAGTTTACCTTGAAAATTTTTTGAGTCAAGTTTCAATCGACACAGAAGAGGAAATTTGTATCTAAATTTTTCAAAAACCTTTTTAAAAGTATTAATTTCAAGAAAAAAGTCAATCAATGTTATTGTTTTTTTTTTCAGCTAAATTGTCATTAATTAAATCCAAATTCCAATTTGATCTGAGACTTTTTAAAAGATTATTATTGAAATTTTTTTGAAAAATAAAAGAAAAGGTTTTCTGTAACTAAAAAATAATTTTCTATTAAATATATTTTTTTTTTGGATTTGCAAATCACAATAAAATTAGATTTTAATATCGTTATCTTGAAAAAATAAAAAGCAATAAAATGAAGTAATTTTTTTTTTATTTTTATATTGTCAAACCGAATTAAATAACAATCACAAAAATCTTTAAATTCAATTGCTTAAGATTAATTGAAAACATACCGATATTTGAATTATAAATGGGAAAAATTTTAACTTCATTTTCTATTTCCTTTTTTGGATTCAAAGAGATCCACAAATTACAAATTACAATCCTACTTATTTGGGAACTTTTTTTGGAAAAGAATTAGAAAGAAAATGAAGTGAAAAAATCCCATTTTATATTCAAATACTAATAATTAAAAAATCGAAAATAAATTCCAATTTTAAAGATAAATATATAAATCACTTGGTTTTCTATTAACCATTCTAATTAGAATACTGTAAGGTATTCTAAACCCATCAATTTTAACATTTGGTAAATGTAGAAAACTATAAAGAATTCCAAAATATTCAAAATTAATACATAAACTAGCTGAAAACTAAAATCTCATTTTGAAGATTATTTCTTTGATAAATTATAAATTTTTTAAAAAAATTTGTTTGAAAATTGTTTTATTTTCAATTTATAATTGAAGAATTTTGTTTTCTTTGTGGGGCCAGTAATTCTGATTTATTTTTTAACCCAAAGGTAATAGAGCAATTTGTACCCAATATTACAATTAAACGGGATGTACAACTTCATTTAACAACTTTCGAGAATTTACTGATCATTTTAAAAAGAAGTTCATTTTGACCAATGACATATTCAGTAAAAAGATCTGATCCTTTTTTGTTGGGTTTTTGGATCTATTCAAAAAAATTTGAAAAATTTGAAAAAGTTTTATTTTGAAGAAATATCACTTATCAATTTTTCAGAGATTCTGGAGGAACAAATCGTATTGGAAACTTAAGTCTTATTTTAAAAATACAATAAAATTAAATCAAATATTGAATCCTTGTTGATCTAAAAAAAATTGATAATTTATTTTAATAATAAATATTTAATATAAATTTCTTGAGATTTAAACAATTCAACAATATTCTTTTTTAAAAATTAAGAATATAAACCATGAACTGTTAATATTTAAATCAGTTATTTGAAAATATCTATTATTTTTTATTAATAGAATTATTTATTTGAATGAATTTTATTTTTTCTTAAAATCTTTGAAAAATTGAGTAATAATTGTACAGTCTATTGATACATTTAATCTTTAGGTTGTTAATAACCTACTTTAAAAAAATTGAGATTGTGTTATTAATTATTGATTAAAAATAATCAAATTAAAAATTATTTCTTTCGATTAGTAGTTGAATTTTCCCGAGTTTTAAAAAAGTTATTAGGAAGAATTTTTAATTTGATTATTATTTTTTTTTTCTGTATTTTTATGTTCCATGAATAAAAATAATAGGATTGAACTGTTTTTTGAATCAAATAATTATTCTTTTTTAAGTTAAAAATAATTATTGAAAATTTTTTTTGAAATTAATTAGATTCTTAATACTGTGTTATTTTAGAACTTATTGATTTTATTTACAAAGTTTATTTTGGTACACTTCCTTTACAGACAAAGTGATTTCGATCTTCTATCAAAGGAAATAATTTTTTTTTTTTGAATAATTCAGAAATATGCCGAATTTTGACTTTTACAAAAATGAGAAAAATGGATCAAACTTTTTAAAATCAATAATCAATTTCTTAAAATAACTTTTAAAACAAGCCTGGTATTTTATTGCAATCAAATTTATACTTTGATTTTCAATTTCAAGTTAAAGTTTAATTTTATTGACATTGCTGTTAATTTTTCTTGAAGATTTTTTTTAGCTTACAGGTCTCTTAAATCTCTACTATAACTATTTATTTTTCTAAATTTAAAATTTAAATTGAGTTTTTTAAATGTAGATTTAATTTACAAGAAATTTTACTTTATTTTAATGTAAATTAAAATAATTAAACACCTTTCTGAGATTAAAATTCATTAAAATATGTGAAATTAATAAAAATGATTCAGGATTTTAAATTTAAATTATAATTTTATATAACTTTCAGTATTAATTTTGAATATTTTTATTTTTTTTTATAGTTTTATACAGTTAATAACTGTTACAATCGATGGTTTTTGAATATTTTACATTATTCCATTTAGTTCTGTTAATAGATAAAGCTTGTGATTTATCTATTTATCTTTAAAATTGGAATTTAATATCGGTTTTTTACTTATGTTTTCTATTTATCAAAAACAACTTAATTTGGGAATTTTTTACATTTCTAGCTATTAGATTCGAAAGTAAATTAATTTTATAAATTTTTAAAAGTCATAATTTACCAATTTTTTGGGAATTTAATTTATGAATATTAACAAAAATAAATACTTTTTATCATGCCCAGTTCTCTATTCTAATTCACTTTTTGTAGTATTAATCTTTATCATAGCAATCATTTCAAAAATTGTGACGAATATGAAATAATAAATTGAAAAAAATATAGAAATTATTATCCGATTACATCTAATAATTAAATCTGATTTGTGATTAGATTTTTAATCATTTTGAATATATAAAAACCTGATATTTTAAAAATTTAAAAAAAAAATAAATTAATAAATAAAAAAATAATACATCAATTTTTGAAATCAGGATTAAAGATTATTTATTACTGTATTTTAACGAAAAAAAAGATATACACAAAGATTTTTTTCTGCTTCTATTTAAATTAACTTTCAGAGACATTAAACATATCTCAATTTTCAAAATAATTATTTGTCTTTCGAAGATATTTTGATTTTTTTTCCACTTGATCTTTTTATATAAAAAAAAAAATGTACAAAAAATGATTTCAATTTTGAAAATTTCCAAAATAAAATTTTTCTTCTAATATCTATACAAATCCTTTAAATATATGTAATTCTTCCATTATAACATGATCTTTTTCTAGTAAATTTTTTTTATTTTTCAACCCCACTCACAAATACCTTAAAAATATACCATAACAGATATTAATCGAATTATTTTTTCATTTCATATATTAATTTCCAATATACTATTAAACACTTGGTGGAATTCTATAATTTCCTACCACTCTTTGGAGCATATTATTTTTAGTGGTTATTTTCAAATGAACCTTAATCAAAATAACAATTTTGAGAAAATAACTTCTTTTTTTGTAAAATAAATTTGATTTATTATTTAAAATCAAAGATCCTCAAAACTTAAACTCAGAAACAATAATTAGTTTTTAGATTGTATATAGGTGAATTCATTTGGGGCTTAGTTTCTTAAATTATCAAAAAATAATTACAGTTTATGTTATTAAAAAGTTATCTGTTAATATTTTGAAAAGATTTTTAATTCAATTAAAGTTAAAAACTAAAGATCAATAAATAATAAAAGTAAAATTAGTTTTTAATTTGGAAAATCATCAAACTAATAAATTTTTTTTATTTAAATTATCTCCAAGTGAGTAGCTACAAGCTAAGACATAATAAAAATTTGAGCAAGATGAGAAAATATTATTTTATATTAGTGTATGTGATCGTAGATTCTCGGAAAATTTTTTAAAAAATTATTTGATATTTTTTTTTAGTAATGTTTAAAAATAAAAAAAATGAGAAAAGGATTGATAAAATTGATTTAATTTTTTTTTTTTTATAATATATATATTTTTTTAGGAGAAGATAATTTTAGATTCTTAGAATAAAATTTATAGCTATTTTTTGGTTTAAATTTTGATAAAATATAATCATATTCACTTCTCCAATTTTACCAAATCCAACTATTTAAAATCCTAAAAAAGTAATATTTTAGGATAATTATTATTTTTTGGAATCCTTCTCGCTATTAAAGCCATATTCATATTTCCGTTTGTGATTTTCCAAATTTTAACCTTTTTGTTATTTTTAAACAAAATCTATTTATCCCAAATCTTACTGATAAAAAAATTTTTCTTATTGCTTTTTGTTATCATTATGAAAAAAAATTTAATAATGATGAAAAAATAAAAAATGAAAAAATTAAATACCACAATAGAATGCTGAGATAAGGATAAAAAATTAGTTATTCAACATTCAAAAAACTAGATCAAGCAATTTAATTAAACATTACATTATGGTAATTTCTTAATGACTTTTGAAAAAAAAAATTAAAAAATCTTTTGAATGAAGAATTTGAATGATAGAAATCAATTAGGTACAACAAAAGAAAAAAATGTTATTTTCTGATCTTCTTCAAAATTGCCAAAAAATGAAAAATTTTTCTTTACCATGGCTACTCCCATAAGGGATTAGTAATCTCAAAAAATCTACAAGTAAATTTAATAGCAAATTCAATAAAAAATAATCGGCATCTCGAAATTGAAAAATGATGTAGAAATCTGATTACTGCAAAATCAAACTTATTTTCAATGCAATTTCCCCAAATGAATTATTGTTTTTTAAAGTTTGATCAATTTTTCTCATTTTTAAAAAGTTCAAAATCCAACATATTTCTGAATTATTTTAAAAAAAAGTATTTTCTTTGAAAGAGGAAAGAAACCTTTTAGTCAGTAAAATAAATAGTATAAAAATAAACCTTAAAAATGAAAACCACTAAGTTCTAGAATATTCCGTTATAAATAATCTACTTTATTTCAAAAAAATTACAATAATTATTTTAGACTTTAAAAATTTATAATTTTTTGATTCAAGAACAGTTCAAATCGATTATTTTTTTTTTATGAAATAAACAAATCTGTTGAAAAAAAAAAAAAAAAAAAATCAAATTAAAAATTTCTACCATATTATTTTTTTAAAATTCTAGAAAATTCAACTTATGTTTGATTGAAATACTTTTTAATTTGATTGTTTTTAATCAACAATTAATAACCAATTCTTAATTTTTCCTGTGATTTATTAACAAGCTAAAGATTAAAGGTATCAATAGATTGTACAATTATTACTCAATTTTTCAAAGATTTTCAAACAAATAAAACTAATTGTAATTATTAATTCTAATAAATAAAAAAGAATAGATATTATCAAATAACGTATTTAAATATTAAATGTTCCTGGTTTATACTCTTAATATTTGAAAAATAATATTGACTAAACTTTTAAATTTCAAGAAATTTATTGAATATTTGTGAATAAAATAAATGATCAATTTTTTTAGATCAAAAAGGATTCATTATTTGATTTAATTTTATTGTATTTTTAAAATAAGATTTAAAGTTCAATTTTATTTATTCGTACAGAATTCTAAGTCATTACCCAAAATGAGACTTGTTCCAAAATCAAAATTTTTTATTTCTTCTTTAGAATCTTATTAATCCAAACAAAAAAGGATCAGATCTTTTGACTGAAAATTTCATTGGAAAAATGTATTCTTTTTAAAAATGATATCTCATTTCTCTCAAAAGTTGATAAATGAGGTCAAAGATCGGGGTTAGTTGTATCCCTATGTAAATAATTACTTTATTACCTTTTGGGTTAAAAAGAATTAAGAGCTACTAACCCCTTAAACTAAGATTCAAAAATAAATCTCTTGAGAACAAGAAAATCAAAAAAATACTTTCGATTGTTACATTCTTTCACTTTTTTTCGATACCAAAACTCTCATTGTTAACACACCTAATTTCAAAGAAGATTTCGAAAATTAATGGATTTATTTTGTGTCTTTGGTTTTAAACAAATAGATTTCTTCACCTTTCTCGAGGCCAAGCGAAAAAAATAATAAAATGGTTGCTTAAACCAGCAATTTTGGAAGATTTTTTGAACTTCTCGGCCAAGAATAAAAAGTTTTCAAGAAGAAGATGTATTTAATAAAGCAAATTCAATTATGTGTAAAAAATTGCCTTCGTCCATTCATTCAATTTTGAAATTTCATTTTTTTTTTTTTTCTTTAAGTAACTTACGTCATAAACCTTTCCAAACAAACCAAGACTTAACACAACTTCTTTGTTTTCAATCAAATCTTTTATTTTTAATCAAAAAAGTTTAATTCCGTCAAAATAAAAAAAGAATTCACAAACCTTTATCACTTGAGTTGAACATTTTTGGTCTCTTCAGTTTTACTCGTTGCTCTTTAAAAACAAAACCTTTGTAATTAATTTTCAAAAAAAAAAAACAAAAAAAAATTGTTTGTACAATTGGATCTAATATGACAACACTTTCTCCTGTTGGAGTTGATCTTACTGATTTACCAGCACACTCGTTTTACCTTACAAAAAAAATCAAGAAATATGCAAAAGATCGAAGCGAGTACATGAACACACTATACCATTTCTCCATCTCAACAACAAGCGATTTTCTCAACTGCATTATTTTCCCTGACTGCTCTATTGACATTAACGAAATTGAAAATGTGTATTATAACGTCTCAACAAACGAGAAGAATAAAAAGGATTACAACAAAAGGATCTGTCCAATTTGCTTAGATCCGCCCACTTGCCCCCGGATGTGCCCGTGTGGCCATATTTTTTGTTTGTTTTGCATAACAAAGCATTACAGAAGCAAACTGGTTTCTGAAAAGCAAAAAATTCCATGCAAATGCCCCTGTTGTAATGAGCTTTTTCTCGAAAAAAACTTGAAGCCGATAGTAATCATTTCGAACAAGCCAATTGTCGAAGGAGAAAAAATCAAATTTCGTTTATTAAAAAGAAGAAAAGGTACAACACTAGCATTTTCACGAGGCTATTGGGAAGCGATGTACAACAAATATGGATCTTTAGAAGTTGTAGATTTGCCATTAAAAACATCTCCAGAAAGTTCTTTTAACTTTTTTTCGATTTCCACAACCGAGGAAAAAAAAAAGATTCTCAGAAATGAAATTTCTCAAATTGAAAAAGTCATTGACGAAATTAGTGAGTGGTGTTTGGATTCTTTACCTGAATTAAAAAAATGTCGAAACCAATTACTCGAAAAAGTAGAAAATTTAAATGGTCTCGAAAAGGAAAAGGAAAAGGAAACGGAAACGGAAACGGAAACGGAAACGGAAACGGAAACGGAAAAGGAAAAGGAAAAGAAAATCGAAATTGAGAATGAAAAAGAACAAGAAATAAACAAAAAAGAAAAGGATCAGGAAAAGGAAAACGAAAAGAAAAAGGAAAACGAAAAGGAAAAAGAAAAAGAAAAAGAAAAAGAAAAGGAAATACAAAAACAAAAACAAAAAGAAAATGAAAAAATTAATTTTTATTCCCAAGTCAAACGTAGCGAGAGTGAACAGGATTTTGATTTTATAAAAAATAATTTTATTTGGTTTTATCAAAGTATTACAGGAGAAAAATTTATTCTAGATCTGCTAAATTTTCGATGCATTTTAGAAGAGTATGGAGCAATAGAATTATTACCTGAAGAAATCGAGGCAACTGTTATTAAAATTAAGAAACATACACAAACAAACAGCAATCGAGCCAGATTTAGGATCGTCGATCATTTCTCGTTAGGTTCAAATTTTTATATTGTCGAAATAAATTTAGCTGAAGTTGTAAGTAGGCGGGTATTAAACAAATTTGCATTACAATTAAAAAGAAGAAAAGAACTTCGTTTAATTGAGGAAAAAGTCAAAAAGGAAAATGAAATCAAGCAATCTAAAGTAAAGCAAAATTCAGAATCAGTGAATATTTTTGATCAAAATGATTTCCCATCAATGACAACGCAACCAAAAACAAGTACAAGTAAAAACAAAAATAAAAATAATAAACAGGGTAATAGAATATCATTTGCCCAAGCTGCTAGAATGGATTCAACATCAGAAAAAAATTCTTTAAATTCACCAAAGAATGAGAAAAAAAAATTTACAATAAAAAATCAAAATATTAATAAAAATCATAATATTAATAAAAATCAAAATACAAATAAAAAGCAAAACCAAAACCAAAAGCAAAAAAATCAAAAAACAAATAAAAAAAAAAAAAATTCAAATCAACAAAAAAATAAAAGAAAAAGAGGGAAAAGATTGCTTTTTTCAAATGTAAATGATCGAAAATATTATTAAAATCAGAAAAATTATCTTTAAATAGAGAAAGATACATAATTATACGGTATATTGAATTTCGTATATATATTATGATAACGTTAAGCTATCAATTATTAAAAATATTAGTATAGATTTTTTCAAGACCAATTTAAGTTTATTTTAAATGAAATTAATATTTCATTGAATTTTTCTTGAATCAAAAATAAAATTCAATTTTGAAATTTAAAGAAAAAACATATTTTAAATTTTTTTTTATTACATATTTTTTTATAAACAATAAATTTTTTTATGTGGGTAATTTCTGGAGGCATTTGTAGAAACTCGGCATTTGTAGATTTTTTCAGTCTGATGATTCGGCTTATGTGGAACACCGACCTTGGTGCGATTTCAACCAAGAATACCATTATTTTTTTGCAAAAATTATTGGAATACATTTGCTTCGTAGTATCATACATTTGAGATTAGTATAAAAAATATGTCATAATAATTAAAGTGTATCGCTTGGCACAAACAACATTTGCCATTTTAAAGCAGGTTGCGAAAAAAAAAATTTTAAGAAATGTCGAGAATCTTCAAATGTCTACCTTTTACCAAAAGTCACAAACTAAACCATATCAAAATCAGAATATTATTATTCAAATGTTCATTAAAAACAATTTTTTAATATGTCTTTCGCTACAATTTCGGTATTTTTTTATTTTTTTCTAATTTCCAGTAATTTACACCAAAAATAATATTAACCCTGATGTGAATCTGAAACAATGAATGGAAATTGTTGATCAATAAACTAATAAAGAAAAAAAATTCAATAAGAATAAAATGAAACATTTTTTACATATTGTGAAAATATAATTAAAAA
Organism: Anaeramoeba flamelloides; assembly: GCA_027625915.1. Classification (NCBI taxonomy): domain Eukaryota; family Anaeramoebidae; genus Anaeramoeba; species Anaeramoeba flamelloides. The sequence goes on from JANTQA010000063.1 coordinate 3,149,603, forward strand.
CCGATTAATTTGGAATTGGATGAAGATTTACTTGTTGAAATTTGAATTTAAAAAGGTTAATAAAGTTTAGATACTGGGATTTTTGATCAGAAGAGACTTATCTATTAAAAGATTTATACTGAAAAACGAAATGTATTGAAACATTCAATTTTTTTGAAAAATAAGAAGAGATTTATTTTTTTTTAAGAATATTTTTTTGTGAAACTACAATTATCATTTCAAATTCGAATTCTAAAGGATAAAAAGTTATTTTATTTAGAGTAAGATTGGGAAATCGGATTTAATAGATTTTTTTGGGAAATGTATTATATAAAAAAATTAAATCTTATATAGAAATCTGGGGATTTTGTAACCATTTTCATTAGTGAGATTTACTTTTTGAGATTATTTCTTCCCAAATGAGCCTTGAATATTTCAAATATGCATTGGATAGAAAACTATTTGTAACTTGAATGATTAATAGTAGTTAGATTTTATCTTTTTTTGATTGAAGAAATGAACAAAAAAGAGAAATTTTATTTCTCAACTCATAGAAAAAATAGCTTAATTTCCATTTTGGCTTTAAAAATTGATTTTTTTAATGGCTATGTGCGTTTTATACTTAGTGCAAAAAAAAACAATAGTTTGTATTTTTTTCTTTAAATAATACAAACAAAATTTCCTATTTTCAAAAAAAAAAAATATTTACTTTTCTTTGTTCAAAGTTCCAAGAAAAAAGAGCAAATTTTCACTCTTTTACTGATCTTTAAATTATTTTGATTTTTCCAACTAAAAGAATTGTAAAACTGGGAAAAATTTTTTAGTTTTTTTTTATCATTTTTTTACAAAAGATTCTAAGTGTTTGAGAATCCAAAGTAGTACATCTAGAGTTGGGTTCAATAATATTCTAATGATATTTAGATTAATATGCCCATTAAAATAATTTTTTCACAATAAAATTATCCCAGTATATAAAGATATGCAAAAAAAAAATCAAATGAAATATTGAAAATGGGTGAAGTGCCTTTAAGTCTTTATTTAAGAAATGAATTTTTTTTTTTATAGTTTATTTTAAAAATTATGTTAATTTTTTTACCTTATTCTTAAATGATTTTTTATTATTTAATAATTTTTTTTGATTTTAAATTTGAAAAATTTAGATTTTTTTTTATTTTTTTTTCTACAATATAAATAGGAAGATGATTGTTGGTGTCAACCTAATCTAATTAATGTTTTTTTTAATAACCGAAATAAAAATAAATCCAAATATAAAAAAATCAAGAAAAAATTTTTAAAATCATGAGTTTTTTCCAATTTTTTTTATCTTATGTGAATTTGTTGTTTTCTAAATATCCAAAGATATTAATCGTTATTCTAACTCTAAAAACCATAATTTTTATCAAAATTTAATATTTATTGCGATTATAAACAAAAAAATAATAAAAAATTTGATTTATATTTTTTCAAACTTTATGAAAGTGGTGGTTGTCAAGTTCAAAAAAACTTGAGTGTATAGAAATTTAATTAAATAATATTTTAATAAATTTCAATCAAAATTTGTTTTCATATCTTCAAATTTCTACAAGGATTATATTTTTTTAGAAATTAAAAGTAGTTCTTTGGTTTTTGCTTACCTGAGAATTGATTTTTTCCCTAAACAGTTCGTTATTCATTAAAAAGTTTATTCTTATAAATACAGCCCATTCCAACGAAAAGGGAATTTAAAGTACCCACTTTTGTCAAAAAAATAGGATCATTTGTTAACAATTTTTTTTTTTGAAAGTTAAAAAAATAATCTAGAATAACCAATTCATTATATTAATCGTGTTCTTTATTAAAACTCGACTTGTAATTCGATAAATATTTGTCAATTGAACAACAAACGGATCTTCATAACAAAATTTTTTTTAAAAAATAAAAACAAAAAAAAATAAAAATACTTACAAATACGAACAAAATATATTCTTGAATTTGAGTGGGATTTAAGACTTATTTTTTTTTTTTTCATTTTCATCAAATCAAATAATAAATTCAAGTAAATGATAATTTCTTTATCTATTGTAGAAATAATATTGATTGCTTTGAAAATAAAAAACTTCTAATTTCCTCCACTCAATAGTGATTCGATATTGTGTTATCTTCAACATATTAAAATATTTCCTAAAGCAATTGAAATTCTGAAGACAAAAATTCAATTTTTTATACATTTTCTAAATTAGAAACACGATAAATCGTGGATTAAAAATCGCTGTTTAAAAAGCTTTTTGGTTTATTTTGGTTTTTTCTTCTATGTTTAACTTTACATTTTAGAGAAATTTCTAACACTAAAAGTAAAATTGTTTGTTTTAACCAATCACCTAGATCAATTGGAGATTTCTCTTTCTTCCTGATAATTTAACTATCAACATAAAAAAAAACTGTTTTAAAAAAACTTCTATCTTGAATTTCAACACATTTTCCTAAATTTCTTGTTAATTGTTTGTTTTTATCAAAATATGGAATATTAATTAATTTGTATAAAAAAAATTTTTTTTTTCTTTTATGTTATTTTTATTGAGCTCTAAAAAAAAGATTCAGATTAATGATTTTAAATCTTTTATTTTTATTTTATTTTTTAAGAAAATATTTTTTTCTGTGATAGTTAAAGACTATTTTCGTTAATTTATAATCGCCAAATCTATGATTTTACGCTTAGATTCCTGAAAGAATATTTAAGTATAAGAACATTTTGAGTGTAAATTACACTTCTTCCTCAAGTAAAAATAAAAATAAAAAAATATTTTTTTTTTTTTGAAGATCTGAAAGAAAAAGATCTTCAAATCCATTTAGTATTTTTCCAACAAACCCTATTATTAGATGTGTTATATTAGTGAAAAACACAGTAACTTTTTCAGAAACCCCGTACTTTTCCACAAAAGAAAAAAATTGCTTATTCATAAAAAAAAAGTATTAATTGAGAAAAGCATTATATTTTCTTGAAAACCCCTGTTTATTCATGAAAAATTATTTATTAATGAAAAATAGATTATTTGGCTGCGAAAAAGTAATTTTGACAAAAAATAATTTCTTAACAAAAAAGTATTTGCCAAAAAAAAAAAAAAAAGTCTTTTGTGAACAAGTAATAATATTCTTGAATTTGTCACATTTAGATGGAAAACTCTAAAGATTAGAAATTTTTTAAATACTTGATTATATTTTAATTCAAACGTTCTCGAAATTAGCAACATTTATTTCCCCAGATAGAGTTCTAGATTATTTTTGAAGCCAAAAATACGTTCTTAGTTTTAAAACGTACATGACTGTTCAGATTTTACATTTCAAAAAAATAATAAGCATAAGAATATAAAAAATGAAATAATTTATTTTTTTCCAATTAAGTCTAAAATTTTGAGGTGAAAGATTTTTGAGGTGATTGGTTCGTCTGTTATGTAAAATGGATTACAAATTGCATCAACAAGTATAGTGTGTAAATTATTCAAAAGTGTTTTCATTTCTTGTTCTTTGATCTCTGAATCATCAATTATGCAAACCAGTTTATAATTTGTGTTTGTTAGATATCCATAACTTTTATAGTATTAATATTAATAGAATTAAGCAAAGGCAAAAGAATTCAATTCATTAAATACAAAATAATAATAATAATAATAATAATTAAATTTGATAAGACAAAAAATATAAGATGACAAATACGAATTAAATACACTCCAATATTTTTTTTTTAGTTAGGAGTCAAGTTAAATTTAAAATCCTTTTTGAAGATATGTCTTAAAGACCGTTTGCAATGTAGACTCTTTTACAAAATTTGGGAAAACCAATTTGAGACCTGAAAAATTTACTTCTTAATAATTGATCTTGTGAAGAATAAAAGTAAAAATATATTTGGTATTTCTCTGGTTATTATTTAGATTAAGATCTTTTTGTAGAGCTATTTTAAAAAAGTGAGGACTTTTTTTGAATACTCGACTCTGTTAAATCCTTCAGTTATATTTTGGTGATTTACTCTCAATAATGTTTAAAACTTATAATGAATTCCAATTCCATTTCTTTTTGTTAACATATTCTTTTATTATTTTTTTCCATTTTTCCCCTAGTTGAATCTTCTTTATATTGGGAAGAAGAGTTACAAAGGAAAAAGATCAAGTTGTTACTTTCTAATACTGTTTAAAATTAATATATTTTTTCCAATTGAAAGTATTGCAAACATTATAAAAAATTTAAAAAATAAATCAGTAAAAGGATTTCAAAAAATTGAGAATTTAAAATATATTATTAATGAAAATTTCTCTCATATAAATCCAATTGAAAATCAAAATTATAAAAAATATCTTATTACAATTCAAAAAATCTTTAATAATTGGTTAATTAACCCTACTAATAATACTATTGAATATATTAAAAAAAGATCAATTTTATTTATTCATAAAAAAGGAAATGAAGGAGTAGCTTTAAATTATCGGCCAATTTCAATTAATCAAAGTTTACCAAGATTATTTTTAAAAATGTTATATAAACTAATTGAACCTTGTTGGGAATTTATTCATAAATCACAATTTGGATTTCGAAAAAAATATGATACTCGAATTGCAGTCTTAAATTTCTTAAATACTTATAATAAGATAAAATCAAATAATGTAAATAAAAATGATAAAACTTATATTATAATGATTGATATAGCAAAATGTTTTGACTCAATCAATTATAAAATAATTGGAAAAACAATAAAAAAATTTATTCTAAATAAAATTATCAAAAATTTTTTATTAAAATATTATCAAGGAGAAGGGCTTGGTATATTCCAAGGAGACCCCTTATCTCCTATTTTATTTGCTCTTATTTCGCATTTTCTTTTATTAAAAATTATACCTTTAACAAATCATTGTCCAATGTTTGCAGATGATTTAATCCTAATTATAAAAGGAAATAAAATCCAAATAAACCAAAAATTAAATTCAATATATGAAATTATTATTCAATTTGGATTAAAACCAAATAAAGATAAAACAGTTATATCAAAAGATTTAAAAAAAATTAAATATTTGGGTATTTATTTAGATAAAATTGCACATATAGTTTATAATTTAAAAAAATCTAAAGAAACATATAATAACTGCAAACAATTATTCAATAACAATTCTCTGAATAATAGTTTAAAAATTAGATTATTTAAATCTTTTATATTAAGTCAATTAACATATGGATTAGAAATTTTTAATTATCAAATAACAACGATAAATTATTTAAATTCTTGGATTGATTCTTACATTACTGAAATATGCAAAATAAACAGAAATACACCAATTCTCATTTACAAAACAGAATTTAAAATTGAAAATATGATAATTTCAGTAAATAAAAAGAAATTTAAATAAAAAAATAAATTAGGAAATTTAACTCTTCCTTATTTAGAAAAATTAATAAAATTTAATCAAAGAATAAATAATAAAATCAACTGGTATTCAAAAGATTTAAAAGAATTAAAAAAATGAAATATATAAGTACACATTCAATGAGTTGCTGAATTCCAAAAGTTGGAAGGTCCAAAATTATTTCACAATAATCAAAAATCAAAAATATTTATTTAAAACTCAAAAAATATTTGAGTTATCCGTCAAGTTCAACAATTCTAAAATTCAGATCGTTTACTAACTGCTTAAATAGATATTACTATGTAATTAATAAAAATTCAAATAAATTTTGTTCTTTATGTTCAAAATATGAACAAAAAGGAAATTATAGAAAATATTGATCATTTTTTTATGGGTCTGTCCTTCCTATAAAAAAAGATAGATTAATGTTTTATAACAAACTAAAAGAAATAAATCTTAATGAACTAATTTCAAATCAAGACAGTTTCAAATTATTTTCATTAATTAATAATCGTGAAATCTATGATTTTACGCTTAAATTCCTGAAAGGGAATTTAAGTCTAAGGGCAACTAGAGTGGAATCTACACTTCTTCAATAATAAAAAAAAAAAAAAAACATATTCTTTTTTTTTTCTCTCTCTTTTTTCCTTTTTCTTTTTCTTTTTCTTTTCCTTTTTCTTTTTCTTTTCCTTTTTCTTTTTCGTTTTTTTTTTCGTTTTTTTTTTCTTTTTCTTTTACTTTTTTGGTGGGAATTTTTTTTCAAAATAGTAAGAAAAATTAGTGATAAAGAAAATGAAGTGTAAAATTTTTTTCCCTTTATGACATTCAAATACCATCATAAAACCCCTAATAGTGATCTGTTGGTTAGTTTCTTAATTAATTAATTCTCAATATTCCATAAAAAGTTTAATTATGCATTGATTTTCAAAGAAAGAAAATAAAAAAAACAGAAAAACTAATTTTCATAAAGAATAGATTTCCTTGAATGAAGAAATTTACTGACTAGGATTATCACAAAGTTAGTTCGGGTTTGTTTTTTTTTTTGTTTTAAATTTGATCCTTTTCTTTTCTTTTCTTTTGATACAAAATAAAAGAAAACAAAAGAAATGTAACAAATTAATATTGCTTATGTTCAAAGAAAGGTTGTTTTGAATAGAACACTTTTAAGTTATGAAAAAGATCTCAATATTCAAGAGAAAGCAAATTGTTTGTTCAAAAAACCATCGGTTTCCAAAGAAAGTACTATATTTGTGTGAAAAAAAAAAAAAAAAAAAGTTTGATGAAAAAAGAAAAAAGATTTTACGTACACCTTATAATCTTCAGTTGGAAAAAGGTGTCCAAGGTACATGTCGTTCTGGTTTTGTGTTGACTTTTTTGAAATCGGAGAGATTAAGGGTACTTTTTCTTCAAAGAAATCAAGTGATGTGTGAATAATATATTCAAATTTTCTTTTGTTTTCTTCGTTAGTCACATAAACATAAAGTGGGTTATTTTTTTTTCCTAAAATTGCGATTGAAACAATTTTCATACTTTAAGGTTTTTAAAACAAAAAGCTCGTTTGAGATTTGAGAGAAAATGAAAAAAATGATATTTTTCAAAAAAAATATAAATATTTAAGGCTGCGAGTTCTGAATGAATTCTTCATACAAATCACAAATTTTATTTTTTTGTTTTGGTTTATGTTCCTCAAAATTCTTTATACAAAGATTAAAATAGATTTATTTTCTCAGAAAACTGTGTTTTTGGGAGTTTTTTTGTTCTATTGTAAATACGCGCCAGAATAAAGTAATAACGAAGAGTGATATTGATTTATAGTGAAATTATGAATTTTTACTCAGTTATTAGTATCAACAGGTAGTGATCAAAAATATTCCTGCCATGAGTTGATAATTCCTGTTTCGAAATAAAATAAATACTTTTTACTTCTTCTAGTTACAATATAAATGCCAATTCACAGCTTATAGTGTAACAAAGTTAAATCAATATTGAAAGAAACCTACGGAAAGTTTTTATTAAAATTTATTATTTTGAATGTAATTTATTGAAATTTCTTTGTAATTTTCTCAATTTTTATGTGAAATTGTTTGTTGTAGATCCATGAACTTTTCTTGGTTTATTTACTCTATTTTACAGAAACATTTAAGAATTTGATCATTTATTTTTAGATTTTTTTTTTACATAATAGAACTTTAATAAGCGAATAACATATTTACATATGGTTTATTAATGATTTATTTGATCAATTGGTGTATAGGTATTCTATAAAAATGAAAACAACTTTTCAATGGAAACACATATTTGAATTTTCTGTAAAAATTATTTTGACAAAAGTATTAATAGCTTACTTTACAAAAAAAAAAAAACAAATCAGGCAAATATCTTCTTAGGTCTTGAGAAGTGGGCTATTAGAGCCAAAAAAAATAATAATACAAAAAAATACAAAAAACACTTTTTTTAACAAAAAAATAATATTTTAATTATTAGAAAAAGAATTTTCGGGATTCTTAACCAAAATGAAAAAATAAAATTTGTAGTATATGTTCTGAATTAATTTAGAACGTCCATCTTTAACCTATAGAAGGTTTTTATAATTTTTTTTACCTATTTCCCATTTATAGAAAATAAAACTTGTTCAGTATAATAAGAAATAATAATTCTGTTTTTTTAGGGGTTTAACGTGAATAATTATGCATTTGGTCTTGAAATGAACAAAATTCCAAACCGAAATTCTTCTATATGATGATAATTTCAGTGTTTTCATTTATAATATACCTTGTATCACTAATTTAGAATTGTTAACCCATAAAAATGACTGAATAAACTTGTGAGGAAAAAATAAAAAAGTTCTCAAAATTTTTTAGATGAATTTTTGCTATTTCAAAGAGAAATGAAAAAACTGAAGTCTTCTTCTTAAATTTTTTGAAAAAAAGATTCCCAATGCCTTTTATATATAAGCTATTTCCAAAAAAGTGGGGCATTTTTTTTTACATTTCATAAAAAATAATCTTTGTTAGTGGATGTAATCATTAATCAACTATACCAAATTAAGTTTAATATTTATACGGATTGAATCAATACTTATGTATTTATTTCAAAGCATGTTAGTTGAAATATTCCCAAAAAATGAAAAAAAAAAATAACATTTTTTTGGTTAAAGCAATGTACGACCAATTTCAATAAAAAACTGGAAATATGGAAAGAGAACAAATGATTTTTTAAACACGAAAACGCAGTTATATGTTTTTAATTATATTGCAAATTTTGTTGAGATTATACAAGTTATGAAAATATTTTTTTCGATTAAAAAGAAAATAATAAACACCAATTTTCACTATAAAAAAATATCCTATAAAATCGAGATCATAAATTTTAATATATTTTATTTCTGCAATACAATACTAAGAAACAAATTGAATTATTATCTAGAATCTATAAATGGTGGTTAATGATTTTATATATTAAAATCCTTTTTTGAAGAATGGGTTACATACATTATTTTAAAATAAATTTGCCCCACATTCTTGGAAATAGCTTATATATATACCTATTTATTTATTTATTTGTTGAGGTAAGCTAACTTATTCAAAATTCAGTATTACCAAAATATTTATTTTTAAAAAAGTTTTTACAAATTCTTTCTCACTTTTTATTATGCTCCTATTTCTGTAGATCTTTATTTTTTTTCAAATTTAGAATTTTGGATTCAGGTTAATTTAAGAAGATGATTTGTTGAATTTTCTCTTAAAAAAAAAAATAATTTCTAATATAATTTCGCTTTGATTTTTTTTATAAAGAGTTAGATAAATTGAGAAAAAATCAAAAAGAATTTGAGTACTTTCAACATTTGCCTTTTTATTTTATTTTTAAATCTTTGGAAATTCTTACTTTGATGTTTCTCATCTTTAGTTCACTGAAACCTTTTTGGAAAAACATAAATATTTATTATCATTTGTTTTATTGGAAACTTCAAATGTGGAATTAGCTGGAATTTATGTTAATAAGATTCAATTTAAATTTTTTTATTGAAAAAACAGTACCAAAAATGGACAACAAACATAAACTAAATTTCATAATAAATGGACCAAATTTTTTTTACTTTTTTTTTTATTTTTTTTAATTTTATTTTTTAGTTGAAAAAAAAAATATATAGTATTGCATAGAATTGAATATTAAAAAAGTAATTTTTTATTATAATAGATAACTTCAATTTATAAAAATATTTATTTTCAAAATTTGATTTTTAAAAGGATCAATGATTTTGAAATATAGTTTATTTTAGGATTTCTTCTAATCAAAATTACAATTAAGATAGTTTAATTATTTTTATACAACAAGTCTATTTTCAAATTCTTCTTAGTTGTGATGAGACTTTTCTTTTCATATCGATATTCAAATGTCAAAATATTTAATTTTCAAAATGTGTAAAAAAAAATTGGAATCAATTCTTGTATTATTTTTATTGTTATATTCTTATTTACCAAACTAAAACAATTTCTTAGTGATTTTACATTATTTAATAAAAAAATAACCACGTTGTTAATATTGATAATTTTTTTTTTTTTTAATTTATTGGATATTTAATATGAGTTTTAAAATCTTTTTATTCAATTATGCCATCATTATACCATATTTTATATATAAATCTGAATATTTTTTTTCTAATAAAAACATTATTAAAGCTTTAATCCTTTAATCATTTATTTGTTGTAATTTGTTTTCCCACTCTTCTTCTGAAATTTTTTTGACATTTTTAGAAGGGAAATAACCAAATTTGTCATTTACTCCCCCCCCATCTTCCGATAATATAACAATTCCATACCACCAATATGGATCTTCAATTGAAAAAATTGATACGTAATCATTTATTTTAATTGCAATATCATCTGGGCTTTCCCCATTTGGTACAAAATTGGAAAATACTCTAGCTTTTAATTTTTCTTGCGGCGAATCTTCTTGTTTTTCTTCTGTTTGTTTGCTTTCATCCTCAGTATCACCATCATAAAAGAGATTATCATAATTTTTTATAAAAATTTTGAATAATTCAAAATAATTGGAAATTATTTCATTTGTTTCTTGTAATTTTTTTTGGAATATTATTGGAATAAAAATCTTTGAAATTTCATTCATAAAATTTGTTTCAAATTCTTTTGAATCGCAAAGATTATATAAATATTTGAATAAAGATCCAGAAACAGATTTATTGGACTGTGGTAATTTGTTAATTAATTTTTTAATATCTTGAATTTTTGTTTGTTTTTCCTCTTTTTCTATATGAATTATAATTATAAAATCAAATTTTTTTTAATATGATCAATGTTAACAATTAATTAAATAAGAACAGTGATATTTATTATTATTGTTTTGTTTCAAAAGTATAAGGTAATATATATAAACTACTTTCGAAAAATAAGGGCCCAGTTTTTCAAATTATACTCACTAAAATAATTATATGAGGAACCCTGTAAATAATCATCAATAAACTAGAAGTTGATGTATAATCATCAGAAGATTAAATACTAACAAGGTGTCTTCTTTAAAAATTTTTTATACGTTGAAAGAAATCTATTTCATTTTTTGTACAAAAATTTGGCTAAAAAAATCATCCAAAATTTTACAACATCGGATATTATCGAATTTTTTTTCGGTTGTAAGAGTAATTTGATTGAGAATTAAATTGAAATTTTTCATCATGTAAAAATATTAAATGTAAATCAGTGAAGAAAAATTAACATCTGAAACTATTTGATTGAAGAAAACTAACAAAAAAAAAAAATCAAATTGTCATCTGATTTTTTGAAAATTTTTTTTATTTTCTTCCAATTTTTCAGTCAAAAGTTTGGTTAGTAAATTATGAAGTAGAAAATTTTATTTAAATTACATCATTAATCAACTGCCCAACATCATATTGAAATCCAATGATTCTAGAACGAGATCTCGAAATTTGGGCCCCTATTTTTTGAATTTAGTTTATATTAATGCATTTTCTCTTATTTATATTCAAAGAAGAATAAATATTTTAAAAAAAAAACATTAAAAAAAATCGGGAGGAGAGGTATACTTGAAGTTTCAACAAATTGATTTTCACTTTCTTTTAGAATCAAAAAATCTGGCAATCTTATTAACCATTCGATTAATAATTTTGCAACATTCTGAGGTTTTGTATCATTTTCAAAATTTATTGTTTTTTTCTGATCATAATTCATTTTATAAATACTAATCATATTTTTATCCGATTTATTAATAAAGATTGCCATACCAAGATTTACTAAGAAAATTAATAATTGGAATTGAAAATAGATATGAAAAAAAGTTAAAAATATTATGTAGGAATTATAGATACAAGTAAACTAAAAGTGTTAAAAAATTGAAAAAAATTACATTTTGTTTCAAGGAATTTTATTGTTTGGGAAACAATTAATGGAATATCAGAATTGTCTCTGATTAAGAGATTTTTTAATGGCATACCAAAAATCGTTTTCCGTGGTTTAATTTTTTTTGGTGCATTTATTTTTGTTTGTCTTTGTTGTTTTTTGTTTTCTTGCTGTTTTTTGCTTTCTTGCTGTTTTTTGTTTTCTTGCTGTTTTTTATTATTATTTTTTTCTATTGGTATAGGTGGAAGTTCTCTGGAAATATTTTTTATATATTTTTTGAATTTTATTTGAGTTTTTGAAATTGGTTTTGGTGGAATACGTTTTATTAATTTTGAATTTCTTCGTTTTGGGATTCGCGACACTTTATGATTTTTTGAAATATTTTTTATTTGTTTAACTTGTTGGGTATTTTTGTCTTTTTTATGAAACTTTCGAATTTGTTTTACTTCCTTTGATTGTAAATTGTTTGTTTATTTGTTTGTTTTTTTTTAAATCATTAGAATAAGTTTAATTATAATTTTTAGACATTTCAATCATCAAAGAAGAATTTATTCTCAAAATTTAAAATTTAATTTAAAATTTAATTTAAATTTTATAATATAGAAAATTAAAATAAAACTGTTGATTTTAAATTAAAAATAATTTTGATATTTATTTTTTTGATTTGGAAATAATCCGTATGTTATAATTCGTGTTTGGCTTGTAAGAACGAGAAAAAATGATATTGTTCGAAGTGGTATACGACGATATTTATGATCTTGAAGATTTACTTTTTAATACCCTCTTAGTACTTGAAAAATAATCATATTTTGGGTCTGAAAGGGGATCCAAAAAGAAGAATTATAAAAAGTGTGATTGAAAAAATCGTGAAAATCTTTGATTTTTTTCCATTCTTTTGAATTCTGAAAAATTGCTGTTAGGTTTCTTTTTATTTCTCAAATTAAAAAAAACTGTCGTTTGCTTTTCTTGAGTTTTCTGTTTTATTTATAAAATCGATAGATTTTCGTAAGTATTTTTGATTTTTCTGTTTATTTGGAAAATCGATAGATTTTCGTTAGGTTTTTTTTACTTTAGAAATAAAGCAAAAATTTATTAAAATTTTTTGTTTATTTCTAAAGTAAAAAACCCCAAAAAAACCTAGAACTCTTCAAAAATAAAATAGAAAACCTCAAAAAAACCTAGAACATTCAACAAAAAAAAAACTGAAAACCTCAAGAAAACCTTGTAACTCTACGGCACTCTACGATACTTCCCTAATTTCTAAATTTTTGTTTAGAAATTTCAATAAAGATTCATAATTTTCTTTATCATTTACCAATGATAAGATAAATAATGAATCTTTATTTTGGATAATATCTTTGATATTATTCTTTCGTTGTTTATTCTTTCTGTTTATTTGGATTAATTTTTGAATCTAAATTTTTTGATTTTTTTCATAGGATTGACAGTACCAAAATTATTAGATTTTTAAAAAAAGACCCCAATTAAAAATTGTCATTTTGAAATTATTTTTTAATCTACTTTTCCAAATCTAATGATAGATATTCAAAACAAAAGTATTCCAGTGTCTAATAATTAATAAGTATAACTTTAAAAAGGTAACTATTTTTTCTTTTTTTGTAATTTCAAGATTTCCTAAATAATCGTTAAGGGATTAGTCTCTATTAAATTTTTTTAGGAAATTTAATAGAGATTTAGAATTCTTTTTGCCAATTACTTAGATTTGAAATCAAAGTGAAAAACTTCTTTGTATAGTAATGGAATCTCGATAAATGACATTCATTAAATTTAGTTATTGTTTTTATAGAAATAAAAATTTTTTCATTTTTTTCACTTTTTTGAAAGTTGCTTTTTTTCAACTTTTCTCAAAAATACAAAAAATAAAAAAAAATATGAGCAAGAAAGCAAAACCTTGTTGTGTTTGTGGAAGAAGTACAAAAAATAATTTGAAAAATAAACCTGAAAAGCTTTTTTTGGATTTGCATAAAAAAACAGTTTGATTCGAAAAAGATATGCAATATATGCTTTACTCTTAATAATAGATTTTCTTTCTTTTCTTGTACCATTCTTTTTTTTCTTGAAATCACTTTTTGAGTTTACACTCTTTTGTTTTTGTCAAATTTGAAGTTTTAAAAGGTTTTCCCAAATTACCATTCCAAAATTTTGTGTCAGAGTCAAAAAAAAAATAAAAGAAAAGAATAAGAACTATTTTTTGTAAAAGTAATTATTGAAAAAACAAATTGAGTTCTTTATAGAGTCAAGTTGGATGAACAGAAGTGAAAAAGATAATATTCACTAGTTTTCAATTATTTTTTAGTTTTTCAAAATGAGAATAAATATTAATTTTCAGAAAATAATTAAATCCAAAATTAATCAAAAAATTCTCATCAGATAAAGATCTTTTTTGGAAAAAAAATTTTCAAAATTCACTTTTTTTGACTAATTAAAAAACTTTTTTAAAAAAAGAACTAAAAGTTCTAACATTGAAAAAACCCGTTTATTATCAATTTTAAACATGTTTCTAGATAAGGATTCCTTATTTAGTTATTGGTCAAAAAAAAAAATTAATAGAGACTAGTCCCTTAACATAAAAACCCCAAATTTAGATTATTTTAATTTCCTTTTCTACAGGAATTAGTTGTATTTATCAATATATTTGTAATTTGCGGAAAATAATTTGGTGGAAATAATCTCAAAATTAATTATTGAATTGTTAGGCAACAGATCAACATTTTTTAGCAACTAATCAAGATTTTGAAACCAATTTTCTCTTAAGAAAGGTGTTTCGCAGATTTGAAGTCTAAAAATTGATGTGTCAACCTTTAAATTTGTCTTGATATGCTACTTTTTTTCTAAAATTATTTGGATTTTTTACTCAAATTAAAGATCATTTTTGGATTGAATGAGATCATCTCTTTTGTTCTATTTTACTAATCGAATTTTTAGAAACATTTGAACCATGGATCACTAATATAATTTACATTCAATAACAATATACTTTAATTTTAGACTTCTCTGTGGTTGGTTGAAACTCATCTCTTACGTGGGATAAAATTTTATCTGATCATCTATTTTTTCTAATTTCTGTAATCTCAGTTTCTTTTGAGGGTTCTTCTCTTAACCAATAAGGATCATAAAAAAAAAAAAATAATCAAATGGATAGGTATCACAGATTACAGTCTATTACTTGAAATTTATGTATAAAAAAGAAAAATACGGAAAGTGAAGTGAAATTTTTTTGCACATTTATTATTCACATGCCCGTAATAGATTTGTAAATTAATTCTAAATTGGAAGGGTTCACAAAAGTATAAAGTATTCTTGTTTATTGTTTTGTTGCCGTTTCAGAAGAGGTTGTTTTCAAAAATGAACAAATGATTACTTTTGAAATATTTGTTAAACAGGAAGAAATTGCATCGATCCAGCCTTGGCGATCCTTTTCATTGAGTGCTTTAAACTGCCATACTCTTGATGGTGTGTTAAGATAAAATAGACATGTTTTATTTGATTTCAAACACTTCCTTACTGTTGCCTTCTGCAAGAAAATTGTACCAAGAGGCGAAAATTCCTAGAAGGTTAAGAAAATCAAAACGATCGAGAAAAAAAAAAAAAAGAAATGAAACTTAAATATTCGTGTTAAACAAGATTTGGTAATAACAAGTTACCAAGTATAAGAATAGTGTTCTTGTTTACTCTTGAATTCTTGAAATATTTGAGAGATCCTGGAAGCAATTTGAAATATCGCTTTTTCCAAGATTTAAATTTTTCTCCCTTCTTGGTTAGCCATCCTTCTTTTAAGATTTGGATCTGTGGAACCTTTTCTTTTTTTTGAGTGATGTTCTTAACTGTTCTCTCCTTTTGTAATTGCTTATTTATTTGTTGTATTTCTTGTTTTTCACACAATTTCACAAAATTATTTGGAAAAACTCCTTTTTCTTTTGTATCCAATTTTTCTCCCAAATACCAACCATCCTCGATGCTTTTGTGAAATATAATAATTTCCCCGACCCGAAGAGAAAGTTCGTCGTTTGAGCTTGGTTTGTAATCGTACGTTGTTTTGTAATACTTTTGGTTCATGATCTAAAAGTTTGAAAAAATAATTTCATTTTTTATTTAAAAATTAATATTTGGTACAATTTGTTGTTCATCGTATTTTACCTGATTTTGGTTTTAATCTTTTCAGAAAGAAAGTTCTTTGATCTTTTTATAGCAAATGATACTTAGTGTTTCCTTTTTGAGTAATAAAAGAGATATTAAGGGATTAGCGTCACCATAGATTTCACTATAATCTAAGTATATTGTAATTGGGTGTAAATGGTATTAGTGGCACCGTGGCTCAAATAGCTCTAAAAAATCTATTATAAAATCTTATTACACAATAAATTCTTACATTTTTTACGAATGATCACAATTAAAAAAGTGTCATTTTGAAAAAATTTTTTTTTAATCAACTATTTAAAATCTAAAAATATAAACCCAAAATACTTAATAGTCTGGTATTTAATAATTTTGATTTAGAACTTCGAAAAGTATCTATTTTTATAATTTTTTAATTTCAAAGATTAACTCAATAATCATCAACATAAAAGCACAAAGACTGATTAGTATTGTTTACTTTTAATGAAGCCACTTGTAGCTTCAATATATTTACATTATGAAGTTCTAATTGGTCAAAAAAATTATTGGTTAATTATTTAATCTTTTAAAAATAAACGAATTTTTTAGTAACTAATCTATATTTCGTCACAAATTTAAGAAAGATATTTTGTGACTTTGTAGTCTCAATATTGATAATTCAGTCTTTAAATTTATGGTAAAATGCAGATTTTTTTCTGAAATTGCTGGGTTTTTTACTAATACATTGATCATTTTATAATTGATGAGATCAATAAATTTTACTACTTGACTAATCGATTTATTAGAGACATTGGAACCATGTAGCACAAATTTGGTTAGGCCCAATAACAACATAATTTGTTCCTAGGCTTCTCCTTGGTAGACTCTAATCCCTTAAGAGGTCAAAAATAGTAGCTACAAAAGAAAACATCACTTTCCAAACAAAAACCGGTTATTTTTTTTCTTATTTCTCCAATAGAATATATAATTCGGTAATCAATAGTACGCCCAAACTCCTAAACAATTCTAGAGGTAAACTACTTGATATTTTGAGATAATTTTAAATTATGAACTGAATTTATTAAATAGTTTTTGTTAATTTTTCGAATTTTTTGGTAATTTGTTTTTTTTTTTTTTTTTTGAAAAAATTCAAGATTTGTTATATAATCGGAAATAGGTAATTAAACTTATAACAATTCTTAACAATTATTTAATAATATTTTATTCAAAAATATTTTGAAAATTAGATTATATAAATCTTTTATATTAAGCAAATTAACATATAGTTTAGAAATAAATAACTATAAAATTGGAACTCTAAATTGTGTAAACTCATGGATTAATTATACAGGTATCATTGAAATATGCAAAATAAACAGAAATACATCAGTTCTTATTTTAAAATAGAACTTAAATTCAAAAATTTGATAATTTCGGCAGATAAATTGAAATTCAAAAATAAATTACAAAATTTATCTCTGCCTTGTCTGAATAAACTAGTAAAAATGTAACAAAAAAATTAAAAATAAAATTAAACGGAATTCAAAAGAATTTAAAACTTCTTAAAAATGAAATTTATAATTATAATTGTAAAGAGTTGTTGAATTCTTCCAGTCGGGAATGTTGTTAGGTTTTCTTGAGTTTATTAAATTTTCTTTTTATTTCTTAAATTAAAAAACCATTTGACATTTCCAACTTTTGGAATTCAATAATTTATTACATCTGTATTTATAAATTTCTTTGTTTAATTCAATTAAATCTATTGAATTTCAGTTGATTTTATTATTTGTTTATTGATTGGATTGTATTTTTTTTTTTTCAAAATAAAGAAAAGATAATTTTTTTATTTTTTTTTATAAATTTGATTTTTTTTTATTTTATTTATTGAAATTACAATATTTTCTCTATTAAATTCTGTTTTGTAAATTATAATTGGTGTCTTTTTGTTTAGTATTCTATGTTTTATTGGTGCCTGGATTTATCCAGGTCTTTAATTTTAAACATTTTTTATTCCATAATTAAAATTTTCTCAGCTATGTGTTAATTGGCTTAATATAAACGAAATAAATAATCTAATTTGCCATTTATTGTTATTTGGGGAATTATTATTAAATAATTGTTTAGATTGATTAAATGTTACTTTTGGTTGTTTTAAATTATAAATTATAGGTAAAATATTATCTAAATAAATACCCGAATATTTAATTTTTTTTCAAAATCTTTTGATATAACTGTTTTATCTTTATTAGGTTTTAATCCAAATTGAATAATAATTTCATATATCGAATTTAATCCTGGATTAAAATTTTTTGTATTTCCGTTTATAATTATAATCAAAGCCTCTGAAAAATTTTACCTAGGATCGATTAAAGGTATGATATTCAATAATAAAAAAATGTGAAATTAGAGTAACTAAAATTGGAGATAAGGGGCATCCTTGTAATACCCCAAGTCATTTATATTGATCATATTTTAATAAAAATCTTTGAATATTTTTATTTAGAATAATTTTTTTTATTATTTTTTTCATTATTTTAAAATTGGTTGAATTAAAAAATTTTATTAAATCAATCATTAAATAGGTAACACATATCACTAATCTTGAATTAGTAAAATGGAAAAATAATTTATTTGATTATTTCGAAATAAAGTTCGAAAATTTTTAGAACGTTGATTAGAATAATTCTTTTTTTGAATAGAAAAGGAAATATTTTGTCTTCTTTATAACAAGTTGAAGTAAGAATCTCCCAATGTCTTTGTTTTTTATTATTATTATTTATTATTATTTTAAAGATTGTTATGTCAAAATAAAATAAATTGTTTAAAGTATGTAAAGAAATCTACGTTTTCAAAATTTTCATTTTTTTATTTTTCCTTTTTTTAAATTCTCGAAACTTGTTGAGAGCCCTAGTATCAGTATAAAAGTAAAAAATGGTCATTTTTTCCAATCTCCTTGTTCAAAAAATTCATGAACAAAAGGTTGCCTGAAATGTAAAAATGATTACTATTCAAACCTAACCAAATACTTGGTTCAAAACTCTAACTTTAAGATATTCCAAAAAGGTTATTTTAAAAAAAAATCACAAAAAAAAAATTACCATTTTTTGATTTTATACTGATACTACACTACAAGGAAAATTTAAACACCAAAACTTAAAGTTAGCCAAAACTATACATTGGATTTCAAATACACTTCTTTTATAAATTATTTTTTCAAATTTATCATAATTTTATGTAATAAAAAAAAAGGATAGCTATTAAACTCATGAAAATCCGAATACCCCCCTTTTCATAAATACCGACTTTTGAAAAAATTACCTATTTTCAGGGTATTTTTTTATTGGAAAAAGTTGAAATGAATTAATTTTTGATTGAACATTAAGATTGAAAAAAGAATATATGTTAAAACAATTTGCAGAAAACAATCGGGCACGTATATGAAAACTCTAACAAGGACAAAAAAAAATGATAAAAAATATTCCAAAAACAGATAAAAAATCATATTTTCAATTTAATTTAGCAATATCTTTTGATTGAGATATTTTGTGCTATTTTAAAATTGAAAAATATGTTTCTTTTTAGACTATTATAAAAATACTTGAAAATTATCTCTCTATAAAGTCAATTAAAAAATTCAAAAATTTTACAATTAAAAATGAAAAAAATATTACTGGAAATTTTCATTTTTTTTTCAATTCCTTTTAATATCTATAAAAGTTGTAAACCTTTTTGAAAATTGTTATGTATAATAATGTTTATTATATGAGTGTATTTTAAAAATACAAAATTTAGAGATTTTTTTTTGAAAAAATTTTCCTTGTCTTGTAGGGCTTTAAGGATGAATTTTTGAAGATCTTGATGCATTTACCAATTTTTAGTGTTTTGTATTCAAGTTAATTTATGAAGGTTTTTTTGTTGAATTTTCTCTGAAATGCAAATTAAATTTCCAATACAATTTTGCTTTGAATTTTGAATAAGAAGAGTAAGACAAATGGGGTAGAAATCAAATATATACAAAGAAAGACACATAAAATTTTTTAGTAAGAATTAACCCATTCTCTTCTAAAGAAAACAAAAATGATTCACGTAATCTCCCGAAACACATAGTAAAGGTAATAATATTGTTATTTATCCTTTGTAAAAAACAGTTCGCTCAACCCTAGAAAAATGAATTTTAAAGAAAAGGTAGAAGACACAACCAAAGAAGATCTTAAAAAAGTACAGAAAATGGTATAGTTAAGTTTGCAACTATTTTAGAGTTACAATTGAAATCTTTTTTTCCACAGTTTTTGTAAACAGCACAAACAACTTTTTTAAGAAGATTCAAAAAAAAAGGTGATTTTTTTCTTTATTTTTTTTATTCGTTTCTTGTATGTGTTATTTTTTTTTTATAAAAAAAAAACCAGAAAGAACTTGCACAAAGCTATTTTCAATTTTCAATTTTCAATTTCGACAATAGTAAAGTCGTTTTCATGTAAAGAAGAGTTTTGTTGTTTTTTTTCATTTATGTTATTTGTCATAGAAATTGTGATCTCCTTTGATTCAAGTTTTGTGTTGTTTGTTGTAACCACAAAATCTGAAAGCTGTTTGCATAAATTCGCTAATTCTTTTTCTACTTGGAATTTTTGATAAGTGTTCTCTTTGTGTATACTGTTGGACTTTTTGGGATCAAAGATCAATTCGTTGTTGTGAATTTTTGTTTTTCTTTTTCGGTTTGTTGTGCTTGTGTAAGTAATTAACGGTAACTGAATATTTTCAAGATCATGATTTGAAAAATTTAGTTTGTTCGTATTTCTTCGATTTATTTCATGAATTGCTTCACTCCACCAATTCGTCAAACTTTTGAAATTGCCCATCGCAAGTTAAATGTTGTGAAAATGTTTGTGGATTTTTCAAAAAGTTAAAAAAGAAAAAATGATAAATGTTCTATTCATTTTCATGCGATAATTGAGAAAATAACTTTTTTAAATTCACTGAACTTTATTTTTTGAAATTATTGTAAATTTCGAATGTAATAATTAGATCAAAATCCAAAATTTGTTTTCCATTTTTTTTTTTTTATTTTGATTGGAGGAAATCAATTCCCTAATACAGCCCTAATTTCTAAATTTTTGTTTAGAAATCTCAATAAAGAACCATAATTCTCTTTTCGTTCACTAATGATAAAATAAACAATGAGTCTTCCTTTCGAATAATATCGAAGATATTATTTTCCATTTTTTTAATACAATTTGTTCAAAATTTGCAATTTAAAAACACTTTCACTTTTAACTTTTAATATAAAACACTTTCTTGTTTTTAAAAGTTATATTTCTTTTGTTGGGTAAAGTGATTAAAATAAAGTTGAATCAACAACTATAATCCATTTTTCAAAATATAATCGGTGCGTTTTTTTCTTCTACTTTCTATGGAACATCCAATACACTACCCAGTAGTTTACCTAAGTTCAAATCAATTTTGAATGTAAAACCCTTGGTATTTTCAGTAAAATGTAAATTAGTTATGCAATTGGTTCATATTTTTTCTTAATTTTTTTTATATTTTTTTGAAATTTTCTGTTATATTTGAGGAAAAATATAATTTCAAAAATAATTATTATGTTAAGTGTCGAGTCTTTACAGTGAAATTTACCCGATACTCGTGGAGTGGTATGAGACCAACAAATTTATTGTGAAATAGCCCTTCTTTTGGTTGACAAAATTCAAATAACAAAAAAAAATTTCATTGGATCTAATTGGTAAAAAAATAAATTAAAAAAAAATATTTTGAAAGAGTTCTCAATTTCAAAAAATCCAAATTTTAGAAAAAAAAATTCATCTTTTCTTCGTTTAATTTCTAAATGGTTAAATTTCTTTGATTTATAACAAATTGTTTACTTTAAGTAAATAATCAATTTAATTCTATTTAATCTAATTTATGGTTATTTTTGTAACCCTCTATATTTGGTAAATTAAGGTTTATATAATATTCTTTTGATAAATATAATTCATTTGAAAAATTAAAAAAAAGAAACAAAAAATTTTCAAGATCTCAAAAAAAGTCAAAGAACGAAACTTCAAAACTAACACAGTTGTTTTCAAAATATAATATTCAAATCCTTCTAATTGGAAAGTGAGTGTCCTTCTTTGGCAGCTTTTTCTAAAAATGGCCTCCTCATTGGTTGTTGATTTTTAGATATCAATAGAACATCATAGGTTGGTTTTTGATTGGTGTTTGGTATATATAAAAATTACTAAAAAGTTTTTTTCCATTCCAGAAAAAAAAATTTTCACAGTAATAACTCTACTCTAAAGTATAAAATCATTGATTTCACGGTTACTAATTAATGAAAATAATTTCAAACTATCTGGGTTTATAATTAATTCCTTAAGATTTATTTCTTTTTATTTGTTATGAAAAATTAATCAATTATTTTAATAGGAAAGACCTACCCAAAAAAAAATGATTTTTATTTTCTATAATTTCCTTTTGTTCATATTTTAAAAATAATGGACAAAATTTATTTGAGTTTTTATTGATTACAAAATAATATCTATTTAAGCAATTATTAAATCACCTAAATTTTAATATTGCTGAGCTTGATGGATAACTTAAATATTTTTGAGTTTGAAATAAATAATTTTGAATTTTAATTATTGTGAAATATTTTTGTGGGGTGTATAGGTTTTCCAACTTAAAGAATTCAGCAACTCATTATATGTGTACTTATATGTTTCAATTTTCAATTCAATTAAATCTTTTGAATCCAGTTAATTTTATTATTGGTTCGTTGATTAAATTTTATTAATTTTTCTAATTTAAAAAGAAATAAATTTCCTAATTTATTTTTTAAATTAAATTTTTTTTAGTTTTGGAAATATCAAGAAATCAATTTTAAATTCTGTTTTGTAAATAAGAATTGGTGTGTATTTCTGTTTATTTTACATATTTAATTCATACACTAATTAATCCATTAATTTAAATAATTTATTGTTTTTATTTTTTAATTAAAAATGTATAATCAATCAGTTAAGGTTTACAATCCCTGAAACTGGAAAAAAGGCTATCTTGTATTGGGTGTGTCAACTTGTTATTTTGGTTCTTAGCTGATCGATCCACAACTAAGTTTGGATCGTATAGGTGGTTTAAAAAGGCTATTTTTGTGATTTTATGTTTTTTTTTTTCCGAAATCTGAATTGATGAGTCTAAGATTAATTAATTGGAAGATATTTAATTAGTAATTGAGTTTTTTGTTTTCTATGTTGAAATTTTTATTTACGCTTTGTATTATTTGATGCTTGTAAAAAAAAGTTTTTTTTATTTACTCCTAATTCTGTAAAAGGAAAAATATAATTTCAATTGACAACCCAAAAATTAACACTTTCAATTCAATACCTTCCAATCAATTAATCTTAGACTCATCAATTCGGATTTCGGAAAAAAAAAAACATAAAATCACAAAAATAGCCTTTTTAAACCACCTATACGATCCAAACTTAGTTGTGGATCGATCAGCTAAGAACCAAAATAACAAGTTGACACACCCAATACAAGATAGTCTTTTTTCCAGTTTCAGGGATTGTAAACCTTAATTGACTAAATTCAAAAGATTTAAATAATCTAATTTTTCAAACATTATCCAGAGAATTGTCATTGAATAATTTTCTGTTGTTGTAACAAAAGGCTTTTTATAGGTTTAACTTGCAATCAGATTATTTTCAATTTTTTTCTCTTTTTGGAAAAAATATTGAAAATTTTGACTGATTGAAAATGTCTCTTTATCACCTTTTTCTCTATAGCTTTTTCAAAAAGATTTTTCATCGTAAAAAATGTTGAGATACAAGATAAACACAATTTAGTTTGTTTTATTTTGATTTTGAATTGTTTCAAAGTTTTCTTGAATAGAGGTGTTAGAAGGACTTAACAATGAAAAAACTCTTGGTAATAAGAAAAAATTTTTATGGTTTTCCAACAAGTTAGATTTCGAAAATGAGATCACATTTCTTGGAAAGTACTCTTATTGAGTGGAAAAAAATTTGATTATGGTCAATCTGTCAAATTTTTTTTTTTAAATAAAAAACACTTATTTTTTTCCCCATTTTTTCATTATTTCGAAATTATTTATCGAATGAATTCAATCTTTATTTTCTCCGTTCTCATAGCTTTGGTAGTTTGTAGTAATATACCACTTGGGTCAACACCACCAATGCCAAGTGAAAGTACGGATATTGAAGTTTCCCATGTGTACAATGTTCCATTCCCAGAAGAGGTTGCTGTCGACCCAACAGGAACATATTTCCTCACTGGAGGAAATGATGGTTATCTTTACAAAGTTGATCTTGAAACCAAGGAAAAAGAAGAAATACTGACTCCAAAGGACTTCAACCCAGCTTTTTTTGCTGAATGGGATGATGCTGTTGTCCGCCAATATTGTAGTGGTGATCCACAGAAACTGACTGACAAGGAACCGATTTGTGGGCGTGTTTTGGGAATCAAATTTGTTGGCAACAAAAAAAAAAAGGTACTTTTGGCAAACGCATATTTTGGGATTTTTAAACTTACGTTGCATCGAAACTTTGCAAAGCTTAAAACCGTTGTTTCAAAGCAAGGATCATTTATTAATGATGTGGTTAGTGTTGGGAAATATATTTTCTACACTGACACACATAGCTTCAAACAAAGAAACCAGCTGCCATATGTCGTTATGGATTTGGACGCACCAAAGGGAAGGTTTTATGCCTATAACAAGTACACAGAGAAAACAACCTTGCTTGCAGACGATCTCTATTTTGCCAATGGCATTGCGCTCTCATCTGATCATAAGAAAATCTATATCTCTGAGACCACGGGCTCTCGAATTAGGATCTTCAACATTAAGAAAATGAAAATGCTCAAGAACTTTCTCGTCAGCGATCTACCCATTTTGACAGATAACATTATCGTTACCAAGAACAAAAAGCTTTTGGTGCCCGGTTATTGGAGACACGAAGAGCTCGACAATATTTTAAAAGACGAGAGTCAATTGCAAGAATTATTAAACGGCAAACCAAGCACTTATCTTATCAAATTTCAAAGCTGGATCAGACCCGTCGGCACAATTTTGGTCGTAGATGAGGAAACAGGAGAAATTGAACAAACTATATTTGACAACACAGGGAAATTTTTATTAGTTTCTTCCGTACACCCACTTGATAATGGTGAATTTTTGTGTGGTTCAATAATGGTCCCAAAAGCTGTTCGTTTTAAATTAAAAGATTAAAAGATTATTTTTTTTCTTATTTTTCATTATTGGGTACTGTCTCTTGAAAAATAAATTGAAATTTTTATCGAATTTTCATTTTTTTCTCTTCAATGTTTTCCCCAAAACTCTGGAATTAAACTTGGTGTATTTAATTACTGTTTAATACCAATGTGGTGTGTTTAATAACCGGAACCTTTTGATTTCTTTGTATTTTAAAAAAATTAAATTTTGAGCACATCAATAATTGAAGTTTAATTTCTGTTACAGTAATTTTTGGTTTTTTAAAACGTATTGTAAAAATTATATATATTATTTTGAAGGGAGGAAACTAGTTTCCTCTTACAGCCGTTAGGTTTTTTTTGATTTAAAAAATAAACCGAAAATTTATTTAATTTTCAGTTTATTTCTTAAATTAAAAAAAACTATCGTTAGCTTTTCCAGAATTCAAAAGAATAGAGTAAAATCTATGATTTTACTCTATTCTTTTGAATTCTGGAAAAGCTAGCTTCTTGACGGCACTTCTCCTAATTTCTAAATTTTTGTTTAGAAATTTTAATAAAGAGTAATAATTTTCTTTATCATTAACCAATGATAAAATAAATAATGAGTCTTTATTTCGAATAATATCAAGAATATTATTCTTTAATTGCTTATTATTTTTATTTATTTGAATTAATTCCTTAATCCAAATTTTTCGATTTTTTCTATAGGATGAAATAAGTTACCATAAAAAATGATCGATATCTTCTATTATTTCCTGATTAGAATGATTATTACATAAGTTGCAGAATTTTGCTTTTTATTTATTTTTATCATAAACATTAGAATATCTGTTTAGATAATTTGTGAAATTTCTTAATTTTAAAATGGAAGTAGAGCCTACCCATTTTAAATATTTTTTGTCGTTAGGTTTTTTTTAATTTAAGAAATAAACAGAAAATTTATTAAATTTTCGGTTTATTTCTTAAATTTAAAAAAAACCTAGACACGACTGTTTGTTGATATTGTTATGGTAATTAATAATTTTTAAATATTTTTGACCTTTCCACCCAGAACCATTTATAATTAACTTTTGTCTAAAATTATTTAGGTCTACATTTAAACAATTTTAAATTTCCTATTTCCCAATTAACATTTTCATCCTTTTTCTTGGAAAATTTTAATTGTTGTGAAATGTGATCAAACCCAAGTATTTCTAATTTTTTTTTTTGATTTTATATCTTCTTTTGTAGATTGATATTCTGGCTTGGTCAAGTTTAACTTCAGTTTTATAAATTATTCGTGGAGAGTGTGGATTTATTTTTAAAAATTTTGTTACTCTTTTGTTTATCCAAGCATCAATTGAGTCAAAATCTTTTTGATTTAGATTAAAAATTACAAGTCGAAAAATAATTGGCTAATACACATTGATTTAAACATTTGTAATTTTACTCCATTGGTGAGTTTTTGTTGGCGAAAAATTTTTATAATTTTTTATAAAACTATCTTATACAAAAATTATATATTTTATGTTTTAACAAAAAGAATGAACTTTAAAATTGAATCACTTGCATTTTTGAAACTTTATTTTGAAAATGGAATTCTTTGAAAAAATTTTAAAAAATGTGAAATCTAAATAGAAAAAAAAAAATTGTGTTACACTTTCCTTTTTATCAATCCAAAAACTGTTTTTTGTTTTAAAATTTCTATTTTGATAGAAGAAAAAACCTAGAAAATGTAAAATTAAAACCAACGGTGCAAGTATTAAAGATCTTCAGAATGTAAATAAAAAACCCCAATTATTTCAAACCCCCACCAAGTTGAATATGAAAAAAAAAAAAACAATCAATTCCACGTTTTTACAAAACAAACATTTATTTCCTTTGAAATATAATAAAATACAAAAAAAGAGTTATTGAACATATAGTAAATGCTTTAAAATTTTTAATTCATTTTTTTTGTGGTGTTTTTACCGAGCTTTCACAAATGGTGATGAATTCCCTTTGATTTTCTAAGCGTAAAGGAATTTTGTAAAATTTGTTAATCTTTAAATTATAATATGTAAAAAAATGTAAAGAAAGTAAGTTAAATGATTTATAAAATGAAAAATGAAGCAAAAATTTAAAAATATATATTTGAATTTATCATTATAATTGGTAAATTTATTTATCTTTTGATTTCAATTATAATTGGATTATTAATTCATTATCAAAATTGTTCAAATACAAACTTGGTCAAATTTATTTTTTTTTCACTTTTTTGAGGAGTGTAGAGTAAAATCCATTTGTACGAAAATCTTTAAGAATTTTAAAATTAATTTTTTCATATTTTTAAAGATTTTTTTGGTTTATCTCATATTATTAAGGATTATTAAGAGATTTTCAGTGTTTTGAGTGAAATAAACAAAACTTCCTTATTTTTCATCAGTACTACTTGATTTCTTAAATTGTAGGAAATCAAACATTATTGAAAGTATCAATAATAAATATTTTTAAAAATTCCTACAAAAAAAATTTTAACCATGTAAGTTAAGTGGAAATTTTTTACCCTTTAAAACAAATTACAAAAGTCTAATTGGCCTCTTAATTATTATTTTGAAGATCATGGTAAAAGTATCTATCACAGACCATCAAAAACCCGCCTAAATTGACCCTAAGCCAACCTACTTGATTTTTTTTTGCCCCTTCAAACAATTAATACAGGTTATAGTACTTGGTTCCTGTTTATTATTATTATTATTATTATTATTATTATTACATTCCAACCCTAAATACACAGTCATCCCATTCAAACCACAATTAATTAAATTAATATACATACACACATATATAGGTATATATATCTTTTGGAACAATTTCAATATTTTTTTATTTTTTCTAATTTCAATTAATCGACACCAAAAATAATATTGACTCTTATTTGACTATTAAAACAATGAATGATGATTGTTGATCAATAAACTAATAAAGAAAAAAATTCAAAGATAATAAATCAAAACATCATTTGCTCATTCGGAAAACATAATTAAAAATCTATTAATTTGGAATAGAATGAAGAGTTGCTTATTGGAGTTTGAATTAGAAAAATTTAAAAAAGTTTAGATAATCTCTTTTTTTTTGGATAATAAGAGATTTATATAAAATAAATTTGTTTTGAAAAAAGGAATTGTAATGAAGTACTAAAACCAATTGGAAAATTAGAAGGCTTTTATTCTTATTTTAATATTTTTTTTTTGGAAAATAACCATTTTAATCAAAAATTCTAAAGGAAAAAAACATTATTTTTATTTGAGTAAGATGGGAAATAATAATTTAATTGATTTTTATTTGAAGTAAATTTTTTCTGTAAAAAATTACACAGTTAATAGAAAACACTTCAATTTTTACTTATTTTCATTAATGTGATTTACTTTTTCGGATTATTTATTACCAAGTGGGTTTTAAAAATTACAAATACATACCAAAATAAAACCATTTATAACTTGTATGTTTGGTAGTAATTACATTTTCTCTCTTTGTTACTGAAGAAAAAATCAAAAAGGATGAAAAAATGGTTTCTCAACTCATAGAAAGCCTTTTTTAAATATCAATTTTGGTTTTAAAATTGTGTAGTTTTTGGGGTTTATCCGTTTTCTAATTTATACAGAAAAAACGGTGGTGTATTTTTTCAAGAACAAAAATTAAAAGAAATTTCAATTTATACAAAACACTAAAATCATTTTCTTTATGCATTTGAATTTCCATAAAAAAAACAATCAATTACTCACCCTCTTTTGACTTTATTTTAAATAAATTTGATTTTAATCACTAAAAAAATAATAAAATGTTCAAAATTTTTATTTTTTTTTCAATTCTCAACATAAGATTATGGGGGGTTTGTTGCACTCAAAATAGTTAATCGAGAATTTCCTTTAATTATACTCGGATCAAATTTAGATCTTTATATTGTTTAAAATAAAATATTTTGACAAAATATTATACCTGTGTATTAAGACAGATAAAATTTGTATTTCAAAAAAAAAATAATTGTTAAAAAATAAAACAATTTCATACCAAAAGTTAGAAACCTACATCATTTTACTTTATGTTGCTTCTTATAAATTAACTTTTTCGTAACTTATATCAATAAATATGAATACAATATATAAGAAATGTGATCAACTTGGATATTATTTTAGTTTTATTTCAGATCAGAAAAATTATTTCTTGGATCAATTCAACACAAAATAAATCTGTAAAAAAATATAATAAAAAAAAAATATATTCAAAAATGTGATGCAATTTTTCTTTGAATATAGACTATTATGATCATCTAATAGACAATTAATAAGACAATTAAAAACATTAAAGAATTTGTAAATCTAAAATAATATGAATGAGGAAATAATCAAAAATAAATATATATATTTTAATTTTTGTTTGATAAAAACATTTTAATTTGGATATTCATTTAAAAATTGTATAATTTACTTATTTCAAATTTTCTTACACCAAATCAGAAATAATTATTGAATATTCTCAAATTTAAGTAATTTAAATGATAAAAAAAAAAATAGAAAATCATGGAATGAAAAAAATAATAACTAAGTTTTCAAGAATTAAAAAAAAACAGAAATATAACTTTTTATAGATTTAAACAGGATTTTATCATTTGGTCACCGTTCATGATATTTGTCGTTGCAATAACAAAATTATATTCAGAGTTTGATTGTTGGCTTAGCATTCGTAAAGCAGAAATTTCACCATAAGTCACCCCCCCAATAAAATATACCAGACAAACTTTATTTGTATCTATTTCTTCTTTTTTTTCTTCTTCTTCTTCCACTTCTTCGCTTTTGTTGGTTTCCGTATTATTTTTATTTGCATTATATTCTCCATATTCTGTTTTTAAATAATTTTTTGTAGCTTTATTAAAGTTTTTTAAATTTTTCTTTTTATCGAGTATTTGTTGAATTAATGAAACACTTAATGGTTTATATCCTGAAAAAACAGTGTGTGGTCCAATTTTTAATGCTTGATCTTCATTGTATAATTTTAAAAGATTCCTCAACCCAGAGAAATTAATATTCGGATTATCTGTTAACAAACCAATTTTTTCAAGATGTTGAAGCATTGGAAGATATTTAAACCCATATTCAAACAGAAATTCCTTTTTAATTTCTGACAATTGTTTTGTCTTACCTGAATGAATTAATGAATGCAGACACATAAATCGTAAAATTTTTATCATATTTTCTTCATCATAGATAATATATTTGATAAAATCGAAAAACACCATGCTATCGGCTAGCATTGATAATTCATTTTGTATTATTTCTCTCATTATTGTTCCCTTGTCAATAGACTTCTGTGCATGTTCTGAGATATCAATATGATTTTTTAATGAGACAGTTTCCTATTAAACAAAAAAAAATAAAAGGGTAAAAGGAATTATCATGGTTTATAATTATTTTAATATGTAAAATTTTCCTTTCAAAGTGTTTTTGTATAGAAGAAAATTTTAAATTCGTAGTTATTTTTATAAATGAGATAAAATAACTTATCTTGTCTATTATATATATATATATATATATATGTGTGTGTGTGTGTGTGTGTGTGTGTGTGTGTGTGTGTGTGTGTGTGTATGTGTGTGTATGTGTGTGTGTATGTATGTATGTGTGTGTGTGTGTGTATACTTAATTTATAATCTAGTGTTAACTAAAACATCTATAAACTAATATAGTGTTGTTATCAGAAATCTTTTTTCTAAATGTTGATTATTAATTTTTTTAAAAAATATTTTTCCTGATTTTTCAATAACAGAATTCTTTTAAAAATGTCAGTTTATATATTTTCAAAATAATACAAAAACAAGTTTTTACAAGATATTTTGAAAAAATTCAGTCAAATCATTTATAAAAAAAATCAAAAGAATTTTTGTTAATTTAATCAGTTTTTGATTTTTTTACATTTTTCCCTGTGTGAATTTTTTTTATATAGGAAAGAAGATGGATTACAAATAAAAAAAGATCAAATAGTGACTTATTAATGATAAAATATCTGAACATGAAAGTATGAATAACTTGAAAATAAAAAAGTAAAAGCACAAACCAAAAATATTAAGGGTTAAAAAAAACGAGATCAAAAGAAAAAAGAAATTAAACAACATCCTCCCTGAATTAACATTCATTGTAAAATAACAAATTAAATTAAATTTAACCATAAGTTTAGTGACTGTGATTTTGGATGTACTTAATTAATTACATTATTGGTTGTTGTTTTTTGATTTTTTACCAATTGCTTCTTATAAAAACCTCTTTTCATATTTCAATAATTTTTATTTTCTTTTTTTTTTTTTTTTTATTTTTCATTTTTTCCTTATTAACTATAAAAAATAATATTTTGGCATGTTTTTTCCATGAATAACATTGAAATCTTGGATTTTACGTTTAAATTTCTGAAAGGGGATTTAAATAAAAGGGTACCTAGAGTGTAATTTAAACTTCTTCAATAATAATTTGATAAATTTTTTTTTATTATTGAAGAGAATCGATACAATAAAATTACACTGAAACACTTAATTTTTATTTAGAGTTTTTTATACTAACTATAATTTATGCACGGTTATAATTCGTATGAAATCTTTTTTTTAAAAAATGAAAAGAATAAATTATTTCTAAATAAATTACAATAAAAAGAGAAAGAAATAAAAGGGAAAATAAAAAAAAATAAAAAAAAGCAAAAAATTTTAAAGTTTTTTTGCATCCCGAGTCTTGAATGGGTTAATTGTTGTTTCCTTTTATGTCGAAAACATCTGGATCACAATTTAATTTGTTTTAATAAAGAGATCTAGATATTTGAACAACTATAGATCAAATGAAATAAGTTATTTTCTTAAGTTTTAAATTAGAATTTTATAGATAGTATACATCTATACTAAATTGTGTTTTTTATATAGTCAGTTCCACTTTTAAGGTACAAACTTGATACAAAATTTAAGGCACAAAAAAGTCTCAAATTAAGGCACAAAATTTGGAATTGATTTTTTTACAAATTATTTTACTAGAATATGAATTTTGTGCCTTAATTTGATATTTTTATTGTGCCTTAAATTTCGTTGAAGTTTGTGCCTTAAAAGTGGAACTGACTGTACTAAGAGTTTGTTTTCGAAATTTTCTTTTTGTTGTTTTTTTTCAAAGTTTCTTTTTTTATTTTTTTTTTATGCATGTTTCCCTTTTCTTGTTTTTGGAAAATCCCAGACCAAGATACTGGGTCGACAATATTGACCTCAATTCAAGTACTAACTCGGCAGATTACACGAAAAATTCGATTCACTTGAGTTTGTATCAGTAGACTTTAGTTGTATTCAGTTATCTTTAGTTGTATACTGTCCAGTTCAATTTGTTCAAGATCTGATTAGTTAAATTCAGTTTATTAAAGATCTAATCATAACAAGTTCGGCTCAGTTTAGTATGTTTTAAAAGGTCTTTTGCCCCCCTCCAAATAAGTGAAAAAAACAAAAAGGAGTGGAACTGAAGGAACCCAAACAACTTAAAAAGGGAATTTGGGAATAGTAAAAAGTATAAAAATTAAAAATTATATAATTTCAAGAAAAAAAAAAAAAATGTAATTATATATTTATGTAAATCATGATATTCGAGTAGACAGGTTATTTATAAAGTAAAATTTAAATTATCAATTTGCTGTTATATGAAAATAAAAAAAAATATTAAAATTCAAAATGTACATTAAAAGACCTTTACAAATATCCTAATCGCCTTACAATGTGAATATTTCTGATAAAAATAATTGATATTTTTAATTTTTTTGCCTTTTCTTTTTCAATTTTCAAGTTGTGGATACTACCATTTTCACATATCATAGTATTAACAAATCGCTACTTGATCTTTTTTTATTTGTAATTTCTTCTTTCCAATATAAAGAAAACCATCAAGGAAAAGCATGGAAAAAAAACAAAAAAGGAAAATTTATTGATCATATCACCAGAAAATGTTTTTGAAGAATTCTTTTATGATTTTTTTTTTCAATACCAATTTCTTATTCTCAGATTCAACTTGTTAAACTTACCTATCAAAATCAGAATTTTATTTATAAAAAAAAACAACGGTAGCTTAGTAAAGATTTTAAGCACATTTCTAATATCACTATTTAAAGACCAAAAAATGTTATTCATCATTTATTGATTCAACTTAATAATATAATGTTTCTGTTTATAAGATCATTTATAAATCAAAAGATATATAAGTTTCCGATCTTGGTTTTATTAGATATTTTTTAAAGGTGAAAAATCTTTGATTATTTTTTTCTTTTTGATCCAAAAATTTTTTTACAAAGAAGGTTAAGGAATATCTAAAATAAAGTCATTAATAGGGATATATATGTTAAAACAATGGGGAATTATACTCTTTGTCTCTTGAGATCCAGAAGAACTATTAATTTTCAAAAATTTGAGAATTTGGATCTCAAGAGATAAAGAGTACATTTCCCCAATTTTTTGACCCATAGACCCCTTAATATCCTTTTTTTATTAACTCCATTTCACTCAAAGAGGCCCACCCAAAAATGAAAAATTCATTTTTTTTTTTAAGAATCAACCAAACTAAGATTGTTTAGAAATAAGAGAAATAATAAACTTACGATTAGAGTTAATAATCATAAAATAAATACCTGAACAAACCATAAATTTCAAAAAAAAAAAAATGTTGGAAAAAATTTTTGTCCCTTTCATTGTAATGCCTCAGACAAAATTTTTGACAATTTCTTTAGGAAATTAAAATTTTTGACCATAAGATTTTTTAAATGTAAATGTATGAATTTTTGAATAAATTACAAAACCACAATTTTCTTAATTTTTATTTCGAGTTTCATACCTTCTTTTTTTTTTCAAATTGACTTTTTTAAAAAAATAAATAAAAAAAAAAAAAAAAAAAGTAATAAGAAAAGAAAAAAAAAAAAAAAATTTTGCAAAATGAGAAAAAATGACTTAGATCTAAAAATTGAAATTTTATTTTGAGAAAAATAATGAATTAAACTCATAGAATATGTTCTATTTCTTCAATAAAGCTCGGCCCCTTTGACTGAAAAAGAGTTTATATTCCTTAATCTTGACAAATTTTTCAGTAGAATAGAAAACTTATAACTCTATTTTGCTTGTTGAAAAAATCATTTGGATGCTTAAGTTATTACCAATTTTTTATTGAATTTCATGGTGAATTGTTTTGTAGAAAAAAAATGTTTAATTTTTTTTTCATTGTTTGTAAATATTTTGATGTATATTTTTGAAATATACTCAAATGATACCAATTCAATCAGTGTTACTATTTATCTTCCTTTTATATTACCAATTTACCAATAGGAACACTTCAAAAGAGAATATTAAATGAAATGTAAAAAAAAAAAAAAATAATACTCACTTTTTGCGGAAAGACCTTATATCCCAAAAGTGACAAAACCATTCATTCGTGTAATTAAAAAAACAAATCAATATAACCTAAAAACCACTAATTTTTAGAAAGTATCACACAGACGATTTATTTTTTTGTGTTTTAAACAATGTAATAATTGGAACAAATCGCACTCAACCCTGGGTGTATTGCCCAGTAGAACAAAATCTTGAGAAAAATGTTCAAAAATTTCAACTTGACTCAACAATACTATTAAATTCAAAAAGTTATTAGTACACATTTCCATAAATTTCAAATTTAGGGTTTGTTTATTCAAAAAAAAAAAAATAAAGAAAGAATGTAAGAAAAATCATGTATTGTAAGGACTACGTTGACAATCCAACAAGTTGTCTTGAAATCCTTTTATCCCAATATCATTTAAATTGTGAAGGAAGGTATATCAAAATATTCCCCAATTTGGATTAAAAAAATCATTTTCTGAAAATTTTTATTATGGAAAAATTACAAAGAATTTTTGAGATACCTAAACTCCAACATGTTTATTAAGAAACGTGAGAATGAAAAAGAAAAATAATCAAAATTTTCCTGCCAAAAAGTGACTATAATTTCAAAAACTCTCAATAATCAACTCTAACTTTAAAATATCGCATTATCAAGAATTTTTAACCATTGTATTACTTTGAATTGTTACTTTGTCTTCATAAACCATAACAATTCTTCCAAAGGATTTTTTTTGTGTAATTTTTTTTTATTTTTTAGTTGTTGTTTTTTGTTTTTTTTTTTTTTTTCATGTATTGAAGTTCCTAACAATACTTTTAGGGGATAGTATTTACTCTTTTTTGGGTTTTGAACAGAATCTCAAATACCAAATACCCAAAAAAATTGGTTTATTTTTGTGTGACATTTTTTTTTATTTTATTTATTTTGTTTCTCTAAAAAACAAATTGTTATTTTCAAGATAAATTTGGATTTGGGTGTTGAAGGAAAGGTTTGGAGGAATTTTAAATTCAAAGATATAAATGTAAATAAAAATATGTCAAAAACAATTCCATCGTTGTTTTGAATTTTTGTTAAAGTCAGTTTGGAAAAAATGATCTTTCAATTTAAGAAAATATGGATTTTGAAGAATTCCATACAGTACATTACCAAAAACCTTTTGGTGCTATTATTAAAATTTTCTTTGTTTTGGAAATAACAAAGAATAATTCTGAAATTTTTCATAATTTTCCATTATGGCACTTTCATGTGAAAATTTAAAACCCTCTAAACTTGACTAACATGAAAAAATGGAAAAAAAAAAAACACTAACAATGTGCCAGGGTTTTGAATAGTACATTTAAAGGGAAATAAATTTTCTCATAAAACTGATTTTTCCCATCCTTCTTTTTTATTTTTTGAAATGAGGATAGACATTTTATAGAACAAAAAATCATTTTTTCCTTCTTAGAACTCACTGAATAAATATTTGTGTGAATTACCAACCACCAAACCCTCTTTATAACCTCATAATATTTTCAATTTGAATTGCAATTTTTGTCATCAAGAAAACAACCTTAATTTTTTTGAATTTAAATTTTCCTGATAAAATTATTATACTTTGCAAGGAATTGTAAGAAAGAAGTCAAGAAGATAATTTAAAAAACCAAAAATAAAGCGTTAATATTACATCTCTACTTGTTTGTACATCATGAATGAATTTTTTTAATTCCTTGATAGTTCGATCGTCGTTTGATGAAGCATAAAGTTGAGAAATTGATTTTGATTTTAACTTGAAGGTTTTGATTGCCGAAATCCAATTGAGATCTCTAATGCCTTGAAAAAAGGAATCGTTTGAATTGAGAGCGAACCTAATTTTTTGATCCTTTTGATTTTGTGTTTGCTTGCCAACAATTCCAGGATCCATTTCAAGTATGGAATTTTCAATTCCATAAATCTCATCGATCATCCCTTCATATGTTTGTTGGGTCAAAAGCGGCGTAATTAGATCAATTGTTCGATCAACCAAAATGACTTTGTTAATTTGAGAGTTTTCCGATGTCTGAGTGTTTCTTTTTGATTGCAAATTATCATACATTTGAAGAACCAATTGGGAATTTTTGCCAAGCCAACAAATCTCTTCGAATTGGCCAAACAGATACTCTAACTTTTTTAAAGATTTAGCAACGTCGCTTAAGATTTCTGGATCGCCCTGGCTAAGTGAAGCAAAGCTTGAATTACGAGACATCGTCAACAAATCTTGATCTAATGGGAAAAGATCCAGATCAAATTCATACAACGTGACCAATTGCCGAACACCCAACGTTTCTAAAGCCTTTTCACAGAGGATCTCTTGGTGTGGAACAAAAAATAAATGGTATTTGTGTTTATTTTTTCCATTTTTCTTTTCTTGCTCCTTAATGAAATTTGAGACAAGACTCATCTTATGGATTTCTGTCCTGACCAAGATCAAAATTGGTCCTTCTTCATAATTAATTGGTTCAGAAGACAAACTTCGTTGGACAATGATGTTGTTTTCCTTTTAAGTGTGGTTGGGATTAATTAAAGAAAATCAAAAGAAAAGGAAAAGAAAATTTTATTTAGAAGTGACTATTTGAGTGGAAAACATTTTGTTTGTTTTTTCACATGTAATTTTTTTTTTGATTGTAATTTTTTTATTTTTTTTTTTGTGTTCAAAAGAGAAAAAAGTTAAATACTCGAAAAAATTCATTCGATACGATCATTAATAAGCAACCAAAAAGATCAGGATCGATTAACAACGCTTTCTTGCCTCTTATTTTTTGAAAATACTTTGATAATTGTTCTTGATAATGCTCTCTTATTATCCCAATATTGTCCAAAACAGTCGAATTTTCAAGATCTAAAATATTCATTGTTGGTGTTGGTAATAAATTAGAAGAAAAAAATGAAAACTTTATTTTATATTTTCCGTTTCCTAATTCTCACTTATGAAGGAAATTTTATAAATTCGATGTGGTTTTTTTTCATTTTTAAGGGAGGAGTGCATGGTTTATTAGTGATCAAGTGGCAAAAAAAATTATCATTTGTCGGGTGTAAGGACATATTTTTTGGTTATTAGACGAACAATCCTCAAACTGATATGGGTTTTAATAATTGTTTAAATCGGCAATTTTGAATGAATTTTTTTTTTACATTTCCAATGTATGAATTGAAGAGTATATGGCGAATTGGTTGATAGATATTTTAGAATAAATGTAGAT
This sequence comes from Anaeramoeba flamelloides, assembly GCA_027625915.1. NCBI lineage: Eukaryota > Anaeramoebidae > Anaeramoeba > Anaeramoeba flamelloides. Next base: position 3,187,255 of record JANTQA010000063.1, read on the forward strand.
TTTTGGGTTTTTTATATTGTTATTTTTCAATAGATCTGGTTGGAAGTTTCCAGAAAATCAAACTGTTTTTTTAATTTTTGAGAACATTTGAAAATTTTAATTGTGTGAACTTTATTAAAAAATATTTTTTGAATGCTACTGAATATTGAATCTTTGTTGTCAAAAAACAAACTAGTTATCTATTTGTAAGAAAAAAACAAAAGTAATTCAGATTGAATATATATATATTCTATTTTATTAACAATTTTTTTACTAGGGTAGGTCCATTTTTCAAATTTTAACTATTCATTTATGTGAAATGAATGATTCAAATCCTTTCTTTAACCAAATATATTGATATTTTAATAAATAAGGAAGTGGGATATATTTTAGGATGATATATTTTACTATCAACTAAAAAATGTGAATTCAAAAAAATAAAAAGATTGACCAAAAAAAAACATAAATACAAATCATTTATTTCTTGATCTCTTCGGTAACATTTGACACAATTACTTTTTCTTGAATTAGTTTTGTTTTTAATTATTCATGGATAAAATTTTGTTTGTTAAAATTTTATACAGTCAGTTTCATTTTTAAGACTCAAAATTTCAACGAAATTTAAGGCACAAAAAAATCTCAAATTAAGGTACAAAATTTGGAATTTTTTTTTTTACAATTTATTTTTACTAGAATTTGAATTTTGTGCCTTAATTTGAGATTTTTATTGTGCCTTAAATTTCGTTGAAAGTTTGTGCCTTAAAAGTGAAACTGACTGTAGAAAGAAATTACTTTTTATTGCTAAAGAATTTCAAAAAGAAATTCAAAAGACCCTATTTTCATTTGTATTCATCTAATTCTATTTTTTTCAGAAAATAGGATATTTATTGAATTAATCTTCAGAAATAAGGATATATTGGACCTATTCGTTTGATTTTAGAATTTTTTATTTTCAGATTAAATGAGAACACAAAATAATTCTGAATAATATAAGATTATTTCGTAAATTTTTCTTTTAATTTTGGGTTGAATCTTTTATAAATGTTTTTACGATTTTGGGGATTCAATACCTTTATTCTAATTTTTGAAATAGTATCTTTATTTTAGTTTTTTTGGAACAAAGAATTACGAAAAAAGAATTTTCAAAACAAATTTGGAAAAAAATAAGGTTTTTAAAATAATAATAAATAGTAATGGGGTGAGAAATCCAATATCCTGAATTGTGTGTATTCATCTGAATTAAGAATATAAGAAAAACCAATCTTAAAAAATAGGCTTTGATTCTTATTTTTTTTATTTTTGATTTCAAAAAATTTATTTGGAAAGGTGATTTTTGTGTTTTGCTTTCTAAATAGAAAATATTTCTTTCAAATGCACACCTTTTCAGGTCTATTTTTTTTTTTGGTTTACTCGTGGATTATTTTCTTTTATTCATATAAACACATTTCCAAATCCAAAACCTAATTTAATAAAAGCAAAAATTGAACCAAAAAATGGTTCAAAAAAACGAAAAATGAAAGATTCAACTTTGAAACTATTTTATAAAGTATTTCTTTTTACAAAAAGGGCAGTGAATTATGTTTCCAAGTTTCAATATATGTTTTTACTCAAAAAACATTTCTCAGTAATGTTCATACAAGTAAAATGTTTCAAAATAGTAAAATGTACTTACTTCCTAAATTAAATTTTTTTGTTTTATTCGTATATGTTATATATGGGGAAATGTGTTCAAATAGATTATTTATAATAAATAAAATAAAGTAAACCAAAAAAGGTTAGTGGATTGTGAAAGTGTATATTTTGAAGATATATTTTCCCTTTGGAGGACAAACACAAAATATAACCATGACAACAAAAGTTTTCAGATCAAGAAAGAAAAATTAGAAATTAAAAAAAAAAAGTATAATTTAAAATATTTAGCTTATATATCTTATTAATTTAACAAGAAAAAACAAGTTATCATGTGTTTTATCTAGCCACATACCAATTTCAATAGCTTAATCACCAAACCTTTTGTTTTATATATGTTTTCAAAATTTCTTTTTCAGTTTTTTTATCCTGTAAAATGTACCAAACAAGAATACTTTTTCAAAGATTGAAATATATATTTGGATTATATATATAACAATAAAAATATTCGATTCAAAGATTAAGAAAATCTTGAGGAAAAATTGGAAGTAAAATTGTTGATTATTTTAGTTTTTTATAAGTTGATAGAAAATAAATAATGATCAAATATTATAAACAAACAACCAATAAATTTATATTTCTAACTAAGAATTTATAAAATTTAGTATTTTCTGAAGCCAAATCTAAATTGGATAAATTCAACTAGATAATAGTAATTTCAAATCCATTTTTGAATTTTTTGAAATAGGAATTAATTAGCTTCTCCAACAGTTTTTTCAAATAAAAATTTTTTCATTCAGAATGAAAAGAAAAGCCAAGTAAAGATTTGTAATGATATCAAATGCTAGAGATAACAAAAAGAAATTCATGATTTTACTATAGTTTTTCTTATTCAATTTTTTAATTATTCTTTTGTTTTTAGGTTGTATTTTTTTTTTTTTTTTTTTTGTATTTAAACAATTAGTTTCTACTAAGGAGAAGCCTAAGATCAAAGTGTTTTGTTATTAGGCGTTACCGCATTAGTACTACAAGGTTCAAATGTCTCAAAAAAATTGATTAGTGAAGTAATACTATGTATTGATCTCATCAATTAATAATGATCTTTCTATTATGAGAAAAACTCCCACAATTTTCAAAAAAAACTTGTGAATTACCCTGAATCTAAAAGTTGAATTATCAAAATTCAGACTCCAAAGTTGAAAAATATCTTTCTAAATTTAGTCTCTAAATGTAGATTAGTTCCTAAAAAATTCAATTTTTTTTTAATATTTTAAACAATTAACGAATAAATGGATTTTTTTGGCCCATTATTTCCGAAATATTGGAAATATATTGATGTTACAGCACAAGTGCAAAAATTGATGTCAAAATATTTTAAGTTTTTTTACCTAATTTGTCATTTTCTCAAAAATTAAAAAAAAAATCTATGATGCGCCCACAAGGAGCATGCATCTTGTCAAATAAATTGATGTTTCTAATAGAAAAAAATCCAAATTAATAATAGAATAAAAATGTTTGGTGTTGAAACAGAAATTCAAAAATCTAAAATAATTTTCAGAAATCAAAAAAAAAAAAAAACAACGCCAAAAATTATTATTCTTTCATTAAATTGAATTTTTTGCTACTCGAAACATCAATTTATTTGAGAAAAAAAACTGTCCCGTCGATGCACCAAGAAAAAGTTATATAGTTTTTGGAAAAATAACAAATTTAGTAAAAATGCCCAAAAATATTAAGACATTGATTTTTGTACATGTGAATTAGCTTTATCAAAATGGAAAAAACTAACCAGTCTTTGATTTTTTATGTTGATGATTATTGAGTTAATCTTTGAAATTCAAAAAATTAAAAAAAATATTTACTTTTGGATTTTTCTAAATATTAATTTTTTAATACTGGAATACTATTAGTTTGGTTTCTATTTATAACTTTGGAAAAGGAATTAAAAAAAAAATTTAAATGATCTATTTTAATAGTGATCCTTAGTAAAAAATATATTAATTTATTTTACAATAATATTTATAATTGATTAATTTGAGTTATTTGAGCCATGTTTCAAAAAACTTTTTAAACCGAATTACAGCATACTTTGATTATAGAGAAATCTAGGGTAACCCTAATTCCTTAAATTGATTATAAAAGTATATTGTTCCCACTCCTATATTTAACAAAACATTCATTAATTTTGTTAAAGAAATGATTTAAAGATTCAATTTTGAATAAACAGCTAAACTCAAAATTGGAAAAAGGTAATAACCCCCCTTAACTCCTCTTGCTAATCAGAAGAAAAATGTCTATATTTTTAATCTATTAATAATCAGAACAAATTTTAAAAAACAATTTTCTTGCTTAAAAAAATACTTTGACAATTATTTTGATAAGTGTATCTAATATTTAGAAAAAAAGAAGCAAAAAAATAAATATTTTTCAAGAGATACAACTGTTTAATATAGATTTGAAAATAATAAATGGGGTGAAAGGGTAAGATGTTAACTGTTACAAAGAAAAAAATTAACATAAATAATAAAACCAAAAGCAATTCTCAAATTTAATTACATCTGAAAGAAAACATTTTTTAAAAAAATATTTTAGTTTTTATTTTTTTTTTTTATTCGAAATTTTGATCTTTAAAGAAAATGGTTGCATCATTATTTATTAAATTCAATTAATATACTTAATCTTTTTTAGATTCTGGGTTATTGGTATTTCGTTCCAAATCAAAATCTTCAAATAAACATTCATCATTTTGATTTTCATCAAAAAGCTGGTTATTTCTATTTAAGTTTTGTAATTCTTCCAAAGTTGCTCGCCCTAATTTTTTTCCACCTTGGTTATTATTTTTATCCACAAATGGTATTTTATTTGAAACGCTATCAATGGACGAATGAAATCCTTCTGGTAAGAATGATTTTAAAGAAAATTCAGCTGAATGGTCGCCTTTTGTACCATCAATTTCATGTTTTTGGAAATATCTAAGATATATCCAAGCAATTAATATACCAAAAAATGAATAAACAAATCCACTCATATTATCTAAAAGCCCGAAAAGTAAGCTTATTAATAGGTACACTGCAGGTAAGTTTTTGGCTCTGAGTTTGCCACAGATTAAACTAACTTCCTTTTCTGGTAATATTTGTTTAAACCCAACAAGAAATCCTCCAATTACACATGAAAAGCCCGAGAATGTTAAAATGCTATTATATATATATATATATATATATATATGTGTGTGTGTGTGTGTGTGTGTGTGTGTGTGTGTGTGTGTTAGAAGAATCAAATATAATAGAAAAACAATTATTAAAAACATAAACAAAAAATTAAAAAGAAGCGAAAAGAAGTAATAGAAAAAATAAAAAAATATCCTCTTTTCATTTAAATTCGGATCGAATGAAGTTATTTAGTAAACATAAAATTAGAAAAAAAAAGCCGGTTTTAGTATTCTATTTAAACTGAAAATTATAATAAAAGAAGTTTTAATAATATCTACCAAGTGGGTTATGAACCTAAATTTTGATTTTATTTGTTTTTTTTTTTTTGAGATTTTTCTTTTTTCTTTATTTTTTGACAATTTTTTTTTGAATTTTCAACCAAAAAAAAAATAATTTGTAGGAATACTTTTCAAGAATAATCGTGAAATTTTTAATTATATAATTAAATTTCCTTTTTAGAAATTTTTGTAAAAGGACACCTCGAGTATAATTTAGAGTTTTTAAATAATTATAAAATCTTTTTTTTTTTTTCACTTTAGTTTTGTTCTCCCCTTGAAATATGAGCTTTTGAAGAAAGAGACTAAAAACGAAATAAATTAATTTTATTTTTAACGAGATATGATTATTCATTATATTTAAGGAAGTGGGTAAATCTTACCAATTTTGAGTTTAGCTGTTTATTTGAAATTTAACCATTCAAATCATTTATTAACGAAATTAATGAACGTTTGTTAAATATGAGAGTGGGAAATATATCCAAGTACAATATATTTTAAATACGAACCAAAAATTGGAAATTAAAATAATTAAAAAATTGAACAAAAAAAAATTATTTCTTGGTCTTTTTTTTAATATTTGATATAATTACTTCTTCTTTACTCAGTTTTATTTTTAATTATTTATGGAAAAACTTTTATTTGAAAAATTTTTAATTAAGAAATTATATTCTATTTCTAAAGAATTTCCAAAATGAATTTTTAATTCTTATTTTGTTTTAATTCATCTAATTCTCGTTTTGGTTCAAGAAAATAGGATATTTTTTTTAATTCTTCTTCAGAAATATTGATTATTGATTTGAATTTGTTTGATTTGATAATTATTAATTTTACATATAAATTTAAAACTCAAAATAATTCTGAATTTTGATAACAATTTTTTCTCAATTTTCTTTTTCCTTTTTATTAAGTTGAATTTTAGGTACTTGGTTTTTTAATTTCAATAATTCAATTCTTTTTCTTTAATCTTGGAAAGAATATTCTTTGTTTTTACTTAATTTAATAATAATATTTAAAAAAAGAATTTTGAAAACAAATTTGTAAAAAATCTTTTATCAAATAACAATAAATAGTAATAGAGTTAGAAAGACAAAGTAATGTCATCTTTATTTTCATCAAATTAAGAAGATAACAAATAAAAAAATAGTATTAGGAAATAGATTTTTATCGATTTTTTTTTTCATTTTTGATTTCAACAAATTTATTTGGAAAGGTAATATTTCTTGTTTGGTCTTCTAAAAGAAAAGATTTGTTTAAAAAACACACCTCCTCGGGTCTTTCTTTCTTTCTTTTTTTTTTTTTTTTGGTTTATTCTGTGATTCGTTTTGAGTATTTGCAGCAAATCATTTTTCTTGATTCAAAATAAAATTTAAAAAAATCAAAAATTTAATCACAAAAAAAAGTTCATAAATTGAAAAAGTAAGATTCAACTCTGGGTAACTTTAGGTTTTTTTTCTTTTCATAAATAGAGTAGTGAACGATTTTTTGATTTCAATATATTCAATATCTGATGATACTAAAAAATCTTTTTTCAGTAAGTTTTCAACAATAAAAATATTCAAAAATGGCAAAATGTACCTACTTTTTTAAATAGAAAATTAAATTTCTTATCCTATCATCATAGAAAATTTTCAATTTTATTATTGCTGTTGTTAGGGATGGGGGGGTAGGGTGAATAACTCCTCTTGTTCACTATAATTCCTAAAATTGTATTTAGAAAATTTTTTAAAAGATTCAAAAATATTTTTATTATCCACTAGGGATAATAAACATGATGAAAACTATTTTCTTAATAATAGTAATAATAATACTATTATTTAATATATTAGATAGGCTATTTCCAATAAAGTGGGGCAAATTTATTTTAAAATATATCTTTTAAAATCAATCTCCAAAAAAGTATTTAAACATCCAAAATAATTAACTACCATAAATTGATTCTTGGTAATTATTCAATTTGTTTATTAGTATTGTATTACTGAAATAAAAGATATGAAATTTTCTGATCTCGATTTTATCCGATATTTTTTGGTGAAAATAGGTATAAATTATTTTCTTTTTGATTCGAAAAAACCGTTTTCATAACTTGTTTAATCTCAATAAATTTTCAAATCAAATTAAAAACATATAACTACATTTTATTGTTTAAAAAATCATTTGTACACTTTCCATATTTCCAGTTTTTTATTGAAATTGGTCGTACATTGTTTTCACCAAAAAAAGTGTTATTTTTTTTTTCATTTTTTTGGAAATATTTCATCCATCATATTCTGAAATCAATACATTAACCATTTATTCAATCGGTATAATATTAAACTTAATTTGGTATTGTCAATTAAAGGATACTTTCACTAACAAAGATGATTTTTTATGAAATGTAAAAAAAATTACCCACTTTTTTGGAAATACCTTATATTAGTTTTTTTAAATTCAGATATCCAGATTTTGTCTATTATTTTCATAAGCTGAGCAATTCCATAGAAAATGGTTCAAATCGTCAATGATATTTAAATTATTTTTTTTATACAGATCATAAAATTGAGATTTATTTTTATAAATAGCATAAGAATGCCTGTTTAAATAATTTGTAAAGTATCTGAGATTTAAAATCGTAATGAAACATTTCCATTTTGAATATCTTTTGTTTTTAGGTTTTCCCAGAAAGTAAAATGAAGAGTGTAAAATATTTTATTTAACCCAATTATTTTAAATTCTATAAATCATATGCATTAATGTTTATTAATGGTATTATTGATTTGTATTATTTTTAATTATTCTTTAGGGTGTCATCAAATGTTGTAGCGTGCCTTTAAGTACCTGTTTTTCTTTGAGTTTTCTGTTTTATTCGTGAAGTGTTCTAGGTTTTTTTGAGGTTTTCCGAATAAACAGAAAACTCAAGAAAACCAAAAGGAGCGTTTCCAGAATTTAAAAAAATGGAGAAAAATCAAAGGTTTTACTCAATTCTTTCGAATACTAGAAAAACTAACATACTTATTTTTTTTTTTTTAAGAAATAAAAAGAAAATTAAAGAAATTTTATATTTATTTCTCAAATTAAAAAAGAAAACTTGAGTAAACCCAATGGCATTTGCAAATAGGACTATTTTCTTTTTTTTTAATTTCGAAAATCTCTAGTTCAATTTCTACTTTTTTTAAGTTTTTTGATTGCCAATTAATAATTTTAAATACTTTTTTCCTAAAAGAAAGGTATTTTAATCATTACGTCAAGGTTGTTTTTTTTTAATTTTTGGATTAATTTAAATCTTTTAGATATATTGTTATTCGTGTAAAATTCATTTTAGCTTCAGTTTTATAAATAAGCCTTTGTGAATGTGGATTGATTAATAAAAATTTTGTAGTTTTTTATAGATTTTAATGATAACACGCATTATCACAATACTAACAATAAATTCGCTATAATCTTAAAAAATCACAATTAATACTATTTTATCACAAAAACCAACAAAATCACTAGAATCCACATTATCGTGATAAAATAAAAATCAATTATCAAGAAAATGTGAAAAATTATTTTTTTGAATTAACCTTAAAAAAAAACATCTTGACTTTTACAAAGCTTTGATACTTTTATTACACTTTTTGCAGATAAAAATTTTGGAAAGGGTTTGAAAGGGTTGTAAATTGTATATAAGTAGTTGAAAGTTATGAAAGCTTTTTTAAAAGGAATGTGTTTTTTTGTAGTTGAAAAAAATTTTTGTTTTCTTTTCAATTTTTTTTTTTTTCAAAAAAATATAAAATCACAAACAAATTTTATTATTAAAAAATAATAATAACTCATTTCAACAATTTACTTGAATATAAAATAGATGTGTTTTTTAAAAAGGGGTTATTAAGTTTACGGGTTAAATATCCAAAAAGAATAAAGAGTGATTTTCTTTCTTATTGGTGATCATTTAAAAAACCGTTAAATTCTAGTTATCTTTTCTGTCCAATACAAAGATCTAGAGAAGAAGAATAAGAAGAAAACAACAAATGTTCAAACAATCTTAATAATTGGTAATACCGACGTTAGGTTTTTGTGGAAACTTTTGATAATTTATCCTCTCCTTTCAACTTTCATAGAATAAAGAAAATGTGATAAGTGAAACGCGCATTCTTTGCAGAACAATGAAAGGTGGTTATTTTAAAAGTCTTTTTATTCAACACAATTTATAACACCGCAATTGACTGAGAAAATATTTTTTTTTACCTTTTGTTATTGCGTTTATTGATCTAAAGTAGAGATCGATCTGCTTATCAAATCAAAATAAAATACAATAAAAACTCTTTGATCTTATCATTGATTGAATCAAGTATCTTTTTTGTTGTTTTTTTTAAGAATAATACTTTTTTTTAAGGATCTTTTTTTTGATCAAACAAAATTTTACTTTTTAAAATTATTGTTGAATTAGTCCAAAAAAAAATCAAAAATTATATCGCGATATTTTGGCATTTATTAAGTCTTTTAAATAATTATCGCGATTTTATAGAATATCGAGATTTGTTATATTATCACGATGATATTGAATATCGCGGTTTTCTAAATTATCACAATTTGATAAAACATAATCACGATTTTGTAAACTTTATCGTGACTTGGAAAAATTATCATCAAATCCTGTTTTTATTAATTCAGGTATAAACTTCGATAGTATTAAAGTCTGTTTTTGTCAAACCAAATATTTCTAATACATATAGTAGTTGGCTATGTTACATCGCTTTAAAAAAATGACTTTTTAATCGATTCAAAAAATGGTTTGCTTTAAGATATTGTTGTGCTTTTAGAAAATTGTTCTTAACTTTATCATTGTTAAACTTTAAACTGGTTTGTTTATGCATCCAAATATCAAGATATAAAATTTCCTTTGGGATTAAATATTTTTTATTTTTATCATTATTGGAATTCATTCCATTATCAATTATTAATTTATTATATTATTTCTATTTGACATTTTATTTCTCTCAATGGCCCGTTAATAATAAAAATTACCCCATAAGCAAATATCTAAAAATGAATTGCTAGTTGTTTTATTTTTTTTTTTCTAAGAGAAAATGAGTAATAAAATCAAATAATAGAGGAGATAACGAATCTCCTTGATAAACCCTAATTCCTACTTTTGAAAGATAAGCAAGTAGGATTTTTACAATTATTATTTTATTTTTTATGAATTTTAATAATTGAGTCAAAAGTTATTTAATGGTGAATAGAGTCAAAACATTTGTCTATATCTATTGTAACAATCTACATATTTTCTTTTTTGAATTTTTTTTTTTTATTTTTTTTTGATATCCATTCAATAAATTTCAAACGGATATTCTGGGATCTAGTTTTTTCTAAAATCCAAATTGTTTTTTTGAAACTAAATTCCAAAAGTCTTGGAAATCTTTCAATTTCAATTGGATCATAATTTAATTTTTTTTTTGTAAAAATCAATAACAAAGAAAAGAAAGCATGGTAATAACAGAAATCATATGGAAAAAAAGAACACAAATCGCTCTGAAAGAAAAAAATAGAATTTCAAAAGACAAAGAAATTACAGAAATCACAAAATATTTTTCAATCATTATATAGTTTTCTTTTAGTGTGTCAATAAACTTGTAATAAAAGTTGAAACTAAGTGAAGTAAAAGGTAAAAATCATTCGATTTGACATTTGCCTTGTTTTGGTTGAAAAGTCCTCCGGCTTTTTGTCAATAAATTTTTTCATTTAAAATCCTCTAAAATCCTAAAATTTGCAATATTTGGAATTTCCTTCAATCAGAATTCTTTTAAATCATTTTTTGTTGGTAAAGGTGTTGGATTTATATAACTAAAAAGCAAAAAATATGGATTGTCCTTAAAAAAGTGCGGTATAAAAGTTTTACAAAGTGTTATCTCTTACTGTTTGATTTACGATTTTAAACAGTTTGAGTAATGCCTTTTAACTTTGGGGTCCAATTTTTTAAAACAGTTTTACTGTAGTCAAAATAAAGCGTGCAAAAAAAATTAATCCGTGTTTCAAAATAAAAAGCGTGTTTTTTTGTTATAGAAGACCTATACCTCAACCGATCAAAGATACTGATAATAAACCCTACTTAAGTATGATATAGATTTCTTAAAGTTCTATTATTTAAAAAGAAATTCTAAAAATGAAGGATCAAATTGCAAAATTTATCTCAAAATAGAGTTAAATTAACCAAGAAAAGTTCATAAAATTTATCATCAAAAAAAACAAAAAATTTGATAAAAATAGAGAATATTATAAAAAATTATCACAAATTTGATTCTTAATTGACAAATTTACTGAAAATAACCCGACCTTTACTTTCAAAATTGGTTTGAACTTAGGTATACTATTTGGTAGTCGATTAGGTGTTACCTTGGTACAAGAATAAAAAAAAGCACGAATAATATTTTGAAACACGGATTATAGTCTTTGTACAGGCTTTATTTTGATCACTGTATGCTTTGACCAAACTTTTTGGAAAAAAATTTCAAATTTTTTGTATTTGAGAAAAGATTCAACCAAACTTTTTCAAGTAACCACCTTAAGTCAAAAGAAAATTATATGGTTCAAAAAAAAAAGATCTTAGTTCTTTACTTTTATTGGTTTGTGAATTTTTCAAGAACAAACAGATGGACGATAATTTGTGTTTTTTGTTATTGTTTTCTTAAAAATAGCTATCAAATCTCAAAAAATATTTGTCATTTTAAAGTTAATCAAATAAGAATTGAGAGCAGTGTGTTTAAGTGCACTTGTACATGAAAAAAAATATGTATAAAAAAACAAAATCATAACGAAAAGAAACAAAAAATAATGAATATATTTACCCCAGGGAAGATGACCGAAAAAAGAAACTCAAAATCCAGATAAACAGGAATGTAGAAAAGGAAGTGCCAATTGAAACAATTATAATAAAACGAATAAGTTCACGTGGCGACCAACTCTGTTCAAAGGTCTTGGAGAGGAATAACAGAGCAAGAACAGAAAAAATTGCTCCAATAATTGATGGTTCATAAAAAGGAGCGGTGAAGATCGTCCAGATATAATAATTGGGTGACAAAAACTTGGACAATGAAAACGAAAGATAATTTTGCATATTTTCGTTTGACATCGTGATGATTGGTAGCCCAACCAAAATTAGAGCCAGCGCTCTAATTGGTTGAGATGTTGTTATTCTTGAGCTTAGTGATGGTTGAGTTTGCATTTTATTTTGGAAAATGTCAATTAACACACGTTGAAATGATAAAAAATGAATTTTTTGACAGTTTCTTGCGTTTGGCATACTTTTTTTACTTATCAAATTCAGGTGTACTGGATGTTTTACGTTCTTTTTAAGTCAAAATGATATTTGTTTGATCTTTTCTTTTTCACCACAGAGATTTTTTTAATTGATAAAATAGTTTCCTTGGATCTCACCCACCTTCATAATAATGAGAAACCTTATGTTTTGAAAAATATATTAAACAACCCTCTAATTTTTTGATAAAAGGGTAGAAGCAACCATAAAGTTAAATATTGATTTGTTTTATCAATTTTAAAAAAATACATAAAACAAATATTTTAACTTCACTAAGTCTTGTTAATTTTTAGGATTCAATATTCTTCCTGAAAATTAAAATATGAATTTTTTTTCATGTTATGGTTCCAAAGAAATCCTTAAATATTGGGTAACTCGAGTTTCAAATTAAACACTGATTTTATTTTTTCAAAAACTCATAAATTAACTGATCAAAGAAACCTAAAAAAAAAACTTAAGGTAATATATGATTTTGGTTTTCATAAAGTTTTACTATTCAAAATGAAATTATTAAAAATGAACCTTCAAGTGTGAAACTTTTTTCAAAAAAATAGGACAATTTCAGTTGAATTTTCAACGCAAAAAAATTCACAAGTTTCATTCTTAATTTGAAAAATATTTGATTAATTATTTAAGAAATATAAAATTTTAATCAAAATAACTAGGGGTTCACTTTTGAAATATATTTTGTTTAATATATGTTAGGTAATGGGTTTTGGGCTTATTCATGAATATTTTAAATTATAATTAGTTATTTTTTGCTCAATAAACAAAATCTTGAAGAAAAAAAATTTTTTGTTTTTGGTATTATTTAATAATAATAAATTCAATTCTTGATCACCTTTTTCTAAAATTCTAAAACATAAATTTATGTTTAATTTGTTTTTTTCGCATTTTTTAATTGGGATTGTATATTCACATTATTTTTAGAACAATAATGAAAAAAAAAAAAAAAGTAAAAACTTTTGGATAAAATAGATTTTCAGATAGATAATAAAAGATTTGATAAAAAAACAAAAAGAAATTTGATATTTTCATTAATCACATCAAAAATAGAATTCATAGTACTTTGGTTAATTTAATTTTATAATTGATCATGAATTTTTTCATGGGGGGGTAAAAAATTGGGTAGATTTTGAATACCAAATTATTGAAAAATCAAAATTTTAAATTAATTAAATATAAACTCTTTTTCAGTACAAGGATGTTGTTTTATTGAAGAAATAGAACATATTCCGTGGGTTTAATTATCTATTTTATGTTTATTATTTTCATCTCAATTATTAAATTATAGAATTTGTTTTATTGAAAAAATATGAATTTCTCTAGAAGAGTTTATTGGTTTTTACTTTGAGTCCCATTAAATTGGAAAATTGAATAAGATTATTTATTTGTGTTAAATTATTTTATTTCATTAGTTATTATTCTTGTAATTTTAGTAAATTTATTCTTATGTTTATTTGTTTGATTTTCCAAACAATTTTTTTTTTTTTTTTTCGATTTTTTCTATTATTTGAAGAAGTGGTTCATCAAAAAAAATATATAATTAGATATTTAAAAGTCGTTTGTTTTTTTGTTTAAACAATAGTATAATTTTGGATTTGTATTTATCTTTGTTTGGCAGTGGATATGTAAAATTTTATTGATTGGTGGTTGTTTTAATGAATGGAAAATAATTATTATTATATTTATTTATTTTTTTAGTATTTGGGTTATTGTGGATTCATCAAAATGGTAAAGATTATGTTATTAGGTATTTTTTGTAAATAAATTAAATTTAAATATATTAATATTCATCTTATGTTGTGAGGTAAAATTGTATTATGGTGATTTTTAAATTTACTGGTTTATTAGTTTTTTCATATTTTTTATTAAACCAAGGGTAATTTTTTGATTTTCAATCTACTTTGAATAATCAAAAAATAAATCTTAATCTAAGTTGAAACTAATTATTATATATTGTTAAAAATATATTTGATACTACATTATTTTAAAACTTTATTATATTTTTTTCTAAATGTTAATGTTGTGTTGTTTCTATAAAATCAATCAAATTTCTTTCTTCTTTAAGTAACCAAGTACATTTTACCATTTTGAAATTTTTTAATTGTATGGACATAACTGAAACATTTTTTTTTTATTTTCATCAGATATTGAACCTTTGAAACCAAAAAATTTTTTACTACTCTATTTGTAAAAAGAAAAGAATCAACGTAGTTCAAAGTTGAATCTTTCTTTTTTTGATTTTTTGACCCAATTTTTTTTGATTGAAATTTTTGGTTTTATTAAAATTAGATTCAGAATTTGGAAAAGTGTTTATATAATTCTTGAAATTAATAAAAGAGTAAACCAAAAAAATAGACCAAAAAATTGTGTATTTTAAATAATTATTTTCTAAAGGCCAAGAATAAAATATCACCTCCCCATATAAATTTGTTGAAATTTCAATTTAAAAAAAAAACGGCCAAATGCCTAATTTTCAATATTTGTTTTTATTTTCTTCTTAATTTGGATGAACAAAAAAAAATTATAACATTGAATTTCTCACATCATTGCTTTTTTTATTATTTTATAAAACATTTTTTTCCAAATTAATTTTCAAAATTCTTTTATCAAATAGTTTTGTCCAATAAAACCAAAATAAAGAATACTATTTTAAAAATTAAATTAAGGGGGTTGAATTCTAGGAATCAAAAAACAACATTTACAAAAGATTATACCCAAAATAAAAAAAAAATAATGAAAAAAAATCAATATTATTCAGAATTATTTTTAGTTCTCTCATTTTCATGGAAAATAAAAGTAATTATCAAATCAAACAAATATCAAGAATAAATCTTTATTTCTATGGATTAATTAAAAAAAATATACTATTTTCTTAACAAATAGCACTAGTATTAGATAAATTAAATGAAAATCATATTTAAATTTATTTTGGAAATTCTTTAGAAATAGAATGTAATTTGTTTCTTAAAAATTTTACAAACATAAGTATTTAAATGAAGAATTAAAAAAACAAAAAAATCAAGAATAAGTAATTGTATCAAATTTTATATATTAGATAAAGAAAAAATGATTTTTTCATTTATTATTTTAAGATCAATATTTTCTTTTTAATTGAATCCCATTTTTTAATTGGTGTGAAAAATATATTATACTAGTATATATCCCACTTCCTATATCTATTAAAATATCAATATATTTGCTTCAAGAAATGATTTGAAGAATTTAGTTTCACACAAATTGTTACACTCAAAATTTGAAATATGAACTTATCTTCAGTTCCAATTTTAAGGTACATACTTTCTATGAAATGTAAGGCACTATAAAAATCTCAATTTAAGGCACAAAATTCTTTTTCTAGTAAAAAAATTTGTAAAAAAAAATTCCAAATTTTGTGCTTTAATTTGAGGTTTTTGTGTGCCTTAAATTCCGTAGTAAGTTTGTGACCTATGTTTGAAACTGGCTGTATATCATGCGAAATTTTTTTTTATAATCAAAGATAAAATATGTTGAATTTTGAATTTTTTTAAAATTCGATATAATAAAATCAAAAGTTTAAAAACAATATTAATGTTCCAAAAATGATTTTAAAAGGAAATCCAGTGTTAATAAAATACAGATTTTTAACTACGTTGTTTTAGTTTTGAGATGTGGTTAAAGTCTTTTAGATTTGATATTAATTGAACAAGGGTATTGTTTAAAGGGTGGGGTTCAAGGACTTTTATAAAGTTATGGGTAATTATGAGCTGAATTAGTGTAAAAAATTCCCAATTTACTGAAAAATATCCAATTTTAAAGTGTTGTGGATATTTTTCTTTGTGGTTTTTAACTAAAATTATACCAGAACGAAAAATATCTCCTAAACTCTAGCAAAAATTAAACACTTCCTTTTCAAAATCCCAAAATTGTTATAAGGTGTTATTCAATCACTTAAAATAATTAACCTATTATTTTAGGTGGTATTTTGTAAAAAGTCCATAAATCAACTTTATAAAATGTGTGTGATCCCTGATAAAAAAATGTGTTCATATGAAAAAATCCCCGTTATTTATATTTCAAATTGGGTTCTATTGTTGGTTAAATTCAAAAAAAAAAAAAAAATGGTGTGATCTAAGGAAGGAAAAAATTAATTATTTTATTTATTTATTGTAATTAAGGTGTAATTTAAGAAACTTTTATCAAATAAAAAAAAAAAAAAAAAATATTAAAAAATTTATATAAATAATAATAATATCATTTACGTGGCTAAATTAAAAAAAACTAGGGCACTTTTTGTTAGTTTTTCTTGGGTTTGAATCGATTTAGTAAAATTCTCGATTTTACTGGATTCTTTCAAACTTTACATAGTCTCTCTGCGTTTTTATTGAGTTCTTGTTATAAAAAGAAAATTGAAGAAATATTTTTATTTTATTTCTCAAATTTAAAAAAGTGGAATTGTCTTTTCTTGAGTTTTTTGTTTATTCTGAAAATTATTAGATTTTTAGAATAAAAAGAAAATTCAATGAAATCTAGGTATTCTTGGACCTTTCCAAATCCATAGGGGGTCATGTGAACTGTTTTTTGATAATTTTAAGTATATATTATCTAGAAATAAAAAGCTAATAGATAAAAAAAAAATTTTTTTAATGGTAAAATATAGATTTTAGCAAATTTTTAAAACTAAGGTACATTGAATAATTTTTTATTTATTTTTCAATTTCGAAATTATGATAAGACGTTTTCAATTTTAATATCTAAAAATTAAAAATCAAGAAAACTGAAAAAAATTTGGTTGACAATTCTTTTTTTATTTTTTAAACTACTGCAATTTTTGTAAAGGTTTGAAAACGAATTTAGTATAGTATAGATTTCGTAAAAATACACATTTCCCAAAATAATTATAATTTTTTAGTGAATAAACAAAAATATTTTTCCAAATATAAAAATCAGTTAATTTTTTAAAATTTAATCCAAATCATATATTTGAATGTGAAATCTACAAAATCCTTTCCCAAATCACTTCGGTACAAATTTGCCATGAAACTAACGAGTAAGATTTATTTCAGAGAAAGAATAGAAATAAAAAAAAAAAAAAAAAAAAATGACATATTAAAATCAACACATTTTTGGGGGTATTCTGTTTAAATAAATGCTTTCCAACTTTCAAAAAGGGTCAAGTTTAGATATAAAACATGTTATTGGCTTTGATCTATGAAAAAACAAAAAATAAACAAAAAAAACTAAGCGAAAACAATAATTCACTTTAAGAATTTATATCTTGAATGGAGACGATACAATAATTTGAGTGGCTATGAGGTTAAAACACATTGTTATTAGGTTTATTAAAAGTTGGATTTTTCAAACTACTAAATTCAAAAAAAAAACACTTTTTTTTGTCGAATTTTTTTTATCAATCCTAAAACTCTATTTTGGAAAAAGTGTTCTTTTTGAATAATATTTTAAAAATTCTCCATTTTCTTGATTACTGTTGTAAAAAAACTGTTAAAATTCTTTTTTGGAATTGGAAAAAAAAAACTTAAAATAGAAATTGAATTATAAAGAGACAAAGTTAATTTGGATTTGCAATAAACGGTATTTGAAATGATTTTCGTTTTATAAGATGCGAAAATTACAACTATTTTTCTTTTTAATTAGCTCTTTTATGAAGATGAATGTTGAAGTTTACCGATCTCAAAATTTCTTTCTTTGTTATTTTCGATAAAAAAATACATCAATAATTTTCTGATCCTATTTGGAGAAAATTTCGATGAACTTACCTTCACAAATTAAAGGCGATTTGATCAATAAGTGTAAAGTCTATTGTCTATATTATAAACGTGTTAGCTAATAATTTAAAAAATTATACTTGTAAATTCAAAAAAAAGTTAAAAATTTTTGACTTCATTTTTCAATTTAATAATTATTTTTACAAAAGTTTCGAATAAAGTATTTTGTGAGTTTAAAGCAAAAGAAACCATTTCAAAATCAGTTGGTTCTCAAAATATTCTTTCTCAATTGTTGTTTGAAAAATTGGGTGAATAGATAGGTAAAATAGAAATTAAACTCAAAATTTATTTAAAATTTAATTGACTTTAGGAAGATTTGCCAGAAATAATTTGTCATTTGGAAAAAAATGCAGAAAAAATACCACAGCTTCAACAAGCAATGAACATTAGAAAATGGTTAAAAAATTTTATTGTCATTTAAAGTTCTTTGTCAACAAAGTAAATTTTCTAAAAAGTAGAATTTAATGACTAAAGACAAATCCTAAAAGGGCACAGAGATTAATTTTTTGTGATCTGTTTGTCTTCTTGTAAAAATCAGTTTTGTTTTAAATAAATGAACAAGTTAATTTTCAACTTTTATCTGTTCGAGTAAAGTACTTTTTCTCATTTGTTAAATTGATCATAAATAAAAAGGCAATGAAGGAAATATTTTTATTTTATTCAAGATCTCGAAAAAACAAATTTTCCCTTTCAAAAAAAAGAAAACTCCATTTTTAAATAAAAAATTCTTTTCTGTCAGTTCAATAAACAGCCTTATTATATAGTGTTCTTTTTTAAGTATTTTTTATTTCTTAAAAATGAAAAACTCAGAATTCTGCTCATTTTTTCACGAATTATTTTTTTTGAAAAACAACCAAAAAACTTTTGATAACTAAAAATGACTGAAGAGGAACTCAAAATGTATGAAAAGAAGATCAAGAAAGTACAAAGTCAATTAAATGAAAATAAAGAAAATGTTGGTGAAGAGGCTTCTCAAAGGTTTTTTTTTTTTTTCTTTTTTTTTTTTACTTGTTTATTATTTTTATTGATTTTTTCTTTTTTACTTATCTTTTTTTTCTATTTTTTCTTTTCAAACATAATAATATTTGTTAACAACTGTACTGATCAAATTTTGTCTTTCCAATAAAAGTATAATAAACTATACAAATTCTGTTGAAGATCCGCTTTCTCCAAACTTTGATCAAGACAAAAACCCATGGACAAAACAACCAAAGAAAAAAGGAAGTGGTTGTGGGATCTTGTAAGGAAGGAACCAATTCCAAACTACAACTGTTTTGAGGTTGGCTCTTGAATTGAAGTTTTAAGATTTTTTTAATTTTTCTAATTTAATTTTTTTTTTTTTCTTTTTTGTCAATCACCATTATGCTGGTTTTTTTGAACCACTACAAATGAAAAAAAAAAAAAAAATATATTAGAAAAATCTTTATTGATGATGGTTTTCTTAACTAAAAAAAATAATAAAAAAAAAAAAACAATTAAAAAAAATCTACTTTAATTTTTTTTATTTCTTCTTGACTTGGTTTTGTTTTTTAAAAAGGTAAAATATTTTTTTTTTCGACCAAAATCTTGGTTCATTTACAAAACAAAGAAATTCAAAAACAAACAAATTCAAGAACAAATACACCTCTTTTTTGCTTCTCATTTAATTTAACCAACTGGATTTATTTTTTATTCGGTGGGTTGTAGCTGAATTGAAAATAGATCGAGCCAAATGGTTTGTGAGAACAATTTTTTATTGAAGGGCTTTCTCGTTCCAAAATGTGCTAATTTATTTTCGACAAATCAATAATTTTTTGCAAAATGTACGGTTAAATAAAAAACTTTTTTTTATGTCATGATTCCAAGAACAATAGAGAACAGGAGGGATTGGTAAAAGTTAGTTCAACGCTTCTTTGGAATTTTCGTTTTGTTTGTCCGAGATCCAAAATAAAATCGGTTAGAAATTCTGGCAAAATAAAAATTCTAAATCTAACATGACAAATTTTTCCTTAAACCAAAACAAAATCAGTTCGCAACAAGCCCAACCACAAACCCTTAAAAACTCCAGACTTTTTTCCAGAACTGGCCAAACTAGATTATTTTTGCAATTAATAGTTCGAAAAATTGATTATGTTTTTGCCTTTGTTATGTTTGGTGTCTCAAAACAGGGTTTGAAACTGTTTTGATATTTTGAGAATGAAAATTTTCCAAGATCTTTTGTATTTGTTTGTTTAAAAGTTGGTTTTGTGAAGGATTATTTGAAATATGAAAAAATATTATTGTTTGTTGAATATCCTTGTTTAAAAGTTGGCTATTTTTTTTTGAAGGACAAATACGCCTTGTAAGAAATTTGGAGATAAAAAACGAAAAACCGAATTTTATTTTTGGTGTGAATCAAAATATGTTTTTTTTTTTTTTATTTATTTTTTGTTTTTTTTGTTAGTCACTGTATTTGAATCCGATGTTCACAAAGTAATAACAGTTTCCTTTTATCCCTGTTCAGAGTATTGAAAAAGTATGTCTCATTTATGTAAGAATGAAGTCAAAAATTGACTTCATTATAGATCATTTCATTATATTTCTTGAGCCTCATTTCCTCAATTTGTTTCATTCACAATTTCTTCACTTTATTTTTAGCCAAAATGAGTTTTTTTTTTTGGCATTCAAATATTTTATTAAATTCTGAAAATATGAAAATCAGTTTGAGGGAAAGGACATTTCAAAAATAGTTTTTAAAAGTTTTTGAACATTTTGATGAATAACAATACTGGGTTATTGGGCATACAAACTAACGAGATTAATTTACCAACGAAAAATAATCATAGTTAATATAAATCATAACCTAAAAGCTTTAACTCATATTTATAAAACAATTCTGGATAATACTGATAAATTCGCAAATATATGTGCAAAATTTTTAGTTCAAATTTCTTTTTTTAATAAAGTTTTTTAATACTTTGGATAAATTATAAGAAAGAATTTTCTTGGTCTAAAATTTAAGAAATTTTTGAAATTAGTTCACACAACAACATTTGCTTAAACAAAATGATTTGAAAGTTGTGATATCATATTTCAAAAATTAACAATTGAACTAAAAATGTTTTTTCTACATTAGGGAATTTATTAGTATTAAAAACCAAAAAATAAGAAGGTTAACTATTTTGAAAAAAATAAGAACACCTTTTCATTTTTTTTTATTTGAAAAAACCCAGCACTTTTTTTAAAAATTTAAACTTTCCAATAAAATAAAGTTTAAAAAAGTGTAAAAGTATTTTTCATATACACCATTTTCTTTCCTGACTTTTTATATTATATCAAAATTAACTTTTAAAAGATGCAATAGACATCGGTGTTGGAAGAAAAAACTTTGAAAACCCTTTGTAGATATATTCAAAACTTTTTTTTTAAGAATAGTTATAATTAAAAAAAAAGAAATTAACTTTTAAAGTTACACCCCACAAAAAAAAAAAAAAAAAAAAAAAAAAAATTCTATCTAAACTTTATTTTTCAAAAATTGTGAACTAGCTGAAATAACAAATTGAAAAAAAAAATATACCCTTTAGTATTCAAGAACAACTGATAATTAAATCTATTTCAGAATTCACTTTTAAATCTTTCTAAAAATAAAAAAAAAACCGATATTTCAAAAATTAATACAAAATAAAACCAAAAACTAAAAGAAGGTAAACCAAAATTTATAAAATGTGTATTACATATTTTTTATTGAGGAAATTTTACTGAAAAAAGATTAATAAAAAGTTTTTTTTTTTGCAAAAAAGTATATTCATAGTATATGATATCACATGGTCAAAATATTCTAAATAATTATTTTCCTTTTTAAAAAAATTTTTTTTTCGACTTTATCTTTTTCAAAAAAAAAAATAATAATAAAAAAAAAAAAGTATTAAAAAAAAACATCTAAAAATAAACATCTAAAAATAAACATCTAAAAATAAAGATCAAAAAAGAAAAAAAGATCAAAAAATAAAGATCAAAAAAGAAAAATTAGAAAAAAAAAAGATCAAAAAAAAAAAAAAAGAAAAAAAAACAAATGATAAAGTAAAACAAAAATTTGAAGAAATTAGAAAAACTTTTTCTGATCGAAAAACATTTTTAAGAAGAATATTGAATAAAAATCAAAGAAATTCTTCAATTAATATTATAAAGTGTGCAATTTTTATCTAAAAATAGTTTAGTACCTTATTTTTTTAAAAATAAACTAATTTAACAAGAACTTTCCTTAAAACAAGTAAAGGCAATTTGGATATTCTTTAATAAAAAATTGAAATAAAACAAGGAAAAAAAGTGAAATGGAAAATAATTGTTTTACAAAGTTTTGAATTGAAAATATTCAGAGAAAATGAAAATAAATTTCAATTAAAATTAATAAAAAAATAACTTCAAAGTAGAATTCATATTTTTTTTTTTCAATCGGTTAAATAATATTATTTTAGAATATTAAATTTCTTTTTGTTTTAAAAAAAAAATCCAAAAACGGAAAATACAATTAAACAAAAATTCAAAAATTTCAACATAGCTAAACTTATTCAAAGAATTACAACTATACAATTTCACCCAAATGGTAAATATTTTTGATTTTTATTAAAAATATGAAAATCATTTTTTCATCTTTTAGTTTTTGTTTTCATTTCATTTTTTGAATTAAGTAACCAGTTTAGTTCGATCAATGTTTTTTTTTTTGAACAATTGATATTAGTTTAAAAGCTGAGATTTCTAAAATTGAAGACCTCAAATACAATTGGTTGATGATATCAAAACTTTTATTGACCGATCAAAATTCCTAATAGACTTTTGACAAATTAATGAATGCATTTTTATGTTTTAACCTCTCAAAAAATTTTAACTACACTCTTGATTTATTAGTATTGGTAATTATTTATTTTTCGTTTTTAGGGTATTGTAATTATTAAAAAAATGTTAGCATTATGATTAATGAATGGTTATAATTTGGCATTTCTTCTAGAATTGATTAAATAATATTTTTTTTTTATTTTCAAAAATTGAATTTTGGTTTGTTTAAAATTATAAATCTGATTATTATTATTAAAGGTTAAATGTAAGGATTATCTCATCTGTTAACGAGGAAAATTATATAGTGACCAAATCTGCATCTTAAAATTCAAGGAGAATCTATAATAGACACAAAAATCAGAAGTATTTGTACACATTTTTGATTCGAGTTTACTTTGATAATTTTATTTACCCTTTTTTTAAAAAAATGATACCTTATCCACTGATCTTTTATAAAAAACACCAAATAATGGAAAATTGTTACCAAAGACAAGATATACCTCGTTACATAAGGATATATATATTACCTGTTGCTATTTTTATTTTTTTTTTTTAGAAATTGAAATTTTTTTTTCAAGTATTTTGAGAGGTGACTAATACAAACTTAAAAGAAATCAACATGTGATGTTTAATATTTTTCAAAAAATCAAAAATAAATAATAAGACAATTTTTTTAAAAAATACTAAATAAAAAACAGTACATTTCCAACAATAAATCACACTGAATTATAATTTTGAATAAGTTGAGCCAGTTTCCCATTTTTTCCCAGATAACAAATTATGAGATCTCAAATATAGCCCTCACATTTTCTAAATCAATTTTTTTGATTAAAAGAATACAAAAAATAATCCGTTTGTGTAATAATGACGGCATGGCAAAATAAATAGAGCTATTTTTAAACCGGGTTAAATTAATTTTAAAATGAAAAGAAAATTAAATTGTTTTTCATTGAAGGAAATTTACCCCTTTGGAAAAATGTAAAAAAAAAAAAAGAAAAGAATAATTTTGTTATCAAAATTTATATGATTTAAATTCAAAAAAATATGTTTTTTTTTTATTAGTTGTATTTTTTTTTTTTAAATGGGGAATATTTTGGAATTGTTCGTTTATTATTGGGATGTTTATCTATCTAACAAATGTGGCGTCAAAGCAAAATTTATGGTAATTAATAAATACTAAAATATAGGGCACAATTAGTTGAAAAGACCATTAATTATAATCATTCCCTTTCATAATGCAATTTATACGATTAAATTGGTACAAACCCAGAATTGTATCTTGAATAATACTAATTACCAGTTTTGGATTAATAATTTCTAATTTGACAAGATAAAAAGAAAATTCATGAGTTTTTAATAAATCTGTTGACAAAACAATCCAGAATTTTAGTATTGGGATTTTGTACATTTCTCAATTTCTAATTCATAAAAAGAGATTACATTGAAGGAAATAATGTTTTTTTTTAGATTATTTTTATACTAAGTTTTTACCATTGGTGTTAAAATAAGAATAGTTTATTATTTTTTGTGGTATGACGATTTTTTTTTAGTCTGAAATTTTGATATTTTTTTTTGTAAAATTTGTTACTTCTGTTTTTTAAAGAATTAAGTTGCATTAAAATTTGAGAAATAATATTCTCAGTATTTATTTTTTTTTATCACAAGGATTAAATTAAAATAAAAAACAGAATTAAAATCATAATTAATTATTTTTTTTGTCAAAAAGTAGATTTTTTGAAAATTAAATAATCTGTAAATATATTTTAAAATTATTTATTTTTATTTTATTAATTTTGATTTGCTATATTGTTAAAAGTTAAATAGTTATTGGTGTTGTTAAATCAAAAAGAAGTCGAGTAATATAAAATTAAATGATTTTATTTTTTTATTTTATATTTGGTTGTGTTTTATGAGAGAAAATACAAGTAAAGTAGCTCTAACTATTATATTTAGATGTATCAGGATTAAAAAAAATTTTTTTTAACATTTTTCAAAACAAAAAAAATAATAAAAAAAGTATTCAGCACCAAGTGTTCGCGAGAGGTTCCCCATCTCACTAACTAGCTTAGCCCTCAATTCGTTTATCTTCTGGGTTCGGAATGTGTCCAGGATTATTAAATTGGGTATGGCCGAATACATTAAATTTCATGTATTAGTTAGATCAAATCATGCAAAAAAAAAAACACTCAACTCATATTTTATTAAAACTTGATGATCCAAAATGAAAAACAAATTTTTTAACAAACCACTTGTCTTTCCTACTTGAATCTTTTTGATGTTTAAAAAGGTTGAAAATATATAGTTAAATCTAGAAATATTAATATATAAACTCCATTTCACAATCCTTGGTCCATTAATAATCAAATTTTGTAAATAAATATTTTTATAAATTGAAGTTATCTCATAATAATAAAAAATTACTTTTATAATATTCAGTTCTAATCACTAGAAATATTTGTTATCCAGCAAAAAAATAAAAAAAAATAAAAAAAAATTGGTATATTTTTTCTGAAATTTAGTTTATATTACTTAGATTGACTGATAGAAAACATAACACTAAAAATTTTTTCTTTATTTAAATTCGATCTTTAAATAGGAAAATATATCGACTCTTATAACCATTATTTTTCCTTTTTAATTTAATTATAAAGAACACTTTCCTTTTGACAATATCGTAGAATTGCAAAAAATAACTTTCAAAAAGGCCCATACAAATTATAACTTTGAACAATTTTTTCATATTTCCAGAAAAAAAACATTTAATTTGATTTTTTTTTAACCTTTTTAAAAATTACTGTGGGTTCTTTCAATTTTGTGTATAATATTTTTGAAAGATCTTCCTCTTCATATGATATATCTATTTCTTTTCAATAAATCGAAAATGGATTTTGACATCTAAAATTTTATTGTATTTAAAGAAGATTAAATGTTTTGAAATAGTAAAAACAATGCTTTTAATAGATAAATTTAATCATAGTAAAAAATATGTTTAATTCAAATAATTATTGATTTTTTTAGGAACCACAAAAAAACAAAAAAAAAAAAAAAAGATAGAGAGATACAATCAATATTTAAAACCAATATTTAATTTTTATCCAAATTTAACTATTAAATAATACACCCTTTAAGAAAGAAAATATGTAACACAAACAAATGAGTTATTGATAAATATTTTTTAAAAATTAAAAAATTGTGAAAAAAAAAAACATTATTTTTTTGATTTCTTTTTCTGTTTTTGATTCTTTTTTGATTTTTTTGTAGCCTTTTTCCTTAATTTAGCATCCTTTCTTTGCAAAACTTCTAATTTGTGTTTTTCTTTGCCTGATTCCTTTAAATTACCAAGTTTTAATTGGTTTAAGTCCTGACGGTTTTTACAATCCGAAGGCAAAACTTCGTCACACTCATAAACTGTAACAGGGTGCCACCCGTCATTTAATGAAAAATAAGTTAAATCATCAAAATCAATTCTGCCAAGCCAAGATCCATTTACTTCGCAAATTTTTTCTTCTTTTTGATTTTTGGTAGCCTTTTTCATAATTTCACCATGGAAATAATCAGTTGGATTTGAATTTGATGAAGTAAACACACTTTTAATCCAACCCCGAGGATCAGGATTAAACGTTAATTCACAATAAAGATTGTTAGATTCATCCCTAAATGGTGCAGTTGAAGTGTATTCCACAATCCTGTCTCCAAAAATAATTCCCTTTAGGTGGAGCATAGGTGTCGAAAAGACTATACGACCACCATCTGAAAAATCGATTGTTACATCGCCTTCAGATCTTCCAGAAACTGAATACCCTTTAAATGTAGATTTGAATTGGCCCTTTCCATGTAAATGATATAAGTCATTTTTTTCAATAATTTCAAAAGCAGAAATTGGTCTATTTAAAGAATTAATTAAGAAATAATTGAATAAAAACAGAAAAAAAATTAATTGGAAAAAGATATTCTTGCAGTTAAATATATTTATTATGTTAAATAAGATTGAATTATATATGCTTCTAATCTTTTTGTAAATGGATATACATACATATATTTACAAAAGAGCCGGGTACATTTATTTTTAATATATTTGATAATCTCAATTCTAATATAACGAAACTATTTTTCAAAATTTTGGTTAAAGTTAAAAAAATTTTTAAAGAATATCAATATTATACTTTCGTTCAAATTGGAAATAATTTTGATTTTTGAAAAACTATTTTTTTTCATTTTTTGTTTTTTTTTTATCCAGTTATGTAATCTGTTTAATTAGATCTGTAACCTTTTTTCAATGATTAATATTAATTGTTAAAGTCAAGTTAAGTTAAATAGAAGAATAACATAAAGATTAGTTGATGGTATTTAATCATTTAATCAATCTATAATTGTTAGTAGAATTTAAACAAATTAAGCAATAAAGTTTTTTTGTTCAGCTCATTTCATCATTTTTAACATACATAATTTTTTTTTCCTTCGTTTTACATTTTTTTCTTTTATTTGTATAAGAATAGGTTACTTATAAAAACACTAATACTAGGTGACTTTGGAATGATTTATATTAATTTTTAAAAAAGACAATAAATTGAGTTTTTTTGGACTATTTTAATTTTGGGCGTGCATAAATTTTTGGAATGGAGTTTATTTAAATTTTCAAAAAATCATTAACAAGCATTTATTGATTCTAAATAATAATCCAAGTTGTATGTTTGCGTGATATTAAATAAATAAAAAATATGAAAGTTTCTAATCTCAATTTTTTATGATATTTTTCAATTGTGAAAATTTTGTGTGCATTTTATTCTTTTTGAACATAAAAATTGTTTTTAAAAGAGGTTTAATCTCAACAAAATTCACAATAAAATGTAAAACTTATAACTGTATTTTATTGTGTAAAAAAATCATTTTTATTCTTAAAACATTCCCAATTTTTTATTCATTTTTGTCGTACATTGTCCACCCAAAAAAAAAAAAAAAAGTGTGAATTTTAATTAATTCTTTGAAAATTTTAATGAAGATATTTTGTTTATATTACAATTAGTGTTGATTAAGTCGGTATTAATATTTCTCTTAATTTGATATTACTATTTTTCTAATTCAGCCACGAAAAAAGAGAAATTTATATGAAAAGTAAAAAAAAAACAATTATACACCTTTTTGGAAATACCTTATATATATATATATATATATCAAATAAAAAAAAGTCGATATTTTTTGAAGTGAAATGATAGTCGAATCAAAGTTTCCAAAGTTCAAAGTTGATTATAAGTTATCAACATTTGAAATTAAAATGGGTAAAGTTTTCATTTCATTTTACATTTTTCAATTCTAAATATTTTTTAATATTCTTCTTTTTTTAAAATTACCAGTTAGTCCAAAAGATAATATATCAACATAAACAAGGGAATATATATCTTTAAGATCATTAATATATTCAATACCAATGCTCTTTTCTTTGAACCTTAGTGGAAAGTATAAAAAAAAAATGAAAATGAAATGACTTTTTTCCCCATTTAAAATTCAAATACAAGTAAAAAAATATATTTAAATGGAAATATGATTTAAATTTATTTATTGTGAGAATATAGTAAAAGGACAAAATAATAACCAAAGGGAATAATACACACAATAAATTCAATAAAGAATAATACCCAAATATGCGATTTGAATTTTATGGATTTAACAAAAAAATTATTTTTTCTTCGATTTGAGTTTTTGAAGAAATTTAATAATTATCAAATCCAAAACTATCTGATAATTTGTTGAAAAATTGTTGACAAAAAAAAGTGAAAAATCACAGAAATCATTTTTACGATTGAAGGCAAATTAACAAAAATTTGAATTTATGGGAGTGATATTTTATTCCATTTTTCAATTAAAATTAATATTTTTTTTCGTGAGTATTAAAATTACATTTTTTTTATTTTTTGATTTTATGTTTGTGAAATTGATATTTAAAGAATATTAATCTAATAAATGACTTACGGATGATGACATATTTGTTCACAATAAATTTTTGTACCATCAACAAATGTACCTTGAAAGGTTTCACCTAAAATGGGATTGAAAGGCTATTAAATAGAAAGAAAGAGAAAGTAATAATAAATAAAACAAAGAAATTTATAAATAACAAATAAATTAATAATAAAAAAAAAATAGTTTAAAATCTGGGAAATAAAACCATTTTAAATTAATTTTAATAATTAATACAGTAAAATATTTTTATTATTTTATTCGAAAAAAAAAAATAATATTATCATTTCTTTCAGAAAGTGATAAATTGGGAATTTCACTGTTTTTTTAAGTATGTGGTTAATATTAATTAAATTGTTGGTTTTATTAATCAAAGCCTGGCCAATTTAGTTCGAAAAAAAAATATTGATCATCTTTTTTTTTTTTTTCTTTATATTTTGAGATATTTTTATTATTTAAAATTAAATACCAAATCTCTCAAATTTGAATGGATAAATAAACCAATCAATAAAGAGATTACATGGGATTCTTTTTAAAAGGGCAAGTATTCAAAAGAAATTGATTAATAGAGAAAGTCACATAGATAATTCTGTTTTTTATATTGTCAACAAAATCAAAAATAAAAAATATAAACACTTGCTGTAAGCCAAATTTCAAAATTAGGGGCAAACTTTTTTATTATTATTTTTTTCTTTTTTCGTTTGTCTTTCTAAAAATACAATGATTATACAATATTTTTATTTATTAATCTATATTGGCTATTGTCTCTAAAAAAATTAGTAAAATATCTTATTATTCAAAAAAAAAAGGCAATTAAACAATTTTTTTTCTGATGAAAAATCTGCCCCTATTTTTGAAATTAAGCTTATTATCCAAATTTAATTTTTAAAGAAAAGAAATAAAAATAAATAAAGATGTTAAAACAATACTTTTGCCTGTGCAACGGTATTATGAATTCCTGCAACAGCAAAACAAATTACAAATTTCATTCTTTCAATTGGATCTTTGGCAAGGGCAGCTTGTCGAAGAAAAATTGGTGCAAATTGGAAAATATCTACAAGTCTGTGAAGGTAAGACCTCGGCTCAAAGATTGTAACTGGCATTGTTATTGTTGATAAATCACGTTCATTTTTAAAAATGTTACCCGCCATATTCTTTATTATTTCCCAAACAATCCTAATGAAATTATTATTTTGATTTTTTTTTTTTTTTATCAAAATGAGTTTTTTTTTTTAGATCAACCTGACTTAATTTGTAAAAAAATAATTAAACCAATAAAAACCATGTCCATGTAATTAAGAAATATTTTACACCTTGATTGATTGATTTATTTTTAAGGGAAGGAAACTTCTTATTTGAAATATTATATATCTAATATTGAAATTGAAAAAGATATGTAAAATTAAAAATAGTCGAACAGAAACAAAACAACAATTAAAAGTTGCTATGAACTGCACAAACTAGAAATAATGTTTTTTTTGAATTTTAGAAATCAGTAATAAATTCAATTTATAAGTAATTCAGAATATATATATCAACAGTTTTCCGATAATTTTAACTCTGTAATAATTTGAGAAATGTTATTCCAAAAATTATTTTACCCTTTTTTTTTTTGAATTTTTTTTAAATCAAAGTTGAATTACTAATGTTTCAAAAAAATAAAAATGTACCCAAGATAAAATATTTTCTTGTTTTCAAAAACTTGATTAAAAAAATATTTTTTTAAAACAAGATTGTTTTTTCAGTTTTAAAAATGGGTTTTGATTATTTGAAAAGAGTTTATTTTGAAATAGATAAACTTGATTTAAGACAAAAAGTTTTTTTTTTTTATAAATATTATGGAAATATTCAAAATCTTCTATCAGTTTGGATTGTTTGTAGATATGTTACTTGAGAAAAAAAAAAGATCTCATGAATATTTATCCTTGGGCAAAATGTTGAGAATTTTATCAACCAAACAATCTGAAATTTTTCTAATGTAAATAGGAACAGTTCTAAGGAAAATATTGGCTATTTGAAAAGATTAAAGTATTAAGGGAATCTGAATTTGGTGATTGGTGATGGTTACTTTAATGTTTAATTCCATATATATTTATACACTTTAGGGGTGGTACCATCTCATTAGAAATTGTTAAATTTCAAAATTATGTTTGTTCTTAAAAATTTCCATTTGTACAAACATTTCCCATTTCCAAACCCTAAATTTCACTTTAAAAGGTTAGAAAACTCAGAATACTGAAATGTAAATGATTATGGTTTGATTTCAGCAAACTGTGGGGTCTAGGATGGTAATATAAATAATATTTGAAAATGGTATGAATAGTCTATAGTGTTTGTGGTTAAAAAATTGGTTTTATAATCTGTGTTGATTTTTTCAGAAATTTCCCCAAAAGTTTTTATGAACAAGTTTGAAAAAGTTTGAATTGTAAAAACTTTTTAAATTTGAAGTTATTGGATTTTGATCTTTTAATTTCTTTTCAAAATTTTAGAATAATTCAAAAAGCAATGTATTGTGAATTTTAAAAAGTAACATTCAGTTTTTTTTACTTCTTGTAGTGTTTAACCACTATTTTTTTTATCATTTTTTTTTGTCTATTCTGTTTTTTTTTTTTTTTTTTTTCCAAATTATAAACCCCGTTCCAAAAATTTGGACACACCCAAAATCAAAAATAGGCAAAAAAAAACCCAATTTATTATATTTTCCCAAACCTAATATAAAGCAACATTTAAGTTACAAGGTATCAATGTTTTTATAAGTAATCATTTTCATCCAAATAAAAGAAAAAAATTTAAAACTCAAAAATAAAAACAGGTGTGTCCAAAATAATGAAACGAGCGGAACAAAAAATGTATTGGTAAATTTGTTGAAATTTCACCAACAATTGTTGATCGATCAAATGATAAGATACCATCTACCAATTGTATTTGATTTTCCAATTTAACAAACTCAACACTAACCTTCTAACAATCATTGAAAAAAAATTTCGAGATCTAACGAAACAGATTACGTAACTGCAAAAAAGGAAATGAAAACAAAACAAAAAAAGAAAAAAAATGAAATTGTTTGTAAAATCAAAATTCTTTCCAATTTGAATTTAAAGTATAGTAATGATGTTCTTTCAACTGTTTAAACTGTGTCCAAATTTTTGGAATCTAGTTTATAATCTGTTTAGTTCGATAGGGAAAATTTTTTCCTAATGACTGATTAAAGGTTAAAGTTGAGTTTTGTTCAATAGAAAAATCATACAAAATTGAGTTGATGGTATCTAGCCATTTAATCGATTAATAATTGTTAACATAATTTCAACAAATTTAGCAATAAAATTTTTTGTTGTGGTTGCTATCTTGTTTCGTTTCATCATTTTGGACACTCCAATTTTTGGTTTTTTTTTCTTTTATTTGAATAAGAAAATGTTACATATAAAAACATAAATACTAGGTAATTTAAACACGGTTTAATATTTCCCTTGGAAAAATATTAAAAATTGGATAGCGATGAATTAATGAGAAAAATGAACACTAAAGAAATCTATGAAATTACAATACAATATTTCTTGGTCAATATGACTCAACACGCCATTAGGAAAAAGGAGCTTAAACCCAAATAATACCCTAATCACGCACACTTAAAAATTCAAATAGATTTTTATAATTCAAATTTCTCAGATTAATTATTTTTTACCTCTTCCTTTTTTGAAATCATTTTTTTTTCTTCTCTCGTTTTTTTTATTTTCCTTTTTTGAGTCTCTTTATGCTATTTTAGAAAACTAAATCGAGTTTAAATTTATTCTAATGGCTGTGTCTGTTTTATGCGCTATTTGAATTAGGAGACACGAATTTAGTCACTTCAAAATTCTATCTTTAACAAATAAAGTGTTTTTTAAACATTTAGTTCTGAACAATAAATCTATAAATACAAAAAATCGGGGTTTTTTTACTCTAGATAAATTTTTAGTTTCATAAAATAGGTGGTAGTTGTGTTGAGCGGAGTTTACCTTTTACAATTATTAAACAAAAAGTTATCCGTTTATTTACAATACTAGATGGTTATAAAGATGATAAAAACATCACTGGGTAAAGTCTATTGATTCCAAGAAGCACGAGGTTCTATCTTTTGATATTACCCCTCCAAAAATAATAATAAAAAAAAAATCTCAATTTTTTTTTTCACTATTTTTAGTTATTTCACCAAATTTTCGGAATGGGGTCATTATCTGCAAAAAATGAAAAATTACTTATTTTTGACTTTCCTTCAACAAACAATCAATTTCATTATTATTATTGTAGAATACATTGGGTTTCGATTTCTCTCAAACTCAAATTTAGCGTGTTCATAATTGAAATCGTCTCTGTGAAAAATAATAGTTACTTATCTTTGCAGAATAATTGTGAAAAAATTGAAATGGTGGGTCAAGAAAAAAAAAAAAGAAGAAACGGAATTAGGCTGAACGAAAATTGGCTGGTATTGGTTTTAGTTCCATCTTAAGTCAGGGTGAATCAAATAATATTTTTGTTTTTTGAAAATTCAATGAAATTTAGTCACAGAAGAAGAAAAGAATCTACATCGATGATCAAAACAATTGAATCAAAAATTTCTGTTCACTCATGTCCAACAACTCAGGTTTGTGTTGGAATCGAATCTGAATGAATTTTCAATCCAAAAGTTTTGCTCAAATCGGTAGATCTAGAATAGAAAAAAGATAGGAAAACAAACTTTCTTTGTCTCTTGATAATCGACTTATTTCTGTACAGCCATCCCCCGTTTGGGTGTGCATAGTGGACCCTGTCCCAATCATCCTTAAATTTTTTTTTTTTTTTCAATGAGATTTGTGCAACAGGGCTCGATCGTATCACAATGTCCTTATATACAAACGATTTAATTTCATCAAGGTCTGGTGCATTCACTTGGCGTGCTTCTTCTACATTAAGTACTAGCTTATTTGTTTCCTTAATTTCTTTCTTTTTGGTTTTCTTCGTCTTCTTCTCCTTTTTTTTAGATTTTGATTTTGATTTTGTTTTTGTTTCCTTCTTTTTTTTGGTGTATTTTGTCGAAGTTTTTTTTGAGACTTTAGACATTATTTATTTTTATTTCGAAATTACTAGTTTTTTAAAGTGGACAAATGGAAAAAAATAAAAATATTACAAACCTCAAAAGAATGAAATTGATTATTCTCTGTTATTATTAAACTGATCAAATTTGTAATGAAAAAAGTGATTCTTTTTAGGTTTATTTCAAAATTGAGTAAATTTCGATTTATGCTTTATTTATTCACAGAATCATTCTATTTTAAAGTTGCTGGTAGTGGTTTGGTACTTTTTTTGGAAATCTTTTTCTGCATTCAAATTCCTTTTTAATTGAATCTTTTGAATTCTAATATTCTCTCTTTTTAGGTAATATTTATGAAAAGGTAAAATTATTTCCAGAAACAAACAATTGTGGAAGAATGGTATTAGTTGTTTAGTTTTTATAGTTTGTTTTGAAATAACCGTGAAACAAGAACAGATTCCAGATGTAATTTTTTTGCAGAGAATTTTTTTTCCATTGTCAGTTAACCCTTCAGATTATGAACTCACAAAGAAAGGGTGGTCATCTTAGAAACTATTAAAGAATTTCTTTTGGTTAAAAAGAATTTCAAAGATCACTAAAATAATCTCTCTATTTTTGAACTTTTAAAATGCATAGGGGATTAGTTTTCTCTTTCGAAAATTCTTTCAGTTTCAAATAATTGAAAAATAAAAAAGAATTCCACCTAAATAGAAAATTTTGAAAGGGGGTTTTATTCTTTTTTTAAATAAGAATTTGTTATTTTACAAAGACTTCTCACTGTTTGTAATAAAAAAAATAGTTAAATTGTTTTTAAGAGTTTGAACAATTAGTAATTGACAAGTTTGAGACTGGTATTTGAATTCTAAATGTGAAAGAATATCCTTCCTTTTTCAGATTTTTTTTTATAAATAGAATTTTCAATCAAGTAGTTTGTAATTTGTAGCTTTGATTGAAAAAGGAGATTGAAAAATAACGAGAAAATTTTTCCCACTTAAAATTCAAATACCAGTAAGGTAATTTTCAAAATGTTTAATTATACCCATTCTTTAATAAAATCTGATGCCTTGATTCAAAAACTCTGTTTTTTTTTTTGTTGGTGTTTTATATTCCTCTTCCCATAAGATATGAATCTATTAAACGAAAAAATTATTTCGTTACTCTTTTGGAAATTTTTGAAAAAAGTGTTCAAAAAAGAATTTTAGATGTTTAAAGACAAACAAAGTTTGGATTTACTTCGTTTTTGAACTTTCATTTGGAACCAATAATTTTGATCGGGAAGTTAAGCGAATTAAAAAAAGGAATTCGAAATGAATAGTCCTTGATTATAATTTTTGGTTCAGTTTTCCTCTGTTTGGAAACAATTTGTAATTTTTATTAATAGAAGAATTTTGATTGGGTTTCTACTCTGTAATTGGTTGATGAGTAAAGTAGGAACTTTTTTTTTTAATTCAAACAACAAAGTTATTCTCTCATTTTCAATTTTTAGTGTTTCTTCATTCAATAAAAATACTTCTTATCTTTGAAATATCCCAAAACTATAATAAATACTTAAAGAGGTGAGTTGTTATAGTTGTTGATTATGATTTTTGAAGATTATTTTTTTGTTTCTCTATTAAATTAATTGTTTCTTTGGATTTTTTTATTTGTTAAAAATTACTTTTGATTTCGAAAAATTTTTGAATTTGACAAATAAAGTTTAAAAAACAAATTTTAGTTCAACAAAAGAAACAAAATGAATTATACTTGGAAAGAAATCGACTTATTACTGGTATTTGAATAATAAATGGGATTTTTTTTCACTTCATTTTTAATTTCTCTTTTTTAAGAGAACATAGATCGAGAACCTCTTTCTTTAAGAACTATATTTATAAAAAAAAAATATGGAAAAGGAAGTGAAAATTCTTTCCCATTTAGAATTCAAATACCAGTATATAAAAATAAATTATTTTAGATCTCCAAGAATAATAAATAATGTGGGGAAAATAATACCTGCAATGAAAATAATCGCTAACAAGATTTTTAATTGTGAAAATTATTAAAATTGTTGGAAAATTTCATTTATTTTCAATCAAATCCTTTTTATAAATAACCAATTTTTTTAAGAAGATAGTAATAAACCGACCTAGAGTTCATTAAAGTAGTGCATTCTAGTATATTCTAGTAATTGTTAAATAGTTAAAGTAGATCAAGTTTTTTTGAAACACAATCAATTTTTATAGGGGATACCAGAGTCTGAAAAATAATAATTTTTATCTTATTTTTTTGATTGATTGAATAGTGTTTTGAACAAGTGTAATTTCATTAGTCATCTTTCTAATAAGCGGGTGGGTTATAATTTTAAAAGTTTGGTTCTTAAAAAAAGGATTTGATTGGAAATGAATGAAATTACACACCAATTTTCCTAATTTTCACAATTAAAAATCTTTTCAGGGAATATTATCACCACTTTATTGGATTTTTTTTAAGATAGATGACAAAATTATTTTTTTACAATAAAACCCCCTTCATCAATATTTTGAAGAACTGATTTAGGCGGACTTTTTATTCTTAGAATACGAAGAGTACTTGGGATAACAAAACCAAATTTAAAAAATTATCCAAATTGGTTCATTATTAAATAATTTCCAAAAAAATCAGTGTACGTACAATTGAATTATTGAAATAAAAAAACGTTTTAACTTTTTTGAATTCAAGAATCTATTAGACATAGATTCTTCCAAAAATCAATTGCTAATCAAAAAATCTAAAAAATAGATTGCCCAATGTTGATGGATGTAGATTAAAATTCATAAAACATTCCGAATAAAATTGTTACCAAATTTAATTTTTTTAATCAAATCTTGGGATTATAAAATAAAAGTAAAAATCAAAGTTCTATAATAACAAAAAGATTCTTTGAAAACTTTTTTTCCAAATAAATAATTTTTTTTTTTTGTAAAAATTTGAAATATAGTTCTCATTTTCATAAATATCAAAATTCAACCTATTTTACCGGTTTTCCAAATAAAATAATATTTGCAATGTAGAAGAAAAAAGTCTGATTGTCTGTATATGATTTTTGCAAAAAAATAATTTCAAAATAAAACCACAAAATTTTATAATAACCCTATATATATATATATATATATATATATATGTAAACTATTTTTCAAAGATTTTGACTCACTTTATAATGTTAATGGGAATCGTTTTGAAGCTTTATTCCTTATTCTTATCAAAAAAAATATTTTCAATTTTTTTTCAGAACCCTTTTTATCTAATTTTGCTAATTTTTATTTTTCTTTTTCATAATTTTTCTTTCTTTTGTTTTACTTTTATTAATCTCTTTTTTTTTCTTTTTTTTTTTTTTTTTAACTTGAAAAATTTTTGTTTTTCTTTTTCTTTTTCCAAAAATCTGGTGTAAAAAAGAAATATCTTTGAAAAGGACAATAATCGTTTATAAAATAGAGACTATGTAATATCTTGTAATATGAATTTAATTATTCGCAAAAAATCAAATCGTTCAACTTTTTTTCAGTAAAAGTTCAGTAATAAAAAAACCACAATACTTATTTCAAAAATTCTGACTTTTTTTTTTGAGTTTGATTTTATTTTTTTTTTAATTTTTGAAATATTGATTTTTTATATATTTAGAATAATTTAAAAGTGAATTATGAATCAGATTTAATCTTGAGTTGTTCTTGGATAATAAAGGATATTTATTAACATATTATTTCAGGTATGACACACCTTTGAAAAGGATTTTATATTTTTCTTTCCTCATTCACACAGTAACCGTGTATAATGTTCCATTTAAAAGTTGTTTTGTATTGTAAAAACCCTGAGATTATTTACATGGGTTAATTACTTGAAAACTTCAATTTTTAATTGAAGATAAATTTATTTCTTACAATTTTGTTCCTTTTTAGTAGAAAAAACCTATTTTATTTATTTTTTTATTTTTCAAAAAAAAAATAGATTATACTTCTCTTTAAATAAAATCAATCAAAAATGTTTTTTTTTTATAAAAAAATGCAAAAATGATCATTTTTACAATTTTGAAAAAATAAAATCATAATTTTCAAAAATATTGTTAATTATAAAGAAATTTTTGAAACGAAATAAGTTAATATTTTTTTCAATATTTAAACTAAACCAAATATAACCTTGAAAAAATGTTTAAATATGAGTGTAACATGGTAATAGCATTCTTTTATTTCAATAACAAGCTAAAAAAAAAAAAAAAAAAAAAAAAAAACAATGGAACTTTATACAAGGTAAAGGTCTTCAAAAGGCTTTAAAGACAACTCTGTATATGGGTATTTCAATAATAAATAGGAAATAAATTTCACATTATTTTCCTTATCTGTGCTTAACTAATAGAGTTTTTCAAGAAACAGATTATTATTTCTAATCTTTCTCTTTATTTGTTTGGTCATTTATGCTACTACTTATTTGGGAACTAAGAAACTCAAATTTAAGGATAATTTAGAAAAACTGAAAAATGATAATCAGTAGAAATTTGATCCAAGTAAAAGATCGAATTTCTGTAGTTCAAATTTAGAATTTTTTTTTATCAATGGCCTATCTTTTATCTTTCCAAAAATTACTAAAAATTAAATTCTATTCAACAAATAATCACTTCAACAACCATACTTAATAAACAATTTCAATTCAAATATCCTTAAAAACACAAATTCAAATAATCCTGAATACTTGAAAAGAAACTAACAACTAGGAAAAAAGTTCAAGATAACTTTTAATTGAAAACTTTTGTGAAAATTGAAAGTAAAATCAATAGATCCAAGAAAAAACAAATTAACTTTTAAGAATAATTCATAATATTATTATCAACCCACTCAACAAATACATAATTTAAATCTACTTTATTACCTTCGTTTGCTGTGAAATTTTGGAGATCCTCAAAAATAGTCAAATTTTTTCAACAATTTTTTAATAATTGATCGATCAAAGAAAAACCATTACAAAAAGATAATATTTAAAAAACTATTATTCTGTTTGAACTTTCATTTAGTCTTTAATCATTTTATCTTTTTCTTATTTTAAATTGATCTTTCTTCTCCTCTTGAAAAAGGTTACCAACTAATAATCTTGTGTCCTTATTTTACTAATTTCATATTTAAATCCTTCAAAAAAAATAATTGAATTTTAAAAAAAAACTTTCAATTGTTTTCATTCTAATGATAGACTCCAATACCAAGAATAAGTTACTTTTGGTTCCTTGAATACTAAATTCAAAAATAAATTTAAACCATTTTTTGCTCTTTATTTTAAAAAAGATTTTGAATAAGAATTTTTTTTCGATGACAAAAAGAGAGCCTCTTTCTGATGTTACAAATTTGTCTCTACAAAAAATTTGTACTTTAAAGGTAAGTTTACAAAATTAATTGGGTTTTTCTTCTTTTTTATTTAGTCTTCATTAAAACCTCTTTGAACTTAGTAATCGTTAAATAATTAATCAGAAATTTTTTTTTTTTTTTATTTGAAACTCTTGCTGGGTTCTTTCTTATTTTAAAAAAAAAAAAAGGATCAAACAATTAAGGATCTTCAAAACGAATGTGAAAAGGAAAAAAAACAAGTCGAGATCTGGAAAGGCAAATTTAAACAACAATTGGTTCGGTTTGAGAATAATTTTTCATACTTCAAAAAATTAAAACAAAGCTACCAAACATTAAAAAAAGAAAATCAACAATTGAATCATGAAAAAGAACCCCTTAAACGAGAAATTTTCCAACTAAGAAAACAACAGTTGTTGTTTCAAAAATACCAGCAATCTATGATCAGACAAGAAATTATCCCATCCTTTTCTCATAATCTCGTTACTAGCATTATAAACAACTCGGTTATTAAACAAAGCCAAAAAAATTATAATCAAACAAAACAAGAACAATCCCTTGTTCAAAAGAGATTAAAAGTAAGTTTTTCTTCCTTTTTAATTATTTAATCATTTTTAAGGAGAAACCAACAGTTTCTTAATGAAAAGAAACATTAATACAAAAATTACCTTTGTTCCAAAAGTATCCGTTATTAATTTTTTTTTTTTTGTTTTTGATTTTCACTGAAATGTTTTATAACAAATATTTTTTAATTAACGCTGAAAATTTCAATTTAGGAAACAATCAAAACATTAGAATTAAAAAACACAAATTTAGAAAACGAAATTTTCAATCAAAAATCAGAAAAAGAAAATAACCAAGAAAATAATATACCGAATAATTCCACAAATCAAACTATAAAAGAATTACAAAATATTATTAAATTAAAAGATCAGGAAATTAACAAACTCAAAAAAGGAATCAACACAAACAAAGGAAACGATCTTGAAGAATTAAGAAACGAAAACGAAAAACAAAAAGAGATGATAAAGAAATTAGAACAGAAGGCAAATTTTCAAAAACAAAAGGGGAATTTAAACTTCCAAAACAGCGAATTAGAGGAATATAAACAATTGTACTCTGCTTCAATGATTGAAAATAAAAATTTGAAAGACAAATTAAGAACCTTCAATTCCACGATCTTAAGAATGCAAGAGATTGACGAATTGCAAAGCCAATATTCAAAATTAATTGATCAACGATCAAAAGAATTAAATCAAGAAGTGGATAAAATAGAAAAATCCAAAACAGAATATAAAACGAAAATGGAATCAATGCAAACGCAATTGTTTCACAAAGATCGAGAGAAACTAATAATTAATTCCGAACTCAAAGAATTAAAGATCAATTTAGAAATTAAAAAAATAGAGAACAATTCCTTAAATTCAAAATTACAAAAAGAAAAAAGTGAAAAAAAGAGCTTGCAATTAAATTATCAAAAAGAAATAAAAACGTCACTGACTTCAAATTTAGTCAGGAAAATCATTTCAAATGCAATAATTAATCAAACTGTTTCAAATATCGATGAAAGTAATTCATTGATTTCTTCCTTTTTTTCAATTTCTGAAATTGACTTTGATCTTTGGAGCTCTCAACAGAAATCTTATCAAATTAAACAAAATCAAAAAGAAGTTGAATTCCGAAATCAACAAAAAGATCGAGATCAGATCCAATTTCGAAAAGGAAATGAAAAAGAAGAAGAAGAAGAAGAAGAAGAAAAGAAAAAGCACACAAAATATGGGAATTATGATCATGGATCTTCAATGATCATTAAAGAACAAAAAAAACAAATCTTTTCATTAGAAACACAAATTGAAGAATTAAAATCAATTTATGAAGAATTATGTAACTTCATTAGCCATGAAGAAATAGCCAAAGAGCAAACATTTGAAAGTTATAAAGAGAAAATCCAAACGCTGGAACAAAAAACAATGATCGATCAACAAACGATCGACTCCTTACTACAGTTAAATGAAGGGTTAGAAAACAAAGAATTTGAAAATAAAATCAATAAAGAAGAAATTGAGAAGGCCATTAAAAAGGCATTGGCCGGATCTGAAAAAGAGTATAAATTAAAGTTAAATGTAAAGAAGGATAAAATATTAAAATTAAATCAACAAATTAATAAAATTAAAAAAGATTACAAATTCTCGCAGCAGAACGAAGCCAAATTAAGATATCTATTAGACAATAACAAAGTTGTGTCAAACCAAACACAAAAAATGTATCAAAAAACGAATAACCAATTGGTTGAATCGAAAACCCAACTGATCGAGAAAAATCGAAAAATGAAATTAATTGAAAATGAAAAAAAGAAATTACTGTTACAACTTGATTTCCTTTTATTAGAAAAAAACGACAATTTAAATTATGATAAAGAATTACGTTCAGATTATTTCAAAATTGAAAGAAAACTGAGCACCTTGTATTTGGAGTTTATTAATTTAAAACAAGACTATGATAAAAGTATTAAAGATTCCAATCAATTCAAACATTTTTTTGAACAATATCAATCTAATTCCGAAAAGGAAATGTCAAATTTACAAAAAAATTACCAATCAAACCAAAAATTAATTAATTCCCTATCAGAATGCTTTTTAAATATTCAAAAACTTTTATTAAAAAATACTTTTTCTTCGAAAGAGAACTCATTAAAAAAATTAATATTTAAAATTTTAAATAAGGCGAATTTAAAATTAGATAATAAAAAATTTAACCACAGCCACAGTCATAACCATAATTATAAAGAAAATATGGAAAATGATGTTGGGTGTGGAGAAGAAGAAGATTATGATGAAGATGAAGATGATGATGATGATGAAATAAATGATGGTAATGGGAAACAAAATACAAATTCAAAAATAAAACCTGAAGATTTAGAAGAAAATGAAATTAATGGTATTTTGAATGATCTTGAACAATTTGACAAACCTTTAAGAAATCAAAATAATTCTTCTAATATTGTCAATAATTTAATTAATTTTTCTATCCCAGAAGATCAAAATAACCCACAAAGAAACAGCTTACCAAAAAACAGAAGAATTTCATATTTTGAAACAATGCTTTTTAAATCAAAATTAATATTATTTATTTTTTTTTATTTTTATTTATTTAATTATTAAATGATTAAAATATTTCAATGAAGTAGATAAAAAAAAAAATTACTTCATTCTTTTTTTCTTTTTCTCTTTAATCAACTATTTTTCATTTTTGAGGGTTTTTTTTTTTTTCATCTTTTCTTTACTGATAATAATTTTCATATAGTTATTTTTTCATTAATTTTTTCTTTTAATAAAGAAATTTTTTTTAATAATAATACTAATATGATCATATTTCTTAGTAGATTGTTTTTTGTTTTTTTTTTTCTTTGAAAAAAACGATATATATATATATATATACATATATTCTTGAAGTGAGGTGATTCAATAAAATAAACTTCTATTTACCGTTAATTTTTTTTTTTTTTGAATTTAAAAGAATTGGGTAAAATCAAAAAATTTTCTCTATTCTTTTGAATTTTGGAAAACCACAGTTAGGTTTTTTTTATTTAAGAAAAAAAAAGAAAAATTCAAAAATTTTCTTTTTATTTCTCAAATTAAATAAAAACCTAGGCAATCTACGGCACGCTACGACACTCTACGACACTTGGTGATAATT
Source organism: Anaeramoeba flamelloides (assembly GCA_027625915.1). Taxonomy (NCBI): domain Eukaryota; family Anaeramoebidae; genus Anaeramoeba; species Anaeramoeba flamelloides. Next base: position 3,230,219 of record JANTQA010000063.1, read on the forward strand.
TCTAAATTTATTTATAGTTTTTAATCTTAGCTATAATGTAGGCCAGATTATATATCATAGGATAGCTTTTCTTTAAAAAAAAGTAAATTAAGCTATTTCCAAGAATGTGGGGCAAATTTATTTTAAAATATATTTATGTAACCCATTCTTCAAAAAAGGATTTAAATATATAAAATCATTAACCACCATTTATAGATTCCTGATAATAATTCAATTTGTTTCTTAGTATTGTATTGCAGAAATAAAATTTTTTTAAAATTTATGATCTCGATTTTATCGGATATTTTTTTATATAAAAATTGGTGTTTATTATTTTCTTTTTGATCGAAAAAAATATTTTCATAACTTGTATAATCTCAAAAAAATTTACAATATAATTAAAAACATATAACTACGTTTTCATGTTTTAAAAATCATTTGTTCCTATTCCATATTTCGGGTTTTTTATTGAAATTGGTCGTACATTGCTTTAACCAAAAAAAGTGCTATTTTTTTTTTTCATTTTTTGGGAATATTTCAACTAACATGCTTTGAATTAAATACATAAGTCATTGATTCAATCCGTATATTTATTAAACTTAATTTGGTATAGTTGATTAATGATTACCATCACTAAAAAAGATTATTTTTTATGAAATGTAAAAAAAAATGCCCCACTTTTTTGGAAATACCTTATTTCTTAAAAAAGACAAAAAAGGCGCAAGAAAAGCAAGAAATGAAAGAAAGTAGGGTTTATTTGCAAGGATTAAGAACCCAATAGCTCTTAATCTGTTAAAGAGAGAGTTTTGAAGTGACTAAAATTGTGACTCCTAATTCAAAGAGTAGTCAAAAGAACCTTTTAATTACAGACATTAGAAGTATTTTAAACTCAATTTAGTTTTATAAAATGAAAGAGAGTAAAAATCAGAGAAAAAAAGTAAAAATTTAATTAAAAAGTTTTTTTTTACACCAAGTCTTCAACAAGTTTATAGATGTTTCTTTAAATGGAAATAATAACAAAAATTTCTTATCAGAACAATAATTTGTTTTGATAAAGAGAACTAAATATTTGACCAACTATAGACCAAATTAATTACTTTACTTTTTAATTTTTTAAATTTAGAACTTTATAAAACAGTTATATTTATAAAGTGTTGGTTTTTTAGAATAAGATTTGTTTTTATAATTCACCTTTTTTTTTTTTTTGCGTTACCTTGGTTTTTTTTTTTTTTTTTCTTTTCAAAGTTTCTCAAATCATATTATTACAAAATCCCGGTATAAGATATCAACTTGGCAGTATTTTACTATTCAATTCACACATTTGGCATTTTCCAGAGAAAGGTCATTCAAGTTCACTCAGTCGATTTCAAAACAGCAAGGTTGGATTCTATTTCTTTTAGTTCAGTTCAGTTGGCTTAAGACTTTAAAATAAATATCTTTATCAATTCTTATAAGAATTTTTTGTTCCTTTTAACCTTAAAAAATTTAAAAAAAAAAAAATTGAAAATAAGAAGAAACCCAAATAACATAAAAAAAAAAATAAATTGAAAAAATTTACAGTCAAAAAAGAAAAAAAAACACCCAACATTAATATTTAGTTCACAAATACTTTTTATGGGACAATATAGATAAAAATAGTCTTTATAAAAAGTTAAAACTTTTTCTATTTTCACAACAACCTGAATTTATTAATTTTATTTTTACGAAAAATGAGACAAATAATTTGTTCTCACTGAAAAAAAATTTTTTTGTGGTATATTGGAGTAGATCATGATTTTTTTAACACTATCAAAAATCAAATAAGTAAGATTATAATATCACCAATAAAATATTTTAAAATCTTACCCTGTTTCCATAAAAGAATTACCCCTTAAGAATAAAAACTTCATTTTAAAAAAAAAATAATTTGATAAAAAAAAAACAAATAAAAAGAAATAAGAAAAAATCAATAAAATATCTCATACAATATAAAATTTTAATCTCAATAATAATTTTTTCGTTTTCTTTCTATTTTAAATCCAATTAATAATCAAATATTTAATAGAATATCTAAGTTAAATCAATATTTATCGTTAAAATCCTTGAAATTTTAGTAATGTTATAAATTGTAAATCGGATTAAACAACATTTATAATAATTTTCTATTTTTTTTTGAAAATTAGGTCTTATCTTTATTATTCCAAAAATCTTTTCTAACAAAAATTATCATTATTTTTTGAGAAAATATTAAAATTTGATCATTAATTTTACAATATTTCTATTACAAGTAGAACCATAAGAAACCAATTCCATATTTCCTTACTTTGTATTGGATGCTTCTTTGAAGATGGAATTCATTTAATTTTCTATTAAAAAAGACACACCTTTTTTAATTTAAAACACATGCTTACTAAAATACTTGGTTTATTTAAATAATATATCCGTTTCAAACCCAAATATTTTTTTTTTAAATAAACTTTTGTGTTGGAAAAGTAAAATATATAAAAGAGATGAAAAAAATAATTTTATATTCTTTTTGAAAGAAGTGGAATTATTTGTGGGTAATGAAAAAAGTGAATAAAACTTTGAAAAATTCAAATATAAGTGGTTTGGAAGATAAAAAGATAAGTTTTAAAAGAAATTATCATTAACTTATTAATTCAGAAATTGAAAAAGTTTTGTTTTTTTTTAGTTAATTGTTTTAGTAAATCTTTTCTGAATCAATAGAAGATCTTATTGGAGTAATTGACAAAAAGTTACTTTATTATTAATTTATCAAAAAACATTCGGTCATCCCTTAAAAAAAAAATAAATTTTATAATAATCAACTTGTTGTCATCAAGAAAACTTGTTCTTTGAAAGAAACTAATGAACTACAGATAAAGTTACCATCGAAGCATATTTAATTTTGTCCAGTTTTTCATTTTTTATCTATTACTTTTTAATAAAGTAAATTTTGTCTTACAGATTAAATTGTTTTAAATATTAGATTTTATCTGAGATACAAAACAATTTGTTATGATCAAAATTCGAATAAAGAATAATAAACGAGCATCTGAAAACTTTTTTATTCAAATCTCTTCAGCAAGTAAAGTCTTGGATCTTAAACAAAAACTTTCTGAACAATATCCTGACAATCCATTAATTGAAAACCAACAAATCATTTATGCTGGTAAGTTACTGAAAAACGAAGAAAAGTTGATAGAATGCCTGTCGATCAACAAATTTTTTTCTGAAGAACTAGATTACCAACAACACCTTGAAAACAAAAATAAAATTATTTTCAGTTCCAAACCACACCCAGATTTTAAGCAAAAAACTGTCTCATTTAATGAGAAAGAGAAAGAGAAAGAAAAAGAAAAAGAAAAAGAAAATAACGAAATTAAAATTACTGAAGAAGAAGAAAAAGAAAAAGAAGAGGAAGAAGAAGTGGTTACTGTGCACTTGGTAATTTCCAATCAAAATCAACAAAACAACCAAAATCAAAATGCGAACCAACAACCAATAAATCTTGTTAATAGAGAAAGAAATAGATTACCAAATGTCGTTGTTGTTGAAGTAAGACGAACATTAAGTCAGGACATGCTATATTTATTAAGATTGATCTTAATTAATTTGCTTTTTCTTCAAACCAAAAGATTGTATTACTATTCGTTTTCGATTCTTATTTTTGGTTATTTTTTAATCAGATCAAACCGTATTTATGATATGTTTCCTTTTCTTAGAGACCTTCGAAGGAGGAGAGCAAGAGAAAGATTAGAACGCGCTCAACGAGCACAAGAAGATCGAGATCGAGAACAAGATCGAGAACGAGAACGAGAACGAGAACGAGAAAGAGAAAGAGAAAGAGAAAGAGAAAGAGAACGGGAAAGAGAAAACAGTGAAGCAAATAGCCAAGAAAATATCGAGAAAAATAATGAAAAAGAAGAAGATATTGATTTAGATGAAAGAATCATGAAATTAAAAAGAAAAATTTTAGAAAAAGATAATCAACTAGAAAACTTAGAAAAAGGGAAACGTCCAAATACAGATCCTGAAGTTATTATAGAAGAAGAAACTGAAAAGAATAAAGAGCAAACATTTCAAAATCAAGATTTAAATAATTCTGAGAGTGAAAATGATAATAATAATGATAGACAACGGCGAGATCCTAATGGCGACGATGATGACGATGATGAAAACTATCAAATACAACGAGCCGGGATACGTGAAATTATTATGACTTTTTTTATTTCGATATGGCCTTCTTATGAAGTGATCCCATTTTCTCAAAGAAATAGAGTTAGAATCACAAGAGAAAACAATCGTTAATTAAAATGATTATTAAATTTTACAAAAAATAATAAATTATGATATGAACAAATTACTTTCTTTCAATTTATATTTTTTTCCTCTTACAAAACCTCAGTTGATATTAATTTTAGAGAAAAAAAAAATCAAAAACTTAAATTTTTACTTGTTTATTTTTCTTAGTCCTTAAAGAATATTTTGTTCCTATTTTTTTTTTACTTTGATTTTTTGATGTTATATTCCTTTTTTTTACCAAATTAGTATTTATAAAAAAAGTTAATTGTTTATATTATAAATTTTAAAGTTTGAAAAAAATTTACTTTTAATTAAAACAGTATAACTGATTAATTTTAACATTTTCGTATTCAAACATTTTACAGTGCTGCTTACTTGGTAAAAAATTAATTTATTATCTTTAAAAGTTTGAATTTAACAAATTAATATCGTAATTGTGATTTTTTTTTTTAAATTTACACTTCTAAATTCACAAAATTTTTTGAAAAGATTCTTTAGATTTGTTTTTAAGTGACAAAAATTTTCTAATTTTTATCATATTTATTTGGATTTTTTTTAACCATTTTCTTTTTGATCACTAATTTTTATTCAAAAAATATTTATTAATATCTTCTGAAAGAGTTTAAAGACATTTTTGAAAATTTCTAGGATGAAAACCATACATACAAAATTCCATTCCTTGTTATATACAAACTGTTTAAATATTATTCCTTTAGAAGAATAAATTAAAACATAATAAAATCACACTTGGGGAAAGTAAATACTTTATAGAAAAGTTGATATCACAAAAAGAGATATGTTTATAAATTCTAAATTTTCCAAAAAAAAAAAAAAAATAATGAAATTTTTTGTAAAGATTAATGAAACCTCAACTATCAAATTTCTCAATTTATTTGTAAATTTAAAATTGTTGAATATTAATTTTTTTTTGATTGGAATGCCATTTTATGAAAAAAATCGAAAATTTAGGAATAATTCTTTAATACAGATAACTAAAAATTATAAAAAATGAAAAGAATAATATCTCTGATATTATTTGAAATAAAGATTCATTGTTTATCTTATCAGAGGTATACGAAAAAGACAATTATGACTCTTGATTGAAATTTATAAACAAGAATTTAGAAATTAGGGAAGTACGGTGGAGTAAACTAGAGTACTCCAGAACACCAAAATTTTACCAAATTCAAAAGAATGGAGAAAAAATGAAGATTTTACCCCATTCATTTCCTGTCTGGAAAAGATAAAGGTGGGTTTTTTTGGGGTTTTCTTCTTTTTTTTGTAATATCTATTGATTTTCAGAATAAAACTTAAAAAATCAAGAAAAAATGAAGACACTTTGCCAAAAATTATAAGAAGGGGGTTAAATATCGTACTTTACTATATTTTTTTAAATTCGTGAAAATATAATAGTTTATAGGAAATTACAGAATCTTAATTTTGTTATTTTTTATGAATTCAAACACCTAGTATCCCACATTTAGATATTATCTCTCTGTTTTTTTTTATTTAAAGAATTAGGTATTTCAAATATTTCCCAACATTTTTTTTTAAAAAATCAAAAAAATTCATCAAAAAAAAAATAAATATCGAATTTTTAAATACTAATAAAAGTCTATAGAGAATGTAAATGATTTGATAATATCTATATATATATATATATATATTAGTTTGTCAATTATTTTTCTATTAATATTATAAATGCCGATTTTATTTTTTAAAAATATCATTAATTTATTCACCAATATTGCAAAAAATCAATACCATTGAAAAGTAATCGTATGTGTCAAATCTCTTCAATAAGATAATCACTCTTGGCAGTATTAAAGTGAATTTAAATCAAGCAAAATAACCATTCAACTCACACTATATCTTTAGGTATCTTACATTCAAATAATATTTTTTTCACCTTCAAATCTAATTTACAAAAATAAAAATAAATCAGTAGACAAAATAGAAAAAAAAAAAATTCAATTTCTATGATGCCTAGAGAAAATTTTTTGAAAATAAATCCGAATTTCAATACAAATTTCAATAGAATATTTTTCAACTTTGAAGTCTTTTAATTGATAACTCAGCCTTGAAATTAGTCCCAAAATGTCATATTTTTCCTTAATACTTTACTAATACAAGACCTATTTTTCTAATATGATGAGACCGAGCTTTAGTACTACTTTACAAAGATTATATTTAAAGACTGTTAAATATTGGAGTAAAAAGACATCTTTACCTTCAATAGTAAATTAATTAAATTTTAGACGTCTTCACAAGGGTGGAACAAATCCAATATTTGTCATTTTTTAGGTATCATAGTTCCTAATATACGGAAACTTGGATACTGGTCTCTTTTGTTTAATGTAGATTTTAAAAATATACACCACATATGTAAATCAAGAAATCAACAGTTAGTCTGGTTTGAAGATATTGGTAGGTGAAAATTATTTTGCCCACACATATATGTTCGACACTATTCCCTTAAACTACTTGAAATTCATCAGTCATGAGAAGAATAGCAGAAACAATAAAAATACTATTATTTTCCATTTAAAAAATGAAAATTTTTAGTTCAGATCCCAAAATATTTTTCTTGTTTATAAATTGAAGAAAATCCAAAGATCTTGACAACATCTTTTAGAAACAATATTTTTAGACATTAAATAAACTTCCTGAGTTAACACCAAGACAAAATTTTTACTCTGCTAATTTGATTGTAGTAGTAATAATTAATATTCATTTTGGGAATTGAAATAAAAATTTTCATTTATTAATTTGAAAATAACAGTACTGTTAAGACTTTTTAGAATTTTTAGCTTTCAGTTTACAAATTACATTTCTTAACCTGAAAATTTCAAATACTTCAAAGTTTTTTAATTCACAAAAAAGGTAAAAAAAAATAACAATAAAGGATAATATTTTGAATTTAATTGAAATTTATAAAAGTTATCCGAATTAAATATATTAAAATACTGACAAAAACTTAAAACTTCTTTTGTGGAAAGTTAAAAAAGTGTTTTTTCTACTGGGTTTTCAAAATATAAATCTTTAAAAACTTTTTAATTGAAAATTATTGGATTTTAATCTTGTCTAACTTTAAAATTTGAAACATTATCAAAAAAACAAAGTGTGTGAATTTAAAAATTGTTTTTTAACAAATTTTATGCTTTCGTGGTCTGAATAAACTAAATAAAATGAAATGATTTTATTTTTTTACATTTCTTGTTCTTCAAAATTTATATTTATTTGGAAACACTCTTTTCTTTTGTTAAATCAAATAGAAAATAATCGTTTTTCAAAACTTGTCAACTTTCTACCCACCAAGTCTCTCAACAAACAACACCCAAAACGATAAACTACCCAACCAAAAGCAAAAATAACCAAAATGGATTTACAAAAATTACAAAAAGAAACAATTGAAAAAATATTGCTTTTAAACCAAACAAAAACAAAACAGATTAATATGAAATGGAAGATACTAATTTATGACACCCGCTGTCAGTCAATGCTCTTACCATTATTTAAAGTGCAAGATCTTAAAGATCTTGGAATAACACTCCATTTCAACATCAAAAGCAAACGAGAAAGTATTAAGGACGTACCTGCGATTTACTTTGTTGCGCCTACGGAAGAGAATTTAAACCTAATCATTGAAGATTTCTCCAAGGATTTGTATGACCATTATTATTTAAACTTTAGCCCACAGGTTTCAACAGAGTCTTTGCAAAAGTTGGCAAGGTCGTTGGTTGATTTAAAGATGATCGACAAGGTCTCGAGTATTTACGATCAATATTTAAATTTCTATTCCCTGAGGCCAAAATTGTTTGAGTTGGGATTAACCTCAACGTATTATAAGTTAAACACATCAACCAATCAAGAAGAAGTTGAGTATTTGTTAGAAAAGACTGCAAAGGGGATCTTTAGTGTCTTTGTCACGCTGGGTGTGATCCCGATTATTCGTGCACAGGAGGGGAATGCTGCAGAATATATTGCACAAAAGGTTAGCGAATATTTTGAACAAAATTTAAATCCAAAAAATGTGAATAGCCAAGGCGGTGGCACAAATAGTAAACTGTTTTTGAACCGCTTTAATAGTTTGGCTGGCAATTTCCAAAGGCCAGTTTTAATCCTAGTGGATCGACAAATTGACTTTAATGTATTACTTCACCATTCTTCCACATACCAAAGTTTAGTTTATGATACCTTGAGAGTGGAGAGCAACAGGGTAGGGCTGAGAACTAAAAAAGAAACAAACTCTAAATCTAAAAATGAAAAGGAGAACGAGAACGAGAACGGAGAAACGGAGATGAATAACATGAACGAATATGAAATTTTACCATTTGGGGACGGAAGCTGGCAAAAGGATCCAAACGAAAAAAAAAAATGGGACGTCAACTGGTATGACTTGTCGGAAGATGATCCCTTTTGGGTCGAAAACCGAGCAAAGCATTTCCCGGAGGTATTGGAAACAATTTCAAATACGACCAAGGAAATTTCGAAAAAGCAAGAATACGTAACGTCTATGAATACTTTAAAATCGAGTGGGAACGATAAAAATGGAAAGGAAATTGAAAAGGAGCAAGGGCAAGAGCAGGGAAACACAATCAATTCAAAAATGCTGAAAAATTCGACCTTGGATATGATTGAAAAAATTGACATTATTCCAGAATTGCAAAGATTAAAATCGCAACAAGAAAAGCATACCAAATTGGCATTATATATCACATCACAATTGGAATCAAGGCAATTAGACGAATTTTATACTAATGAAATCATGGTGATGAAATCAGAATACACGTCCAGCAATGAACGCGAAGAAATAACCAAATTAATCAAATCAAAAAGGGGAACTTCAAACGATAAAATGCGTTTGCTCTTGATTTGGTATTTATCAAAAACAGAGCTTTCAGAAGAACACGTGGAAAAAATTAAAAATGTTGCAAGCAATAATAATTGTGATATTTCCTCTCTTTTACATTTCATTGAAATGAGAAAATTCTCTTTAAATTCAAATCTTAACAATAATTCGTCCAAAGGCGTCTTTAAAACATTTGGTAGAATGATAGGGAAAGGCTTAGATAATATGAGACCAAGCAATTCAGGCAAAATACTCCCAATAACAAGAATTGTTTCGTCGATAATGGAAATGAAAGGCGAGAAAAATGATTCCCCAAATAAATCCTTTCTCTACCTTGACCCAAAGATTTCTTCCTCCTTTAAGAATTCCTCAATCCCGAGAAATAAAACTCCTTATAAGGAAGCTATTGTTTTTGTTGTAGGCGGAGGGAATTATCTTGAATATCAGAACCTTTATGAATACTCCCAAGGCCAAATCCCTAAAAAGTCAATTATTTACGGTACAACAGATATAATCAACGCTGAACAGTTTTTAAATCAATTTAATAATCAAAAGAATTAATCCTTGTAGTTAATTTTTTTTTTTTTTTTATTTATTTTTCTTTTTTTCACACTTCTTTTTGCACCCTTCCTTTTTTTTTTTTTTTTTTTATTTTTTTTTCAAAAATTATTTCCTCATTTTATGAAAAAAAAATTTATTAATAATTAAGGATAACGCTTTTATTTTCATTATTATCATTACTACTTAAAATGCCTTTAATTACCAGTTAATGTAAATTTTGAAAAAAAGAAGAATGTAAAGAAGAAATTTGTTTGAATATTTTTGTAAAAAAAAACCTTCTTTAACCAATTCAAGAAGAAATACCAAATTAGAATCATTCATTGAGTGAAATTTTAACAATTGTTTATAAAGTACAATTGCCCACAAAACAAAAAATGAATAATTATCAATAATAATAAAGCAAGAATGTGTTAAAAATTTTGGAGAGAGTAAAACAAACAAATTCATTCCTAAATTTGTAAAAATATCTATTGCAATTATTGATCAATCAAAAAGTTAGATATCATCAACTAATTTTATTTGAGTTCTTCTATTTTGAACAACTTTAGTTTAACCTAAATCCAATAATCAGAAAAATATTTTTATCGATCGAAATAAACAAGTTAGGTAATATAAAAAATAAAAGAAAAACAAAGAACAAAAAAGATGAAAAAAAGATTGAAAGATTTTTCAAAAATCAAAATTTATTTTCAATTTGAATTAAATACTATTATTGTGATTGTTTGGAACATTTTAACAGTGTGGAAAATGTTGAATTTTAGTTTATATATGTGAAATAATAATAATAAAAAACATCGAAACAGATTGGTTTTGAAGAATTCTGTAATTCTATTTTCACTGAAACAAATTTTTAAAAAATAATAGGATTTAGTATAAAAATTTTAAGATAACCGTCAAATCTAAAACCCGGAAATTTCTGAAACCCGGTAATTCCATTTTTCTGATCAATTGAAAATATTAGTAAAATGTCAAAAATATACTCCCATTTTACCAACAAATAATCCAATTACCCAGCAACTTATAACCTTTCCAATTGGGGTATTGGTTAAATATTCTGAATCCATTATTTTTAACTCTTTGGTAAATTCAGAAATCAAAAAAATCCAAAATTTGTAAAATTAAATGAGAACATTACTGAAAATTGAAAATCAAATTTATTGCGATTTTCCCTTTAGATAAATTCTAAATTTATTAGGAATCATCTTTATAAGTATTATTTTGTTATTGCATTTATGAAATAAGAGTTTTATTTACTTTATATCTTTCTTTTAATAATTTTTTCAAAATTTTAAATTTCTATTGGGAACATTAGAGGATTTATTTTTTTACAAAACAGTTTTCTTAATTTCCAATTTTCAAACACCCTTCTCAAATTCAAATGCTTTCAAATATTTCAAAAGTATGAAAATGTTTTTTTACTTCAAAATTTAAAATCAAAAGTGGATTTTCATTTTTAGTAATGTTCTCAATTAATTTTACAAATTTTGGATTTTTTTGATTTCTGAATTCACCAAAGAGTTAAAAATAATGGATTCAGAATATTTAACCAATACCCCAATTGGAAAGGTTATAAGTTGCTGGGTAATTGGATTATTTGTTGGTAAAATGGGAGTATATTTTTGACATTTTACTAATATTTTCAATTGATCAGAAAAATGGAATTACCAGGTTTCAGAAATTTCCGGGTTTTAGATTTGACAGTAATTATTAATTGTCTGATAAATTCTTTTCAAAAAAGTTGGATTATTTTTTTTTTTTTTTTTTTTTTTTTTTTTAGATTCCACTAATCCAATCCTTTTTATTTAAAATTTGAAAAGGAATTCTTGGTTTTTGCTTCATTTCATAATCGAATATTAAAAAATCAATTAAAGAAAAATGTTTTGGTTCAATAATTATAAATAGTTAAGAGTCTGGGTGAGAAATTCGAACGAAATCCCTTATTTGTTATCATTCAAGTTAAGACGATAAAAAAGTATAAAATCATCGAAAATATGGAATTTATGGTTAAATTTTTTTTATATTCTTGATTTGAACAAATTTCTTCAGAATTGGGATCTTTCTTGTTTGGTCTAAAAAAGAAAATATTTGTTTAAAAAACTCACCTTACCTTATTCTATTTTATTGGTTTTACTCTTTGATTAATTTCAAGAATTCCTTGTATATACCACATTTCTCGATCCAAAACAAACATAATAAAACCAAAAAAAAAAATTAATCCAATAAAATGTTCCAAAAATTGAATATTTAAAGATTTAACACTGACTTACTTTATTTCTTTTCACAAATAGAGTAGCAAATGTATTTTGTTTTCAAATTTTCAATATTTTATGTACTTTAAACAATCTTTTTTTTCATTCAGGTTCTCTAAAATAAAATTTTTAAAAATGGGAAAATGTGCCTACTTATTTTTATATCAACTTTTATGTTTTATTAAGGAATATATCAAAAAAGGGCATTCAGGGGGATGTATGGCTAAAAATATTGTTGAAGTATCTTCTCTATCTATTGATATCTTGAAGAACAATTAAATTGGAAACTTTTCAGAATTTCAAAATTTGTGTGATCAAATAATTATTGTAAATTGGTAGAGTTTCCAAAACTTTGCTATTATTTTTCTAATTTGATTTTTTAAAAGTTTTTTATTGGGTACTAGACAATATTTGCCTTAAAAAACAAAATGGTTGGGTTGATGTTTTTTTTGTACCCAGCTTCAACTAATGAAATGATTTGTATCATTTCAAATCCCTAACTTTTGAAATTTGATCATACTTCTAGATCTCAAGGCATAAAGGACAAGTTTCAACAAGGTTTTTAACAATAATTCACTCACAATTGCGTTTTTTTTAGATGTTCCTTAAATTCAACATGAACACTTTTGTGCAAAGTAAATTATTTAAAACTTTTTCAGATTTATTTTTTTATCATTCAGAATATAAAGGAATATTATATCAATTTAACACTTTGTAATAGTTGTAAATTGACTTTTTTTTCAAATTTTCATTTTTTGTTGAAAAGTGTCTCTTTTAATATTTTTGTAAAAAATGCAACAATACACAAAAAAAGGCTCAAAGAAGTACTTTAAAAAACTAACAAAATCAAGTGAGTGTGTCTCGGTCTTAAATTGTTCACTCGAATTTCTATTTGCTAATAAAAATTTTTGCAAATTACTCTCAATCCCAGAAAAAGATCCACCAACAACAATTAAATCAGTTTCACCAGGTAAGTAGTTGTACACTTGTTTTTTGTCTTGTTTCAGAATTTTCTGTTTTTTAGTGATTGATCTGTTGGAATAATCTTTTTTGTTTGCCACTAAAACCTTTTACTTTACTTTTTCTTTCCTCATTTTTGTTTTTTTATTTTTCTACTACAAGGAATACAGCCCTTTTATTCAAATGGTTCAGAAGAAGTTGCTCTTCAAAAATTAGAAATAATGAAAAAGTAATCTCTTTTTTTGTTTTTTTCCTTCCTTCAGGTTAGTTAGCAAAAATAACAAATTTAAAAAATTTTGTTCTATGTTTTTTGCGAATTGTTTTTTAATGTATTTAAAATTGTTACAGTTTTTAATCTTTGGCTTGTTCAACAAAACGTATTTTTTTCTCGAATTACAAGTTTTGGTTAAATTGGATCCTTTTACAAAAGGTTTTTAGCTTTTGTAAAAATAGTAATAAACTATTCTTGTTCAAATCAAAATTCTTTAAAAGTACTATTAATTGCAAAATAAAAGATCAAAATTTTCAAATAACTTCTTAAAAAATCTAGTAACAAAAATTCAAAAAATTCATCAAATTTTGCAATTCTAAAAGGTGGAATTAAGAATTCAACTGATTTACCGAATCAAAAATTTGAAATTTTGTCTGATCTTATAAATCTTTTTTGGTAAAGATGAATGAAAATTTTGTTCCATTTATTTTTTAACAAAAAGAAATCTGCAATTGGGAAATAAAAAAAAAAACAATAAAGATCATCAGACTAATTTAAATTCATAAGGAATTAGCGTTGACCATAAATTTGCCTCTTATTAATGTATGTTGTAATTGTGTTTAAATGGTATAAGTGCCTACATTATTCAAATGCCTCTAAAAAATCTATTATAAATATTATTGCACAATAAATTATTGGATTTTGTACTTTGGATAACAATTAAAAAATTTCATTTGAAAAAATTTTTTTTAATCTACTTTTCCAAATCTAAAAATAAAACCCAAATAATAATAGGACAGTATCAAATAATTCTTATTTCGAACTTCCGAACGTAACTATTTTTTAATTTTGTTAATTTCAAGATTAACTCAATAATCATGAAAAAAAAACCCAAAGAAAGGTTAGTTTAGTTTCCTTTTTATAAAGCTAATTGTATTTATCAATATGTTTCCAATATGTAGAGAAATAATTTTAAAAAATAATCTCTTGGTTAATTATTTAATTTTTTAGCAACTAACCAATATTTTGAGACTAAAAAAAGAAAGATATTTTTCAACTTTGAAGTCTTAATATTGATGGTTCAACATTTAAATTTGTCTCGAAAAGTAGATTTATTTCTCAAATTGTTAGGGTTTTTTTAACTAATACAACGATCATTTTTAATTGATGAGATCAACATCAGCAGAAATAGTGCTATTTTTCGAATCGATTTTTTTAGAGACACTTGAACCATAATGGATTAATGTGATTTAAATTCATTAACAACATACTTTAATTATGGACGAATCTATGGTCAACGCTAATTCCTTAAATATGCAATTTCTGATTTGATTGGAGCATATTGGAAACAATTACTTTTTCCACAATTTGAAAAATATTACCACTCATCAACTATATTTAACCCCTCTAGTAAATATGTTGATTAAACAGAAAAATAATAAAAAGTTCGAATAAAAAATGAAAATAAAAAATTTTTTTCAAGTTTCTTTTTTTTTTAAAAATAAATTGGTTTTTCAGAAAATAAACATGAGTAAAACAGTCTTTTATGAAAATGTCTATCACATTTGCCATGCATGATCAATTTAGTACCAGAATTTCTTTTTAAATATTATCAACAATAATAACAAGGTTTCATTGGATTATTGCAAGCTAAGATCTTTTCTCTATAAATAACATTTTCGTTCAGATGACTGAAATTTTTCGCTAATTCAAACAAAAAATCAGTCTTGTGAATTGCTTTCTTTCCCTTCGATTCCTATAAATCATCTTTTTGTTAGGGAATTAACATTTTAAAGCAAGGAAAAAAAGAACACAAATCACTTCTAAGAAAAATACCATTCATATTTCAAAATATGCAAAGTATTTACACCTTGGTTTGTCCATACGATCAACAAATCCATTATTATCGTTGTATAATTAACAGTCTTTAACTGTTTGATTTTGTTTTTTTAATATTTCCAATCTTTGTTTATCCTTTTCAGTTTGGTTTGTTTCCCATTCATAATTTTTTTTTTTTTTGGGATTTGTTACTTAATTTTTGGATTTTTGAATGGATTTTGGATATCCAAAAAAATAATTTTAGTAAAAATGTTCAAAAAATAAACAATTTTATATGTTTTATGCTCCATTTTTTACATAATTGCCGAGAGGCAAATCTTTGGATTTCTAGATCAAAGAGTCAATATTTTCAAATATTTGCACAAACCTTTTTCAAGTTTCTTGAAAATTTTTTAAATCCGAAAAAGTAAATTAAAATTTTCTTGATGAATTCCAAAAGGATCAAGAAAGTTAAAAAACAAAATTTTGAGAAAGACTCTTTAATTCATTCAGATTTGTTTTTAAAAATCGAAAACGAAAAAATAGCGATATATTCGATAAGGGTGAGTCAATGGTCCTGAAGGTAAATTTTGTGAAAAAAACACTAGACTTTTTTAAAAATTAAATTTAATCCATAGTTATTTTCAAAAATATTAGAAATGTTATTCGGTAAAAAAACAATTTAAATCCCATACTGATATTTAAAAATATTATTAAGTCTCAATTTTTTTAGAAATTATCAAATAGAATTCTTCCTTTTTCTTTCAAATTTTGATATTTTACATAATCACAGAAATCACAGGAACCTATTTTGGATGATCTGAAATTACAAATGATTAACCAGACTCTGTAATAAACTAACTCTTGATAAATTAATTTGATTTTCAATTTAAAGATAAATCTTGAAAAATAATTTCCTCAAAAAAAAGTATGTCAAGTGTCAAAAAAGAAATATGTGAAATATTTCAAATTTTTAAATAAATTTATTATTTCTATAATCCATCCTTCTTGAATTTTTCATATACTGTTGTCAAAATAATACCATGTGCCGAAAAGTTTAATCTGTGTTTCAAAATTAAATACGTGTTTCTTTTTTCAAGAAGGAATAGACATTAATCCATCAAAAAAACTAACAATAAACTCGAAGTACATTTGAAAATTATGAAAGTTCTATTAATCTTAAAAAAAAAATAAAATTGAAAATATTTAATTTCAATTCGTCATAAAAAAAAAATATTTTTTAATGAACATTTTGAAATTTAAAAGAGTTTTCTACTATATTTTTTAATTTAAGAACAGTTTTAACAAGATCTATTATCTATATTTTTTTATTGTATTATTGTTTTTTTAAATATCCAAAATTTCAAACATATTATATAACATGTTTTATATTTTATAACTGTCTTTATTGTTTTGATTTGGAAACAATCTCCTTGTTATGTTACGAGTTTGGCCTGGAAGAACGAGAAATATGATATTGTTCGAAGCGATATAAGATTATGTTGAGGAGTTCGAAGAACGACGATTAATATAATCTTAGCACTAGAACAATATCATGTTTTGAGTCTGGAAGGAGAACCAAAACGAGGAAATATAACTGGTGATTGTTGAACAAATGAAACAATATGAGATGCTATTTATTTTTTAACTCGGGATCTAAATCGTTAAAACAATAAAAAAACAAACAAACGAAAACAAAGAAACACATTTTACCCAATACAACTAATTTGTTGTTTTTTAATGGTACTTCGAAGAACTTGTTTTTCAAAGGATCTTTTGTATACCAATGGATTCATCGTAAACATTGAATTTAAAGGTTACATTTTCATTCATTAAGGATAAAACTTGGTTTAAAATCCCACAGAGACAAACTAGATCGCTAACTTTTTAATGAGTTTCTATTTACTCTTGTATTTTACGATTATTAAGAAACATCCGAAGCCGATCAAACATAAAACCTGCGTATATTGTGTGTTCTTAACAGTGACTAATTTTCAACATTCCTCTCCAAAATTTCTTGACTTGACGTCGTAAAAAAAAATGTTTTTTTTTTTTTCTACTTTCTTAAATTGGTAAATGTTTTTTTCACATCTTTTGAAAACCTTTTATAAATGGTCTCTTCTCTTCTTTTTTCTTCGAAAAAAGAGATCAAACGTTTTTTATTTTTTAAAAATGAGATTGATTTCTTTCGAACCAAAACCAAAAACGTTGTTTGATTTTAGCTATTATTTTTAAACAAAGAATGAGAATTCATTAAATTTCCAACCTTTACAAGAAAGTTGATGGACTTTTTTCTTTGTTGTCTATTGATCAAATAATTGAGTGACTTGAACCAAATAAATTTTCCAATGTCGTAAATCCTTGAGCGCGGCAAATCTTATATATTTATGAGATTAAAAATTGGCAAAATTTTTTGTTCAAACACTTCGAAAATAACTTTAAATAACATTTTTAAAGTAGAATTTATTAGTAAAATACAAATTATTTTACCCAATTAGAATTCAAAAAAAGAAGATCAGAAAATTCCCAAACTTTGCCTAATTACTAGAGGATTTCCCAAAATCTTTCCACAGTGTCTGCAATACTATCCTAAACTTTTGAGAGTTCTAATCTCTTTCTTATCAGTAGTTATGAGGAATTATATAGTTAAATTTTTCCAAAGAAAATATCTGAGTTTAAAAAAAAATACATAGCACCAATATAGCATGTTACCAATTTTATAACACCTTTTATAACAAAAAAAAAATGTTATTAAATTTATTCATTTTTTTATAACATCCTATATATTATGTTATTAATCTTTTAACGAGGTTCTATCAAAATTTATAACACTTTCAAAATTAATAACATCTACCTATCACATGTTATAATTTTTTTATTTATTATTAGGGCTGTTGGGTATTTATTTACCTTTGTTATTTTAAAAATAAACTCTTTTTCTATCAAAGATGCAATCCAAAAAAAAACATTTTTTTTAAATATCAATTATTTTATTGAAATGACCTTTGAAGATAAAATAAGAAATAATCGGAATAATACACATCAAATAATTGTTGATATATATCTGAAAGAAAACTAATTAATCAATAAATTTTCTTAAAAATTTCAAAACTCAAATTCTTATGTCCCAATTGAGAAAAACAACAATGTTCGTTTTGAACTTCCTACTGGTATTTGAATAATTAATAGGAAACAATTTTCACTTCATTTTCCATACTTTTCTTTTAGAAACCAAGTCCCCAATTGAAGTTTGTTGGTATTTGTGGTCTCTATTTGAAAAAGGAAAAGAAAATGTGATTTAAAATTTTTCACATTTATTAAACAAATATCAGGATTTAGCAGATCAAAACGGAATTCCAATAGAAACCAATATCATTTCTCAACAATCTTTTACAAGGTTTCACTAACCTTAGAATAACACATTTTTACCAAGTGACTATTGATCTTGCTATAAAAAAAATTTTTTCAACTGAATTATGTTTTAAAAAAAAAAGAAGAAAAGAACCAAAAATCTGCAAAAATGGTTTCAATTTTGAAAATTTCAAAATAATTATTTTCTTCTAATATCTATGCAAACCTTTTAAACACATGTATTTTACTCATTACAACTGGGCCCCTTTGACTGGAAAATAGTTTAGAATCCAATTTAATCATTTCTTAAAAAAACCTTTTGAAAAAAATTTTTATCGGATTAAAAATTTTATTTTTCCAATCACAAACAATCTTTTTACAAATTAATTTCCAAAATTTTTCTTCTTATAATTGACTTTATATACCCACATGTATTTTTATTAAAAATTGTTTATATTAATGTTTTCAAAATATAATTAGAAACCCAAATGGCTTAATTAGTTTTATCTGGCAATTTACAGACTCTTCTGGTTCTTCTGTTTGGGTAAAAATATTTATGACTGGTGTTGAAATTGGCGAAGATCTTTGTTTCCAATGCATTCATAAAAAAACAGAAAACCCATTAATAACAAGAAACAACAAAAATTCAAATCAAAAAAAAAAAGAAAACAAAACTAATTTCAAAAAAGATCCACCAAAAAAGAAAAAAGTAATATGTATGTAGATTTAATCACTATTCTTCTTTTTAATATTTATTCATTTTAATTAGGAAATTGATTTTATTAATTATATTTAAATAAAAACCAAAATATTTATCTATAAATATTGGGAGATAATATATTGTTTTTTTTTTTTTTTTTCTTTTTTTTTTTTTCCATCACCACATATTCATCTTGTTTCCAAAATTATTCTAAGAAGAAATTTATTTTGAATTCTAATTTTTTTGAAAAAAAAAAAATAAAATAAAAAAAAATAGCTGAATCTGAAAGGAAGAAATCTGAAGTAGAATTGTTATTTAATAATTCAATTCTAACTTTAACAAATTATTTAAAATTAATTCCTGAAAAATCGATTGTTGACCAAATAACATATCAATTATCAGAATGTTCAAGATTTTTTAATGGATCAATCCAAAAGCAATTATTTTTACAAGATGCATTAAACGAAGAAAAAAAACTTAAAGTTCAAAAATTACAAAATTTAAAAAGCCAATTTGAAAAGCGTAACGAAGGTTTCGAATCGCAAAAAGAATTAACAGAAAAATCTCTTGAAAATCAAAAAATGGTGAGAAAGAAATATAGCGAAGTTCAAAAACAACTAGAACTTGAAAAGCAACGTTTACAAAATCTCATTGATTATGTTCAAACTGAATCTCTTGAAACCTTTCTCAAATCAAATAACAAATAATATAAAAATAAAATTATAAATATTTTATTCTATTGAAATACCATTATTGTCACATTTCCTCCAAAACTCCCTTTTCAACCTTTTTTGTTATTTTTTATAAACTATTTTCCAGTCAAAGGGGCCCAGTTGTAATGGTATAATACACGTGTTTAAAGGGTTTGCATAGATATTAGAAGAAAAATTTTATTTTGGAAATTTTCAAAATTGAAATCATTTCTACACATTTTTGTTTTTTTTTTTCATTTTTTTTTTTAAAAACGTCATTCATTTGCAAAAAATTTTTTATTGCAAGATCAATAGTCACTTGGTAAAAACTTGTTATTCTAATGTAATTGAAACCATATAAAGATTGTTGAGAAATCTATTGATTTCTATTGCAATTTTAATTTGATCTTTGATCTTGATATTTGTTTAATAAATGTGAAAAATTTTCACTTCATTTTCATTTCCTTTTTCAAATAGAGACCACAAATACCAACAAACTTTGTTTGGGGGCTTGGTTTCTAAAAGAAAAGTATGGAAAATGAAGTGAAAAATGTTTCATATTTATTGTTCGAATACCAGTAGAAGTTCAAAACGAACATTGTTGTTTTTCTCAATAGGACCCTAAGAATTTGAGTTTTTCAATTTTTAAGAAAAGCTATTGATTAATTAGTTTTCTTTCAGACTTATATCAACATTTCTTTGAGGTGTATTATTCCGATTATTTCTTATTTGTTCTTCAAAGGTCAATTATATAAAATAATTGATATTTGAAAAAAACTTTGTACCCTTTGACTGAAACAGAGTTTATTTTTTGTTAATTTTTTTTTTTTTAATTTTTTAATTTATTCTAGTTACCAAATTTCAAAAAAAATAAATAAATAAATATAATACTGGTTATATTATAGCAAGAAAGTTAATTGGATAATATATAAAATGAACCATATAAATTATATACATTTAAAGTTTTTTTGCAAAAAGTAATTTCAAACAAATAGAAAAAAACAGATATTGTTTTTGTTGAAATAAATTTTATCAATTTTTGGAAAAACGAAATCAGAAGACTAAAAAGATATTATTTTCGCCAAATAATGATTATTAATTCAAAAAGGAAACTTTAATTCCATAATAGTATTTTAAGGATCGTTTATTTGATTGTTATAAGTGATCTACTCCTTCATATATTCATCTAAAATTAAAATTATTTGGAATTAAAAGTAAATGATGTTAGTGTTCGATGGCTCTAAAAAAATCTAATGTTAAAATACCATGTAACCAAAGCAAGAAGACATTAAAAAATCCACGAAATTATTTTTACAAATATTAAGATACTCCAAACATAACCATTTTTTATGATCTTTGACATCTAATAAAAAGTCCAAAATAAAAAAATAAAAAATAAATCAGAATAAAAGAAATCAACAATTTTTCCTGATCTCCGAGGTTTCAATATTTGATTTATTTTTTATTATATTTGTTAAAATAAGATTAAAGTTTCAAAGTTGTTTGTTAAAACAAACTTTCTGAAATTATGAAAAGTAAGATTTCCTCCAAATAATAAAAAGGTTGTTCAAATATTTCTTTTTTTAAATTGATAATTCAAAAATCCATACAAAAAAAAGATTAAATCATTTTGATTGAACATTTCGTTTACTAAAAGTAATTTTTTAAAAATGTGAACTCATTTCTTATAAGTTGAGAAATGAGTTTTAGTATTGGTATGTTTAATTCAATTCTTGCTCAAATAAGTACTATATTACCTCTGGAATTATAATATCTAAGAGTTACTTAGAGTAATCAAAATAATGCAGTTTTCAATTGGATACAATTATAGTGTTTAGAAACCCTGCTTTTTTTTTTTTTTATTCTTGTTTCGAATATAATCATGAAAATATTTTTTTGTAAAAAATTAAGAATTTGCTAATTTTTAACTTTTTGATAACCTAACTTTTAATAAACAGTATTGGTTAATAAAAGATCTTTGATCGAAAATTATTTTTTGAGATATTTTGCCATGTTAGTTGGAAAATCCAATTTTACAGGTTCGAGTAATATTTTTTTTCAAATTTAATAGCGAAAAATTTGATTTTTTTTCTTTTTTCATAGTTAAGAGGTTATAATTATATATTTGAAAAGCTTTTTACATTTGTAAAATATCTTTGAAATGGATAAACAATTATTTGGACTATTAAAGAATTATTTGTTCTTATAAATTGGAAAATATATATATATTTTTTTTGATTTTACCCTTAGGTTTTGTTTAATTGTTTTAATAAACAGAAAATATTAAGAAATTTTCGGTTTTTTCCAAAAAATATTAAAAAACCCCGCCTTTAGGTTTTCCAGGATTCGAAAAAATAGAGAAAAATTTGATTTCACTATATTCTTTTGAACAATCGAAAACTGAGGAAACTTTTTATAATTATCATAGGGGTTTTTCTCAATTTTTCAGTTTTACAAGACGAGTGGAGTGTTTTCATAATCATTGATTATCATCTATTCAAAAAAAAAACATCCTAAAGTTGAATTTAAAGAAAATCGATTGTTACATCTATTTAAAAATTATTACCCAAAAAAAACACCTTTTTTTCTTAACGTAAGACTTTCAAAAATCGTGTTTATACTGGTAACAATAAAGATAATATCCCCATGAATTTTATGTTTTGTAATTTTGATTCTTTTACAAATTAAGTCTATTATAAAAGATGAAAGGTTAATGAACATACTAAACCCCAATTCATAATTTTTAACACACCAAAATTCGATTTGTGAAAAAAAAAACTTATTTAATCACTTCTCGAAGATTTACCCAATTAGAACCATTCACTAATTGAAATTTTAACACTTGTTTATAAATTACAATACTCACAAAACAATAAATAAATAATTATCAATACAAATAAATGAAGGGTGTGTCAAAAATTTTGGAGAGAGCAAAACAAAAAAATACATTAGTAAATATGTTGAAATTCTATTAGGATTATTGATCGATCAAATGGTTAGATACTACCAACTAATTTTATTTGAGTTCTTCTATTTTGAACAACTTGACTTTAACCATAATATCAATTGTTGAAAAAATTTTTGATCCAACGAAACAAATTACGTAATTCAAACAATGAAATCAAAACAAAAACTAAAAGATGAAAAAATGATTTTCATATTTTACAAAAATCAAAATTATCTCCAATTTCAATGAAATTGTATTATTATGATTGTTTGGAACGTTTTAGCTGTGTGGAAAATTTTGAATTTTAGTTTAGTTTTGACTTTTTTTCTTCAATTTTATTTTTTCATGCTAGTGAAGTAACGTTTAATTCACTGACCATTAATATACCTAAGTTTAAATCAAGTTTGGGGGTAAAATCCTTGATGTTATCATTAAATTTTAAATTAGGAATGCAATTTGTAAATTTTTTTTTAAGATTTCTTAGTTTTTTTGAAATTTCTAAATCTTTGCTGATAAAAATTTTCTTAAAAATTAATATCTATTTTTGAGATAATTTTATATTTGATCCTTAATTTTTCAAATTTATTTTTTAGAATAGAAACTTGTGAAACCAACAACATAATTACTTATATTTAGTGTTTATTGTTAATTTTGTTGGTGAGTTAAGTTATCTTTCTTCTTTCTCAAAAAAACAAAAAGTTATTATTTTAAAATACTCCAAGTATGAAAACAAACAATTAAAAAAAGAAAAGTTAGAAAAAACTACTACTTACATAATTAATAATAAAATTGTATCATATATATATAATCAAAAATACAGAACTTCAAATTCGTGAAGCTATTGTAGATTTATTGTTGTTAGTAGTACTCTCCTTTTTAAAAAGTCTCTATTCAAGAAAAAAATTTGTTGTTTTGGGGGTAAAAAAATTATATATAACAGAAGGATGAATTTTTGTTTAATTCAACTTGGAAATATATACTTTGATAGATAATAACGAATAGTTTTGAAAATTTTGCACTTGTTTAATAAAACTGGAACAGATAAAAAAAAATCTCTGATGATAATTATTGAGTGTGTCCATAGAGTGCCTAGCTTTTGGAACATTTATAGGAATAAAGTAAAATCGTATTTTTCTCTATTTTTTTAAATTCAGTAAAACCTAACAGCTCTTTTTTTTTACTTTTTGGAATAAATCGAAAAATTATATAAATTTTCTTTTAATTTGTAAAATTAAAAAAAATCTAACTTCACTTTTCCATAATTCAAAAGAATAAAGCAAAATCAAGATTTTTTACTCGATTCTTTTAAATTATCGAAAACCTAGCATAAGTGCCTTATAGTTCCGTCAAGTGCCTGGCTTTTCTTGGGTTTTTCTGTTTTATTTGTAAAATCTATCGATTTTCCAAATAAAAAGAAAACCTAAGAAAAGCTAACATCGATTTTTTTTTACTTTTTGAAATAAACCGAAAATTTATTAAAATTTTCCGTTTATTTCAAAAATTATAAAAAACCTAACGAAAAGTGTCCTATGTTTTCCAGAATTCAAAAGAATAGAGAAAAATCTTTGATTTTACTCAATTCTGTTAAATTATGGAAAGTCTAACGAAAAAATCAAAAAAAAATATTTTTTTTTCAATTTATATCAATAAAAAATTCTTTCATAGTCAAAATAATTGTTATCCATTTAAATATATTGATAAATTTCAAATGCTTTTCAAAAATATGATTATAACCTCTTAACTGTAAAAAAAAATATTCAATTTTTTACTATTAAATTTGAAAAAAACTATTAATCAAACCTGAAAAATTGGATTTTTCTAACTTAAATTGATCAAATACTTTGAAAAATAATTTTTGATCAAAGATCTTTTATTAACTAATAGTGTTTATTCTGGTTAAAGTTATCAAAAAGTCAAAAATTAGGAAATATTTAATTTTTTTTTCAAATGATTTTTTCTAGTTTAAGGGACTGGTAAAAAAAAAAAAATATTCAAGTAAAATTAATAGCAAATTCAAAAAAACTTACTACATCATGAAATTGAAAAATGGTGTAAAATTTGATTTCTACAAAACCAAATTTACTTTTAATGCTATTTTCAGAAATGAATTACTGTTTTTAAAAGTTAGATCAATTTTTCTCATTTTTGTAAAGTTCAAAATCCAATATATTTCAGAATTATTTAAAAAAAACATAATTTTCATTAAAAAACAGAAAGAAATCTTATAGTCTCTACAAGGAAGTGTACAAAAATACACTTTAAAAATGAAACCACTAAGTTCTATAATATTTAAGTTTTGAAAATCTACTTTAATTTCAAAAAAAATACAACAATTATTTTAAACTTCAAAAAAATATAATTCCTCTATCAAAGAACAATTTGGATCTATCATTTTTCTTTATATTGGAGAAAAAACTAAACCATTAATTAAGAATTCTCCAAAAAAAAAGCTTTTTAAAACCTGGATAATTCAACTTAGGATCACAAGAAATTATTTTTAATTTGATTATTTATAATAAATAATTAATTCCCCAATCTTAATTCTTTCAGTGAGTTATAAACTACCTAGAGATTAAATGTAGAAATAGACTTTATAATTATTTCTCGATTTTGAAATATTTTCAAACAAATAAAAAAAATTCAAATTACTATTTTCTAATAATAAAAAATTCTAGATATTGTCAAATAACTGATTTTAATACAAACTGTCCCTTGTTTATACTCGTAGTATTTGAAAAAGAATATTACCGAAACTTTTAAATTTCAAGAAATTTATGCAAATATTCATGAATAAACTAAAAGATCATTTTTTTTAGATCTTCAAGGATTCAATATTTGATTTATTATTATTGTATTTTTAAAAGAAGATTAAAGTTTCAAGGTTATTTGTTCATATCAACTCTCAGAAATTACTAAAAGTGATATTTCTTCAAAAGAAAATTTGTTTGGCAAATTTTTCTTTTTCTGTTTTGGATCCAAAAATCCAAACTAAAAAGGATTTAGATCTTTTTGACTGACTAGAAATTTAAATTGGATAAAATGAACTTTTTTCAAAATTATAACTTATCTCTCTAAAGTTGATAAATGAAGTTACATATCGGGCTTAATTGTATTTGTGTAAACATAATTACTCTATTACCTTTGGTAATAAATATAAATAAGAGTAACTAGTCCCTTATGGTTTTAAACTTTTCATCACTTATTATTTTGACAAAAGTAATTTGAAATACTGATTATCAAAATTAAAACAAATTGTAAATTTCCCTTAACCTTCTCTTATTTTGAGTTTTAAATCAAAATCACATTTTGATTAAAACCACCATTAAAATAAATTATCATTTTTCTAATTTATCCAATAAATCTAACTTTTCTTTTGAATTAGCTAAATTCAATCACCCTGAAAATTAATTCAAACAAAACCATCACATTTGAAATTTAAAATACAACCCGAATAAACAATTAAAAATATGGACCTCTTAATTCCAACAGATCACCAAACAACAAATACATATTTGGATCAAAATGAAGTTCCAGATATGTTTAAACCACGTGAAATGACAAAGCAGCAAATCAAGCCAATAAGTAAACCAACAACACAGAGAAGGGCGTTGGGAAGAATAACAAACCAAACAAATACAAACAAAAGAATTAATTCAAAGGTTAATACAAAGCCACTTTCAAAAACCTTTTCAAGGAACAACCAAAAAAAAAATCAAAAAAAAAAAAAAAAAAATTTAACGGTTAGAAATCAAAAAAATGGATCAAAACAAATTAAGATTCACCAAAAAAGAATTCGAAATGTTGAAGGCTCATCAACTTTTTCCGTAAATAGAAAGAAATCGGGGATGCGGATTTTTATAGATCCACTTGAAATGAATTTTGATCTTGAAAACAAATCGTATTCAATGACCTCAAATGTATTAGTTTCCTCAAAAAACCAAAAAAGAAAAAAAAATTTTAAAAAGAGAAAATTAAAATTAAAAAAGAAAATAACAAAGGTGGAACCAATTTCAAGAAACAACTCTAGGTATAGAATTAATATTGAACCAGAGCCATGGGAAAACCTCTTTTAATTAAGCATTAATAAACTAGAAGAAAATATCAATCAATACTATCCAATGAATAATAAAGAATAAGACCTTTTAGTGCCAATACATCCAAATTATACAATTACAGAAGACACCTTTCTCGAAATAACAATTGTTTTCACAAGTATTAACTATTTGGGGTTTATTCTCATTCATTAGATTTTTTTTCATTTTTGTATCTAAAAAACTTTACAATTTTTTTTTTTTCTCTACGATCTTTAGAAAATCAAACAATAAAAACGTTTTTTTTCTTTATTACTTCGATACTTATTGGTTAATTTTAAGATTTGCCTTTTAAGGTAATTTTATTTCTATTTTGAGAGTTTATTTTGTATTAGTAGGAAAAAATAATTAAAAAATCCAAAGTTAGACAAAACCACTAAGTTCATTAATCCTTATGTCTTGAAAAATAAACTTTATTTATAATAGAGTAAAAATTACAGAACTTCAAACTTGTGAGGGTATTTTATTTATTTTTTTTTTTTAGTATAACCAACTTATTTAAAAGTCTCTTTTTGTGAAAAAAAGCTTTATTTTGGGGTAAAAAATTTTAGGAAAATGGATTGATGAAATTTAGTTAAATTCAACCTTAAGATATTTACTTTGATAGATAACAACTAATAGTTTAGATAATGAGTACTTATCTAATAAAAATGAAAATTCCAGTATCGTTCCCTCAAGTGTGATAAATATTCTGTAAGATTTTCCAGAATTTAAAAGAATAAAGTAAAATGATAGCTTTTACTCGATTCTTTTAAATTTTGGAAAATCTAATAAAATGTTCATAGAGTGCAGTCAAGTGCCTAGCTTTTTTTTTTTTTTTTTAGAAATTAATAGAAAATTTCAAAAATTTTCTTTTTATTTCTAAAATTAAAAAAAATCTAAGGCAGTTTTCTAAGATTCAAAAGAATCTTGCAAAATATATTATTATACCTGATTCTTTTAAATACAAAATTAAAAAAAAAAAAAAAAAGAAATTGTTGATCACATGCCTTGCTTTTCTGAAATTCAAAAGGATATAGTGAAATAAAAGATTGTTCACAATTGTTTCAATTATGGAAAAGATCGTAGTGGTTTGTTTAATTTTTATTTTTGTTTCAAAAATTTATTTAATTGTCCGTTTATTTCAAAAAATAAAAAATCCCTAATAGAATTGTCCGCAAAATGCCGTAAAGTGTTGTCAGGTGTCTAGATTTTCCAAAATTCAAAATAATAGAGAAAAATATTTGATTTTGCCCAATTCTTTTAAATTCTGGAAAAGTTAAATGTGGTTTTTTTTTTTTAATTTTTAAAATGAAAAGAAAATTAAATAAATTTTCTTTACTTTTCATAAAGTAAAAAAAAAAAAAAAAAAAGGCTTTTTTCTTCATTTATATTATTTTATATGTAAAAGATACGGATTTTACAAATAAATAGACAACTCAAGAAAAGTTTCCTAGGTTTTCCAGATTTCAAAATACTTGAGTAAAATGTTTGATTTTTATATGTTCTTTAAAATCCTGGAAAACCTCGAAAAGTTTTCTAGGTTTTTTTTTACTTTTTGAAATAAACCGAAAATCAATTGATTTTCCAAATAAACAGAAAACCAAAAAAAAAAAAAACGAACTTAATTATAAATTAGAAATTGTAGTTCAATTTAAAAGATGAAATATTTTTTTCAAAAAATCGAAATATTTGATTCTCTATTTTAAATATATCCATTAACTTTAAAATACCTTTAAAATATATGATTATAACCTCTTAACTATGTTTGAAAAAATTTTCATATTTTTTACTATAAAATTTACAAAAAAATATTAAAAGAACCTTTAAAAATGCATTTTTTAAACGAAAATTATAAAAAACCTTTAAAATTATTTTTTTTATCATGATATTTTATTAATCAATAGTGTTTATTATGATTTGATTATATTGAAAAGTAAAAAATTAGCAAAGATTTAAATTTTTTTTAAAAAATTATTTCTAATAATTGTCTGTTGTGATTTTTTTTGCTTTTGAAAAATGTAAACAATTATTATTGTTGATCATGTTTTAACTATTTTTCATTTTGTTATTATATTGTTGTAACTTTATAAATAATCATAAGAAGATAAATATTTTTTCCCATCAAAATAAAAAAGTTTATTTTTTTCAAATTGAAATATTATTTCAATATAAAAAGAAAAAATATATATATAAGCAGTTTAATTGTTAATTTTTTATATTTTAAGAGGTGTTTTTAAATATTTAATGTGTTTAAAGGTGTGGTGTATTGTTACATAAGGTAAATCGGTTACAACTATAAGGTTCCAATCTCTCCAAAAATATTTTATTTTAAAATAATATTTTATTTCTAATCTCAAAATGTTCAATCTAAAGTTCATTCCTTATAACTAATTTCAATGGAAAAATATCCTAAACATAAGTGTTTTTTTTTTTTTTCAAAAGTCGTTAATCTTGAAAAGGGGGGTATTCGAATCTTCATAAGTTTAATAAATATCTTTGTTTAATTACATAAAATTATCATAAATTGGAAAAAAGAATTTATAAAAGATGTATATCAAAAACAAATATATAGTTTTGGTTAACCTTAATTTTGAATTATAGTGTTTCCTTGCAGTGATGCCTTTGTAAAAAATTACATTTCAAGAAATAATATAAAGTATGAATTGTCAATATTCGAATATGCTACTTTTTAAAAAATATTCCCAAAACTGATCTTGGAATGTTGATTAATAAATAAATAATTGGCTTTTTTTTTTATATATTATTCTAGATCCTGGGGGAAGTTCAGATCCTTTTGCAGATCTTTAAACTAGTAATTCATATGTTAAAAAATAAATTAATTTCCGAATCGAAGTTTGATACAATTTTTCGAAAATAATAAATAATAAAGAATTAATTATTAAATTAAATTGATAATTTCTCTTATTTTTAAAAAATTTTTGGTTTTTCTTCAATGTTTCTATGAATTTTACTAAATTTATTGGTTGTGATCTCTTACTCTCACATGAATTTCAGATCTTGGGGATTTTAAATTCAATATAACTCAATTCTTGGTACCTTATGTTGAACAGTCCAAGTCCTTTAATTTATATATTTGCCACATATCAAAGTTTTTTGATCAAACAAAATTATTAAAATAAAATTTTCCAGTTGATTTACTCCTTTGACTTTTTTTGGTTTATTATTTTTATTGTTATTATTGATAAATCACTTTTATTTTCAATAACTTTTTCTTATTTTCTTTAAACATGTTGAAAAAACTTCTTTATGAAATGTAATTAGAATCATTTTTCTCTTTATACTCCTTTGGACCGAAAAATAAAATGTCAATTGTTTTCATTTTCAAGAACGAAGTTTTGTTGAATTTTCCAAAACGAAAAGTAAATCTTCATTTCCCACGAAATTTCAACTTTTTTAAAAAAGTTACAATATATACACATTTTAATCAAAACTTAAAGTCCAAATTCAGGATTAATAGAAATATTAATAAAACATAAATACTCTTGGTTGTAAAATAAAAGGAACAAAATTTTCATTCAGCTTTCCAATAAAACAGATTTATAAATCATGTTTACATTTCAAATTTTTAATTCTCATTAACCAACTTTAATTAATTATTTGCTTTTTTAGAATTACAGATCTTGGAAAATTTATTTTAATTTTTAAGAGGAATGTTTTTTTGGAAAGTTGAATGAAAATTTTGATCTTTTTATTATCCAATTAACAGTAGGATTAATTTTGTTTTTCTCTGATGTGTTGAGAATTTGAACAGAATACTTCGTAACTAATTTAGATAGGAAGAATACAAAAACCCAACCAAAACCCGAAAATGCTCTAAAGAAAAGGAGATAGGTTGATAAAAAGTAAAATTGACTTGCTTCAAATCAATAAAAGAGGTAAAAAGACTGTTGAGGCTCTAAGTCGCTAGATAAATGGTATACCTGGATTCTGGTGAATACTTTAAAGGTAGAAATCTTTCTGAGGGATTCCAACAAAAAAGAATTTAAAAAAAGCAAAAGTGAATCACGTCTAATATTGTACTCGAATATTTGAGAGACAAACACTTGAAAACACTTTCAAAAAACGGGTTCTTTTCACTCAGTTACTAATGCAGTAAATTTCTGATAATATTTTTGGTAATCTTATTTGGTGGTTGAAATTTAATTCCTCTAAACTCCAAGAATTATCTATTTAACAATTTTAATTTGTAAAAATGTTCAATTTGTCTAAGAAACGATTAAAATAATCATTTTTTTTTAAATACTATTTAAATTATTATCTCATGTATAAGGTTGTTTTCATTCGTCACGGAGAATCTGTCTGGAACAAAGAAAATGTTTTCACTGGTTGGACCAATGTAGCTTTAAGTGAAAAAGGTGAAAAAGAAGCCAAAGAAGGCGGAATTATGCTCAAAGAAAAAGGTTATACCTTTGATGTTGCATACACATCTGTTTTAAAGAGAGCAAACGACACATTGGATCTTGTTCTTAAAGAACTTGAATTATCAAACATCCCAATCACCAAATCTTGGAGATTAAATGAACGACATTATGGTGCACTCCAAGGTAAAAATAAAGCCAAAACAGTCGAAGAAGAAGGTTTAGAACAAGTCATGATTTGGAGAAGATCATATTCGACACCGTAAGTTTTTCACATTTTGATTTGCTTTTTTTTTTTACTTTTTTTTTCAAATTATTTAAA
Source organism: Anaeramoeba flamelloides (assembly GCA_027625915.1). NCBI lineage: Eukaryota > Anaeramoebidae > Anaeramoeba > Anaeramoeba flamelloides. Next base: position 3,261,597 of record JANTQA010000063.1, read on the forward strand.
TACTTTTGTGATTGTGTGTATTTCATACAGTCGTTCGACTCTCACACCAACAAACTTTGGAAATCCACACAATATTTGAAGTTCAAAAAAACAGTTATTAAGGATTCTGATTAAATAATTATAGAGACTAAAATAATTTAAAAATACTCTAAAATTTTTTTTTTGACTATCCCAAAAAATAGCTGTCAACTTTTTGAACCCTCTTTTTCTATTTTTTTTTTTTTTTGAGACCAAGCTGGTTAATTTCTTTTTTTTTTTTTTTCTCCTAAAATTATTTCTTGAAATCATATTCTTTATAGACCACCACCACTTACAAAGGAAGACGAAAGATATCCAGGAAACGATCCACTTTATAAAGATCTTAACGAAGACGAATTGCCATTAACAGAATGTTTAAAAGACACTGTCGAAAGAGCATTACCATTCTGGAACGAAACAATTGTCCCATCAATCAAAAACGGTAAAAAAGTAATTGTTGCCGCTCATGGAAACTCACTCCGTGCCATTTGCAAATATCTCGACGACATGTCTGAAGAAGAAATTTGTAAATTAAACATCCCAACAGGTGTTCCTTTAGTATACGAACTCAATGAAGAAATGAAACCAATCAAACACTACTATCTTGCCGACGAAGAAGCCTTACAAGAAAAAATCAACGCAGTTGTAAACCAAGTTAAAAAATAAATTTCCAACTTCTTACATTGACTAAAAATAACAAATGTTATTTTTTAATCCTTGCGAATTGGAATTAAGATTCGAGAAACTTTAGTTTTTTTTACCTCTCCTTTTAATTGAAAAAATGATAAACGCAATTTACTAATTTTGATATTTTAATAAAATCGTTCCGATTGGTGAAACGGCTTGATACTGCAATTAGTTTCGTGGTTTTATCATCATAATTAAATAAAAATATCATTTTTTTAAATTTTTTTCTGTTTTCTTGCTCTTCTTCTAGAGGAAAAGTAATTTTTTAATTTTTTTTTTTTTTTGATCAAAAGATAATTTTCTTTTGGTTTTGATTTGGTTGACAGATTGATCTAACATTTAAAGTAACAATAATAATCAATTAAGAATAATCACTGGCACTCAAGCTATTATTAGAATAGATATAACTAACAATAAAAATTCTGAGAATACTACAAACAATAATTCTTTCTTTATTATTACTTTCCTTCAGCTAAATACTTTTTTTACTCGGCACATTCGTTTGAAAAATTACAAGAGTTTAAATTCAAAACAATTCAATCAAAAACTCTTTGCGTATTAAATTATCATTACTAAAATTGAAAACAAAAAGATTAATAAACTTTAAGATATTCTTCAAATGTTAAAATAATCTTCATAAACAAGGTATATAAATTAAAATTCAAAATTTTACACACAGCTAAAAAGTTCCAAAGAATCACAATAATACTATTTTATTCAAATTTGAAATAATTTTGATTTTTGTTAAATATGAAAATCATTTTTTCATATTTTTAGTTTTTTTTTTTCGTTTCAATTTTTGAATTACGTAACTTGTTTCGTTTGATCAAAAGTTTTTTCAACAATTTATATAATGCTAAAGTTGAGTTATTACAAATAGCAGAACTCAAATAAAATTAATTGGCAGTATCTAACATTTGATCGATCAATATTCCTAATAGAAGTTAAACAAATTAACTAATGTATTTTTTTGTTTTGCTCTCTTCAAAATTTTTAATACACCCTTGATTTATTTGTATTGATAATTATTTATTTATTGTTTTATGAGTATTGTAATTTATAACCAAGTGTTAAAATTTCAATTGGCAAATGTTTCTAATTTGATATTTCTTCTTGAATTGATTAAATAAGATTTTTTTTTTCACAAATTGAATTTTGGTGTGTAAAAATTTTTGAATTAGGGTTTACAAACACACACACACACACACATATATATATATGGATTTTATTTTTAGTAAAAAAAATGAATTAAATATATTTGTGAAAATATAATTTGCCAATCTAAATTAATCTAGATATTTGAAAATAATTTTTGATTTATGGTCTCTTATCGAATAATATTATTTATTTTTTTCAAGATTTTTAAAAATTCATTCAAAAAAACGGAAAAACCAAAATAAAATCAAATAGTAAATCCGATTTGAACTTTCGGAAAAATAAATTGAAATTTGAAAAAAATATTCTGTAAAAAAAATTTTCCAAATTTTATAATGAAAAAATATATTATCTGTTTTTGAAAATCAAGTTAAATTTAATTAATATTTATAGATTATTTATAATCAAAAGCTTATATTGGTATTGGAAAGTAATTATTAGATAGAACAATTTTTATAAGTGATAGCCAAAATAATTTTTTTAAGATGGATAAATTATTTATAAAAGTAATTTAGTAATGTTGGTATGTAAATGACAAATCAAAAAACTTAAGTAAAGAATAATGTATTTTAATAATAAAAAATTAGAAGTTTTTGAATGGTATACAAACTCTTCAAAAAAAAATAATAAAATTTTTTTTTTTTTCAAAATTTCCATAAAAAAAAAATAAAATCACTAAAAACAAGAAATTTTTCCAATATAGAAAAAAATTATTTTCAAGTTATTTTTTATTTTAAATAACTATTCAATTATTAATGATAAATTTTTCTTTCTTTGGATAATAATTTATAAATATGATATATCTAACAATATTTTCATAACAATTCAAATTAAATAATCGAGTTCAAAGGCAATTAGGTTATTTAGGTTTCTCGATGATATATACGTTTTTCACTTTATTAAAATTGGTATCATTATTGATTTTTTATTTGAGAAATATTAGATTATATAAAAATAAAAACAATTATACTTTAAAGCTGGAATGACTGTAACACTTTTATCTTTATTAACCAAATAAAAAAAAATTACAGCTTTGGTTTCGTTTTTATTTCCTATCAATAAAAAGATCTTGTTAGTATCTATATTATATAGGGATTATATTAATCATTACAGTGCTATCATTTTTTTTACATATTCTTTATATTTTACTTAACTTGTTGGAATTACAAAAATAAAAAAAAAATAAAAACTCTAAAAAAGAACACAATTAACTATTTATTAAATTAAATTACTTAACTCTCCACCATCTAAAAATTTCAATAATATCACATCTAAAATTAAAAAAAAAAAGACACAATTTTTATTAATTTTTTTTTTCTTTATTTTTCTCTCTAAAAGATTTGATCAAATTCTCATATCTTTTCTCCTCAATGACGTATAATTGTTCTTGCACAATTTTGTCTTTCGGGTTTAAGATAGTTTGCAATTCTGACAATTTATCCAGGGGGGCAAATTTGAAAGAAACATTTTCCACTAATATATCAATGGCGATTTTCCTAATGGGGAAGCTGCAGAAGACGATGAAGCAATTGTGGTCGTCAAGCCATTTGATAACATAGATAGATTTCATGCTGTTCTCATTTTGATTATCGATATTAATAAAGTTTTCGAGTACTGATTCAAAAGGATATAAAGCGTTTCTGATATGGAAAGTTTTGACTGAATTTTGCAGATCAAAAAGATGAATAATTGGCACATTTTTTGGGTTGATCTCATTTAGATCAATTGCTGATTGTAATGATAGCAAATTCAACTTTTCAATTTTTTGGTTTTTGATTGAAATTATTTTTTCAATATAGGAAGAAAATAGGTGGTGAGGGATTTTGGTTCTATTGGTCTTTTCTAAGGAAATGTATCGATTAGGATCGATGCCATGCGAATAAGTTTTCAGATAATAGATTTTCCCAAGTGAGTGGACGAGGTGGCGGTTATCTGATGAGCTCATGGGCTTTAAATTCAGGGTTTCATCACTATTCCCGTTTATAAAGTCTTCAAAAATCTCCTCTATTTCGACTAGAAATGCTGACTCCTTGATGCAGTACCGATATAAAAAGCCCGATTGCTCATTGTAATTTGAATAGCCCTCGTCTATTATATCATCAATGTAGTCCTCCATTGAGATCTGTGGACCATCGTTTTTATTAATATTACCAGAATTCTTTTTCTGCTGTGATTGCCGTTTTTTGCCTTTTCTATGCTTATGCCTTTGCCTCGTTTTACTATGGGTTTCTTGCACAACCGAAGAGTAAGTCGGCTTGGACTGTGAATTTTTAATTTTGGGATCCGGATTAGTTTTTATTTTGATCGATCTTTTCTGTTTCTCTTTGATTTTATTTTTTTCTTGGATTTCGTTTTGCTTTTCTTCTTCGGTCTGAATTCCTAACGCCTTTCGTATTTTTTCCAATCTTTGCCATCTTACGCATTCTTCATCGCATTCAATTCCTGGATGTACGTGGAAACCCAATAACTCTAAATCCTCAAAGTTCCCGCCCATGTAGCAGGTGGACGTTTCTTGTTGTCGGCCGCATTTGCATGTAACGATCATTTTTTGCATACAAATAACATCTGGGCATTCATAATTTGGGTGGCATAAAAATTGGCAGGGATGCCCGCATTTTTTAATTTTCCCACAGATCTTTTCACATCCCTCGTACTTGATTCCGCCTTCCTCTTTTTTCAATTTGCTTTTCAAATTCTTTGCGGTTTTTTTTTTAATTGCATAGCCGCTATTTTGATCAAAGATTTTGATTTGCCCATTCTTTTTTTTGAGTTCCCTTTCGATCACTTTTTTTCTTCGTATTTTGGACTTTTCAATGCAGCTCTCTTTATGGCAAATTAAAGGGCAGCGATGTCCACAGGGCAATTTTTTATTGCACCTTTTCCCACAAGAGGGCTCCATATGGCAGGGTACATTTTGAATGATTTTGGATTTACAACGGCACCTTTTGTCCGTCATCACAATACATTTAGGACAACTGATTTCAAGCGGGTGGCACCTATGGTTTGATGGGTGCCCACATTCGCGTTTAATTGAGCACTCGTGCTTGCATTTTGGTAACTTGGCCCCGCATTTGATCGGGGCAAATAAGACAGTTTTCCCACAGGGGCAAACATAGTCATCAAAACTGACATTGCCACAATCGGGGCAATCGCCGGGGTGGCCACAGTTACCCTCGCAATGATGCTGGCCACATTTCAGTAATTTCCCGCACTTTTTGCTGCACACATGTTGCTGGTTGGTTGGTAATGATTTCCAACCACAGCATATATTTTTACATTTATGCTTGCCGCATTTTAATAGCCGATTGCATTTCCTTTTACATAAGAAATCTCTTTCGCCAGTATTCCTATTGAACCCATTTTCGTCGTATTTTCGATAATCAACTAAGACCTTCTTTGATTCTCTGCACCTACAATCAATCTTGATAAAATCGTCTTCACAGATTTGACACGGCTTGCAATCGCCCTGATGGCATTTGTCCGGGCAGGTGTGCTTTTTGCAATGTAACTTTTTTGAACAGATCTTCCCACACCTTTTGTCCTTATGTTCTTCCATTTCACCGCACCCAAACGTTAGCATGGTTTGTCCGCAGTAGCATGGCTCGGGCTTTCCATCGAGGGGACACGAATTACATGCACCGTAATGGCATATTTCTTTGCATTTATGAACCCCACAGTTTAAATGTTTTTTACAAATTTCGCCACAAGAATGCGCATTGATGTATGGCGACATTTTGGGGTTCTTTCTTTTGGAGCAAAAGCATCGATATTCTTGGGGAATCTCAGTGTACGCTGATCGGCAATGTGGGCATGGAAACTCAAAGGCCTTTTTAAAGACCTCTTCTTTTTGTCGTGCACTTTTTAGTTCTTCTTGATACTTTTTCAAATTTGTATCGCCCCACTCTTGGATACAGTGCAGGTGGAAGGATCGGTAACAGTTCTCACACGACCAAATTCGATCATCGCACTTGATATTCGAACAGCAAATTAAGCACTCGTAGATACCTTGGTTTAACAAACGGCTGCCAGCAAGCCGAAAGTCACTTTCAATATTCAACTCCTCAGAGTTCTCGTCTCGCGACTGCATTTTCATCTTCTCATACATGACGCTTGACGTGAAGTAATCAGAGTCTTCAGAAGTCAATCTGCTATAAGATTCCTCATCAGATTTTGAGATCGAACTGGACCTTAAACTTCTTTTGATATGTACACGCTGTGTCCTGCTTTTTTGAATCATTTTTTCTTTGTTGAGTTGATTACGATGATAAGTTTTATTAATTCGTGTGCTTTTTTGATTTACTCTTCCTCTTTCTCTTTCTCTTTCTCTTCCCCATCTTCTTCCTCTTCCCCTTCCTCTTCCTCTTCCTCTTCCTCTTCCTCTTGTTCTTATGCTTTTGGGATTTTTTTTAATATTATTTCCTGTTTTTTCTTTCTCTTTTTCTTTTTCGTTTTTGGTTACCTTTTCTTTGTTAATTTCTTTTTTAATTTCATTTCCTTTTCCTTTTTTTTGTTGTGATCTTCCTCTCCCTCGACCTTTATTTCTGCTCCCGCCTCTTCCTCTTCCACCCCGGCCTCTACCTCTACCTCTTCCACTCATAGGATAACCTTGAAAATCATAATAGTCATTATAATAGCCATCATAAAAATCAAAAAAATCTGGGTTGCCATAATACATTTCGTTTCCCCAGTAGGGTAATTGGTAATTATTAAACCCTCTTCCTCTTCCTCTTCCTCGTCCTCGTCCTCTTCCCTTTCCTCTTCCTCTTCTACCACCACCTCTTCCTCTTCCCCTTCCTTTTTTTTTTGGTTGTGTGCTTTGTTGTTTTTTTTGTTGGTTGTTACTCATAAAGGTTCGAGTAAATAGTATATTAATGTTTTTTGCAAAAACAAGGAAAATTGTAAAAAAAAGATGAAGAAAAGAAAAAAATGAAATACTTACCGTCACATTGTTTACAAAACAACACTTAATTTTAAATTCATTCTGTAAGATTTCTTTTTAGCAATCTCTTTCAAGAAAAAGAATTAATTATTTTCAAAAAGTAAAAATGACTATTCAAAACCAAATCTCATCTTTTTTCAAGACAACTGAATTTCTTACAACTTAGTTTTATTTGTACTAAAGAATTTAATTTGACAAAAAGTATTTGACTTTTACAATTAAATTTTTTTTTTTTGGGTTGACGTCATTCACTATTCTCTAAATTTCTTCCTATACTCAATTTGATTGGAACATTAGAAACCATCTTCAAAGCTTTTATTTTCTTTCATTGAAATAATTCATATTTTGTAATGATAAATTCAAAGAAAAATCTGAAAATTTTTAATTCATTTTCCCTTTTTACAAATTTGTTTTCACAAGCTTTGTTTAATGCATTATATAACTTTAAATCTGAAGAAACTTTGTAAAATTGACTTAACTTTCAAAAGATTCTTTCTCTTGAGTTGTTTTCAAAGTGGGGTACATAGATTAGATCACAAAAACTTGAAAAATGAAGTAAAAATTTGAAAAAATAAATTTGAATTTATCAGTATTTTATAAATTTTACCATAAAAGTGAAGCTTTAACTCACAAAATATAATATTTTCAAATAACGAATTATTATTGGGAAACTTTTTGAGTGACTAGTAATTAATAATTAAATTTTTTTACTTTTCAGTAAATTTTGGTTTATATTTTGAGAATCATGAAGAAATTAATTTTATAATTAATTCACAACAGTAAACTGATAAGACTTGACTCAAGAAGAGTCTAAAAGTACAATATGTTGTTTTTGAATGTCAATAAAATTATTTCTTAAAAGCTTAAATTTCTCGAAAAATTTGATTCGTAAGATACTAAATATTTCTCCTGATTTCAGAATTAGTTATGACACCTTGTATTAGTAAAAAATAGAAAAATTTAGGCAAAAAATAAAAAAGATAAACCAATTTAAAGTTTAAGGGTCGATTGATAACTTTTAAAAATAATTTTCTAAAATGGTAAAAAAAATTTTGTAATTTGAATGAATGCCTAATAACAATCAAAAACTAATCAATGTGTGAAGTGTGATCAACCTCCGAAATTCAGCAATCAAAAAAGAATACAGTTTTAGAAAAAAGCACTAAAGAGAGTGGATCAATTTCCAATTAGAATTGTTATGAATATATAATTTTGAAAACAACAGGTTAGTTTTGAAGTGTTGATCTTTGGATCTTTTTGGGATCTTGAAGATTTTTTTTTTCCTTTTTTCATTTCTCAAAGGTGCTATTTTTTCTCAAGAATGTTTCAAAATCCTTACTCTGTGAATTTTGCTTTTCAACATAACCACAAATTAGATTCAATCAAATTAAATTGTTTGTATACTTGTAGAAAACAATTTGTTTTTAATTGAAGAAATTGAACCCTTTGAAAATTTCAATTAGAAACAAGAGATTTTTTTTAATTTAATTTTTTGGAATTGAGTATACTTTTAAACTTTTTGTTCAAGAGATTTTTTGCCGATGAGATCCTATCAAATTTTTTTTTTTTGTTATTTAAATTTTGTCCATCAAAAAAAGTCCAGTTTCCATATCCACTTTTTAGGTTTCAAATCACTCCTTGAGCGTGGGATAAATGCATGGTAAATGACTAGAGCCATCAGCCACTAATACTTCAACTTCATAGTTGAAAAATTATCTTTCGTATATTTATCTCAAAAATTAGATTAGATACAAAAAAATACTATTTTTTTTGAAAATTTAAGCAATAAAAAATTCAACTTTTTTACAAATTAACGAATTTTCAAAAAGATTGGCTCACTGCATAATATTATTGGAAGTCTTTTTGATGTTTTTTATCCAATTTTACTTTCAAAACGAATTTTCATATTTTATATCAAAATCATTTTTACTCATTTAGAATTGTTTTTTTCTTGTTATTAGTTTTTTTTTTCTTTTTTAATTTTCAATCTAATTTCTTTGTAAAATTGATACAATTTTTTAAACTGTTTTCCACTTTTTTATAGACAAAAAAGTATTGTCTAAAAAAAAAAAGATCTATGAAATTTACAAATAATCCCTAAAAAAATTGAGATTAAGTAAAATATTTTTACCTGAATATATTTTTCAGTAAATCTATTTGATAACAGTTTTCCAAGTAAAATCCACTAATAAATTATCCTTAATACTCTTTTCATGAATTATGATTCATTTTTTTTTTTTCAGATTTTAGTTTTGATTTGTTGTATTAGAATATACTGGTTTGATATGTTTTGATAATTAAAACGTAGATTATTAATAAAATTCGATAATTTTTTATTCTTGAATATAAAAATATATTTATTTTTTTCTTTAAATTTATTATTTTAGGAAAGTCACATTTATTGAATAAATTTTGAACTGATAAAAATATAAACCCCATTCCAACAATTTGTTAACATCCAAAATAAAAAATAGGCAAAAAAATTCAATTTATGATATTTTTCCAAACCCAATATAAAGTAAAATTTAATTTAACTATTTGAATGTTTTAATAAGTAATCATTTTAACCCAAATAAAAGAAAAAAATAGAAAAATCAAAAATAAAAATCTGGGTATGTCCACAATAATTAAACCAGCGGAACAAAAAAATTCTTTGTAAATTTGTTGAAATTTCACCAACAATTGTTGATCGATCAAATGATAAGATACCATCGACCAATTCCATGTGATTTTCCAATTTAGAAAACCCAACATTAACCATCTATCAAACATCGAAAAAAAAATCCAAAATGATTCTAAAAAGATTACGTAACTGAAAAAGGGGGAAATGTAAACAAAAAAAAAAAGACAAAAAATCAAATAGTTTTTAAAATCAAAATTCTTTTCAAATTGACTGTAAAGTGTTGTATTGTTATTTTTTGAAATGTTTAAGCAGTGTTCAATTTTTTGGAATTTGGTTTATTTTTCAAATAGAAAAAAAATAGTATAAATATCAATTTTTGGCATTGGTTTAAGTGATTATGATCTCCCATTGAAGAATTAATGTATATGTATATTTATCAAAATCGAAAAAATGAGGTTTTTTTTTGGTTTTTCTGTTTATTTTTTTTTAATTTTGAAAACTAATCACTGAATTAATATCAAGATCAGTATAAAGATATGTAAAAAATTTCGAATTTAACAGAGAAATTAGTAAATAATTACTAACTAAACTTTGAATGAAATAAAAATATCGAAAAAAAATGCGTTCTGAGAGATATTTTTTGTATTGGTAGCAAGGTTTTTTAAGTAGAAAAAAAAAAAATATTAAAAAAAAAAAACACTTGAACTTCTAAATTTATTTGAAAAATAACAATATAATACCTAAAAAATTGATTTTTTTGTATAATTGGAGAAAAGTAAAATTATAAGGAATCCAATGGTTATGTTTATTCATTTATTATATATTTAAAAACCAGGTTTTATTTTTAAAATTCCTTTGTTTGAATATTCTATTTGGGATAAATTAATCAAATAAAATACAATTTGTAGATAAAATACTTGAAAAATTGGAATTTAAAAGCAATTTTAATGAAAAAAAATCAAAGTTAAAATCAATTTTAAAATAAAAATATATGCAAAAAATAACTCAAATATAATAACTCGGTTTTGGGATTTCTTGTAATTCTAGTTTTGTCAAAAAAACAAAAGAATCAATTATTTTTTTTTTTTTTTTATTGTTGAGCAGAGGTGATTCAACAAAATTACCTCCTATTTGCCTGAAACTCTAAAATTGTATTTAGGGTTTTTTTATCCTAACTGTAATGTAAGCAGGATTACAGCTCAAAGGATATCTTTTCTTTAAAAAATGAAAAGAATAAATTATTTCGGAAAAAAGACAAGAAAAAGAGAAAGAAAAGCAAGAAATGAAAGAGAGTCAAAAAATAATAAAAGAAAAGAAAAAACTTTCAGTGAAAAGTTTTTTTTGTGCCCCAAGTGTTGAATGGGCTGGTGGTTGTTTCCTTTTATGTCGTTTTTTTTGGATTGCCACCATAGGTTGTTTTAATAAAGAGTTCTAAATATTTGAACAACTATAGATCAAATGAAAAAGGATGTTTATTAAATTTTGATTTAGAACTTTATAGATGGGTTGAATCTAAAAAGCTCTGGTTTTTAAGAATAAGATTTGGTTTTCGAAATTTTCTTTTGCTTTGCTTTTTTTTTTTATTTTTTTTTTTTTTTTTTTTTTTTTTTTTTTTTTTTTTTTTTTTTTTTTGTAAGTTTCCCAAATCTTGTTTTCGCAAAATCCCAGTACAAGACACCGACTCGACAGCAAAAACCCAGTCAAAGTAACGACTCGACAGATAGTACGGAAAGTTCAATTCGGTTCACTTTGGTTGGTTTCAGATAGCATTCGTTCGTTGAAGATCTGATCATGAACAAGTTTGGTTAAATCCAGTTCAATTCATTTCTGATCTGATCAAAACAAGTTTGGTTGGGTTAGTCATGATCAGGTCAACCAATTCTTATAATGATTTTTTATACTTTTTACCTTTCCCAAACACCTAAAAAAACAAAAAGAGAAGGAGCATAAGTCCTCGTCGAAGATCTGATCACGAACAAGTTTGGTTGGGTTAGTCATGATCAGGTCAACCAGAGCCCAAGTAACTTAAGAAGGGAAATTTGGAGAAGGTAAAAAGTATAAAAAATAAAAGAATCAATTATTTTCAGTTTTTTTAATCAATTTTTCAAATGAATTCTACTTGCCAACAAATGATATTTTTTAAAACAAATATTATTGTAATTTTTCAATACTACATACTAATCACTCCAAAGGACTTGGAAGGATCGAAACTTATGTTATCGATTTCAAATTCTTTTGATGTCCTCATCCTTAAAGATAGAAATTTTAGTTTCAATTAAATATTTATTCAAAAATGAAAAACAATTTTAAAGCCAGTTCCACTTTTAAAGTCACAAACTTTTAATTAAATTTAAAAAACAAAAAAAATCCCAAACTAAAGCATAAAATTTGTTATACATTTTTTTACAAATTATTTTACTAGAACTAGAATTTTGTGACTTAATTTGTGGTTTTTTTTGTACTTAAATTCATTTGAAAGTTTCTACCTAAAAATTTGAACTAACGGAACATTCATTTCAAAATTTTTCATCTAAAAAACGGTACTTTAACTCATCTTCAAATGTCATCAAATAAACTTTATAGAAAATAATATACTTTATTCTTAGCCAAGTTCAGGTTTTTTTGATAAAATTATTAAAATGAATGTAAAATTGTTTTTCATTTTTCAGCAAAATTTTTTGGAAAAAGAAATTTCTTTTATTTAAGGTTTCATACTTGTATCAAAAATTCTACAATAATGAGAAGAAAGAAGTTAGCTAACTAGTCACTCCTTAACAGACTCAAAAGGCGAATACAAAATTAAAAAAGTTCTTATAAATTATCATTTTTTTCAAAATAATTTAACTATTTTTTCCTTTTATTATTGATGAATGTTGAAAAAAATGATTTAATTCAAATTGTTCTGCAATTTCTTCAGGAAAATGAGCTTTATGAAACAAAGAAAATCCTTCAAAAAGAATGTAAAATATCGTTAAACATCGTACCCTCTCAAGAAACACTTCTTTTGGGAATTGAAGAAGGTAAATGGGGAGAGGTACTTACTTTACTTGAAGGTGTCACCCTTCCACTTAAATTATATTTTGATCTTCATGAAGAAATCATTGTTGAGTTATTAATTTTACAAGAAAAGGAAATAGCAACAGAACTTTTTAAAACCAAATTACTTGGAGACAAAAAAACCCAATTTAATGAAAAGATACAGCGCAGAATCAAGCGAATGAAAAAAATGTTTACGAAGGAACAACTGAAACCCGAAAAGTATTTTACTGATGGGCTAGATCCTCAGCAACGACGTAAAAACCTCTCGTACCACGTCAGAAGAGCTACACAAGACACCAAGCCTTCAAGACTCCTAACACTCATACAACAAGGGATCAGATCACAAAAGCAGGCCGGTGAGATCGAGAAACTGAAAGGCAAATATGATCTTTATTCTGGTTCCTTTGGTTCTGAAGAGCTTGTTACTCATAGCGATTTATCAAATTTTGAAGTTGCAATTCGCCACACAATCAAAGTATCTTTCTCATTCTATAAATCTTTTTATTTTTTTTTCGTTTTCACTTTTTGAAGCAATTGAAATTCTAATAATAGACAACACCTACCTTCGTCTTGAATTATTTATAAGCACAACAAACCAAAGGAGTTAAAGAGATTAGTTTGAAAAAGAAAGAGATCTTAAGAGAAAGTTGGTAACATACCTTATTAGAAATTTAAATATGTCTAAAATTTTAGCTGATTTTCTTTTGTTTTTAATTCTTGAAAAATTCCATTAATTTAGGATTACTACTTCACCCAGAAGACATCAGCACACAACAAAAAGAAATTACTCAAATATCTAAGAAACAAAGATCTCAAATTCCAACATATTTCTTTGAAATCCCAATTTATTAGTTAAGGGACTAGTCTCTATTAATTTTTTTTTTGACCAATAACTAAATAAGGAATCCTTATCTTGAAACATGCTTAAAATTGAAAATAGACAGGTTTTTTCAATTTTAGAATTTTTAGTTCTTGTTTTTATAAAATTTTACAATTCCAGTCAAAAAAAGTGAATTTTTAAAATTTTTTTTTTGGAAAAAATATCTTTAATGGATGAGAATTTTTTGATTAATTTTGGATTTAATTATTTTCTGAAAATTAATATTTATTCTCATTTTGAAAAACCAAAAAATAATTGAAAATTAGTGAATATTATCTCTTTCACTTCTGTTCATCCAACTTGACTCTATAAAGAACTCAATTTGTTTTATCAATAATTACTTTTACAAAAAATAGTTCTTATTCTTTTCTTTGATTTTTTGACTCTGACAAAAACTTTTGGAATGATAATTTGGGAACACTTAAAAAAACTTCAAATTTGACAAAAACAAAAGAGTGTAAACTCAAAAAGTGGTTTCAAGAAAAAAAAGAATGGTACAAGAAAAGAATAAAAATCTATTATTTTGAGTAAAGCATATATTGTATATTTTTTTCGAAACAAACTGTTTTTTCATGCAAATCCAAAAAAACCTTTTCAGGTTTATTTTTCAAACTATTTTTTGTAGGTCTTCCACAAACACAATAAGGTTTTGCTTTCTTGCTCATATTTTTTTTTTATTTTTTGTATTTTTGCGAAAAGTTGAAAAAAAGCAACTTTCAAAAATGTGAAAAAAATGGAAAAAATTTTTATTTCAATAAAAACAATAACTAAAATTAATGAATGTCATTTATCGAGATTTCATTACTATACAAATAAGTTTTTCACCTTGATTTCAAATCTAAGTTATTGGCAAAAAAATTTTCTAAATCTCTATTAAATTTACCTAAAAAAATTTAATAAAGACTAGTCCCTTAAGGGACTAGTCTTCTACGACAACAAGGCAAAATTTTAAAATATGTTATTGGTGGTATTCTCTACTTTCGTATTTTGTAGATCCCATGTGTCAAAAAATTCTGATCGACTAAGAAAGCCATAAAAGAAAATTAGTTTAGTGAGATCAATTTTTTTTTTCCATTTTTTCCGAAAAAGAAAACTATTAAATTCATTTTATTTCTCACAATTTAACAAGTTTTTACCCCGTTTATTGTCCTTTTGATCATTATTATACTATAACATTTCTTTGTTACTAGTAATATTAATATAAAGATTTTTGTTCCTTTTTAAGATAAAACTTTTGGTTAACCAAAAAAATTGATATATTTAACGGATTAAAAAATAATTATATTTTTTTAAGTATAGTAGTTATAATAATCAAAGTTTTGTGGTCATTTAAAAATTTTACTCAGAAATTTTGTTTTTGTTTTAAGATGAAATTAGATTTTTCAAAATAAAATTTTCTTGAAGATATTTGGGAATTAGTTAATTTTATCCTCAAAATTCAAAATCAATTTTTTTCTGCCAAAAATGATTCGAATTGTTATAAGGATTTTTGTGAATAAGACCAAACAATTTGTTAAAAAAATTTTTTACTAATTTTTTTTCATTTTTTGAAAACCAGAAAACAACTTTTTCAAAACATTAAAGAATAAAATTTTTTTGCATAATAGATCTCAATTTAATTGATAAACTGTAGTCAAGCTTCTACCGAATATTCCTTTATTAAATCACCTAAACCACGAATAGTTTTAATGGCTAAGATTTGAATTGAAATATTAATCAAAGAAATTGAAACCAAATAAAAAATTTGCTTTCGAAATCAATACTTTCCAACATAAAACGAAAAATATGTTTTCCCATTTTCAAGAATTAACTTAATTCTTAAACAAAATAATAGGTTACTTTTTTTCGTTTTATATTGGAAACATGCAAATTTTGAATTTCCAAAAAGAGACTCACATCAACAAATTGTAAATGAGGTTAACTCATCCATTTCATAAGTCGAAACACAAATTACAAAAAAAAAAATTTTCAAGATCTTGACAAGATTTCATTTTATTTTCAAAAATGACTACTCCCTTAAGTAAAAAAGGAAACCAAAAATGAGCTGAACATTTTTTCCCATTTATTCGCCAAATAACAGCATCCACTTTTTGTTCATAAGTGATTGATCTAAAATAGATTTAGATGAATCTATCAAATATTCCCGAAAATACCCGAAAATCGAAAATAACCGAAATTTTTTTAACTACGAAAAAACACTTTTTGAACAACTTCTAAGAAACCCTGGTGCCAATATACTCAATTTAAAGGTAAATTTGGTATTTTCGAAAAATAATTTTTTTCTGAAAATATCAAAATTCAAAAAATTTTAGGGAATGGTATTAAAGCTATTTTGTGTGAAAGGGATTGCTATCTTGGATGACTAACATTACTGATCATTCTGAAATGGTATTAACCAATTGAGAGAATATGTACTGGTTAAGAAAATTTCTAATTGTGTATGATTATCCATAATTTTGTAATCTTAAATACAATCCAAAAATAACCAAGTAATATCTAATCATAAAACACATACCCATACCCTACTCAAGGTTACCCAAGCCAAACTTTTTTTAAACTTCCCATTCCATAAAAGGAAGTGGTTTAACCAAAATATACCAAACCTAACACAACCTATACCAATACCCTGGGATACCCATAAGCGTAACCCAATAAGTACCAACAATCACTCAAATATACTCAAAAGGTACCAAAACCTCTTTAGAGTAGTTTAAAGTAGAAAATATCAAAAAAAATATTTTGTCTGAAAGTAAAATTGTTATTTTACCATTAAACTGGGTATATTGGCACTAGGATTTCTTCGGAGTTGTTCAAAAAGTGTTTTTTAGTGGTTAAAAAATTTTCGGGTATTTTCGGGAATATTTCAAACACCCTTCATAAGTGTGCCACAGAACATGTAAAAATGTTAAAGGTTGTCTAGAATTGTTCTTTAAAAATTTGGCTTGTTTTGTCTCTATCCCACAAGAAAACTTTTTAAAAATCCAAACCATATAATATTTCCAAAAAGAAATTCAAATCTTGTTATAGTTGTTTTAAAAAAGCAAGTACTAAAAGTTTGAAAAAGTGTTACCCAAACTACTTTAAGGACTATAACACTTTTATGTTTTGTAAGAATTTAAACACAATATATAATCCGATAAAAGCATGAAAAAATGATTTAAAAGAAAGTAGTGAAAAGTAAGGAAAGTCAAAATATTGAAATTTTTAGGATTTTTTCGGTTTTTTGAAAAAACTTTTAATTGTTTCAAATAATTTTTGGAAATTCTTGAATATAAAATAAGGTAAAAATTAAAATCAAGTTTGTTTACCCTCTTGGTTCAGTTACTTTCCACTTTATCTGAAAATATATTTATACTTTTGCACTAAACCCTAGTTTCTTTTAAAATGGGATGGAAAGTAAGTTTACCAAGAGGATTTTGATTTTAGAACCTTTTAAAGGTAAATTTCGAAAATAGATTTTAAGAAAATGATTTTGCACTAATGACAAAAATTTGAAAAAAACAACTTAAAATTTCAATTTTTACAAGATTTCAAAACTCAAAATTTTTAAAAAACAAAAAGTATGTTGTTAGTCAGAAAAGCAATATTCACTGACTATGAAATTAGGATAGTCCTTAATCAAACTACTTAAAGACTGAGTCAAACAGTTTGATCAACACTTTTTAAAAATTTTGTTTCTCAATTTTTAAAAACAGATACTAGTATCTGCAATGTAAATAGGATAAAATTTCAGATAATTATCTTTATTCTATTACGAAATCTTCATTTCATTTAGGATTCTGAGTTCACCCAAAATATATCTTATAAATACAATAAAAAAGGTATTAAATAAATAAACTGAGATGACAAATTACAATCTATTTCTTTGAAACTTTATTCAATAGTAAAAAGCCAAAAGTGAAACGAATCAAAAACCTTTTGCTATATATTATTCAAGGATCGATAGAGCTCAGTTCAAGATTGGTCTTGTAAAATTCATTGTTATTTTTTCCTGGAGAACCTTTTGAACAAATACTTTTTTTCTCTTATTAGTCCCCATTCCGAATTCTTTAATTATTCCATATAACACAAAAATTATAGGTTTTATAACACCAATATTTCCTTTCATAATTAAAATAAGATCGTCTTCAAACATTTGAGTATGTTAAATTAAAAATTAATTTTTTTGAATAAGAAAATGTGTTGTATAACCAAATGTGATTGTTTATAATTATTAATTTCCTTAGTAAACACCCCTCTCCATTTCTTGAGTAATATTTTCGAATACAATTTTGACTAAATTTATTTTTAATAAAGTTATATACAGAAAGTCTAAGAACTTCGTGACGAAACAAGTTAAAACATTTGACCATATCAATACTTTGACAAATAATACCCCCTTTTGAATTTTCTCTCTCAAATTTATTCCATTTATCCTTAAAATACCAAAGCTATTTCCAAAAAAAAACGCACCTTTCTTGATTTTTTTCACATTAATTATAAGCTATTAACAAAAAAGCGGGGAAAATTTATTTTTAAATATCTTTATTAAACATATTCCTAAAGAATAATGATTTAAATATCCAAAATTATTGACAATTGTTTATTGATTCTTAATAATAATTTAATTTGTTTGTTAGTATGAGAACTACATTTCAAAAATAAAAGATACCAAAATTTCTGATCTCGATATTTGTATGATAAAATTTCAAGAGTGAAAATTGGATCATTATTATTTTCTTTTTGATCAGAAAAAAAGGTTTTCCT
Organism: Anaeramoeba flamelloides; assembly: GCA_027625915.1. Lineage (NCBI taxonomy): Eukaryota > Anaeramoebidae > Anaeramoeba > Anaeramoeba flamelloides. The sequence continues at coordinate 3,279,684 of JANTQA010000063.1, forward strand.
AAGAGAGTTCATCTGAATAAAATTTTTTAATCGAATGGAAGATTTATATATGTATTTTATCTATTAAAAAATCATTTTTTTCCTAATAATTTTGGTAGTTTTTTTTCTTGAAATTTAACTTTTCTCTATTTCTCCAAAAAAAGTGTCATTTTTTTTTCTATTTTTTGTAAATATTTTAACGAACATATTTTGAAATAAATATAATAAGTATTGATTTAATTAGTATTAATATTTAACTTAATTTGCTATTTTTAATAGATGAATAGATCCTACTAACAAAGAGGAATTTTTTATGAAATGTAAAAAAAATGACAGACTTTTTTGGAAACACCTTATCATTCAAAACGGCAATCCTTGTGCCATATTTTTTTATTTTTTCTAATTTCAAGTCATCTACACCAAAAATAATATTGACTCTTATATGAATATTAAAAATTGAAACGAAACTGTTGATCAATATACTAATAAAGAAAAAAAAAATGTCAAAGAGAATAAACTAAAACACAAAATGTGTTTTTATCTTTACGATCCCAAATAGGCTTAATTGTATGATAAATCAAATTTATAAGGGATACAAGCCATGGTTTGATTTATAGAAATTGGTCTAAAGTTAAGTGTATTGTCTTCCTCTTAAGTTTTATGATTTAATATCAGATTTCTTTTTTTTATAAAAATCAATTTTTTTTTTTGAGTTAGACATCCAATTATTTAAGGTATTTTTAATTGTTTCAATAAAACGTTCGTTTGAGTTGATCAAGTATATTTTTTTGTTGATTTTCTCGATATTCGCGTTTCTGGTTCAATTATTTTATTACCTAATATTTTTTCAAAATTTTGGTTTGAATTGATATTAAACTTTGTTTTTGTCAAAGTGGCGACCAACAACATTTTTTTCAAAATATCAATTATTTTTTATAATTCTCCTTTGAAGAACAAATAAGAAATAAGTAGAATAATTCACATCAAAGGATATTTGACACCCGTCTGGAATAAAACTAATAAATCAATATAAATCCTTAAAAATAGAAAACCCCAAATTATTAGTGTAATATGAAGAAAAATAACAAGGTTCATTTCTGAACTTTAATTGAAGATCGAATAAAATTGCAATAGAAAACAAAACGATTTCTCTACAATTATCTTTACTATATCAATAACATTAGAATAACATGTTTTTACTTGGTAACTATAGGTCTTTACAATAAAAAAATAATTTGCAAATGAATTACTTGTCGAAACAAAAAGCAAAAATGTGGAAAAATGTGAAAAAATGTGAAAAAATGATTTCAATTTTGAAATTTCCAAAATTAAATTTTTTCTTCTAATATCGAACCAAACCCTTTAAACATCATACAATTCATTTGCCATAACCGGCTCCTTTGACTGGAAAATGGTTTATATAAAAAATCAACTAAATTCCAAAAATTTGAATACACTTAAAACATTCGAAACAATCATAATAATAAGCCTTTCATTCAATTTGGAAATAATTTTGAATTTTAAAAAACTATTTCATCTATTTTTTTTTTTTTTTTGTTTTTATTTCCTTTTTTCCAGTTACCTAATATGTTTTGTTAGATCTCGAAATTTTTTTTTGATGGTTGATAGAAGGTTAGTGTTGAGTTTGTTAAATTGGAAAATAACATTAAATTAGTTGATAATAACTTAATCGTTTGATCGATCAAAAATTGTTAGTGAAATTTCAACAAATTTAACAACACAATTTTTTGTTTCAATCGTTTCATAATTTTGGACGCACAAATGTTTTTATTTTTTCGATTCATTTTTTTTTTAAGTTTTAAATATATAAAAATGGTTATATATAAAAACTTTAATACTAGGTTACTTAAATGTTGTTTTATATTAGGTTTGGAAAAATATAATAAATTGAGATTTTTTTTATGTCTATTTTTGATTTCTGGGTGTGTAAAAATTTTTGGAATCGGGTTTAGTTTTTTATTTTTTCATACTAAATTAATATTGTGGTATACTTAATATTTTTTTACATTTTTAAAATTAATCAATTATTTATTTTACATTACTTCCTAAAGTTTAATGAAGATATACCAACATGTATATCATTTTCCGCATGTGGGAAATATCTTCTTTCTGGGAGCATGAACGGATACTTGGAGGTTTGGAATCCGTCAACCGGCAAGCTTGATTTGTCACTCAAATATCAAAAAAATAATGTCCTAATGACGCACCAAGCACGTGTCAGTGCTTTGTGCTTTAATGATGATTCAAGTTTTTTTGTTTCTTGTACTGATACTGGTGAAATCAAATTTTGGCATTTACTCACTGGCAAATGTCTCAAAATGATTCAACTTGCAGGTGAGAAAGCGATAAGCAATGTCTGCTTTACAAAAGATCAAAAAAAAATTGTCGTAAGTACAAACGAAGGGAAATTACTCTGCTATGGTTTAACATCTGGTACGAAAATAAAGGAATTCCATAGTCATGATTCTTTTATTAATTCTTTTTGTTTCACTTATAACTATAAAACCATAATCAGCTGTGGTGCAGATTCCAGAATCAAATTATCAAAAACAAAATCTGCAAGAGAAAAAGGTAACTTCAGAATTCCTCAAGAAAAATTAAAATATAATGAAAGAACGAAAAGTATGGAAATTATCCCCGACAATGATGGCAAGTTTGATAACAACAACGACGACGATGATGAAGAAGAAGATGGCATTGATTACAATAATAACGAGAGGGGTAAACATAATAAAGAACAAAAGGGGTTGTTAGTCTCTAAAAATCTTGATTTTCAAGAAAATACAATTAATAATGTAATACACCTTATAAATTATAAAAAAACTATTTTGGTATGTAACCGATCCCCAGTAATTTATTTAATGTCATTTGATGGTGAAATTTTATTCAAATTTTATTCACCCAGAATGAATTTAAAATCTTGTAATTTTTTAATGTGCGCAATATCTTCAGATCAAGAACACATTTATGCAATCGATGAGCACAATTATTTGTTTTATATTAATCTCAATAAAAAAACAATCGAACAAAAAATTAAATTGCACAAAAAGGAAATTTTAGATTTGCAAATTAACCCCATAAATAACAATATTGTAACATGTTCTGAAGATTCATTTATTAAAATTTGGAAAATGTCGGATAAATAAATGGCAATGTTGAATTTACCATCATTGAAGAATATCTTATTTCTTGGGGAAAAATAAAAAACATAACAAAACGTGTTTTTATCGTTTCTTAAATATAGGTATTTCTTGAAAGACTAATTTTGTCAAAATAAGTTGGAAAAATTGAATTTTTTTTTATATTCGAATAAGAAATAAATAATGAAATCATTGATTTTTTGTTTGATATATGTTTTTTACAACAATTTTTGAATTTTTGATTTTTCATACTTTGAGTTAAACAACCTAATAAGATTAATTTTTTTTAAAAAAATTTAAAAACCATTTCCCATCTTCTTTTTAAATACAATTAACTTTTTTTATCTATATAATTAAAATAATTTTGGATAATTACCAAAAAAATTAGCAATAAAATAAACCTTTTCCTTCTTAGATTTCTTAAAAAAAAATAGAACTGCTGTAGTGAAGTACATGAAGATAATTTAATGTTTAAGATCATTTATTTCCAAGTGGATTTCAAAAAGACAAATATACTATTTTTTTAATAAAAGGTTTAGCGTTTTTTTTTTTGATTGTTGTTGGATTTTTTTTAAGATTTACGAAGTTGAACTGGGATATTAATAGTTTTTTTTTGAACTTGAATATATTTTTAATTTTTGGTTTGGTATTTAAATTTGATGTTCTTTTAATTATTATCCCATTTGATACCAAAAAAGTGGTTGTATTTTTTTCAAGAATGGGTTGAAATTTAATTTATTATTTTTATAAATAATTAATATCTTCTATATTTCAAACAATTTTACAAGAAAGATTGGTTTTAGTGTCTTTGTTTTAAATTGAAATTTAATTCATTTGTATTTTCCAAAATAGAAAAGAATAAAATATAAGAATTTTTATCTATTTTATTTTTTTTTTTCTAATTAAAATAAATAATTAGAGGTTTATTAATAACAAGTAACCAATCGAAAAGTTCTGGTTTTTTTTTTAAAAAATCGGTTTAGTTAAGGTATTTCGAAAAAAATATTGAACTTTTTTTAGTTTTTCATATATAATTTTCTTATTGTAGTTTTCTACTTCTACTTAGGAAATATCAAATTACGAGAAATATTAATATTAATTGAATCAGTGACTATTAAAAATGTTTTTAAATATATTAATTAAAATTTTTTAAAAAAAAATAAATATATTTTTCTAATTAAAAGAAACAAGATTAGACGAAGTACATAAAAATAGGAAGTATGGATAAGTATAAAGATGCTTTTTTTTCAAGAACAATACATTTATAAGTTTTCCATTATTGTAAATTTTACCAAGTTTTGCTCTCTTAGGAAAATCTTTTTTTGAATTAAATAGAAGAAATAATCATCAATTTTCAAAACCAAAACTATTGTATATAATTGAGATCAGAAATTAGAAGATATTATTGATGTTATAACACACTAACAAACAAATAGGATTATTACTTTGAAGTAATTAATTATAAAAACGGCAAGTTCCACTTTTAAAATACAAACTTTCAACGAAATTTAAGGTACAATAAAAATCACAAAAAAACCCTCAAATTAAGGTACAAAATTCAAATTATACAAAAATAATTTGAAAAAAAAAATTAAAAATTTTGTGCCTTAAATTTCGTTGAAAGTTTGTGTCTTGAAAGTGGAACTGACTGTATACGATTGCAGACACATCAACAAAAAGTAAAGTTGAAATTTGTATTTTTTTGAGAAGAATTTATTAAGGAAATTCCTCTTTATCAAATTAAGTATCTTTTCCCATTATTAAAATTTTTAATCAGGGGAACCTCATTGAAAAAAAATTGTAAAGTTTCAAAATGTAAGAAACTTTGAAACCAAAATACAATTCACTACTCTATTTGTGAAAAGAACCAAAAACAAAAACAGTGTTGAATCTTTTATTTTTCATACTTTTCGAACAAAATTTTTAGAAAATTTTTGGTTTTATTAAATTGTGTAATAAAATGACATATGTATCTTGGTGAGTGTGTAAATAAATCAAGAAATATACAAAAAATAGATTGAAAAGGTGGATTTTTTGGAAATCTTTTCTTTTTTAGAAATTAAACAAGAAAGATCACTTTTCCAGATTATTTTTTATATTCACAAAAACTGATATCTTCATATTTTCAGTTTTTTTACTAAATTTGTCTTTTTTTCCAATAACATTAAAAATTTTCCTGTGTGCCGCCAAGTGAGAGATTTCTCGTTAACAAAAATGGGGACAATAAGAGTAAAAAATTCGTTTCAATCATAGAATAAAAATTTTTGGGGAAGTAACAGAAATTTTTAAAAATCAAAAATAATTTTCCGAAATCAAAAAACAAAAACAACGCAAAACATTAATATTCTTTCATTATATTCAATTTTCTTGGTATTGGAAATCTCAAGGTTCGGATATAGTTAAATCTATCTCATAGGGGTGCACCAGAAAAGTTTTAATGTTATTGGAAAAAAAGACGAACATAGTAAAAAAACTGAAAATATTAAGACATCACTTTTTGAACATGTACTGTTGTATTAAAAAATGAAAAAAAAATTAAATATATTTGTATCACCTAACTCTTTCTATGTTGAGCTCGAATAAATTAGCCTTACCTTGAATTTTTTTACCATTCTGTATTTATTTTTATTATTTTTTAACAAAATCATTTATCCGAAATTGGTTTTCAAAATTCTTTTTTTCAAATATTTTTATCAAACAATAACTGAAAAAAAGAATACTGTTTCAAAAATTAAAGTGAAAAGGATTTTCTATTTAGAAAACAAAAGTTTTTCAAAAAATTCAACTCATAGAAAAAGAAATTATGTTGAAAAAATTAAAATCAGAAATCAGAATTATTTTAATTTTGATAATTTAATCCAAAATAAAATATTTTCAAATCAGACAAATCTATTCAAAAGATCAATTTTTCTGACGAGTAATTCAAAAAATATCATATTAATTTAAACCAAAACTCAGAATTAGATGAATTAAATGACAATATGATTTTTAAATTTGTTTTGGGAAATTCTTCAAGAAATAAAAAGTAATTTGTTAATCAAAAAAATTTACAATTGATTATTATTCTAACAAACATTTATTTCAAACTAATTCGGATTTCTTCAAAGAAAAACAGAATTTATAAAAATCTTTTCTAACTTTTGTGAAAAAAAATTGGACACTTCAAAAATTTGGGACACAAATTATATGAAAAATCAAATTAAAAATTGTTATATATATATATATATATATAATTGATTAAAATCATTAGAATAATTTGAGAGAAAAAGAGTATAAATGGAAATTAAAATCTTTTAAGAACAATAGTTTGAAATATCAATTCTTGTAACATCAATTTCATCAAGGTAGATCAGTGGAAGGCCTTCAAAATCAAAATACTTATTTTTTATTATAAAGAGTTGTAATAATGAGTAAAAAGTACATTTTTTTAGACAATTCATAGTTGGAAAATTCCCACTTTCAGAGAACAATCCTTAGTATTTAATCTTAATTAGTTTGTGAGTACTTGAAAAAAACTATATTCATTATTTATATTAAGAGATTGGGAACAAGAATAAATTTTAGATTTTGTAATTTTTTCATTAAAAATCTTAATGGAACCTGCAAACTTTATTTTTTTTAAAATTAGCATTGAAATCAAGATTAAGGATTAAAGATATTAAAGGAATCGATATAAAAATGTAAGAACTAACCAAAAAAATTCTTATTTTTAAAATAACATTTAAAATGCCAAAGATACAACATAGTGATAATTCTTCATTTTTTGTAAGATTTTGTGTTGAATTAAAGGTAGTTATTTTTTACAACTATCTTCTTTTATCTACCTTGATGAAATTGATATCACGAGAATCTAAGTTAGAATCTATTGTTCTTAAAAGATTTTCATCTCCATTTAGACTCTTTTTATCTTCAAAAGAATCTAATGATTTTAATCAATTACAGCTGTTCCAAGGCTACCATGAAATTTTTTCAATATCAAATTTTGATGTTGATATAGAATTTTTAAAAAGGTGAATATAAGAATAAGAAAGCCCATATTGAAAAATATTTTTTTATAAATGAGTCACTATTCAAAACAATCTTCTGATATGATCAAAAAAAAATTCATTTTTTTAGTCGGTAATTTTTTGGTTTTCTTAATGAATTTTCGATGTTTAGTGTAATTTTGGTTTCTGAAAATTTATTTTTTAAATATCAGAAGATTGTTTTGAATAGTGACTCATTTATAAAAAAATATTTTTCAATATGGGCTTTCTTATTCTTATATTCACCTTTTTAAAAATTCTATATCAACATCAAAATTTGATATTGAAAAAATTTCATGTATCTTTGAAAAGTTTATATATATTTTTTTTACAATTAAATTTTTGATTTTTTGAAAAAATAAGCGTCAAGCTTTTTCGTGTGCCCCACTTGTTTTTTACAAAAATTGAAAAATATTTTTATAAATATCTGTTTTTCTTTGAAGAAATCCAAATTAGTTTGAAATAAATATTTGTTAGAATAATAATCAATTGTAAATTTTTTTGATTACAAAATTTTTTTTTTTTATTTTTTGAAGATTGTAGTTACAGCTGTTCCAAGGCTACCGTGAATTTTTATATGAATCAAATTTTGATACTGATATAGATTTTTCAAAAGTTGGATATGAGGATAAGAAAGCTCATATTGAAAAAAAATTTTCACAAATGAACTTATTTCAAAGATTTTCTTGTTATTGATCAAAAATATTTTGGATATTTCAATAGAAACTTTTAAGTGGCATCTCAACTAGATTTTCCAGGTTTGAAGCAATTTAGAGATCTGAAAATTAATTTTTTTTGTATCAGAAGAAAATTTTTCAAATGAGTTCATTTAGGAAATTTTTTTTTCAATATGAGCTTTCTTATCCTCATATCCAACTTTTTAAAAATCTAGATCAGTATCAAAATTTGATTCATATAAAAATTCACGGTAGCCTTGGAAAGACTGTATAAAAGTTTTTGAATGCCGAATTATAATCGATGGTATTTGAAAAGTTGTTACCTATTTGGAAAATTATATGAGATCTTTGGATATATTATTTTTTGAATTATTTTCTTATTTGTTGAATTATTTATTATGATTTGGATTTAAGTTCTTGATTTTGTGTAAAAAAGTTTATTTTAATAATTTTATTTTTAGATTGTTTTTGAATTTTAATATATTAACTTTATTTTTCGTTTATATTGTATTTTTGTTGTTTAGTGATTGAATTATTTTAAATAATAATTGATAAAATTAAGAAGGTATTCGAATTGGATTTTAATGTTATTCTTTATATTTAAATTAAATAATATATAAATAGTGTATTTCTGACTAGCATAGTTGGCCGAGTGGTTAAGGCGTTGGATTCAAGTCCCAATGGAGTAATCCGCACAGGTTCGAGTCCTGTACTATGCAATTCTATTTTTTCTTTTTTTTTAACTTTAGATAATCCTGTTCTTATCAACCACATTCCAGCACCAATCCCTAACTTCAATCCTTTTCCAATAATACAGCAAAACTTTTCATTTTTTTATATTTTTTCTTTCAATAATTTTAATAGGAAGACTTTTAATTATATTTACTTAAGTTTAATATCTAACAAGATCAGCATAATAGATCAACATAAAAATCCCACAAAAAGAAGTTTGGTTAGAAGTTAGAACAGGAGCAAAGATGCATAAGATCATCAAAAGGCTATATGTGAGAGGTGTATCATCTATTGGTGTTTGTGTGTAGTCAATGGTTGGACTTTTGGGGCTTGAAAAAACAAACTAGCTTCATCAATTAAATGAGTGGGCAGAGTATTTGAAGACACCCATCCCAACATCAGAAAATCTTTTTGCATGTTTAGATCGAATGCTTGTTGTTATAAAAACGAATGAAGAAAAGGCTGACAAAGCAAACATCAAGGGACAATTGGTAAAAGAATCCGAAGCAATTCTAAAAGAATAAGTTGAAATATGTGAGCGAATGGGAGAGCATAGCGCCAAATTAATTGAAAGTGGTGGCAATACCCTTCCTTATTGTGACACGTAAATGATCTTTCATTATTTACTTTTTTATTCTTTTCGTGATAAAATTGTCTTTTTTTTCAAATGGTTTTTCTGTTTTTTCACTATTTCAGCAACACACGAAAATGAACTTGAGTTTTATTTGTTTTCTTCGAACAACAAAGCGTGTCTCATAGCAAAAAAACTTTCATTTCTTTTTTTTTTTCTTCAATTATTCATTGATTTTGATTCTTCAAATAACAAAAGATAGGGTATTGCTACACAAGTAGTAGGAACAAGACTTGGTGTGATCATCAAAGCACAATAATCAGGAAACAAAATCCATGTTTCTGCATGTGAAACCAGGTCATTATTGCAGGAGGACGCTTGACTGCATGGAAGCTTGCTAAAAAAAAAAAAAAAAAATCCCATTGACATTTATTTATGACAACACGGACGTACTCTGAATGCGAAAAGGCAAAACTGCTAAGGTATTTGTAGGTGCAGATCGGATTCCAATCAATGGTGACTTTGCAAACAAAATAGGGACATATTCTGTTGCAATTGCTACTCAATTACATAATGTGTCAATGTATTCTGTTGCACCTGTTTCGACAATTGATTTCGAATGCGATCAGTCTGGCGAGCAGATTGAGATCGAACAATGAGAACCAAAGGGAACCAAAGGGAACCAAAGGGAACCAAAGGGAGCCAGAGGTGTAATGGGGCTATATTTGGAATCCATACTGTAATTGTTACAACCCTGTTTTTAATGTCACCCCAATTGTAACAGTTTCTGGAGTTGTACTTGAAGTTGGTGTATTTACAACTGAGGAAATTCAAAACGTGCTCTTAAAAAATTAAAAAAATAAGGCTTCTGAACATGGAACAAGAATTAATTTCAAAGAAAAAATTCAGTTTACTTTAGTTTTGTTGATATTTAAGAAAAGTTTTAAAAATAAATCAAATTATTTTGCTGATCTCAAATTTCTTTTGTTGAGAGAACAAATTGTTTTTTTAATCTCCCCTGATAAGATCAAAGTGCTTTTGAATAAATTCATTTTATTTTCAAATTGGACAAATCAATAAAACTTTTTAAAACTTGAAACAGAATTTTTCAAATCAAAATCAAATATCAAATCCAAGACCAATCAAATTTAAAATTCTAGCTGCTTGAAAGAGAAAAAATTAATTTAAGGGACTAGTCTATATTATTTTTTTTTTTTGGCCAATTTCTAAATAAGGATCCTTCTCTAGAAATATGTTTAATATTGAAAATAAACTGGTGTTTTCAAATCTAAGTAATTGGCAAAAAATTTTCTCAATCTCTATTAAATTTAGGTCAAAAAATTTACAGCCGTTTCAAACCTGGTGCGCACGATTTAACTTAACTTAAAATTTTCAATTTTCATCAAACTTTCTTTCAACCCCTTTCAATTGAAATCAAAGATTGTTATTTTTAACTCAAATCTTCTTGAATTGTCCTTAATATCCAAGATCCCTTACAAAATGGAATTTTTTTAAAATAATTTCAAAAAAGTTTAAAAGAAAAAGTGAAAAGTTGTTTACTAAGCTTTTCATTCAGGTATTCTTGAGTTTTGGTGTTAAAACCTTGATTTAGTTTTAACAGATCTTGAAGTTCAATGAAAGTTTAATGAAAATTTAAAGTTAAGTTAAATCGTTCGCACCAGGTTTGAAATTGCTGTAATAGAGACTAGTCACTTAACAGTGCCTAATATTTTTTCTCTGAGCTAACTTTCCAGCGCACATTTACAAAAAGGATTTCTTCATTATAAAAAAGTGGCAAAAACAGTTCTAAAAATGATCTGATAATAACTCTATTTCAGTGAAAAAACAGTTTTTATAAACACATGCATTTTCAAAAAATGTGGTCAAATCACTTTCAAACAGAAACTTAAAACAATTTAAAAATTTCTCGAGCATTTTTTGACCAGATATAAACAAAAATTCAAAATTTTTCACACAGTTAAAACAGTTAAAAGAATCACAATAATACAATTTCATTCAAATTGGAAATAATTTTAATTTTTTGTAAAATATGAAAACATTTTTTTCATCTTTTAGTTTTATGTTTTCATTTCATTTTTTGAATTACGTAACCTTGTGAGGTTAGATCAATAGTTTTATTTATAAGAAGGAAGAACCCCGATTTTTTAGGAAATTCTTTAATAATGAACCAATTTTGAAAAAATTTTTCTATTTGATTTTATTATCCCAAATACTACTAGTATTATATAAATAAAAACTTTCCTTAGATCAGTTCTTCAAAATATTAATTAAAAAAGTTTTATTGTAGAAATAAACTCATTCACGATTCTCAAAAAATATACAATAATTTTTATTCATGGATATCTGGAATAATTCATTTTTATATACATAATTAACTTGATTTACACCAAAATCATTTTAAATATGTTATTTTTCTAAAATTTAAAAGTGACATTTAAATTTATTTGTCAAAGTAAAAACCGTTTAAAAATCAAAAATAATTTTCCACTAATAACAAAATCCAAAAGAAACTAAATTTTCAAAGAGGGGCAATAAAATAAATCATCAAAGCATATAACCAACAATAACTGTTATAAAACACACCTCTTTAAATATTGCTTTTGTTTTGAAATATTTCAAAGAGAAGAGGAATTTTTAGAATTCAAATTTTGATTCTTTTTTGAAAAAAACGTAAAATAATTCTTTTTTTGATTCTATAGAATCAGATGATTCCTTTTTCTTCCAATGATAAATCTCAATTTATTTCTTGTGTACATTCGATTTTTCATTGAATCACATCATTCGCAAAAGTTTATAATTAATAATTTTTGTTTTTTATTTTATTAAAAAAAAAAAAAGAATCTTTTTATTCTATTTCGTAATAAAATATTTTTCTTATCAGAATAAACTTTAACACATTATGTTGATGAAAAGACGAAGAAAAGCTAAACCACAAGAGGAAAAATCTCAAATATTTATTTTTTTGAAGAAATATTAAATCATTTTTGAATAGAGTTTTGGTATCATATAAAAATCTCAATTTTTGATTTCATTGAAATAGAATAAAATAATTTTTAATTTTTTGAGATTATTAAACATCAAAGATATTGTAACAAGTCAAAAATTTTTGATAAAGTTTCAATCCTTTGGAATCATTTTAATATTATAATTCCAAATTATCATTTTTAAGATTCTAAAAATTCCAAAAATGGAATTATTTTTGGAACTTTGAGAATTATTAACTAATGAAGAAACACTCAATATAAAGATGATAGAATAACTTAGCTTGGTATAAAATGAAAAAGTTCCTTCTTTATTGATTAACTCATTAAAGAGAAGAGAAGCACCCAAAGATTTGTCACTTTAATAAAATAGCGGAGTGTTTGAAAATAGAGGAAAACTGAATTGAAAATTTTAATATATGACCTTAAATTTCTAATTTCCATTCATTTTTTAGATTTAGAAATATTGTTCTTACAATCATTATTTTTTTAGAACAGTTGATATTATGTTAGAGTTGGGTTCTTTTAATTAAAGGATCTCAAATAAAATTAATTCATTGTATATCCACATTTGATATGTCATAATTCTAATATATTTTAAACCTAAATACTAAAAAAAAATTTTATTAACCCGTCTCCAAAATTTTTAACAAAATACTTGAGATTGTTTGTATTAATAATTATATATTTTTTTGTTTTGAAGTATTTTTTTTAATAAATAAAAGTGTTAAATTTTCAATTAGTGAATAGTTCTATTTAGATATATCTGCTAGAATTGATTAAATTTGATTTTATTTTTTCAAAAATTAAATTTTGCTATATTAAAATTTTTAAGAATTGGAGTTTATTTTTAAAAAGTTTAAATTTTTAAAAAGACTAATATGTACGGCTATTGTAATAAAGTTTGGATTTTATTTTAAAATTTTCATTGTTGTTGAAAGTTTTAATAAGTAATAAATTGTTTTAGTACATTCGTTATAATTAAATAAGCAATTTTATTCTATTTTAAAGATTGCCAGAATAAAAACTCTTCAAAAAAAGTATTAAGTTAAAAAAGTAAAAATTTTTGAAAACTTTTTTTAAGTTCTCTATTTCGGAAAAATGGGATATCAATCTTGAATTTGGGGTATATAATGGAGTTTAGAAGAGGTATACTTATTTTAGAGAAAAATCCTCTCTTGATATAAAAAGAAAACTTCAAAATAGTTTTTAATTTACTAATCTGAAATAAAAAAAAAATAGAAGAACTCACTTTTTTTCTTCTTCTCTTTTTTTTGTTTGATAATTTTTCTTTAATTACTCCTTTCTATAAATTCTATAAATAAATAAATAAAAGAACTCACTTTTTTAAGATAATTAACTTTGAAAAGGTATAAAATCTGAAATTTTTTTTTCCTTATTTGAAATGGAAACCCTGAAAAGAGTTTTGATTTGCATAAAAAAAAAATATCGTTGTTATAAAATGGTAATAAGACATTTCCAATAACATATGGAATTTTTTTACGTTCCGACCAAAATCCTCTCTGCCAGTGAAACTATTCGTTAATTTCAATAAAAAATGAAGTTGAATATTAATACTGATTAAATAAATGACTATGGTAAATATATATATATCAAAATATCTTTGTTGAAATATTTCCAAAAAATGAAAAAAAAACATCAAGGACTTTTTTGGTGAGAATAAAGTAAATCCAATTTCAATAAAAAACTGGAAATATAAAAAGTTCACAAATGATTGTTTAACAAATAAAATGTAGCCATATGTTTTCAATTCTATTTGAGAATTTGATTGAGATTAAACAAGAGATGAAAAAGAATTTTTTGATCAAAAAGAAAAATTTAAACACCAATTTTCACACCTAAAAACATCAGATTAAATCAAGATCAGAAAATTTAAATAGGATTATTTGTGAAATACTAATTTCTTTTTATCAATTATTAATTAGATGAATTATGTTAAGGGATTAGCGTCTACCAAGGAGAATCCTATGAACAAAGTATGGTGTTATTGGACCTAACCACATTAGTGTTACCTGGTTCAAATGTCTCTAAAAAATCGATTAGTAAAAAAGTAATATTTGTTGATCTCATCAATTAAAAATGATCTATGTATTAGTAAAAAACTCAACAATTTCAGTTTAAAATCTGCATTTCACCATAAATTTAAAGGTTGAATTATCAATATTCAGACTACAAAGTCACAAAATATCTTTCTTAAATTTGTGGTGAAATGTAGATTAGTTACTAAAACATCAATTTTGTTAAAATATTCAATAATTAAAGAATAAATTTTTTTGACAAAATTTTTCTCAAATTATGCAAATATATTGATGCTATAAGTAGCTTTATCAAAATCAAATAAAACTAATCGTCTTTATGGGTTTTATGTTGATGATTATTGAGTTAATCTTTGAAATTCAAAAATTAAAAAAATTAATTACTTTTGGAAGTTCTAAATCTAAATTATTAAATACCAGAATACTGTATTTGGGGTTTATATTTTTAGATTTTAAATAGGGAATTAAAAAAAATTTTTCCAAAAAGAAACTTTTTAATAATGATCGTTAGTAAAAAATGTAATAATTTATTGTGTAATAAGATTTATAATAGATTTTTTAGAGCTATTTGAGCCATGGTGCACTAATATCATTTGCATCCAATTACAACATACTTTGATAATAGAGAAATCTATGGTGACGCTAATCCCTTAAGTAGTATAAAGTTTATTATAATAATTTATTTGTTTTTACATTTCTAAAAATGAATTTTTTTGTATTTAGATATTTCCTCGAATATTTTTTATCGCTGTATTAAATTTAAATTGGGTTGCTTATAAAAATGTCTTTTTTGAATAATTTTTTTACAAAAAATAGCTAATTAATTGAGAAATTAAAAATTATTAAGGATTGTTAATTGGAAACTTGATTGAAAATGATCAGAAAATTCATTTGAGTGGATAAAGATTAAATCCAAATGATAATCCATCATGTATCTTTACTGATTGATTGATGATTTTTTTTTTGGAAATGATATAATCTCTCTTATTTTAAGATTAATTCGATCTTACTAGAAGAAAATAAAAAATTATCAAAGTATAAAAAAAAAAAAAGATAGTATTATTGAAAAAATATTTAAAAAAATATGAATTTATTGTTAAATTCATTCATAAAAGTATTCCAAAGAAAACATATAATCCACAGTTAAAATACACGGGTGATGTAAATATGGATTAGAATTCAATTGGGAATTATTAGCGCTCCCTCAAGATTTTGATAATAAACATTTTCAAATTTTTTAAAAATCATAAAAAAGCAAAATTTGAAATAAGTTTCAAATTTTCGAAAATTATATTCAAAAAAATTACCATTTGATGTTCTAATTATTTTGATTCAGGATTTATTACTTACTATTTTAATAATTCATATTTTCTTTTTAAAGGGTTCTACGGGAAAGATTCCAATGGGTTTTTTTTTTTTTTTAATCAGAAAGGAGGGTTTTGGCAAAAAAGTACATTCAAAAAGTCAAGTGCCTGTAATTAAAGATTTTTTATATAGATCAGAGTTTAAGTAAATATTTTTTGAAAAAATAGTTTTTTTTAAAGTTACTGGTTTGTCCTTAAAAATATATATTATCAATCAAAACAACAAACACAATATAAATCTATTTTTTTATTGAAATTTCGGTTAGTTGTTTTGGAGATCTCAAAAATAGTTAAATTTTTAAATTTAAGATCAAAAAAATAAAATACCTTTAATAAAAGAGAGTATTATAAAAACTATTAATATTAACTGTTATCAATTTTATCTTTAATTATTTTACTGTTAAGGAAATAATACCTATAGTAAAGTTTAATCTCTATTTCAAAATAAAAAGCAGATTTCTTTTTTATAGAAGACCCATACATTAACTAATTAAAGAAACTAGCAATACTATTTGTAAATATGATATTGTTCTCTTAAAGTTCCTAAATTTCAAAAGAAAGTCTCAAAATGAAGGATCAAATTGGAAAATTTATTTCAAAAAATAGAGTTAATAATTAATATAAAATTTTTATCATCAAAAAATGTAAAAAAAATTGAGATTATTACAAAAAATTCTCAACTAATTACATTCAATAATTTAAATTTTACTGAAAACTTCATGAGGTTTACTTTCAAAATTGATTTGAATTTAGATATAATATTGGGTAGCTGTTTTGATGTTTCATTGGAATAACAAGAAGAAAAAAAACATTAATTATATTTTGAACAGAAATATTGGATTTAACAAGCATTTTTATGATGGCCATATATATTTTTTAGCATTAATCAACTTATTTTTCATTTTCAGTCAGTTTTACAATGAAAAATCGTGTTGAAATTTCAGTTTGACAGTCTCCAAGATTTCGGTTTTTGATATTCTTTCATATTTTTTCAAATTTCAAATACTTAACACAAACTTTTATAAAAAAAAAAGGTAAAAAAATTGAATTATCAAAAGATAAAATTTTGAATTTAATTGAAATTTTCTAAAATTTATCTAAAATAGAAAAATATTGTTCACTTTCAAAAACCTGACAATGTTTAATCAAAACCAAAAAGCAGAAAGATGTTTATAGGACAAGTTTAAATTTTAATCACTTTTTAATTGAAAGTTATTGGATTTTGATCTCGTAATTCCTTTTAAAATCAAAGAATAATTCCAAAAAAACAAAAGTGTTAAAAATCAAAATAAATGTGACTCCAATTTTTATGATTATTGTGTCTCTTAAAAATAATAAACATTTTTTAAATTTATTTCTTCGACTATTTTTCTTTTTAATTATGTTTAATCTTGTAAAATCAATTCAAACAACACACTCAAAACCATCTTTATTACTTTCTCGTCTCTTGTCAAAGCATATCCATGACATCAAAAACCAAAAAGATTTTGAAAAATATGTTTTGAAATCTAAAGTACCAACTATTGTTGATTTTTATGCCAAATGGTGTGCCCCTTGTAAAAACTTAATGCCAAAATTGACGAAGCATGTCAAAAATTCGGAAGGTAAATTGTCCATGGCTAAAATTGATATCGATGACCAAGGAGTTGAGCAAGCGATTGTAGAGCATAAAGTTCGTAGCGTGCCCTCAATATTTGCATATCACAATGGTAAAATTGTTGATCAATTTGTTGGACTTCCTGCAAATCATTTCCTTAATGATTTCATTGCCAAATTAAAAAAATTAAAATAACGAGACCATTTGGTTTCGTTTGGCTATGAAAATTCACACCTTTTGGTTAAAAAAAAAAAAAAAACCGAATTTTTTTCGTAACAAAACATAAGCATCAAGCTAACTTTAATAATTAGTCAATAAGTACTGGAACCTTCTTTTTTCTTCTTCAAAATGTTTCGATTGTTATTCTTTTGAATAAAATGATCTTTCTTATCTTTTATGGTTTTTATTTTTTTTATCTCCTTTTTAAAACTGATCTTTTGAAAAATATTCACACTTCAGGAAAACAGTTTCCCAAACCTTGATCATGTGAATTTCAATTTATTCTTAATTTTTTGATCACCTCTAATTTGTTTCTTATTGTTTACAATTAAATGGGAAAAAAAGTTTTTTTCGTTTTTTTTCTTTTAATCTCAATATATTTTCAATATTTGGAATTAAAACATAACAAAACATTGTGTTTCTGTTTTTTTGTTTATTATGATTTCTCACTTTCTTGGAAAAGAAAATGGTATCTCAATTTTCACTTTTTTTTTTTTGATAAACTTTTTTTCTGCAGTTATCAAAATAATACCTCTGGAAAAGTTGAATTAATGTTTCAAAATAAAAAGCGTGTTTTTTTGTTAAAAAAACCCAAATATTAACCCAACAAATAAACCAACAATAAACCATAAGTAAATATGGTACTGTATTCTTAAAGTTCTCTTCTTTAAAAAGTAATTATAAAAATGAAGGATCAAATTGGAACACTTATCTCAAAAAATAAAGTAAATTAATTCAAGAATTTTCATAATCTAAAAAAACAACAAAAAATTGCAAATTAAGAAAAATTTTCCACAAATTGCATTAATAATTTAAATTTTACTATTAAGAACAATGGGTTTACTTTCAAAATTGATCTGAACTTAGGTAAACAACTGAATAGTGAATTGGATGATGACTTAGAACAAGAAGAAAACAATGAATGGATTTCATTTTGAAACATGGATCAGATTTGTTGGTAACATAGTATTGTGATCACTGACTGTTCCCTTGATTACTCGATACTACACCAATATATATTAACATTGGTGTTTTAAAAAATGATTGAACAAACCTCTTTTTCATAAAAACAATCAATGAAGATCACTAAAATCCTTTTTTATAATTTTTTAAATAAATTGTTATCAAAAAATTTACCAATTAAGTGCCAAAAAGAAGAGAAAATTGTTCTTTTGGGAATAGCTGATCTGACGTACACTTGTTTTCTACAGTGAAACATTCTCAAAAAATTTGAGAATTAAGAAAAGTGATAATTTAAAAGTTAGAAATTTTTCTCTTAATTATTTTATCCTAAACCTGTTTTTTGTTGATGTAGATTTACTTTTAAAATATTTCAGAGTTCGTTTAGTAAAGTCGAACAAATTGTCTCGAAAAAAAATAAGGTTAATTGTGAAAGAAAAAAATTGTAAAAATAACTTTCCAATTATTTGAGAAAATTTGAAAAAGTAAAACGATATAGTCAATCTTATATTGTCTCACATTCAAGAAAAAAAGAGAAGAAAATACAAAGAATCTCAAATCAATGAAAAAACTTAACGGTTATTAAACCAATTTTGATAATGTGGTTCCAAAAATTACTGACTTTCAAAGTTTTAGGAATCTGAAAAAGTCATTTTTTTACGTTTTCATTTCTGAAATAAATTTTTTTTTTGCTTTAATCAGAATGAAGCATCTTTTTCTTCTATTCTCGTTAATTTTTACTTTATCGTAAGTCTTTTTCATTCAAAAAAAAAAAAAAAAATTATCTTTTTTCGTTTTCTTTCTTTTTTTCTTTTTTTACTTTTTAAATTTTTTCTTCTTTTTCAAAACTTTTTTTTTGAATGTGCTCTTGAAAATAAAAATCCAAATTTCTAAATTTTAACTCAATGTAATCCACTTTGGAACACAAAAAATTAAAACAAAACAAAACACATACCAAATTAATTACAAAAAGTGTTATTTATGCAGCACCATTACAAGGGCCATACATGCCTGAGGCTTCGTGCAGCAACAGACAGTATGTTGGTCTAGGAAAGCAATGTAATACATCCAATAGTATTTATTGTTATGACAATCTCTTTTGTCAAAATTATTTTTGTGCAAGTGATAACACTGGCGATACTTGTACAAAAAACGGTGACTGTTACGGAAACATCTGTGTTTCAGGAAAATGTTCCAATATGAAAGACTGTGGCGACAAGTGTACTGATAAAACTGAGTGTTGGTCTGAAACATGTACTGGGGGTGTTTGTGTTGGTGGCGCTGAGAATTCAGCATGCGATCCATCCAAGTTCTCAGGAAGGCAATGCGATAAGGGGCTATTTTGCAGTGGCGCAACTAACAAATGTACAAAGCAACTTGGCGAAGGTGACGACTGCTTAACACCAATCAAACCAAATTTGGTTGATTTTGATATTGTTTGTGCAGCTAGCTTTGTTTGTGATTTTGATCCATACGATACATCCGCTGGCACCTGCGTAAGAAAATTTTCAAAGGAAGGAGGACAAGCTTGTAAAAGTTCCAGTGCTTGTGAAGTTGGATATGGTTGCCAAAATTCAGTTTGTGTTGAGGATCCCACAACTTGTAACACTGATAACAAAATGTATTGTCCTGTTGGCTCTCATTGTTTATGTGCACAATCAGAAGATGGACTAGGTGCTGGTGATGGAACCTGTAGTCACCCAATTAATCACGACTGCTTATTTACTAATGCTCTCGTTTTGATGTGTTCGGAAACATATAGCTGTATGGCAGAAACAAATAACGCTGTTGGCACATGCCTCTATGAAAATTGTTTTGATTATTTGGAAGAAAACGAATGTTGTAAAAGAATAAATCATACTGATTCTTATTATGTAAACAAAGGTTTAGATTGTAATAGTTGTAATATTGATGTTAGTTTTGTAGGCTTAAATGGAGATTGTTCATCTAAGTAAGTTTTTTTTTTTTTTTTTTTTTTTATATTTTAATGAGTGTTTTTTTTATTACCACAAGTTATTTAAAAAAAGTGTAAAATCAAAATTCTAAAAAGTTGTCGTTCACAGTTACTTTCTTTTTTTTAAAAAGTTTTTTTAAATGTATTTCTAAAAACTCTTTAAAAAATCATAATTTACACTTTTTTTTAATTTTTTTTTTTTTAAAAATCCTTTCCAAAACAATTTCTAAAAATGAATAATTTACTCAATAAAAAACTAAAAAAAAAACTAAAAAAAAAAAAAACAAAATAATCACAGACGTTGTTATGACAATTTGTGGTGTAATTCCAAAGATAAATGTGTCAAAGATAATACTGGTTCAGATTGTACAGCTGGAACTGATTGTTATGGCGGTGTATGTGCAAAGGGCAAATGTTCTATACTTAAAGATAATGGTGATAAATGCGAAGTTAATGAAGAGTGTAGAAGTGGCGCATGTACCAACGAAGTGTGCCGGGGAAAAGATGAAGGAACAACATGTGATCCTATGAAAATCGGAGGAGAAGATTGTGATATGGGATATTTCTGTGATTCGATAACATCGAAGTGTATGATGTCCATTGAACCTGGAATGGAATGCATGAACCATTTGGAACCATATTTCATGGATTGGACAGACGTTTGTACTGCCGGATATATGTGTGATCACGATGACGCCACTTTCACAACGGGGACATGTAAATTAGTGTTTGGGGGAGAGGAAGGCTCCAAATGCGGCTCGAGTTATACGTGTCCAATTGGCTATGGATGTGTTGATTTCAAATGCCAAGATGTCCATCCATCATGTGATGTTAGCACCAAGTTTTGCTCGTATGGGCAATATTGTAAATGTAACAATAATCACGTTAGTGGCAGCTGTCTTACATATGCCAACCAAGGCTGCCAGCTGCAAGGGGAAACCTTAGTGAACTGTGGGCAGTTTTTTGGATGTCCATTGGGTGAAGAATTTGGACAGGGAACGTGTCTCTATACACACTGTTATGATTACGTTCGCGCTTTCCAATGTTGCTTAAGTGACGGCTACGAGGAGACATACTTTGTCAATGAAGGATTTGAATGCCTGACATGTGACTACATCACGACCTATGTTGGCCCAGGTGAGACCTGTGGGGGCGATAGTAACAATCAATGTTACAGCAACCTGTGGTGCAACAGCAATAAATGTGAAAGGGACAATACCGGATCAGATTGTACTCAGGGAACTGATTGCTATGGCGGCGTATGTGCGGGGGGCAAATGCGCAACAAAACTACAGACTGGCGATGACTGTATAGTCAATGAGGAATGTTGGAGTGGTAACTGTGTCAATAACAAATGTTCAGGTATCAGCTTTAACCAACCATGTGATCCATCTCTAAACTTCTCACACACGTGTGGACAAGGAATGTACTGTGACTCACAAAAGTTAACTTGTCAATTACAATTAGAAGAGGGACAAGACTGCTTATCTCACATTGAACCATATTATTTCCAAATGGATATTGTCTGTAGGGGAGGATTAATCTGTGATACTAGCTATGATCTGAAATCTGGTGTCTGTAAGGGGATCTTTAGTGGGCAAAAAAATGACAATTGTAGTTCTTCTTACATTTGTGAAATGGGCCTCGCGTGTCAACAGGGAAAATGTACTGACACCTTTACCAAATGTGATTTGCAATCCAAAAGTTGTCCCGTTGGATATGATTGTATATGTGGCACTAATAAGTTAGATGGTACCTGTAAGCAATATTCTAATACCGATTGCCAAGTCTATGCATCAACCTTAACCCTCTGTATGGAACAACATAATTGTGGCCTTGAAATGGACTTTATCAAGGGTACATGTGCCTATGAAAATTGCTTTGTGGAATTAGAGTATTTGGAATGTTGTAGAAAGAATGGATATGAAGATACCTTTTATGTAAACAATGGAATCAGTTGTAAGAAATGCTTGCTGAACTATAACTGGGCTTCCGTTGGGCAAAAATGTACAGATGCAGATACAAAATGCTACCCACATTTATGGTGTAACCAGAAGTCAGGCCTTTGTGAACTAGATAATAGTGGCTCAGCATGTACAACGGGAACTGAATGTTATGGTGGTGTTTGCTCAGATAAAAAATGTACTGTAATGAAGGCCAATATCGATAAATGTACCACTAATGATGAGTGTTGGTCTGGATCCTGTAAAAACGGCGTGTGTAGAGGAAATGCACCTGGCGTGGCATGTGATCCATCAACATTAGGCGGACATACCTGTGATGTTGGATTATACTGTGATTCCATTACCCACACTTGTTCTTCTCAAATCAAGGCAGGAGAAGAATGCTTAACCCATTTATTACCATATTTAACAGATTGGGCCTCAGTATGTACGCACGGTTATACCTGTCAAGCAGAAGATGATAAATATGAAACCGGTAAGTGTCTTAGGGTATTTTCTGGTGAAGAAGGAGATGCCTGTAGTGACTCAGTCGCATGTGCCAATGGGTATGCATGCCAAGATTTCAAATGTACCAAGACATTTGATAAATGTAATTTACATAATTTACATTGCCCAGAAGGCTATTACTGTAATTGTAATACCAATCAAGAAGACGGAAAGTGTATACAGATCGCTAACACAGATTGCCAAATCTACACAGAAGAATTAGTTGACTGTATCGATGCTCACGGGTGCCCAGTTGATATTGAAATTGCTGAAGGTACTTGCATTTATGATCACTGCTTTGAACAAAGTCAAAGACTGGAATGCTGTAGAACAGAAAAAGGTTATGATGATAAATATTATCCAAATACTGGAATGGAATGCCATAACTGTGTCAAAAATACTTATGGAAAGAAAGGCGATGCATGTGATCTTACACATGAGAAATTATGTATGAAAAACTTATTCTGTGATTCAACAACATCCAAATGTGCACTAGATAACACCGGTTCCACATGCACACAGGGAAGCGAATGCTATGGTGGTATTTGTATTAACGGTAAATGTGCAGTTAAGAGACTAGCAGGAGATGCATGTGAAATAGATGGAGAATGTTGGAATGGCAACTGTTTAAACAATGTATGTAAAGGATCATCTGTTGGCTTTGTATGTGATCCTTCAATAATCGGCGGTAACCAATGTGATAAGAATCTCTTTTGTGACTCCATTACCAAGGAATGTCTTCCCTCAAAGCCACAAGGCAGTTCCTGTATGAAACACTTAGCGCCATATTACGAAGATTATGTCAGCGTTTGTGAGCCAGCTACAGTTTGCGATCCAGATGATCCATTTTTCGACAGTGGTACCTGTAGAAGAGTATATTCCGGTAAAGAAGGATACTCATGTGGTAGCTCAATTGTTTGTGAAGTTGGCTATGCCTGTGTAATGAATAAATGTACTAAAACTATTGATGCCTGTAATGATAAAACCCATCTTTGCCCTGTCACCCATTATTGTGAATGTAACGCAGACCAAACTGAAGGTACATGCGTTCAAACTGCAAATTCAGCCTGTCAAGAAACAGCTGAAAGCTTTGTTAACTGTCTTGATGATAATCTATGTCGCTATCCTGAACAAATCGGTAAGGGACAATGTAATTACGATAAATGTCTCAGCCAATTGAATTCATTTGAATGTTGTTTACAAAAAGGTTATACAGATTCCTTTTACCCTCACGCTGGAATCGATTGTGAAAATTGTCCTTATAAATACAATTATAAATCCGTAGGTGAATCGTGTACAGATTCTCATGAGTAAATAATTAATTTTTTTTTTTTTTTTTTATTAAATAAATATAATTCAATCCTATATAATTTATTTTATTAATAAATATATTTTGGATCTAAAAAAAGTCTTATGTTTTGAATAAGATAAAAAATTTTTCAATTTTTAAATTTGGAAATTTCAGTTTCAATTGTAATTCCGAATATTACTTTCAAAAAATTTTTATTTTTTTTCAAATTTTTTTTCAAAAAATGACTTTTTTATATTAAAATTTTTCTCTTTTGTCTCTCTTCATTCTTAAAACTTTTTTTTCTTTTTTATTAAAAAAAAAAAAAAAATCAAAAAAACTAACAATATTATCAATTAAATAGTGAGTGTTATGATAATTTATTCTGTAATGTTAATTCGGGAAAATGTCAATTAGATAATACAGGATCATCTTGTCAAAATTCAACCCAATGTTATGGTGGAATTTGTATTAATGGTAAATGTTCAATCAAGAAAGATAGTGGATCTGCTTGTGCTGTCAACGAAGAGTGTTGGAATGAAAATTGCCAAAATGCCATATGTACTGGAAAATCCCAAGGAAGTACATGTGATCCATCAAATTTCTATGGTGCTGAATGTGATCAAGGTTTATTCTGTGATTCAGTTACATTTAAATGTATTGCCCAATTACAGCCAGGTGCCGAATGTTTGACTCATATCACACCATTTTTCACAGATTGGAGATTAGCTTGTGTCGGCGGATATTATTGTGATCATGTTGATGACGACTTTGAAAAGGGATATTGTAAACGATTATACTCTGGCCAAGAAGGCGACACCTGTGGTGCTTCAGACACATGCCAATTAGGATTAGCCTGTCAAAATAACAAATGTACCTCATCTTTTTCCACGTGTGATCAAAAATCCAAATTCTGTCCCTATGGATACAATTGCGAATGTAATAGTGACAAATTAGATGGTAAATGTGTACAAGTAGCCAACACCGCATGCCAACTTGAAGCAGAAATGCTGGTTGATTGTATGGATTATAGACAATGCCCATATGAAAAAAAAATGACTACGGGAACTTGCGCACATGATAAATGTAAGGATTATTTAAGATACTTTGAATGTTGTTTACAAGAAAATAATTTCCACAGAAGCTATTACGAAAACACTGGAATAGACTGTAACACTTGTGCGTCTCATAAGCAATTTGCTCATCTCGGTGAATATTGTAACGATTATGCAGAGCTTTACTGTTATCCAAATCTTTGGTGTGATACCAATGATTATTCTTGTAAATTGGATAACACCGGTGATAAATGTACCTCTGGAACAGATTGCTATGGCGGTGTTTGTGCAAACAATGTTTGCTCAGGTAAACTTGGACCTGGTGATTCCTGTAAAGTAAATTCCCAATGTTTATCATCTGATTGTTCTGACGGTGTGTGCAAAGGTAAAAAGAAAGGTGCCACTTGTGATCCTATTTCATTAGAGGTACAAGAGTGTGATCAAGGATTGTTCTGTGATTCAATTTCTTCAGTGTGCATTGACCAAATAGATCCAGGACAAGAATGTATCTCTCATCTATTACCATTTTTCAGCGATTGGGAATCAGCTTGTACACCAGGCTATATCTGTTCTCACGTCGACGAGACCTTTGAAAAGGGCTATTGTAAAAAATTATACTCTGGCAAAGAAGGAGACAATTGTGGCTTTTCAGGAACCTGTGAAATGCCCCTTGCTTGCCAAAACTTCGAATGTACTTCAGTATTTTACTATTGTGACGAGGTAACTAAATTATGTCCCGAAGGTGCCACCTGTGTATGTACATCTTCAGAATTACATGGCTATTGTTCATATTACGCTAACACAGACTGTCAAAAGGAAGTAAGCACTTACGTTGATTGTCAAATCAAAAATAAATGTGGAATCACTGGGCACCAAATCGATGGATCTTGCTCTTATAAACATTGCTTCCATGAATTTTCTGCATACCAATGCTGTAAACAAAATTCATTTGAAAATACCTATTATCTAAATAAATTAATTGGTTGCGGTACACCTACACCTTCACCTACACCTACACCGTCACCTACCAAAGGTAATGATAAGATCCCAGATAGCAATAATAACAATGTTAAATTAGGTGTTGGTATCGGTATTCCTCTATTTATTGCTTTAATCGCAATTGCTTTCTTCATTTGGCCTAAAAAGAAGAAAAGTAAAAAAGGAAATTATGAAGCTCTATAATTTTTTTTTTTTTTAGATTCATCTTTTCTTCAACTTTATTTTTGAGATTTTTTTAATTCAATTTCAAAAAAAAATAAAAATTTCTTTTTTTTTATTTTAGTTTTGTTTCTTTTTCTCATTCTTTTTATTCTTTTTCACTTATTACTGTTAATGAAATATTTTTTGAAGTTTGATTCGTTTTTTTAAATTTTGAAAAATTTAATTCATCAATTTTCCTATTTATCAAAGCGTTAATTTTTTAAAAAACAAAAAAACATAGAGAATAATATTATCTATATCTCAATTATATTGCAGGTTGGAAATTTTTAATTATTCTAAAAATAAATTAAAATGTATTAAATCTGGATTAATCAGAGATCAAGATCAATACTAAAAGTTAAAAAATTAGACTTTGAAATATTATTGGTCATAACAATAATTTAAGGGTCAAGTCATTACTATGAAAAATAATTTTCAAAACTGGAAAAAAAAAATTAATTAATTTTTTTGAGTGATTAATAACTGAACAAAAACTACCCAACATGTGAAGCATGATACATCTCCAAAAATCAACAATCAAAATAGAAATGATTTTTCGAAAAAAAAAAACCAAAAAGTGGTACTCAATTTCCCCTTTAGAAATTATGCGAATTTACAATTCTGAAAACAACTATGTAAGTTAAGGAGTGTATCTTTTATAGCCTTTTGAGATATCGAAGATTTGTTTTTTCATTTTTTCTATTCTCAAATGAGTTATTTTTTTCAAGAAAGTTACAAAATCCTTACTTAGTCAAATATAGAGAGTTACAATATAACCACAAATTAGATTTAATCGCATTAAATTAATTGTGTACTTAAAGAAAACAATTTGTTATAAATTAAATAAATTTAACCCTTTGAAAATTTACAAAAAAAAGCAAGTTATTGTTTTTAAAAATTTAGATTTTTTGAAATTGAAAATACCTTAAAACTTTTTTTTAAAAATTTAATTTTTTGGTAAGGAAGATCCTCTCAAAATTTTTTTTTGTTATTTGAATTTTTTCAAGAATGAGAAAGGGCAATTTCACAATATCCTTTTAGTGTCAAGTTGATTATTGAGTATGGGGCAAATTCATGGTAAATGACTAGACCCTTAAGGTGATTAAAATTGTAGGATTTGAAAAATAGAACAATTTTTCTTTTTTTAGAAGATTTATATCTAATAAATAAGTAGTTATCAAAAAATTGTTGATATTACTGATCAAAATCAAATAATTTAAGATTGAAAAAGTTTACCTCTTACAGGTTTTACTGTCACCCCATATACAAGAAAACAATTTTTAGTCCTAGGAATACATTTATAATTGGTGGAATACAGGTGCTATAGGAATTTAAATCGATATTAGAAAAAAAAAATTATATCTGTAATTTCAAAATCAAAATCATTTTTTCACATTATTTTTTGATTTTTTTTTGATTTTTTTTATAATACTCATAATTAATTTGAAATTTTTTTTTTATTGCAAGATCGATAAAAACTTGGTAAAAATGTATTATTCTGAAGTTATCAAAAAAGTAAAAATGATTGTATAGTAATCATATTTATTTCTATTGGGATTTTATTTGATCTTTATTTATAGATCAAAATGAATATTATTGATTTCCTTCAATCAGATATCAGAATTTTGATTTTTCTATTTTTAAGAAAATCTATTGATTTATTAGTTTTATTCCATACGTGTATCAACTTTTCTTGAAAATTTATTACCCCAAGAAAAATATAATGATTATCTATTCATTAAAAGGTCAATTCTATAAAAATATTGAGATTTTAAAAAAAATACGGGCCAATTTGTCAATTAAAAGTATATATATATATATATATATATATATAATATTCTTAAATTTAATTATATTTTATAAGTTATCTTATATTTCAATCCTTAAGAATATTTTTATTTTCAAAACTTTTCAAGGCTAATGTTAGATTATGATTTTTATACAAAAGTTTTTTTAATAAATTTAAGAAAAAAAAACATAACCTCCAATTATAACCAGACCACTTTGATGATATTCCTTCTCCGAATATGAATATATTACTACTATAAAATATAACACACACCCCCTGCCCCCGAAATTAAAATTTGGATAGTGTTGATAAGAATTTGTTAACTTGTTAATTTGTATTTCAAATGTAGTAATGTTCTTTTTCAATTAATATATCAACCATTTGCTATAAAGTTTCTAAAAAATATTTTTTACAAAGTAAATTCTAATCTTAAGAAAGAAAATTTCAATGAAATTAAAAAAATGAAAAAGGGTAAATTAAGATATATTTCTTGAAGTATTTTTTTTCACAAATTACTTTACAAGAATCCAAATATTGTGACTGAAAACAAGTTTTTTTTATACCTTAATTTTATTTGTAAGTATGAGCTTTAAATAGAGAATAGACTATATTAATTAAAAAATAATACACAAAAAGATCCTCAAAAAATCAATTAAAAATAATATTTTCAGTGATTTACTTTTATCGTTCTTTATTGAAAATTGTGATAAAATTTTAATTAAAGCACTAATTAAAACAATCATTTATTTATCTCAAGTTATATATACTTTTAAAATCAAATTCTTTCTTTTTTTTTTTTCTTTTTGTGTAGATACAGTATATAAGACAATATCCAATAGTATACATAAGATCAAAACAAATTTGAAGAACAAACCCTTGATATTTTCAGAAAATTTTAAACGAGAATTGTATTATTTTCTATTTTTCATTATTTTTTAAAAATTTTCTGATTACTTTTTTTTTTTAATAAGTAATTTTGTGAAAATTGTAAACATTTTTCAAGAATTATTTTCATATTTAACACATTAATTATTGAGAATTTCTTTTTTAAAACACATAATTTCAAAAACCCGTTTTATATTCACTTATTGTTTATTGTCGATTTCATTTATCCTTGAAGTGGTAATCTTTATATAAAATTGTAATTTCACTTTCAATTGTAAGCATGAGTCAACAAAGTTTGCACAGGTTATTTAAACAACAGTAGATCGATTTAATTTTTAGTTGTCCTTTTCTTTCTAGGTACAAGGCAAATTGTTAAAACCCATACTTTTTTTCAAAAAAAGGATTAAGAACTTGTAAAAAGAAAATTGAAATTTAAATCGAAAATCTTCAGTAAAATCAAAAAAATAGAGATAAAAAGTACAATTCGTTATTCTGGGCCAAATAAAACCTATTACTAATTTTCCAAAATTATAACTAGACTACTTTTTGTTCTTATTAAACACTCAACCTTAAAATCATTGTATTAATTTTTTCATTTTTTTCAATCTATTTCTTTTTAAAACTTTCAAATGGTAAATTTGTTTCTTAAAAAATTCAAAACAACTCTGAACAATTCGTTTCTCATCTCTTCTCTCTTTTCTTTTTTTTAAATTGTGATTTTCTTTCTTTATTTCTAATTCTATAGCCAGCCCACAAAACCTTAAGAAAAAAACTTAAACTTGCTAAAAAAATTAAGCAAAACAGAACTGTACCATATTGGTATAGACTCAAAAACGGAACCAAAATTCGGTAAGATCCAACTTTTTTGTTTTCTTGTTCAAAATTCTTTTTTTTTTTTTTTACATCTTTTAATGTTTTATTTAAATCTCCCTTTTGATTTGCTTTTTTTTTTTTTTATTAAAATTTTTGTTATTTATTCTTCATAGTTATAACAAAAAACGAAGAAACTGGAGATCAACAAAATTAAAATTCTAAATGCACTTTCTAAGAATTCACCACTATGACAGACTTTTGTTTGAAATTCAATACCACTCAAGAAGATCTTTCCTTTTTTTTTATTGTTGGAAACAAAAAACTAAAAAAAAGGGCTTTAATAACAAACAGAACACCTTTTATAGATAAGAAAAAATAAACTAAAAATTTTTACTTTTCTTTTCATTATTTTAATTTTTTGCTTTTTTTTTTTTTTATTTTTTATTTTTTTTTATTTTTTTATTATTTTTTTTTTATTTTTTTCATTTAATCAAGCAGATCAAACCAAACAACGACACCTTTGAATTTTTCAAATCCACGCAACGACACAATTTTAATTCCATAAACTCAACAAAATATTCATCACGATCCTTTACATTTCATTTTGATCTTAACTGTCTTTTAGAATCATGCTATAAATTTGTGAATCTCTTTCACCGATGGATTGTAAAAACTCGCTTGATGTAATAAAAACGGTTTGTTTTTTTTGTTACACCCCTTGTTTTTTCATTTAAAATTCCTTGAATTTGCTATTCATAACAAGGACAAGAAAAAAAGAGATTATTTGGCTTTGTTAGTATTTCAAATAATCGTAAAAAAAAATTAAGACCATGATTTTTTCTCATCACTTATATGAAAAAATTACAAGTTACCATTTCTGGGAAATAGTTGTCAAATTGGTTTTAATTGTCACATCGGTTTTAATTGTAAAATGAAAGTAAAAAGTTCTCATTTTCAAATATTTTTTTAATATCTTTTTTCTTTCAATAAAAAACAAAAACTCAAATCTAAAAATTTGATTGATTATTAGAATCAAAATAATATTCAAAACAACAACTAAAACCAAAATTCAAACATCTCCAATTTTTCCAAATTTGGATTTTAATTGTAAACAACAGTAAAATTGAATTTTTTGGATTTTAGATGCTATAGTTTTTTTATTCATGTGAAATTGGTTTTAAGATTTTAACAATCGGTATTAGTCCAGTTGAGGAATTTCAGTTTCATATATTTTTATTGATCAGTGAAAAAGAAGAAGAACAATATTACACTATTTTCCTATTGGTTACCATATTACAATAAAACCGATTTGATAATTAAAATCGATTTGACAATTTTTTTCCAGATTTGGTAGAAAAAAATATATTTTAATTAACCTTTCATCATTAGAAATAAAGTTTAATATAAAATAAAAAAACAAAACTTATTATTCTTGAAGCCATTGTATTTATTGTTGTTCGTATTGCTCCGATTTTTAAAGATCTAGGGTCGAGAAAAAATAGTCCTTTTTATGAAAAAAATTCCAAATGAATGTATGCATGAATTTTTAGTTTTATTCAACTTGGAGATATTTTCTTGAATAGATAATTACTAACAGTTTTAAAAATGCTTTGTTCATCTTAGAAAACTAAAAAAGGGCAAAATAGGGGAATAAAAAACTGATGATAAATATTTTGTGTTATAGGTTTCCCAGAATTTACAAGAATCGAGCAAATAAATATGAATTTACTTTATTCTTTTGAATCCTTAAAAAGGAATGAAGGTTTTTTTTTTTTACTTTTTGGAATAACCAAAAAAATTTAATAAAACCTAAATCCTGTTTTTTTTAATTTAATAAAAAGAGAGTTTATAAAAATTTTTAGTGTATTCTTTTATATATAAATAAATCTATTGAAGTGTCCTCGGTTTTCGAGGATTCAAAAGGATTGAACAAAATTTACAATTTTACTTGTTTCTTCAAAAATAAAAATAAAAAACTAACAAAAGTGCCCTTCTAGTACTGTGGAGTACCACCAAGTGTCTAGGTTTTCCGCAACATATATGTATGTACTTAATTATTTCAATTTTTAGTTCTTTTAAATCTTTTGAAAGGCAGTTGATTTTTTTTTATATTTACTCTTTGATTGAATTTTATTATTTTTTCAAAATAAACAATTAGATATTTTTTTTTTATTATTAACTTAAATTTGTTTTTATTTTCAGTAATTACTATATTTTCCATTATAATTTTTTTTAAAATAACAATTGGTGTATGTTTCGTTGTGTTTTGCATATATCTGTTATATAGGTGAATTAAAACAAGAATTGGAATAATTTATTGTTTTTATTTCATAAATTATATATTTCGATCATCATATATTGATTGACTAAATATCAAAGATTTAAATAAACTTATTTTCAAACTATTAGCTGAAGGAATTGTTATTAAATAATTGTTTACAGTTGTTATATTCTTCCATACTGTCTTTCCAAGACTACCATAAAATTTTAAATAAAACACAATTGAGTTGTCTATTCATATTTTCTATTTACAAAAATTTCTGAAATAAGAGTTATTATTCCAAAATTTTTTTCAATAAATGAGCTATTATTCAAATTTTTGAAACAATAAAAAAAAAAAAATTCAAGATTCATTAATCACTTAAAAATACTGTTTAAAAAAGGTAAATTTTTAAAGATCAGTAAATATTGATATTTTTTTTGAAATTTTTTTACTGATAATTTTGAAGTTTCATGGGATCTTGAATTTTTTTTTTTTTATTGTTTCAAAAATTTGAATAATAGCTCATTTATTGAAAAAAATTTTGGAATAATAACTCTTATTTCAGAAATTTTTGTAAATAGAAAATATGAATAGACAACTCAATTGTGTTTTATTTAAAATTTTATGGTAGCCTTGGAACGGCTGTATATTTTTTTTAAATTTAAAATTTTATTTCATATTTTTTTTCCCAGTAAATATCCAAATATTTAGTTTTTTTAAAAAATATTTTGGAATAATAATTTCATATTTCGATATTTTAATGCAAATCGGATTCTAATTTCATAAATTGAATTTAATTTTAGATTTAAATAATTATTATTTCCTTTTATAATATAGGATAAATACTATACAAATATTTGAAAGGATCTGCAAAAGATATAATTTTTGTGAAAAGAAAAAGTAAAACTAGAGTATTAAAATAGGTGATAAGGGATACCCTTTAGAAATAAACCGATTTCATCCCCTTAATAATATTTGAATAAAAATTTGAATAACACTATTATTAACTCAAATTTTTTTTATTGTTTTTTAAAAAATTTTTCAACGAATTGAATCAAAACATTTATCTATATATCAATAATTATAATATAAGATTTATAATTTTTTTTTTCAATATTTGATTTTATTATGATTATATATAATTTTGAAATTTAATACTACAATACAAGTATCATATTTTGTTCAAAGGCAAATTGAAATTACTAGATAAATTCCTAACAAGGCTGAATTTCATGGAATAGAAATTTTCAGGAAATAATCCTGGGGAAAGTTTGATTAAATGAAATAAGTCTATAATTTAAAGCTATACTCATTTTCTTTTTTAAGAATAAATAATTTTTTTTTATTGAATTCAATGCTGTTTTTATCAGTAGGGTTTATCACGTAATTATTAAAGCATATTCTGAATTGCAATAATTAATTTTTTTTTTTACTTTTTCAATTGAGTCAAAATCAGTGTTATTTTCATCAACCATAATATATTTTAAATTTTCAGTTTTTTTAAAATCCTTTCTCGGTTTGTTTTTTTAATTTTTAATAGTGTTTGCAAATATTTTCAATTTAAAAAAATTATCAAAAAAATAAAATATTTTTTTAATGTAAAATGTTTATTATTATAACTCAATTAACATAAAATAATAGAATAATAATTATTTTTATGATGTAACATTTATTTAAAGAAGTTCATTGTCTTCTTCTGAAAGATCCTTTTCCCATACATTTCTTGTTGATCGATTTCTATATAAAAAAAATCCAAGTATGGAAGCAATAAATATGAAAACACAAGGCCCAATTATTGCAAAGGTTAATTCCCATTCCGAATCATTTTCACTAAACGAAGGATCCGGGGGGGGTGTTGGGTCACAATTAAAGACTCTATATAGCATCTTATAATCAGTATAACTTTCATAATACAAGCACTCTCTTTCCTGCCAAATATCAAAACATTTTTCATATCCACAGGAGTTTTCAACTGGAGGCACGCCAAAGGGACACTCGTTTTCAATCATGCAATCTATAAACTCATCGTCAATATCTTGGACGTCAGTATTACCCCAAAAAGCACATTCTGAAGAATCTGACCCTGTAACATTACACCACGAAGATTCAGGGCATAAAAGGGTGCTATTATAACACTCTTCTGTTGTCGTAGAACACTTCCATTTATAACAGGAATATGGGCGTTTACAAACATAAGATGATCCACACGTGTCACCCTTCGAAACCGAATATGGTCTAACACATGTCTGAGTTCCATTATAATCACAAATATACCCCGGCTCACATGCAAAAAGATAATCAGCTATTTTATATTTTTTTTATTATTATTATTTTTTAAACAGATAGATTTACAAAAGAAAAATTGGAATGATTATTAATTATATCAAAGATCTAATATTATTAATAAAAAAAAAAAAATAAAAACACTAAAATTTTAATAATTCAAATACTAATGATTTTAAACATGATAATAGTTTTTAAAGAAATGTTCTGAATTGTTCAAAATTATTTTTATAAATTTTAGTGATTGGTAGATTAAATCAATAATATGCAATTTGGTTATTTGGCTTATAAAAAAGAAACTGAACCAAAAATATTTTTGGACATTATTATGACTTTAACAGTATTAGCAATATTTTTCTAAATTGCAAAGTTCTTTTGAGATTTCATCTTTCAAAGTTTGTTTATTTAATCATAAACTAAAGTATAAGCAAGTATTTAAGATATATCAAATTATACGTTCAAAGATTTAATAAATTCTCAAAAAAGTTAATAAAATTGTGTTTTTTTTTTTTTTTTTAATTATTACAAAGAAATTGAATAGTCTTGAATGATGAATATTTACAAAAAAATGTAAAGAAACAAATTTTCATATTTATATATATATATATATATATTACCAGAATTATATTTATAAAAAATTTAAATATTAATTTGTTAGAAATTATACGAGAAATCTCGGAGATCATCTTTGTGATTTCTTAATTTATTTTTCATTTTCCAGAATTTTTAATCATTTCTATGTAAATGTATTTTTTTTTTTAAAAAAAAAGTTTTTCAACTGACTACCGATGATACAAATTGTTTAAGATGGAATCTTTGGCTTGGATTTCTCTGGTATATATTCAAACTTTGAAATAATAAATTTACTAAAAGTTTTATTCAAACAAAAAAGGGATTTTTTCCTTTCATATTAGTATCTTTGTCAAGTATTTTTCAAAAGTTAGAAAATTTTTTTTGAATAATTTTGTTTTTGATCGCAAAGTTTAAATTCAGCTTCTCTTGGAAATTAAATTGATCTTTTGAAAAATTCAATTTTCAAATTATAAGTTTTTATCTGGGAGAGTGTTTAAAATCATGGGGATATTTTTTAGGTTTGGTTTTTTAAAAAGGGGATATTTACACATCTCTGGGTCGACGTTTGTACATTCTTCTCCTGCTAGATATGTCTGTTGGCATTTACTATTGGAATTGCAAAAAAAACCTTCCAAACAATTTTGCGGCTTATCTATATCACAACTAACATCTTCAGCACGAACACCAATGCAATATTTTCCATTACAATGCCCAGAAAGACTAAAATAATGGATTAGTTGAATAAATATATTTATTAATTAATTAATATATGATAATTTTAATTGTTATTATAACTATTTCTTTTGATAATTACAAGATTTGTCTCAAAAAAAATTAAATTGAAATTATTTTTAAAATTTGATTTTCTTATCAATAAAGATATGAAATGTAATGTAAAAGAATATTTTTTTTGTACATTGGAATTTAAAGGAAAGAAAAATAATAATGAAATCTACCCTTTAAAATATATACCTTGTCGTGGTTTACTATAAAAGGACCAAGTTGAAGGGGTTTTTTTATACTGTCAATTTACAATTTTTTAAAATGAAGATTTTTTTGTTCTACTCCCATATTAAAACTAAGAAACTTCAAAATTTACCGAAATAGATATTCTTAATGTTTATGATAAGAAGAAAATAATAACAAAATCTTTAGATTTATGTAAAAAATATTTCAATTTAGAAATAGATTGAAGGTATCTATTATTATTTATGGAACTTTTAATTCGATGATAAGAAAATTGAAAATTTTGGATTTTTGAATTAATTCAAAATAAATAGAAAAATAAAAAGTATAATATCTTTGGTATTATTCAAAATAAAGACTCGTTATTTATCTTATTATTGGTCAATGAAAAAGAAAATTATGATTCTTTATTGAAATTTATAAACAAAAATTTAGAAATTAGTCTAGTGCCGTAGAGTTTCGTCAAGTGCACTAGAGTGCCTTGTTTTTGTTTTTTTTACTTTAAGAATTAAACTGAAAATTTATTTAATTTTCGATTTATTTATTAGATTAAAGAAAAACCCCAACGGCCAGTAAAAGGGAATTAATATCCTCCCTTCAAAATATGAAAAAAAAAAAAAAGAAATTTTTTTTTTTTAAATTTCCAAAATAATGTTTCATTACATTTGGAGTAAAAACATTAAAAAGATATACACAAATCGAATATCAATGAAATCTTAATCGGTTTACAGCAAAATTGACTCTAAATGTTTAATACCATCATTTTCAAATTAAAAAAGAAAAAAATTTCTTTCAATTTCTCAAAATATTCTTTCTTCACATTGGATGAAAAAAAAAGGATCTTATCTTCTTGAGCGGATTAAAAATGAAAATTTTGGATTTTGTATCACTCTTTTTTTTTGGGTTATTCAACTCTAAGATGAAATTCAATTTTTTTAATTTGGAAACAAACAGTAATGAATAATACCCGAGATATAATTTGACAATTTGGTTCAATCTTATTACTGTCAAATTCCATGACCATTTTTGTGAGAAGGTGACTAATTGCAAATTGGTCATATTCTAACAAAAAGTTTCATCAACAACACACCCCATAATCTAAAAGCATTGTATATCATAAGAACAAAATTATCTCTTTTTAAAAAGCTTTTTTTTTTAACAGTCAAATTTTTTTTAATTTAAAAATTGCCAATTCAAAAAAATCAAATAAAAGATCTCAATTTACATTATTATTGTTGTTGTTGTTGGAAATTTCAACCTAGAGATTTAAAAACCCAAACTAAAGGGATACATCTTCAACTTCATGAAGA
Organism: Anaeramoeba flamelloides; assembly: GCA_027625915.1. Lineage (NCBI taxonomy): Eukaryota > Anaeramoebidae > Anaeramoeba > Anaeramoeba flamelloides. The sequence goes on from JANTQA010000063.1 coordinate 3,316,857, forward strand.
CTTTACAATTCAAAAAAAAATTGCAATAAAGGCAATTTACTCCATTCACCAAAGGTCTATGTACAAAATTAATTGGTTTTTTGTTTCAAGGTTTTATGATTTTTCATCATATTTAAACCAACTCCTGGTGAAAATTTCGTGGTATGACTCACGCAATTTTCTTTTTTTCTGTTTGTTTTAATTTTATCTTGAAATATTCCTAAAGCTTTCGATGCAAAAAAAATGAAATTTTCCATTTTTAAAATGAAAAAAAACCATTTTTAAAATTTTAGAATTGTTTTTTTCATTCGAATAAATTCTTGAATTTTGTCCATTTTTTTTTTTGGTTTGAAAGACAATATTTTGTGTTAAAAGGTGTATTAAATGATTATTTTTACGAGAATATGACTGGTTCGAAAGCAGCGCCTTCTCGCGAGAATGGTCAATGGAATTTGACAGTAATAAGATTGAAACAAATTGTCAAATGATATCTCGGACATTATTCATTACTGTTTGTTTCCAAATTAAAAAAATTAAATTTTTATTTTGAATTTCAATACAGAAGAGCTAAATTAATTCTCTACTCAACAATTTTGGTTTTTAATTTACTTGTGGTGGTGTTCTATTATTCTTACGAATTGTAACGAAAGAATGTTTTGGGAAATTTAACGAAAAACTTTTTTCTTTTTTTAATTAAAAAATGTTGGTATTAAGCATTAAGACTTTTACAATCGGAGAATAATTAAAAACCACAGGAGATCTTTAGATTTGTTAGTCTGCCGAACTACAAAAAAGTGCCAATTGAATTTTCGTTTGGTATCAAAATTAACCAAACCTGAAAATTTTCTTTGATTGTCACAAATTACAATTTTTTATTTTTTTTTTGTTCTTTTGTGGATGATCATTTGAAAGAATACATAGAACATATTGGACATTTTAGAAAGGTTCCTTGATTTAAGTGAAAGGATTTGATCCAACTAAACTATCAAAAGTCTAATTGTATTTTTAATTCTTCAGTGCCAATAGAGATCCCAATCGAATCCCTTAAACAAAGGAAAAAAATTATTAAAAAAAAATAAAAAAGAAAAAAATTATTTACCATTCATCAGATTCTGAACATTCATAACCATTTGTGAGTGGTGCAGAACAGACACTATCAACACACAAAGAATATGAACAATTGTCGTTATGCTCACATTCTAATCCAATATTGTCCCTTTGACATAAGTTTTCTTGATTGCACCACAGATTAGGAATACAAAAAATGTTGTTTTCTGGATCACAAGTTTCATTCCAGCCAACTAAAGTTTCATTTACTGGATAATATCGTGGGAAGTCGCACTTAATGAAAGCAAAAAGACTGTTGAGCCAAGTAATAAATTTTGGTTATTGGTGTTATTTTGTTCAAAAAAAATTAAAACTGACTTGTTTGTTTTTTAAAGAAAGAAAAAGAAATTTAAAAAAAGTATTACATCACAAAACAAATTGTTGTTGAAATTTGAGATGAAAACATCTTAAAAGAAGGCAACAGATCGGTTTAATGTCAAAAAAGCGAATGTATTGTTGAACTAAAAAGTAAAAAAAATGAAATAGATTCTCATTGGGTATTGAGGAACATGACGAGTTTTTTGATACATTTATAGGCTTTAACATTTGATTGTAAAATCAAGAGGCGTTATTTTAAGAAGAAAAACTCTTATGTTAATTCAGTGAGACTGTTTCATGATTTAGATGTATGTTTATGATAATTCAAAAAATACACAAGACGTTTTGAAACACCTCCTAGAAATTACTGATAAATTCAAAGAAATTTTCTAAAAGTTTTTCTGCATTTTCCTTTTTCAAATTTTTTTTACTCTAGCTTTGATTAAAGCATTCTATTGGTTTAAATGTGAAGAGACATTATAAAATTAGTTGGTCCTTCAAAAGATTCTTTTTGTTGTGTTGTTTTAAAAGTTGGGGTTTATTTGATTCCAAAAATGGAATAGAACTTAAAATTTTATTAAATATATTTGAATTTATTAGTATTTTCAAAATTTTGTAACCTTTCAACTCCTTTGTGTGCACGTTTTGTTGCTAATCGTTGTAAAAAAAATACATAATAATAAAGATATTTTTAGTGGTTCTATTATTTTTTATAAAATTATTAAATCAAGAATTTTCACTTTTAATTCATAGATAAAAAAATTTTAGTTTTTTTTTTATTTTTATTTTTAATTTTAAAATCAATATATTCTCTTAATAAAAACAAAAACAAGAATCATAATAAAAAAAAAAAGCACAATTAAATTTTCCAAAATTTAGATTAATCTACAGTAGAATCACTGATTTTGTCTCTTCTTTAAAATCCTAACAAAGTGCCATCTAGATTTAATTTAATTTTAACAATTTAAATAAAATTTCAAGAAATTTTCTGTTATATTTCTCGAATTTAAAAAAAAAAACCTTTATATTTTCTTGGGTTTTCTATCTGTTTGAAAAATCAATAGATTTTCAGAATCTAACAAAAAAATCAAGAAAATCGTTATTTGGTATAATAAAAATTAGAAGAATTGAGTAAAAATGTTGAGTTTTTTCTATTCTTCTGAATTCTGGAAAATCTAGGTATTTGATGTTACTCTAACACACTATCCCATTTACTAATTTTTTGATTAAAACAATTCTATAAGCGAAATTTCAAAAATAGGGGAAGCCGTTTCATCAGAAAAAAATCTGTTTAATTGGATTTTTTTTTTTTTTTGAATAATAATGTATTTGACTAAAGTGTTTAGAGATAATAACAAATATAGATTAATAAATAAAAATACAGTATAATCATTTTCTTTTTTGATAGATAAATTAAAATAGAAAATAATAAAATAATAAAGTTTATCCCTAATATTGAAATTTGGCTTATGTAAACATTTTTATTCTTTATCATTGAATACTTGATCAGATAAATGATAAGACTTTATTTTGAATATATGAAAAATATTATTTTGTTTGTTTTTTTCTATTTTTTTATTTAAAGTAATTCATTAAACCTAAAATTTCGGATTTTCTTATCACAAGGAAGGAAACACCTTAAAAAATACTTGATATCTTCAATAATTTCTAGATTAGGAATATTTATAAATAAATTACAAATTTTATTTCAATTTTATTTTTTTATGCAGTCTTTCCAAGGCTATCATAAAATTCTAAATAAAATGCAATTGGTTTTCTATTCTTATTTTCCTTTTTCAAAAAATTCGGAAATAAGAGTTATTATTACAAAAAAAATTTCAATAAATGAGCTATTATTCAATTTTGGAAACATTAAAAAAAAATTGAAGATTCATGAATCACTTAAAAATATTGTTCAAAAATGGTAAATTTTTAAAGATCGGTAAATACTAATATTTTTTTCAGCTTTTTTGAACAATAATTATTAAGTTTCATAAGGTCTTGTATTTTTTTTTTTTTGATTTTCCTAAATTTGAATAATAGCTCATTTATTGAAAATTTTTTTGTAATAATAACTCTTATTTCCGAATTTTTTGAAAATGAAAAATAAGAATACAAGATTTAATTTTGTTTTATTTAAAATTTTATGGTAGCCTTGGAACGGCTTAAAGTATATGAAATATTATTTGTATCATTTGAGAAATTTCTTAATTTAAAAATGGAAGTTGTATTTTTCCATTTTAAATTTTTTTTTATTGTTGATTTTTCTTGAATTTTCTGTTTATTTGTAAAACCAATATTTTTAAGAAATGGATTGAAACTTTTTAAAATTTTTCTTTTTATATCTTAGTGTTAAAAAGAAATAAAAAGGATCCCGTCTTTTTAGGAATTTAAAGGGGTGGATATAATCTTTGATTTTACATTAGTCCTTTTTTCTAGAAAGATTGATGCTTGAAAGTATAAATAATAACCATTATTATTATAATAATAATAATTAATACTTAAAAAATTTTGATGAACTTTCTATCCAGATCTATTTTGTTATTAATTTTTTTTTTTAATTGATTGGGATTTGTTGTTAATAATTTTAAATTTTATACTCCCAATTATTATTTTCATTTTTTTTTTTTTTTGGAAAATTTTCTTTTATTTGTTATTTGTTCTAAACCAAGAATACCAATCATATTATGAGTTTAATCTTCTTTTAGAGATTTGGTGTTCAATTTAATCAATTTTTTATTTCAGTTTTATAAATTTTTCTTGGCGAATATTTTTTTATAAGGAAAATGTATAATTTTATTATATATAAATCAATATATTTTTAAGTCAAGTACAATGTTTCTAGTCTCTAAAAAATAATTTATTCTGGTATATTGATATAAAATTTATATTTTTACTATATTGTTTGTTTTTATTAAAATTTCAACTGGAAATCGTTACTATTTTGTTATAAATATATTTTACTTTTTTCGGGTCTTTTTTTAAGATGATAGTATTTAATGGAAAAAAAATTCGAAAGATTTAATTTCTGAGAACTTATTTGATTCTAAAATATTGTCTTTATTCGCTAAAGATTCTTGAATAGTTTTGTTTATTGCTATTAGCTTTTTTTCACTTTCAAATCAAAAAAAAACTGAAATTTCAAAAACTACAAGATTAATTTGTTGGAAGAATTGAAAATATTCTAAAAAATTTGAAAACAAATTCCTATTTTACAGATAATTAAACTTTGTCACGGTTTATTGTAACCAATATTTTTTTCATATATCCATTATTAGTTTATAATTTGCCTTTGAAGGCAGAAGAGGAAATTAGTAAAATAATAAACATTAAAAAATAGTTGATACCATATATAAAGTAAAATTAATTTTTGAATGGGTTTTCTTCAAAATTTCAAAACTTCAATTCTACAAGAAACATTGAGAAACACAGTAATGTTCATGTTGATCTTCAATTGAATATTAAATAAAATTCCAATATAAATCAATTTGATCACTTGAACAATCATTTCCACTGTTATAATAACCTTAGAATAACACTTTTTTACCAAGTGGCTCTCAGTCTTGTAATAATAAAAAATATTACAAATGAATTAGGTAGAAAAACAACAATCGAAAAAAAAAAAAAATAAGTAAAAATGACAAAAAAGGATTTAACTTTGAAAATTTCCAAAATAATTTTTTTTTCTTCAAATACCAATCCAAACCCTTTTAACATATTCAATTGACTCATAAAAACTTGGGCCCATTGATTAAAAATGGTTATTTATTGATTATTGGGTCACCATTAATCGCTCTAATTAGGATTTGGATTTAATATTCTCAATTTATCACTTCTAAATCTATAGTTATAGGAAAAATCAAAAAAAAAACAGAGAATTTAACTATTAATAAAGAAACTTACTTTGAAATTCTAAGCTAAAATATTGTAATTATTCCTTATATGAATAATACATTGTTTAGAAAATGACTACACTGATCATTATTTTGTTTTTACATTTGTAAAATCAGGAATTAATTTTATTAGATCATTTCTTTTTATATATTTTTTTCATAAATATTAAATTTCAATTAGAGTAACTTTTAAGAAAAATTTTTTTATCTAAAAGTTTTACTTAATTTAATGTAAATTGATAATAATCAAACACCTTTCTCAAATTAAAATTCATTCAAATATTTTAAATAGAGAAAAATAATTAAGTTTTTTAAAAATTTAATACCAAAAGTGGTTTTACATTTTCAATCTTTTTTTGTATTAATTTTTCAGATTTGGGATTTTTTTTATTTCTACATTTGCAAAGTGACAGAAATTGATAGATTTGCAATATTTAAACAATGTCTCAATTAGAATGGTTAATGGTTACTCAATAATATATATACTGATTTGTAAAACAGGAATATATTTTCCAATTTTTACTAATATTTTCAATTGTTCCAACAAATTGATCTTACTAGAGTTTTTGCAATCACTCGTTTTTGATTTGACACAGCTCTCAGATTCTTGTTTTTTGAGAAGTTTGTTTTCAAAATTGTTGGTTCTATCATAAAGTAATTACTCTTTTAACTCATTTTGAAATGAGCCAATGGTGAAATCTGTTTTCCACAAAAATTTGCTTCAAAAAAAGTTAACTGGAACACCACAGCAAAAGTTGTTTTTCAATGGTTTGAATTAAAAATGGTTAGTGAATTAATTTTATTGAAGATAAAGCTTCAAAATCTGTTTTTGGGATTTTAAAAACCCGAAAAGCGATTAATAAAAAAGGTGTAATTTCAAGAAACAAAAAGTATAATATGAGGACAAGATAGCTAATGGACTTTTCAAACAAATTATACTTCTTAATGATTGTTAAAAAGGGAAACCGTAGAGCATACAAAACTGTGCATAAGATCAAAACCAAAAGAACTTCCCTAACAGAGATCTTCAAAGGATCTGGATCGCTATTTTTGATTCTGAATGCAAAAATGATCATGAAGATTGCTGCCAATAAATAGGAGCTTGTTTCGACATACAGTAGTGCCCCTCTTGCAAAGGCAAACACCAAGGTTGACACAAGAACTGAAGCAATGAAGACAGAGCAAAAAAGAATGATGTCTAAGCGCGTGAACCAACGTTCGCGTAAAAAGGAATGCAATTCATCCTGAAACTTTAGGATGTGGAACATGACAGTGAAAAACGCAGGAACCAAGAAATAAAAGGCAAAAACACCCATTAGTTGAACCAATGTATCCTTTTCGTTGATGCTTCCACTTGGGTAAAGCAGTGAGAACTCGACAATCCGAAAGGCAACTCCTGGAAGAAGAAATAAATAAAAGATGTGGTGGTGCGTAACTTTGTGATATTTTTCACGAAGCAAAACCAAACGAACAATTGCAATAAGCCCTAAAATGCCATATAAAGCCATTAAGACAATCAGCAATGGTGAGTATTTTGTGTCAGTCATTTGAAGTGTTGTAAGGCTTGTTGAACGTTTGCAAAATTTATTAATTTGTTGTTAATTGAAGGAAAATTTGTTTGAAATTTTTGGCGAGCTTGGAAAAAAATGGCAAAATAGATCTTTTTCTTCACAACATTAAAAAAGACACAATTCAATTCATGTTTTTTCATTCAAAACATTTTTGTTTTTGAAAAAATTTTCAAATTTTGAATGGACTTGAAAAAGGTTAAAATCCCTAAACTTTCAATTTAACAGTTTTACAACCAAAATTATTTAAAAATTTGCTAGCGCATACACTTTTATAACTTACTGCATTCCCAAAAATAGTTTCAGGTTTTTGATGGTCAATAAAATTATTGTATCTTTGTTTAAAAAATTTCAAAATATATTTGGAAAAGGTTATCATTTTTTAAATCATTATTGTTTTTCACTCTTTTGGTGGCTTTGAAAAACTTTAAACGTGTATTGAGGAAATTTGAGATTAGAAAGAATATCAGAAAGTGAAATCTTGAAAAAAAAAAAAAAGGGTTAATAGTTTGAGAAAATCTTGAAACACTTTTGTGTTGTGTTTATTTTGTAGTGAAATTAGAATTTTTCTTTTTAAGGTTGATTATTTTTCAAAGTCATCAATTGGTAAGGAATTTTTTTTAACATTTGCCTTCCTTTTGAATTTAGTTTCTGGTTAAAAACCCAAACATTGAAAGAAGAAATATCAAAAGAATTTAGCAATTTTGTTAAATCATTATAATACTTTTAAACTCCTAATAAGATCCAAAAATATTTTTATTGTAGTTTCTTTTATATAAACCATAAAGGTTTTTATATAATCAATTATAAATGATGTTGTGAAGAAATTTTAATAATTGTTGAGAGAAAAATGTTGGACATAGAAAAATGGTTGGACACCATTTTTAATTGGGAACATTACTGAAATTGAAAATCAAATCCTATTGATAACTAGGTGAATTTTATATAAATCCAGGTTTGAGTGTGTTAAAAGTTCATTAATCTGTGGTGTGTGTAGAATACTCATTTGAATGGTTAATAACTAAAAGTAGATCATGCTTTTTTAACAAAAATCCTAGTTTTAGTAAAGTTTACTATTAATTCTGAAAATTGTAATTTTTAAACTTGCTTTAGATTATAAGAGATAAGTTTTTGAAAAAGTAGAATTACATTAATCGTTATTCTAATAAGTAGATTATTGTTATTTTCTTTAGTTATTTCACAAACAATTGAAATTAATAATCATTTTCTTTAATGTTCCCAATTAAAATTGCGGTCCAACTATTTTTCTCAGTCAAACATTTTTCTCTCAACAGGAAGATTCTTTCTTGAATTATAGGTCTAATTTTATTAAGTATAATTTCATTTTCATAGTTAAATAGTTATCAAAAAAAAAACCTCAACAGAGTATATAAATTCGTGTTTCAATATAAAAGTTGAACTTTTTTTTCTTCTTGTTAGTATATAAAATCTAAATAACTTTTCAAAAATATATAAAAGTACAAATCATTCTTTTTTTTTGTGGGTGACTCATTGATATCACAAGTTCATTTAAATTTTAAATTAGGAATGCAATTAGTTGAAATTTTTTCTAATCTTTCCTGTTTTATTGAAATTTTAAGTTTTTTTTGATGATATAATTGTCTTATAAATTTACTCTTTATTTTGTGATAAAAATTTTCCTTTAGATCCTAAATTTTTAGAATTTCTTTTTGAATAATTGAACTTTGCGAAACAAAAACCATATTAACTTCTGGTTTATTGGCTGTTTCTTTGATCAATTAATGTGTAGGTCTTCTTTAACAAAATAACTACTGCTTTTATTTTGAAGCGAAGTTTAAAAAAAAGCTTGAAAGGTGATTTTAACAAATAGGTAGTTTCCTAATATTCTTAGACCTATCAAATGTAATCTTTTGTTTTGTTTTTAATGTAGACAAACAAGCTTTAAGGATTTTCTTCTACCAAATAAAAATATTATTGTAACAGCAAAAACATCTGCATTAACAAATATCGTCTGAAACAAAAAAATTATATTGTTGAACAGTTTTTGTATAAAAACTGAACACTTTATTCAAGTTGTTATAACGTGAGTGTTAACAAGTTATCGAAAACTCAATTTTTTAATAAACATAAGATATTTTTTTTTCAAAAAACTTTTCCTGAGAATTAGTAATTAAATTCAAAAAATCTAATCTTTTTCTTTTTATTGTCAACTACTTTGTTCAAAAATATAGATTACGTAAATTTGCTTCACTGGCTACCAACTGTGGGTCTTCAAAACCCGAAAATATAAAGAGAAATATCAGGGTATTTGAATTATAAATGGGATAATTTTGGCTAGATTAACAATTTGCTTTTTCAAACAAAGTCATAAATTTCACCTAGCTCATTGAAAACTCTATTTTAAAAAAAAATGAAAAAGGAAGTTAAAATTTTAACCGATTTATGATTCAAATTCCAGTATTTTATAAAAGTTTTTCAAAATTTTTTTTGTGACAAAATCAATAAACAAAAGAAAAATTTTCCACCACCAAATGTTTTGTGTAGCCCGTTTTTTAACATGATTTTTCGAAAGTGAAAAATGTGAGAAATTGTTTTTTTTTTTATTTGAAAATTCAAAGTAAAAATAATCATAACATTTTTGTTTTTTAAAAATAGATGAACAAAACAAAACAGAAAATGATATAGCATTTTCGATTTCCAAATTTAAAAAAAATCTTCTGAATTTTGCAAAAAAAACATACAAATCGAAAAAAAATTAAATCTTTAATACCATATTAACCTCTGTTGACATAAACCGAAAGTAGAAGCTGAGACAAGAGAATTTTTGAAAAAAAGAAACCTATATTTATTTTTTATTTTTTTCCTTTATTTTTTTTTTCTTAAAAACAACCAAATAGAACTTTTGTAAAAACTTTAAACAACCTGATTCAGAACAACTCTTTCACAATGAGCGGTTTAAGTGATTTACTTGATGAACAACTTGCAAGATTAACGAAAAGGACTAATTTTGGCAATAACCCAAAAAAAGAAAACAAACCAACAAAACAACGATCCTATTTGGATGTTTTGGAGGAATTCAAATCCCCAAAAACCAATAACACAAGCACATTGACAAAATCGCAAAATAGTTTCAACATAGATTCCTTTATAAGTCAAACACTAAACAGAAGTAATAACACAAACACAAACACAAACACAAACACAAACACAAAAATAAACCCAAACACAAACACAAACACAAACACAAAATTTGATATTGATGAAATTTTAAAAAGAACACTAAATAAAAACACAACCACAAACACAACCACAAACCCAAACACAAACACAAACCCAAACTTTGAAATTGATGAAATTATCAAGAGCAATAAAAACAAAATCATAAATTTGTCTCCAAACACAAACCCAAACACAAACACAACAAACGAAAAGAAAATAAATAACAATGTCAACAATAATGTAAATTCTGTGAAAAAAATAAAAAAATCATTATCGAAATTAAAAATCTCTTTAAAAACCAAAGAGCAAACAAAGGCACCAATTTCCATTTTTACGATCTCGAAACAAAAGCAGAGATACAACACGAGAAAAAGGTTTGAAAACAAACAAGCTTGCCACCAAAACCAAAGCAACTATTCGAACATTACCATAAACGATTTGTTTAAAAAGCCCACGAAGACGTTGCGTGATAATCTGAATGAGCACCATTATTTTCAAAACAATGGAACCGAGATTGCCTTGCAGTACCAAAAGAAAGGAATCCCAAGCCTCTCCAAGGGCAGCAAGGAAAGTATAGTATATCATTTTTTAACAAATGAGAGTCTCGATTTGGAGATGTTTTCAGTCTTTTTATTAATTTATGAGAACTTTATGAGCAAGTATGAATTGTTTGGATACCTAATCAAATATTTTGATTTTGAACTTGAAAAGTCGAATCATAATTACTTGTTTAAAAAAATTAAAAAGCCGATCATTCAAGATCGTATTTTAAAGTTACTTCAGATATGGACCCGGCACCAAGTAATAGATTTCAGTGGGGACTCGACTTGGATCCAAGACACTGTGCACCCCTTCCTCGAGAGCCGTATCGGCGCGATCAATTTGGGCGTCTCGAGGAAACTGAAGATCTGCATCGAAAGGCAAGTGAAGTCGCGGACCCTGAGGGATCTCTATGTCTCGTATGGCAACCTGTTTGAAAAGAATAAGCACAGCAGGAACAACTCCTACCAAGGGAAAATCAAATTCCAAAACCTGTCCTCGCAAGTAATAGCTGCCCAGATGACATTGCATGCCCTGCAGCAATTTTCTGAGCTGGATTTAAAGGAATTTAATAAGGATCGGAATTGGGACGACGAGCAAAATTTAAAAAGCAACCTTCCAAAATTATTCAATTATTTGAATTACTTGCAACGGACAACTGGCTGGATCTGCACAACAATTCTGTCCGAGTCGAAAGTTTCAAATAGGGTTTCGAGAATTACGAAGTGGCTAGATGTCTCGCAAATTTTAATGAAATTAAATAATTACCAGCATTTGTTTTGCATCATGTCTGCGCTGCAAAGCTTGCCCGTCACCCGGCTAGATACGACGTGGGCCAGCGTGCCAAACAATTCCAAAAGGGTGCTCGACAAATTGCGTACGATTACCAATAAGAAAAACAACTTCCGAAAGTATCGATCGCTTTTGAAAAACAGCAAACTGCCAGTCATCCCCTTAATTGACCTGATGCTCTACGACATTTCGCTGATCGACTACCAAGAGAAAAGTTATTTCGGCAACAGCCAAGCAGTGCTCAACATCAACAAGTTTCTCAAAATTGGCAAGATCATCAAGAATATTAAAAATTTCCAACAGTCTGTGTACTTCGACATATCGCCAATCAAACAATTACAGAAATTTTTAATTGGGGTGCAGCCATGGTCCAACGAGAAGCTATTAAAGCGCTCAAAAAAAAATGAAAAAAACACTCTGATGAAATTTATTCATCTATTATTTGAAAAAAATGAAAATGTAAACAACCAACAGACCATGTCTAATCAAAATATGATCTATGGCAATAACAAAACCAACAAGAAAAACCACAATTTTGATGAAAATGCAATTAAACAGTCAAACTGCCTCAACGGGGATCTCAGGAAAAGAATTGTGGATCATAAACAGATCATGATCGATGAAATTAGTGAAGAAGAAGATTTCTTGAAAAAATTTTCAGAAATTGACGAGCGGTTTGCCATAATTGAAAGGAACGAGATCACCGAGACGCAAAATAAAAATATAACAAATACCAACATTAACGTCATTGGCGGCACACTGGAATGGCTGGTTGAATACCTCTGCTCAGAAAGGGGCTCCAATCCGTTATATTTGAACACCTTTTTGCTGACGTATCAGACATTCACCACGGGGTCCGAATTGCTCTTGCTATTAAAAGAGAGGTTTTTAATGAAGCCGCCGCATAATTTGGAGGGCAAGCCGCTGAGGCTCTTCAAAGATAAAATCATCAACACGGTGAAGTTTAAAGTGTTTAATGTCCTGAATCAGTGGATGAGGACCCATTCGACGGACTTTGGGCCCAACACGGGGCTCGACGAAGAATTGCTGGCATTCATCGAGCAAGACATCTTGAATGACCCATTCATGAACAAATCAGGCCTCGTGCTGAAGGGGGTCCTTAATAAGCTGAAAAACAACAATTACGTTTTCGCTTCGAACGCTCGGAAATATGGTAAAATGGGCTCCTTCAATAAAAGCACAAACAACTTAAATAAGAACTTTCCAAAGCCAATCATACCAAGGCTATTATCCAATGACCAGGAACTCACATTTACGGACATCAACGAAAAGGAATTCATGAGGCAGCTCACCTTAATGGAATTCGACCTGTACCAGAAAATTAAGCCCAGGGAGTTTCTGAACCAGGCTTGGACGAGAAAAAACAAAGAGGAACTCGCGCCCAATATTACCAAGTTTACACAGTCCTTTAACCTGTTCTCAAACTGGATGGCGAACGAAATATTGTCGCATGATAAACTCAAAAACAGAGTGAACTGCCTTGGCAAGTTTATCAAAATCGGCTATCATTTGAAAAAAATCGGCAACTTTAATTCCGTGCAAGAAATAATCGCTGGGCTAAGCAGCTCAGGGGTTTTCAGATTAAAGCAGACTTGGAACGCGTTGCCAAATAAATTGCAAAACATTTGGGTCGATCTCAACGAACTAATGAGAGGCGCAACCAATTACAAAATAATTCGACAGATCCTATCGACAATAGACCCTCCAGCTTTGCCCTATATCGGCATGTTTCTAACAGACTTGGTTTTCATCGACGACGGTAACGCAAATAACTTGAAATCAGTTGCATCCAAAAACAATTTTAATACGAACTTTATCAATTTTGAAAAAAGACAAAAAACAGCAAGAATAATTTCAACAATACAACAATTCCAAAACATACCCTTCAATTTTCAAAGAATTGAAGTTATTCAAAATTTTATTTCTAGGAACATAAATGTTACCTATGACACGAAAAAACTTTACCAAAGAAGTTTGGTCGTTGAACCTAGAATGAAAAAATAATAATAGAAATGAAATGAATTCTTTTTATGTTTATTTAATTCTGCTTCTGCTTCTGCCTTTGTCTTTGCTTTTGCTTTCGCTTTTGCTTTCGCTTATGCTTATGTTTTTGCCTTTGCTTTTGCTTTTGCTTCTGCTTATGCCTTTGCTTCTGCTTTTGCTTTTGCTTATGCTTCTGCTTATGCGTTCCTTTTCCATATATTTTTTTTCCATATTTCGTTTTTGATTCTCTTTTCTTATTTTTTATTGTTCTTTTTTAAGTTTTTTTACTTATTATTTTTTGAATAATTTTTTTTAATAATAACAATAATTTTTCTTTATTTTTTTAAATTCTTTTTTCGTCTTTTACCTTTTTTTTTGCTATTTCAATTTTTCATTTTCTTTTGAAGTCTATTTTTCATTTTATTTAAACAAAAATGAAATTATCAAAAAATAATTTTTTTTTATTTTTAATGGTATTTTTTTTTTTTTTTTGATGATATATTATATTTTTTTTACCCTAAGACACTTGAAAAATAACTAATTTTTGAGAAGTGATACCAAATATAAAATAAACTATTTTTCAAAAATTTTGACTCACTTTAAAATGTTAATGGAAGTTGTTTTGTGGGTTTATACAATAGTTTATCAAAAAAATATTTTCAAATTTTTCGATTAGAATCATTTTTTCTAATTTCTTTTTCTTTTTTCTTCTAATTTTTGTTTTTCTTTTGTTTTTCTTTTGTTTTTATTTCTTTTTAATTTTTCGATTGTTTTTTTTTTTAAAAAAGATCAAGTGGAAAAAAAAAAAGATCTTGGAAAAGATAAATAATCATCAAGAAAATTTCAATATTTTAATGTCTTTTATAATGAATTTAATTATTAGTAAAAAATCTTTTTGTTAAGTTTTTTTCAGAGAAAGCTCAGTAATAAAAAATCGGTAATGCCCATTTCAAAAATATGTTACTCACCTTTTTTCAATTTTTGATTTTATTCTTTTGAGTCTTTAATATATCAGGTTTTTATAGATTTAGAATGATTTAAAAGCGAAATTACAAAACAAATTGAATTATGAGTTGTTCTTGAATTCGAAATGATTTATTTATTTTTTTCAATTTATTATTTCAAAAGAGTCCGATTTTTGAAATGATGTTTAGTGTGATTTGGTAGGAATGATTTTTTAATAATATTATTTATAATTAGACTTTTTGCAGTAATTATATTTTTTTATATCCAATTTGGTGCTATTTTTATATTTTAGAATCTGGTGATTCTATTTGGAGAATAAAATATTCTCTTTTTTTCCCATTTTCCCCAAATAATGTTTTAAAGTACCCTCAAAAAACACTAAAATTAAATTTTAGCTTGAAAATTAAAACGAAAGAAAAGAAATAAATTATATTTGATTTTTTTTTAAAAAAAATCATTTATAGCAAGAAAATTGTTTTTTTCCATGTTTTGTGTTCTACGATATACAGAAAAAAATCACCTATTAGTGTTTTTTAAGTATCTTGTTTGGGGTTAATTCTTTCGAATTCCTGTTCTTTATCTGACCTTTTTTTAGAATATGATTCTAGGTAACAATTTCTTTCTCTATTTTTTTTAAATAATTTTTTTCGAGTATGATACAATTCTGTATTTCTTCTGAATTAATTTTTTTACTTAATTTTCTTGTTATTATTTTCATTAAGTTAAAAAAAGAAAAGCAAGACAAAACAAATCAAAATCAAAAAACATAATGTAAATATTGACTGATTGTTTTTTTTTATAAAGGAAACTTCGTATTTTTTATTTTCGAAAAAATAAGTAAAAAGTATTTTTAAACTTATAAGAGGTTGACCTAATCATTTTATTTAATTAAAGCAAGTTCCACTTTTAAGAGATAAAATTTCAACAAAATTCAAGATACAAATAAATTTCAAATTAAGGTATATTTTTTGGAATTTTTTTTACATAAATTATTTTATTAGAATCCTAATTTTGTACCTTAATTTGTGATTTTTTTGTTCTTTAAACCCAGTTGAAAGTTTGTTTCTTAAAAGTTGAAATGACTATAAAAATAAATCTTTTCAAGTCATTAATTCACAAGAATATTAACAGATTTTAGTAAAATTTAAATAAAATTTAAGAACAAATTAACCTCTTTGAGTCTGCAAATTACTTCCAGGCAAAGAAATATATCCATATAAAACTTTTAAAATCCATTTCAATTCGAAAAAAATAATTTAATTTGAATTATTCTCAAAGTATTAAAAGATAGAAAATTTATAAATAATTAAATTAGAAAGAAAATTTTATTTTTAAAAATTGTTAATTTACAGATAATAAGACAATAACTTATAACAAAAATTTCAACAGTTGAAAGATTTTTTTCGTTCTTGTGATTTTATAATTGTTCAATAAGAAATTTAGTAAAAAAAAAAAATTTTTTTCAAAAGTTTTTCTAAAAATCAAAAACTTCTTATTTTCAATGATTTAAACACACAATAATTTAGAATTTTTTTTTTGGTTCCCTTTACACTCCAACAGTTACCACAAATACTTTAATAAATAATTTATTAATTACAAAAGATATATATCATCATAGAGAAAAATATTTTGTTTGTTGATTAAAATTCAATGATAATGTATAGATTTGATTTAAAATAATTTTAAAATAAATAGTAATATATATCAAGAGATAATATAAAAAAAATAATATTTTTTTATTGAAAAATTTGTAAATTTTTTCAACAAGACTTTTTTTCAAATTTAAATGATTTGGATAATATTTCAGGCCAGATTAATAATTTAATAGATTTTCTTTAATATTTATGTTTTTTTGAGTTTTTAACTTTTTAAAATCTAGATATGAAATTAACAATTTTATTAAATAATAGAACATAGATCAAAAATTATTTTCCAATATCTATATTAATTTAGATAGAAAAATTCAAATTACAAAGATATTATTCAAATTTTTACTAAGTACAAAATTCAAAAAATTATTTTCTGGTTTAATAGATTATTTTATTATCTTTTAATAATATTTAAAAGCCAATTTTATTTTTTTTTAAAGAATATTGTGAATAATTTTATCTATTAAAAAAGTTTTTTAATGATTTAATTCCAATGTAATAAATGATATTATTTTACATTTTTTTTTTGTTTTTTTCAAAATATTTTCCTTTTTTTTTAAAATTGGGGTTTAGGATCATTATTTATATTAAACTGTTAAATTTGAAATCAAGAAATGAATTTGATTTTATTCTCTTGATTGTATTTTTTTAAAATTTTATTTAAAAAAAAATGAAAATTTCTCAGTAATAGATTTATTTATTTATTTATTTTATTATAAAATTAACAACATTGTTTGATAATTATTATTAATAAAAAAATGTATTACACTTTGAACTACTAATATTATAATACAATTTCTTATTTTAAAAAATAAAATTAAAATCAAAATATTAAAAAAAAAAATGCAAAAATTAATAATAATTATTTGTTTTTTCCAATTTAAAAAAAAAATATATAATAACATAAGTACTTTATCTTTGCACTATTTTAAGTTTTTATTGCAATATAAATCTGGATTAAAGACAAATAAGAAAATAAATATATTGGCACACCAATCTCATTTTAAATCTTTTATTTTAAATTTGATGAAATTTAGGTAAATCTGGGGTACTAAGGGATACCTATAAACTCTTTTTTCAAACAAAAGGGCACACTTCTCAAATCATCAAAATGACATTGAATTTGATTGTTAATAAGATAATTACTTATTGGTGATTTTATATTTTAATTATTCATTTTTTATATATTTTTTTTATTTCTATTTTTGTATTTTGAACAGTTGGAAAATAGAAAAAAACAAGATAAGAAGAAACCAATTTGGAAATAATCTGACAGTGTATAAATGGAAATAGTTTAAATTCGATTTCGAATGATCTAGACAGAGGAATTAAGAAAGACCATCAATGGGTTGATGTATGAGACAAAGAAAAAGGAGAAATAAAGAAAAAACAATTTCAACAAAATACAGATAAATTGCTACTTCATATTTTAAAAATAAGACTTTAAAGAACAAAAGTTTGAAGGGTTAAGAATTATCAATAAAATGTCCAGAACTTTTTCTCAATTTACCCTTCTCAAAGGTTTTTAATTGATTATACATTTTTTTCTTTACAATTTACAAAACAAGATTTCCCATTTCAAATAAAAGGGCACACCAATTTTTAAAATATTTAATTATAATTTTTATTGTTTTGTTTTAATGAGTTTTAAAAGATCCAGTTGAGTGTTTTTTTTTATGTTTTAAAGCGTTTCTTAGATTTTAGTATGATACTACAATTAATTTGATTCAATTATGAATAATTCTTGAAATTTTTTATGCCCTTTATCAGAAAAAGATTATATATATATATATATATATATATAATCCTCACATTTAACACTTTTATCAAAAAATTTCACTTGAGAGAATTCATAAAAAGGTAATAACAATTGTTCAAAAAAAATTATTAAAGAAATTTTAGTATGTTTATCTTTAAACTGAAGAAAGAATTCATATATTAGATTGCATTATTTAAATTTCAGGATATTTCTTTGATTTAACCATATACTTTTTACGAAAAAAAAAAAAAAAAAACCAAAAGAAAAAATCAAAAAAAGTGGGGATTTAAGAAAGAAAATAGGATTTTTTGTTATTCAATAAATTGAAATTTTTGGAAAGATCAAAAAGCACTTTTAAAAAAAATGTTTTTTAAAGTATACCCTTTAGTAATTTTAAAGTAGTCTTGTTAACATCTCCGTTGGATTCAATCAAGATTTTTTTCAACTTTTTGCTATCCAAGCAAAACCCCATCTTACTTATTGACTCAAGTTCCCTTTGGTAAATAAATGAACTTTCCTTGTTTTGTTGAATATTATTTTTTTCTTGAAACATTAAGCCATCATTGCTATTTTGAAAAAGTCCATTATTATCATTATTGTGCAATTGAAAACTTGTTTCAAAATTATTTTGAGTTTGAGTATCCTTTGTTTCAGTGAAGCTGTTTACCAATTTATTTTGTATTTTGTTGTTGTTGTTGTTGTTGTTGTTGTTGTTGTTGTTGTTGTTGTTGTTGTTGTTGTTGTTGTTGTTGTTGTTGTTGTTGTTGTTGTTGTTGTTGTTGTTGTTGTTGTTGTTGTTGTTGTTGTTGTTGTTGTTGTTGTTGTTGTTGTTGTTGTTGTTGTTGTTGTTGTTGGAAAAATTATTATTATTATTATTACTATTGATATTAATATGATTATTAATATGGTTATGATCATAATTGTTTTTATTTTTATTGCCATTATCATTGATTTGATGAACTGGTTGCAATACATTTTCAAATTCTTTTTTATTAACATTATTATTACCGCGATTAAGACTATTATAAATTGTATTAATTGATTCTTCATTATTATCATTATTTTGACCTAATAAATCATCTACTACTATTGTACACCATATTCTATGTCCAAATTTTAGCCCATTTGCCATTGCTCTCCAATACCCAGTGTATCGACCTGGCCTACCTGGTGTTATTAAATCAATTTTCAGGTCCATTGTTTCTGATGGCGTAAGTGGGGGGAGCTTTACTGGATTTGTTATGTTATATCCCAATTCATCACCACCATTAAAAACTAATATACAATTATTTGGCCATTTTGTTAAACCATCATTTCGAATTCTCCAAATTTTTGGAAATGGCTTATTGGGCTTTAATTTAGTATTATCCGGAATGGTAAGATCCCTTACAAACCTAAACATGTATTTTGTCTGATTACATGTATAGATTTTTTTTTCAGAAAAAGAATGTCTATTCTTATTATTATCGAAATTATTATGTCTGTTATAGTTAAATTTGGTATTATTGTTAAAATTTAAATTATTATTGAAATTGTTGTTATTCAAATTAGTATTATTTGAATTTGAATTTTGATGATTATTTTTATTAATGTGATTGTTTTTGTTTCTGTTTCTGTTGTTGTTGTTGTTGTTGTTGTTGTTGTTGTTGTTGTTATTATTATTGTTTTTATTCAAATTATTATTTCCCCCACACCATTGATTACTATGGTGATTCAAATTTGTTCCTATCTTTTGACCACTATTCCCCCATCTATGCCTTGGGTAACAATTCCCAAAAAAAGAATTATTGTTTGGAAAGAAAGGAATGTTTGAATTTATAAAAGGGGGTGGCACAAAATTAGGTGGATTTGTGTTATAAAAATTAGGCGTGTAGGGTTGATGAGGAATAGAAAATTTTGGAAACTTGTTAAAATGGTGCATTTGTTGTTGCTGCTGCTGTTGTCCTTGTTGTTGTATATTTTGCATTCGTTGTTGTTGTTGTTGTTGTTGTTGTTGTTGTTGTTGTTGTTGTTGTTGTTGTTGTTGTTGTTGTTTTACATTCCTAAATTGTGGTAATTGTTTCTTAGATTTACCTAAAAAAGCATTTTTCTTCTTACAAAACAAAACAGAAAGCTGTCTAAAAATTAAAAGCTTTTCGGCAATCAGCACCAAAAGGTTCGTAATTCGATTTCGATCTCTTTTATTGATTTCAACGTCTCCTTTTATAGTATTTTGAATAGTTGTCTGATCATAGTAATCAAAAATTCTTGGGATAGTTTTCATAAATTGTTCAAATCCATTCTTACCTTTTTCAAAAATGTTTTTTGAGCTTTGAAAAAGAGATTGTTTCGATAGTTCATACCATTTTTTAATTGCCTCAACTTTTTTCAGTTCTGCTATTTCAGATAAAATGGTACCGAAATCCGAAAATAAGTTGTTTACCATATGAAAAGAATTTGGGTGTTTATGCTTTTTTGAATTGGAATCCTTATTTTTTACACCACTTGTGTTTTTTTTCAAATTGTATTCTTGTTGAACTATTTTTTGGTTTTTTTGTAGATTTTATAGATTATTAAAATAGAAAATTGAAGAAAAACATAATTTTAATACACTGTATATTACAATTTGTTAGAAAATAAATCGATCAAAATTTTCATTCGTTTCTCATTTATTGTTTTGAAGATCTGTGTCAAATTAAAATTCTTTAATTTAACAAAAACCAGTTATAATATGATTTTACTTTTTAGAATTGGTGAATTTGGTGCTTTATTTTGATTAAGAAAATGGAATTTTTTTGGAATGCTGAATGAAAATTTTGATCCCTTTATTTTCCCATTAACTGGTCTTCAATTTTTTTAAATTCCATTTTATCAAAACAGAGAAGAGGGTTGGTTGTTTTTTGAATAAAATAAAAAAATCCTGATCAAAAAAAGAATAGAAATTCTAAAAAATTAAAAAAGGAAAGGAAAGAAAAGAAAAGAAAAGAAATTGAAAGGAATTAAAAGGAAACTCAAATTTACTTTGGTCTTTTGATAGGATGTATACACGCAGTATTGAATTCTTATTTAATTGCTTTGTAAATTTTAACGATTCTAAAAATTCTTTGTCAGAGTTGATTGAAACTAGATCCTCTTCGTCGTCTTTATATTTTATTACCCAGTCGCTTTCAGGAGAAAGGCTAACGCCACAAACATTTGATAAGTTGCTACGAATTACTTTAAATTTCGTTGTTTTATGGACTGAAAACCTTCTAATTTCACCACAGAAACTTGCCTTTATACTAATGTTGTTCATGTACAATTGTGTTTATTATTATGAAGAGATCAGCAATTTGGTGATCTGTTATTTGAAAAAGAGGTTTGTTTTTTTGATTCTAAAAAAACAATAATTGAAAAGCTGTTAGAAAAATAACAAAGTTATTGAAAAGTAAAAGGAAAAACAAAAACAAAAAACAGTAGTCTGTTTTAAGAAATAAAATAAAATTAAAAAAAAACAAGAAGATTAAAAAATGATAAAGTCATTTTTGAAAATAAAGATTAACAAATAAATTTTTTAAAGGTTTTAACTTTAGGGTAGATTTGTGTTTAATTAAAGGGTGGAATAATTGGGTGGGGTTTCTAATAGTAAGCCAAAGTTCACAAGGCTAGAAAAAATCTATTATAAATCTTATTATAGAAACAATGAATTATTCGATTTTTTACTTTGTGACAATTCAAAATTTTGAAATATTCTCAGAATGGAAATTTTTATTTAATTACTTCTCGAAATATAAAGATAGAAACTCAAAATAAAAGTATTCTTATATTTAAAAAAATAATCACTTCCAAAAGTAACTATATTTTGTTATTTTTTTAATTTCAAGATCTACTCGATAAAAATTAATATAAAAATCTACAAGAATGATTATTTTTATTTTCATACTTTAAAGTGATTTATATTTCAAT
Organism: Anaeramoeba flamelloides; assembly: GCA_027625915.1. Taxonomy (NCBI): domain Eukaryota; family Anaeramoebidae; genus Anaeramoeba; species Anaeramoeba flamelloides. The sequence continues at coordinate 3,338,557 of JANTQA010000063.1, forward strand.
ATATATCCAAATATATTATACTGTTATTTTCCAATTAATAAATGAAAATTTTTAGTTCACTTTCCAAAATGAATATTAATTATTACTGCTACATTCAAATCAGCAGAGTAAAAATTTTGTCTTAGAGTTAACTAAGGGAGTTTAATTTATTGTCGAAAAATATTGTTTCTAAACGATGTTGTCAAGATCTTTCGATTTGCTTCAACTTTACAACTAGAAAAATATTTTGGAATTTGAACTAAAAATTTTCATTTTTTATTTGAAAATAATAGTAATAAATTACACAAATAAACCATAAATATATTTATTTCTCTTTTTGTAAAAAATCAAGTCTTTAGCTCATGGGATATATTTCCAGACAAATTTAAGAGAGCTAATTTTTAAATTTTGAATTCTAAATATTGATGATTCAACCTTTATATTTGTTGTGAAATTCAATTTTTTACTAAAACAAAAATCATTTTACTTTGATGAGTTCAATAAAGAGTAATCTTACTCATCATGTTTTTTGATCAATTTCAACACTAAAACACTAACCTTACAACATAATATATATATATATATATATATTGAATCCAACAAGTTTAGATCAAATCCCTAAAGTAAGTACTACACATTAGTTATCCGAGTGTTTTTATTATTTTAAAGACATTTTTTTAAAGTTGTAGAAAAAAAATTTCCCCACTTTTTTGGTAATATCTTATATACAATTAGAAAGATCACAGTGTTTGATCAATTAAAAAGTTGTAATTAGTTTATTTCCATTTTATGTAAAAATTGTGTTCATATAATTCAAATCTACTAGTTAACCCCATTTATAACATAAAAATTGGTGTATTTTTTCTAGCAGATATATCAATTAAATAAGGAAATAAACAAACAATAGACATTATGTAACGATGATATTGGTTTCTCATATTTCAGTTAAGAAAAAAGAAATTCTAAAAATGATCAATCAAATTGAAAAATTTTCTTAAAAAAATTGAATTTATTATAAAAAAACTAAACACAATTTATTAAAAATTGGAAAAATTAAGAAAAAAATCACAATAAATGACATTTCGAATTTAAAATTCACTTCCAAATATCAATTAATTTACATTCAAAATTGATTTGACTTTAGGTATTATTGAGTAGTGAATTAAAAAAAGTATTGGAACAAAAAAAAAAATAACGTGTTTTTATTTTGAAACACTGATTTTGTGCTCTGGGCATGTTTTTTTTTTTTTTTTGATACTGAATAAAAAAAAAAACCAAAGTTACAGATTGAGTCATATATACAAATTAACACCCTACCTAATTTGTGATTTACCACCTAAAGAAGATATTATTTCATTGAACTTTATTAACTGCTGAGAGAAAAATGTTGGACACAGAAAAATTGTTGGGAACCAATTTTAATTCGGAACATTAGTAAAATTGAAAATCAAATCCTATTGAGAACTAGGTACAATTTATTTGAATCCCTGTTTAAGTGTTTTACAAGTTCATTAATACGTGGTGTGTGTAGAACACTCATTTGAATGGTTAATAACTAAAAGTAAATCATGCTTTTTTAACAAAAATCCTAGTTTTAGTAAAGTTTACTATTAATTCTGAAAATGGTAATTTTTAAACTTGCTTTAGATTATAAGAGATAAGTTTTTGAAAAAGTAGAATTACATTAAACTTTATTCTAAACAGTAGATTAGTGTTATTTTCTTGGGTTATTTCACAAAAGATTGAAATTAAAAATCATTTTCAGTAATGTTTCCAATTAAAATTGCTGTCCAACTATTTTTCTCTGTCAAACATTTTCCTCTCAACAATAATTCCAAAAAATCCAATTTAAAAAAAAAAGAATTATTTCTTATTTTAAATTTTCAAATGATTTAATTTCTTCAATTTAAAAAAAATTGTTTTCTAAAAGTATATAATCAATTTAATTCGATTTAATGTATTTTTTCGTTTTATTATAACCATCTAGATTTGAAAAAGTAAGATTATTGTAACATTCTTGAGATTAAAAAAATAACAATTAAGAAAATGAAAAACAAAAAAAAATTTAAGATCTCAAAGATCGTTAAAGAGTGATACTTTGGAAGAAACATAGTTGTTTTCAAAATTATATTTTTCAAACCAATTGAATTTGGAATTGAGTGTTGATATTTAGTTCTTTTTTCCAAAAATTTCCTTTTTTGATTGTTGATTTTTGGAGATCAATCGTACATACGAGAAGAACAAAAGAATATAAAAAGTTAAATTTCAGACCATAATTCAGAATTTTTAAATTAGAAATTGGGTTTCTTTTTTTGATTTTTTTTTTAAATATGATATTTTTTCATCTTTTATATTTATAGAGCGATCTTTAATCACACAATGGTTTGTTTTTAATTCTTGTATTAAGATTAAAAAAAAATAGTTTAAAATTTTTTTTCAATTCTAAAAAATTTTCTACTATCAATATTCTATAATTATGTGTTTAGTATTCTGAATTGTAATTTTCTACAGTCATTAGAACTACTTATTTCCTAAAGAATCAATTCAACCTTATTAATGAACTTCTTTAATAACTTTAGCGTAAATAATTATGTTTTTTTTTTTTTTTTTTTTTTTTTTTTGACAATAATTTCTTTTGATTTTTATAGTACGTATCTCACCTTGTATCAGTCTCAAATTAATGTATTTAATTATTGAATGTCAATCATATTTACTTTTCAGGATCAAATATCTCTAAAACAATTATGATTTCAATAGTAAAAAAAAATTATGTTATATATTATAAATAATGTTTGTATTAGTAAAAAATTAAACCCTTTGAGAATTAAAATATGAATTTTAAAATATATTAAGAGATCAAATGATCAATATTCAGATTGAAAAGTTGAAAAATACCCTACTTAAATTTGACCAGTAATGTCGATTAGTTGCCACAAAATTCAATTTTACTAAAAAATAAAATAATAAACTAATAAATTCTTTTGAGAAATTATATTTTATATGTTGGAAATATATTGATAATTTAATTAGTTTTCTTAAAAAGGAGATAAAAATAACATTTTGTGAGTATTTTTTCTATTAATTATTGAGTACTTTTGTTAAAATTATACGTGCCCAAAAATTTATATCTATGTTTTGAAAGAAAAAGCGCATTTCTTTTTGTAATAGAATGTCTATACATTAATCTATCAAAGAAACCAATAATAAACAATAAGTAAATATAGAATTTATTTCTTCAAGTTTTATTATTATGGAAGAAATTCTAAAAATCAATAATGAAATTAGAATATTTATCTCAAAAAACTGTGTTAATTTAATAAGAAAAAATCTAAAAAACAAAAAATTTTACTAAAATTGAAAATTATGAAAAATTTTAAACAAATTTTATTCTTAATTTAAAATTTACAGAAAATATCAATGGGCTTCGCTTCAAATCAATTTTACTTGAGTATAGAATTGAGTAGTCTATTGGGTAATATATCGGAAAAAGAAGAAAATAAACGCACATATTATATTTTGAGAACTGTAAATCTTGATGTCAAAATAATCAAAAAATAATTACTTTCAGGTTTTAAATCTGAATAAATAATTCCCACGATATGAATATTTTGTTTGTGTTATTGTTTTTGATTTTTAAAAGAAATTAAAAAAAAAATCTCCAAAATAAGATTTTTAAAAGACTAATAATTTCTAGTTTATTCATATTTAGAGATTATTTTTTTAAATTAAGTGATCCAATAGAACAGATATCATTAACATCAACTAACAAAATAAATGAAAAATTATAAGAAATATTATTTATTTAGTTTTCGAAAAAAAAATGATAAAAAAAAAATCGATCCAGGTAGGGCTCGAACCTACGACCTTCTGATTAGAAATCAGACGCGCTACCACTGCGCTACAGGACCATACATTAAAATCGACATTAAATATTGTATTTTATTTGATATCATTTAAAAATCTAAAATCAACAAAAAAAATAATCAAAAAACCATCGTATTGTCACTTCAAAACAAAAACCACAACAAATTTCTTCCAAATTTACTCAAACTTCTATATCACAATAAATTATTTATTTTTTTTCAAATTCCTTTTTAACTGAAAAACCAATTTCTTTGTCATTCCAAAAAACGCAAAATTCACACAATGGAAACTTTTTCAACAGACCCAAAGGAAATCCCAATTATAAAGTACCACGACGGAAGTAAATTTCAATTTGAAAGTAACAATTACACGAACAATCGGCAAGTAAGCGAAGAATCGATTTCGGTTGAAAAAAGTTTATCACAGTTCCAAAACAAAGAGGTTGAATTTGATCGAGTACTTTTTCAGCAAAGGTTGGATCATTTCAAAAATGAAAGAAAAGAAAATTTGAAGCAAAAGGCACACTCCACACAAATTAATGAGAAGAAAAATACTGTTCCTCAAAAGGAAACTTCAATTCAGCAATACAAACGTTTAAATTTGGAAATTTCTCAATTTATTAGTGACTTACAATCGGTTATTGTAAAACAATTTGCTCCTGATTTTACTTTCCTCTTTTTTGTTTTTTTATTTTTTTAAGAAGAAAAAAAAAAAAGAACAAGAAAAAAAAAACAAACACAAAAAAAAAAAAAAGAACAAATATTTTAAAAATATTTTTCTGCTTATTTCTTATTATCCCTATTTATTATACAATAAAGAACGAACCAAATGTAATTGATTCAGAAATTTCAACTCAAGAGCTTCTTAAGATGACTCAAGGACTCCAATCAAAATTAAACGAAACAAAGCTACCCTTTTTAGTTGGTGATGAAAATGAGACAAAAAACGAACAAGAAAAAGAAAAAGAAGATCTTCAGAAGAAATTCCAAAAAGAAAAAGAAATACTGAACAACCTTGGAGAAACATCAACAAAAGAAATCAACACAACACAAGAGAAAAAAAAGTCAAGTAGTAAAAAGATAAATTATGAGCTTAATGTTTCTGCTCTTTCTGAAGATATCAAAGATAATGAAAAACAAAAAGTAATTATTTTTTTTAATCTATTTTTTTCTTCTTTTTCAGCTTTTTAATTTTCCACAAACACACCAATTGGCAGTACGTTTACCGTTAGTCCAGAAATTCAAACACACCTGAAAAATTCAAAAGCACCCAAATACAAACACTTGAAAAAACCAAAACTATCCAAAAAAAAAAAAAAAAAAATCCCATAAAATAAAAAACAAACATCAGTTAATATGATCCGAATTGTATAAAAAAGAAGATAATAAGTTATTTTAAAAAAGTGACGAACAAAAGTTTTAGAAGTGGTGCTTCAAACCGTCTAATTCACCCTTTTTAAGCAGTTTGCGTAACACTTTATTAATATTTGTAGTCAGCACTTTTTTAAAACCGTCGTACATGCTGGTTTATTTTTAATAGACTGCATAAAAATAGGTCTATTGAAGTTTGCTGATCGTTTAAAGATAATTTTGAAAACTTTTTGTTCACACTTTTTTAAAATTGCCCTAATGATTCAAAGGATTTTGATATTTTGAAATTGAACTTCTTTTGGTTTACAAAATTCAAAGAACAAAAAAAAAAAATAATTAATAAGATCTCAAAGACAAAAAAATAGAATTAACAAAAAAAAAAAACTTAAAGTATCTCAATTACAAAAAACTCAAATTAGAAAAAAAAAGTTCAAAATTCAAATGACAAAAAATGCAATTAACAAAAAAAAAAGTTCAACAATCCTTCTCGTCAAAAATTCAAATAACAAAAAAAAATTTCCAAGTATCTTAAAAATAACAAAAAATTCGATTAAAAAAATTATTTCACAGGATCTCAATATTAAAACCTTTGCTTAAAAAAAAAAAGTTTCACAGGATGATCTACATTACCAAAAACATTCAAATAACAAAAATAAGTTCATAGGATCTATTGACAAAAAATTCAATTAAGGTACTAATCTCTATTAAATTTTTTTACCTAAATTTAATAGAGATTGAGAAAATTTTTTGGCAATTACTTAGATTTGAAAACACCAGTTTATTTTCAATATTAAACATATTTCTAGATAAGGAATCTTGTTTAGAAATTGTTCAAAGAAAAAATAATAGAGACTAGTTTCTTAACAAAAAAAAAAGTTTTCTAGGATCTCATTGGTAAAAAATTTAATTCAAAAAAAAATTTAACAAGCATTTTTAATTCCGAAAAATCAAATTTTAAAAAGTTAATAAGACTTCTCAATTATAAAAATTCAATTTACAAAAAAAAAATTTTAAAAGTATTCTCAATTCTAAAAATCAAAATTTAAAAAAAAATATTAATCTTTTTTCCTTGCTTGATATTTCCAAATGCTTCACATTGATTCTATTTTAGACAAATGGCCTTATTTAAGTACAACACCGATTCGATTCAATTTAAAACTCTAGTTGGTGGCTATCTTGTAACCCTTGTATTTGACAGAGTAAGGGATTTGTAATATTCTTTCCGTAAAAATAACTCGTTTTTGGGAAATGAAAAAAAAAAAAAATCTTCGGGATCTCAAAAAGAGTAAAAGAGAGAAGACTTCAAAACCAACACAGTTGTATTCAAAATTAATCTCCAAAACTATTCAAATTAGAAATTGAGTATCACTCTTTGGAACTTTCTTCTAAAAAATTCCGCATTTTTCATTGTTGATTTTTAGAAATCTTCACACAATATAGGTGTTTTACAAAAGTGACGAACAAAAGTTTTAGAAGTGGCACTTCAAACCGTCTAATTCACCCTTTTTAAGCAGTTTGCGTAACACTTTATTAATATTTGTAGTCAGAACTTTTTTAAAACCGTCGTACATGCTGGTTTGTTTTTAATTCTTAACATTGCGATCTTAATATTACAATTCCAGAAAAAAATTATGCACAGATAAAAATGAAAAAATAAATTTTCGATTTAAAAAACAAATATTTTCACCTTAACGACTATTCATGCTATCTGGAAATGGGTGGATAATTGAATCACTATAAGTTCATTTTGGAATAGAACAACCAAAGAGAGAAAAATTGTCAAAAAAATTCTGAAATTCTCAAAATTTTCTTTATTTTTTTTTTTTTTTTTCATTTTTTTCTCCAAATTTTTCATATTTTGATTTAACTTTGAGAGGTTTACTTGATTTGTAAACGAATATAAAACACAAAAAGGAAAATATTTTTTCAATTATAAAAGAAAACAAAAAAGTAAAAGATAAATTATTTAAAAAATAAAATATTTCAATACCAAAAAATCGTCAAGTCAAAAATGAAAATTGTCTAAACAACTCAAGGCAATCAAAATAATTGTTAGGGTGTGTTTTTAGGAAAAATATATCTTTAATAATTTACCTAGAAAATTATATAAACTAAATTCCAAAAATTGCCCACACACATAAATTCATTTCGATCAAAATACTTGAGCTTTCTTACATCAATTATTTTTTTTCTCTTTATTTTTTTTACATTTCTTCATTTTTTTATTATGACTCTTTTATTTTCCCCCCTCTTTTTTTCGAAAATTAAATTAAGTTTCAAATACTTCTAACGACCGTGTCTATTTTTGATTCCCTTTGAATTGGAAGTCTTAAATTTAGTCACTTCAGAATTCTCTCATTACCAGACCAAATAACTCTTTCATTTAACCCTTTACAATAAAAATAAATTCCAAAAATTTTGATATAGTTAAAACCGTTTAAAGAATAGCAATACTACAGTTTCCTGAAATTTGGAAATAATTTTGATTTTTATATATCATTTTTTATCTTTTTTGTTTTGTTATCATTTCTTTTTTCCTAGTTACGTAATCTGTTTCTTTAGATCGGTAAATTTTTTTTCAATGATTGATATAAAGTTCAAGTTGAGTTCAATTAAGTTGAAAAATCACCTTAAAAGATTCGTTGATGGTATCCAACCACTTTGATCGATCAATAATTGTTTGTGAAATTTTAAACAAATTTAGCAATACATTTTTTTGTTCTCACTCTTTCCAAAGTTTTGGACACACCAATAATTTTATTTTTTCATTTTATTTTTATTTTTATTTGATAAAAATGATTACTTAATAAAACATAAATACAAAGTATAACTTAAACTTGATTTAATATTTAAGTTTGGAAAAACACAAAAAATAAAGATTATTTTTCCCTATTTTTGATTTTGGGTGATGATAATATTTTTAGAATGGAGTTTACATCCAAAATGAATTTTTTGTAATTCCACGCTTGATTTTAACAATCATATATTTGAAATTCCAAAAAATTGTAATTTTATTTCATAACAAATCTCACATAATAAAATTTTGTGAGATTTATAAACCATTCCAACATAATTTTCTTTTAAAATAAACAATAATTTAGGTCCGAATGTAGTTATTAATGTATGTACTCTTAATCTAAAAAATATAAAGTCAAACAAAAACTTTATTTAAATAAAATAATACAATAATTTATCGTTTGGGATTTAACAATATTTAGTAATTATAATCGAATTCAAGGATAAACTTTTGGTATTCATCCAATTAAAAAAATTCCTAATGAAAAAAATCACATTTTATAATTCTTTTTTATTACCACTAAAAGAAAGTAAGTAATCAAAAGAAATAAGTCGACATATACATACTCTTTTATCTCTTTTTAAAATTTTAATAAAGGTATTTCAAAAAAAGTGAGTAATATTTTTTATTACATTCATATAATATTATCTTTTTACATATTTCTATTCATAAAATGATAATATAAAGTTCAGAGAAATAGTTATACTTATTGAATCAATGACACATATTGGGTATATTTCAAATTTTGATAAATTAAATATTTCCAAAAAATCAAAAAAAAAAAATTCCCGCTTTTTATTATTATTGAAGAAATATAACTTACATTCTAGATGTCCTTTTGACTTAATTTTTTTTTAAAGGAAATTTACACACAAAATTATAGATTAAATAGTTATTTCATGGGAAAGGGATACCCAAATTAGTTATATGTTTTGAAAAGCAAAAACAAAAAATTGTCAAGAAAAAAAAAAATTTAAATAAAAAAAGAAAATTTAAAAAGGTTTATAATGAGCAATTGGTAAAAAATAAAAAATCAATGCTATCGTCAATTAAGAACACCCAAAATGAAAGGCACTTTACTTTTGATTAATTATTTAATTTGATAATTGATCATGAAAGTTCATTGTGGGGATTGTTATTTAATTGTTGTAATTTCTTTTTTTCTTTTTGATCTGATTTGATTTATAACTCTTGATATTTTTGACTTTTTCGTTTTTATTTTCAAGTTATTCCACACTGTTGTGTTTAAGTATTCTAGTATTAACAAGTAATCACTTGTTCATTTTCCCTCTGAAACTCTTCTTCCCATTATAAAGAAAATTCAGCAGGGGGGAAATTGCAAAAAAATCAAAGAATGAATATCATTTAATTAATCATAATAATAATGATAATAATAATTAATTATCAGAATAAAGATGATACTTTATATGATATTAATAAAATAGTCAGAACTAAACCCTAAAATATAAACATCTTTTTTTTTTTTTTTTTTTGATTGATTATTTATTTATTGAATTATTATCATTAATAAAACAGATCCTAATTATCATCTTTTTTTTTATTTTCAATTTTCCATTACCATTCTATTCATACTTTTAGAAAGAAAATAATGATGAAATTTTAAAATTAGATTTGCAAATTTCAAAGCTTGAAAAAATAACTGGTATAAATGAAATCCAGGGAAATATTTCATTTCTTGATTGTAAGACACACATTAAATTTATAAAGGAAAAATTAAAAAAATTAACAAATGAAGAAATGGAATCCTTAATTCAAAAAATTGAATTTGTTTCAAGTCAATTGAAAGTTTTGGAAGACCAATTAAAAACAATTTCAATTTCTAAAATATCCAATCAAAATGTAATAATTCTTCTTTATTATTTTTTTTTTTTCATTATTTCTATTTGTTTGTTGAACTTTTTTTTTTAATCAATCCGTTTGTTTATTTCTTTGTTTTAACTTTTCTTAAATATATTCAATCCATCAAATTCATTAATTATATTTTCCAATGGTCATAATAATTATTAACAAAAATAAAACAGATTTCAAAAATTTATCAAATGATGGAAAATTGGGAGATAATCATTCCAACACTGCCATCATTGCTAAATAGATTGAAATTGTTAGAAATTGCCCAAAACGAAAAAAAATCAATAATTGGCCGAATTGAACAATTATCAAATTCACAAGAAATAATTCAAAAAACACTTTTGCAACAATCCCCAATAGTTCAGGAAATAAATGATCAATTATTATCAAATTTCAAATATATTCGTGATAACATTGAACAATTAGAACAGCAATTTAAATCATTTAAAAAGTAAAAATTATCTTCTTGTTGAATATATACATATACATCTATGTTTGTGTGAGTTTATGTATGTATTTATTATTTTTCAATTTCCTTATATCTATTTTCCATTCAACAAAACTTATATATTTATCTTTATTTTTATATTTAGAAATAACAATGAATTCCCCAAAAAAAAATAAAAAAAATAATGATAATGAAGAACTTTTTTTTTTATATAAAAAATAAAAATTCATCTCAAATTTAATTAAGTAAATTTTTTAAGATTTAATTTTTGTATACTTTTGTTTTTTTTTTGATTCTTATATTTTTTTAATGTGAAAATAATAAAATAGAAATATTTTTAAACAAATTATCCTTGAAATTTATAAATCTTTTTAAAATAAAAAATAAAAAAATATGCATGGAAAAAATTTCAACTTTTCAAATTAATATTAACTTAAAGAATGTGTTTAATAGGTATGAATATATAAAGTGGAAATGAAGATATAAAGTTGAAAATTCCACAAATTTATTCATTTTTTTCAGGAAAATAATAGGATAAGCAACAAATAACTATATTAAAAGTTGAAAGAGGTTGTGTTAAACATGCTTCGTTTTGAAATTATTCTGATCATTGGATTTATACTTGTTAAATTATTAAAATCATATGATAATATCACTATTTTAAAAAAAAGGAGGAACAAAAATTTTAACAGGTATTGCTGTAAATGTTTTAATTCAATCCTTGGGTCACTGTGGCTAACACTTTTTCACAGTTTTGTTTCTCACTTTTTTTAAAAAACTGTTAGCAATTTTGTTTTTAAATCCGATTTATTTTTAATTAAGTAAAAATGTGGTTGGGTGAATATTGAATATTTTTATAAATCATTTATGAAAAGTCCCAAAATTTAGAATTATTTCAATGTATTTTCAGGTAAAAACAAATATAGAATTTTTTTTTTTTAAATTACGTTTCTTAAAAACATAAAATTTAGAGTCAAGTACTCAAGTGATGTTTCTGAAAAAAACTGTATTAAATGATTTATGTAAAATAATTTTATCTTTTTGATGAAAAGAAATAATTTTCAAAATTAAAAATAGTTAAATCTGGTTATAATTTTTAAAAATATTTTAAATATTACAAATTTTGTATAAAAATTCAAATATAATTTTTTTGGTTCTATCATTTTAAAAAACACAATATTTTTAAATTTTTGGTAACCTTACACAAAAAATTTAAAAAAAAGTTTTAATAACCAAATTTTTTAAAAGTAATATAATACAATTTTTTTTACTATTTCCATTGTCTATTATATATTCCCAATATATAAACTTCATTTCACTCAAATATATCCAGCAAAAAATCAAAAAATCCACTTTTTTTAAAGAATCAACCAATCTCCGATCGTTTAGAAATAAGAGAAATAATAAAAGTTGGATTAGAGTTAAGATTCATAAAAGAACTTCCTGAAAAAACTATAAATTTCAAAAAAAAAAATATGTTAAAAAAATTTTTGTGCCCCTTTCCTTGTAATGAATTTTGTAAAATTTCTCAATTTATTTATGATAATTAAAATTTTTTAGAATAAGTTTTTTTAATTGTGAATGTATTTTAAAAGAAAATACTACTTCCCACTTTTTCTTAAAGTTAATTTAAAGTTCCAATCATATTTTTGTAGACAAATTTACTTTTAAAAAAAAGAAACACAAAGGGTGTTAGAAATATTCCCGAAAATATACAAAAATCGAAAATACTCAAAAATTTTTGAACTGCTAAAAAAGACTTTAATGTCAACTTCTAAGAATACCTGGTACAAAAGTACTCAATTTAACGGTAAAATAACAATTTTACTTCAAACTAAAGATTTTTTTTTGAATTTTCTACTAACCCCTTTGAAGAGTTTTTGGCACACTTTTAGTATATTTGAATATGTTAGTGTTTAATAGGGTATGTGTATGTGTATGCGTGTGAGGGTATTTGTATGTGCTTTATTGGTTTGTCTTTGGTTCTGAATAGGGATGCTTTCGTTAAACCTATTTCTTTTATTGAAGAGAAAGTTAAATAAAGTTTGGGTTGGTAAGGGTATGGGTATTACGCAATTAGATATTACTTTATTATTTTTGGGTTGTCTTTAAGACTTCAAAATTATGTGTAATGAGAAACAATTAGAAATTGTCATTATAAGTCATTTCGTATCATTTTATTAATACCATTTCGAAATGATCAGAAATATTATAGTCATCTAAGATACCAATTCCTTTCAGAAAAAATGGGTTGAATATTATTATCGAAAATTTGCACATTTTTCCCAATGTTATATTCTGTAAGAAAAAAAATTTTTTGAAAATAAAATTCCAAATTTACCATTAAACAGAGTATATTGACACGATAGTTTCTTAGAAGTTGACCTAAAGTGTTTTTTAGCAGTTCAAAAATTTTTGAGTATTTTTGATTTTCAATTATTTTTAGGGATATTTGATAGATACTAATAATTTACTATTAATTTATTTTAAAAAAGAAAAGAAAAAAAAAAATAATTAAGCAAAAAACAATTATCAGATTAAAAAAAATGATTTTGATCTTAATTTTGAAAATTTTATTTTGAGAAGAATTATGAATTAAACTCATAGAATGTGTTCTTTTTCTTCAATAAAAGTGTTTTTTTTAACTGAAAAAGAGTTTATAGTAAAAAACTTTAATACTAAACAATATGAAATTATTTTTTTTTTCAGAAATATTTGAGAAATGATAAGAATACCCTGACTTAAAATAATTCAAATAAAAATTGCATTTGATTTACAAAAAAATAATTTTTTTTCACTGAATTTTAATAAATTTCTTGACTCTCTTGTACTGGCTTAAAAAATGTTTGAAACAATATAAAAAAGTCTTTCTTTACTCCTTTTTTCATAATAAGTTCAGATCTAATTTGTGAAATGTGAACATAAAATTCTCAAAAAATGCAACTTCCTGTTGAAATAAATTTTTTTTTATTTTTTTATCAATTTTTAGACAAATAAATATTAATTTTTTTATTATTTTTCTGGATTTTTTTAAAAGTAATTTTTTTTTTTTTTTGATTGTTTTTGGTCGCGATTGAGTCGAAAACTATTGCACTTGTATTGAAGCAGTTATTTAAGAAAATTATTGTTTTTGTAAATAGTCAAAATGAAAATCTAATTTGGTAAACAATTCTTTTGAAAAAAAAGTTAAAATCCGAAATCTGAAATATTTTAGTAAAGTTTTCTAATCATCCAAATGGAATTTATATAGAGATTGGTTTATATGAAAAAAAGCACTTTTTTTCAATGTTTAAGCACATATTTACAAATACAGAACCCAAAATGAAAGATAAAAAAAATTACTAATCAAAAAACTGGTATACAATATACTTGATGAAAAATTTCTAAATAATACCAAATGGTTTTATACTTTGTCTTGTTTGGTTCAATTTTTTTTTTTTTTACATTAAATCACTTTTCTTTTGTTAAAAAGAAGAAAAAACGAATCGCAAAAAAAAAATGACAGAATTAAGAAATTAAATGATTCTATTTCATTTTATGTTTTAATTTAACAAATTATAATATTGATCACTGAATCATGATATTATTGAAAATTGATAAAATAGAAAAAATCACTTTAAAATAAGAAATCCAAATATTTGTATACTTGTAATGTTTAAAAAATTATCAACATTTATTAGTTGATAATTTTTGGATGGATATAAAATATTTTTTAGTGCTATTATTTTTTTATGGGTTAGACAGGTATTTATGATTTTTTTTTTGTGAGAAAGTTCAACAAATTACAATTTTGAATCAAAAATCGGTTTTATTGAGATTTTCATTAATATCACCAAATCATCAAAATTTTATTTTATTTTTATTTTTTTTTTCCTTTTGAAAGTTTCAAGATTATTTCATTTTAATTGGTATCCAAATTAATAATATTAAGAATTTTGATTATTCAAAAAAAATTTATATTTCTTAATTTCCCAATTTAATGAAGAATTTGTTGAAATTTGAATTTGTTGGGCCAAGTTTTCAATTTTATTTAGATGGGATAATGTCAAATTTTCGTCTAATTTTTGACGATACAAAAAGGCTATTAATTTTTCCCAAATAAAATATTCGAAATTAAATTGGTCAACATAAATGGTCATTTTTGGTCTTTGTCGGATAAGGCTATGAAAATAATTTGAATTACTTTTTAAAATAAATTTATGAACAAGTATTTCTTTTCCATTGATATCAATTACCAAATCTTTAGTTGTATGATCTAAATTTAACCCATTGATTGTGTTTTTAACTTGTGAATAACCATATATATGTAATAATTTTTCAAAATGAATTGTCCATGCATAATAATCCCCTGTAGCTTTGTTGTTTTCGACAGTATTTCCAAAGTAAACCAAAGATTGGAATTGTTTTAATTTATAATCTAATAGATGGGAAATTCTTTTAGTAACTTTTTGGAAAGTTTGGTTTGTCCTTTTTTCAAGAAAAAATTTATTTATTGGAATTTCAAGTGGTTGTTTTTTGCCAAATATAAACTTGAATACATATTTAATATTGTCAAAATAATCCTTTGTTTTTAGATGTTCATCGTTTTTAGATTGTATTAAGGAGCGATCTTTAAGATATAATGGTAAATTAAAAAGATACCGTTCATAACAAAAATTTTTGATTTGTTGAGTTTTTGTAAAATTTATTCCTTGATCTTGAACCAATGATTTTACAATTTCATAATTTGCAAAAAAGCAAGCATAATCTGTAGCCGAAAAATCCTATCATTTTTTACAATATTTAACATTTGAATTTATGGTAGACATTAGAAATATTTAAAAAACCAGTTTTTTTTTTACAGATATTAGTTAAAAAAATAAAGAAAAATCAAATTATAATTATTTTCCATAGATTTTTTTTTATGTTTTTTTATTAAAAGTATTTTAATTATTTACAAATATGTCAAAGGGGTCTATATCCGCACCCCTTCGAATAAGATCATTTACAATTTCAATATTTCCTGATTTTGACGCTAGAATTAAAGGTGTATAATCCTATTAATTAAGTGATATTGTATAAATAAATATTATTGAGGGGAGTATAAATATAACAAGAAATAAAATAGAATTATTGGTTCAGAGATGAAAAGATAAATAATTATTATGAAAGAAGAAATTTAGGATTTTTATTGTAAGTGCTATATTGATATTTTTGAATTTAATTTTATACTAACCCCCATTCCAAAAATTTGGACACCCCCAAAATCAAAAATAGGTAACAAAAAACTACGAATTTATTGTATTTTTCCAAACATAATATTAAATTGATGTTTAAGTTACCCAGTATTAATGTTTTAAGGGAGTAGTCATTTTTGAAAATAAAATGAAATCTTGTCAAGATCTTGAAATTTTTTTTTTTTGTAATTTGTGTTTTGACTTATGAAATGGATGAGTTAACCTCATTTAAACAATTTATTGATTTGAGTCTCTTTTTTGAAATTCAAAATTTGCATCTTTTCAATATAAAAAGAAAAAAAGTAACCTATTATTTTGTTTAAGAATTAAGTTAATTCTTGAAAATGGGAAAACATATTTTTCGTTTTATGTTGGAAAGTATTGATTTCGAAAGCAAATTTTTTATTTGGTTTCAATTTCTTTGATTAATATTTCAATTCAAATCTTAGTCATTAAAACTATTCGTGGTTTAGGTGATTTAATAAATGAATATTCGGTAGAAGCTTAACTACAGTTTATCAATTAAATTGGGATCTATTATGCAAAAAAATTTTATTCTTTAATGTTTTGAAAAAGTTGTTTTCTGGTTTTCAAAAAATGAAAAAAAATTGCAAAAAAATTTTTTTAACAAATTGTTTGGTCTTATTCACAAGGATCCTTATAACAATTCAAATCATTTTTGGCAGAAAAAAATTGATTTTGAATTTTGAGGATAAAATTAACTAATTCCCAAATATCTTCAAGAAAATTTTATTTTGAAAAATCGAATTTTATCTTGTAACAAAAACAAAATTTCTGAGTAAAATTTTTAAATGATCACAAAACTTTGATTATTATAACTACCATTCTTAAAAAAATACAATTATTTTTTAGTCCGTTAAATATATCAATTTTTTTAGTTAACCAAAAGTTTTATCTCAAAAAAGAACATAAATCTTTATATTAATATTACTGGTAACAAAGAAATGTTTCAGTATAGTAATGATCAAAATGACAATAAACGGGGTAAAAACTTGTTAAATTGTGAGAAATAAAAGGAATTTAATAGTTTTCTTTTTCGGAAAAAATGGAAAAAAAAAATTGATCTCACTAAACTAATTTTTTTTTATGGCTTTCTTATATGATCAGAATTTTTTGACACATGGGATCTACAAAATACGAAAGTAGAGAATACCACCAATAACATATTTCAAATTTTTGCCTTGTTGTCGTAGAAGAATAGTCCCTTAATAAGTAATCATTTTTATTCAAATAAAAGGAAATTAATAAAAAAAAAATGTAAAAATAAAAATCGTTAAGTCCAAAATGATGAAATGAGCTGAACAAAAAATTGTATTGTAAATAAATTTGTTGAAATTTCATAAAAAATTGTTGATCGATCAAATGATAAGATATCACTAATTAATTGTATGTGATATTCCTATTGAAAAAAACTCAACACTAACCTTCTTATCAACAATCGAAAAAAAATTTCAGATCTAACGAAACAGATTATGTAACTGAAAAAAAGGAAATGAAAACAAAAAAAAAAAAGACAAAAAATGAAATAGTTTGTAAAATCAAAATTATTTCCAAATCCAATGTAAAATGCTGTATTGTTATTCTTTCAACTGTTTAAAGTGTGTCTAAATTTTTGGAGTTTAGTTTAGTTCGAAATCTTTATTAAAAGAAAAAGAAAAGACCCATTTTTAATTTTTCTTGTGTTTTTTATCCATTTCAAAAATCCACAGATTTTCAGAATATCCCAGAACCCCCAAGTAAACCACCGATAAATATTTACAATATTTACAATCAGTTTCACTTTTAATGCACAAACTTTCAGCACAAATTAAGGTAAATAAAATTCCAAATCAAAGTAACTAATTATGTCTATTTATTAAATAATTTTGAAAATTTCAAGATGATTGTCTAAAATTTTTGTAAAAACACTAATAAAAAAATAATAAAAAAATGTATCCAGATTACAAAGCCTGTACATCAAATCAAGCCGAGGCTTTTTTTATATTATTCCAATATAACGTCTAATACAATATTTATTGGTATATCTAAGTTCAAATCAATTTTGAAAGTAAACTCATTTATGTTTTTTGAGAAAATTTTACATTATAAATTAATTACGAAAAAAAATTTTTCGTAATTTTTTCAATTTACTTTAAATTTTTTGTTTTTTTGTTACCCAAAAATTGTATCTTGAAAATTGCTATCTTTCTATTTTTTGAGAAAAAAAATTCACATTTTATTAATCAATTTTTTTTTTATTTTAAGTTAGAACTTTAAGAAAACTATATCATATTTTTTATTGTTTTATTGTTGGTTTCTTTGATCATTCAAATGTTAAACTTTTGAGGAAAAAGAAGCACTCTTTTTTATTTTGAAACGCGAGTTTAATCAATTCTACAGGGGTCGTTCTAACAACAGTAGTTTTTTTTGTGATTATCTTATTATTATTTAATAATTTTTCCGTAGAAATATGAATTCAAAAAAAATAAATGATAGTTTTCAATTAATCAAATTAACTTGTAAAATTTTGTTTTTTAAAGAATTCTTTTAAAGTTTTGAGTGTTTAATGGTAGGTCATATGCTTTATTTATTTAAAATAAATAAGTAAGATTTATTTAATTTCCCATAGTACTTTTCCCACGTAAAAAAACTCTAGGAATATATCTAGTTTGAAATTGTAAAATATTTATTGATAATATTTTTCTCATTTAGGATTTTTTCTTTTTTAATTTTAATTAATGTAATTTTGCTCTTTTCGATAAATAAATGAATAGATAATATTTTGTTTAATAAATTGAAATCAAAGAAAAGGATAAAAATTACGAATGTGTCTTTTGAATTGATATTTGCACCAAGATTTGCCAATGTTAAAAAAACATTATTGTTACCAATCAGTGATGTGATGTGAAGAAAAGTTTTCTTTTAGTAAAAAAATAATAATAAATTAGGAATTATAATTAGATAAAAATAATTTTAATATTAAAATTAATAAGTTTTGAATTTTTGAATTGTGTTGATTTAAGATATATATTAGGATATTTTTGGCAAAAATAATTTTTCCCTTAAAATTGTAATTTTTTGAGATTTTTATTATTTTTTGAAAAATTAGTTTCCTGAACACTACTTTTTTATCAAATAAATTATTTAAATGTTTTTTCAAAATATAATATATTTATATGTATAAAACATTTATAAATAAGAAAATAGATTGAAAAAAAATCAATTTCAAGAGTTCATAAAACTTTCAATTGGTGGGTTATTAGTTGATAATTTTTCTTGAATTTTTGTTTTTTTTAATCTAAATAAGATTTTTCTCATTTCTAACATTCGATATTAACCATATGTTCAGTAAAAAACATTTCATTAAAGTGTGGGAAACTAATTTTTTTTTTTTTCTCAATAAATTCCAAAATACATTGTTTCATAAAATAATAATCATCAAAAAGAGATTTTTGGAAGAAAAAGGTGCTTTTAAATCGTTCTAATAAAGCTTTAATATTTATTAAAGATATTTTAAAAAAGAATTTTATTTCAATTAATTTTTTGATAATTTTTCTTTCATAATTGATGTAGATATATCAACATTTAAAAGAAATATTAGAATACCAAATAATTTTCCCTATTCCCATCTTCTTAAACTCATGATTTATTATATTTTTACGTAATTGAAATTATTATTCATTTTTTAGTTTTAATTATTTACCTTTTTCTTTTTGAATAAGAAAAAAGAAAATGATTGTAATTAAAATCTATAAATTATTCATCAAAAACGGGTTATCAAAAGTTAAAGACAAAAAAATGAACCATATAATATTTTTAAGGAATTTTCGCTCAAATTATTTTAATTTTGTTATTTGGAAGAATTTCTCCTTTGAAATTTCAACAAAAAATCTTCAACCTCATTAATTGTTTTATTTAAGTTGAAAATTCAAGTTTAAATCAATAAAATTGAAAAATTACAATATTTTTTTCAGAAGAGTAACTCAATTGTAAAAAAGCTTCAAAAGATAAAAAAAATTATTTTTTTAATAACTGTCAAAAAAAAAAAATTCCTTGAAAAAAAAAAAATAAACCATTTTAGTTGGGGATTTACAGAAAATAAGCTTCTTAATTCCTCTTTTTTGAGATTCTAAATTGGTTGAATTTCTTTTTAAAATCGATTTTATCATTTAATTTACTTATAATTATTTTTTTTTTTTTTTTCCTTTTTGCTGAAAACTTCTAATATATAAACATCATTTCAAAAATTGTGACTAACCTAAAATAACAAATTGAATATAAAATATATATTCTTTAGTATTCAAGAACAACTAATTATTAAATCTGATTTGTAATTCACTTTTAAATCATTTTAAATATATAAAAACCAATATTTAAAAAATTAAAATCAAAAACTTGAAAAAAGTTAACCTATTATAAAGTGAGTCAAAATTTTTGAAAAATAGTTTGCATACACAAACACACACACACATATATATATATATATATCCCTTAGCATCCCAAATATTCTAATTGCATTCAAAATAAATTTTTTAATGTCAATTGTTATCAAAGGATTATAAGATATAGAATTTATAAAAAATTATCTTAGAAAGAAAAATTAATAATTAAAAATTGTATAGTTCCCTACATTAAAAAAATAATTTTTAAAAATTTTCAACATTTGAAAAATTTTTCTTCGTATATTTTGTGATTTTATTATTTTTCCATCAAAATTTTTAGCAAAAAAAATTAAAAAAAAAATTTTTTTTTTTTTTTCTTGAAAAGTTTGTCTAGACTTCAAAAACTTCTTAGTTTTAATGATTAAAACACATCATATTTTAGTGGAAAATTTTTTAGGGTGGCACTTTTCACCCCAAAATTGCCTAAAATACTTTATTAAATAATTTATTCGTTGCAAAAGAATATTTTGACAACACATATAAATTTTATTTTATCTATTGATTATCATTCAATATGAATTTAATATATATATATATATATATATATATATGATTTAAAAACAAAAAAAATATAAATTAAATTTTAATAAAAAATAATATTTTTTTTCATTGTAAAATTTGAAAAATTTTTTCAACAAGAATATTTTTTACAAATTTAAATTATTTGGCCAATAGTTCGAGTCAGATTAATTAGTGATTTTTTTTTGAAATTTTTAGTATTTTTTAATTTTTGACTTTTTAAAATCTAGACATAAAATAAATAATATTATTGGATAATATAACCATAGAACAAAAATTATTTTCCAATATCTGGATTAATTTAGATTGAAAAATTCAAATTTTACAAAGATTTTTTTCAAATTTTGACTAAACGTTCTGGAAAAAAAGTGAAATAGGGAATAAAAGTGAAACACAGTTTTTAATTGGGAAAATTACTGAAAATTCAAAGTAAGATCAATTAAAAAAAGAATAAATAAATAAATAAAGACAAAATGAAGTATTCAACATAATAAAAGTTTTTTTAAGAATAATTTTAGGTATGTGTTATTCTTTGATTGAACAATTATTAAAAATTTGGCCCGAAAATTGACTATTTTTGAGATCTCTAAAACCACACCCTCAATTTTGATAATAAAGTAGATTTAAATTGTATTTGTTGTATTGATTGAAAATAATAAAATGGGTTATTATTTGAAGTTAATTGGTTTCTTATTTTAATTTATTTTACTTTTTGTTTTCGGTTATGCTCCCAATGAAAAACAATGTTCAACTTCTTTTCCTGTTTTACTTTTTTTCCAGAATGGTAATAACAAAATTCAAAAAAATATCTCTTGATTTTGAAGATTATTTTATTATCTTTTAATAATATTTAAAAGTTATTTTTTATATTTTTTTTAAATTTTAGTGTTGATTACTTTATCTATTAAAAAACGTTTTTACTTTTATTTAATTTTAAGGTAATAAATGAAATTATTTTACGTTTTTTTTTTGTTTGTTTGTTTTTCAAGTATTTTCTATTGTTTAAATTGAAGTTTAGAATCATTATTTATATTAAATTGTTAATTTTTTCCTAGAGAAATTAATTTCATTTTTCTCTTGAATGGATATTTATTAAAATTTTATCTAAAAAAAAAAAAAAATTTCTAAGTAATATATTTTTTTATTTATTTTTTTGATCATAAAATTAACAACATTGTTTGATGGTTATTATTAATAAATCATAATCGAGTTTTTGAATTACTATTATTGTAATAAAATTTCTTATTTTAAAAATTAAAAAAAAAATAAAAATCTTTAAAGAAAGTGTAAAAATTATTAATTATTATTTTTTTTTCATATACGAAAAAATAAATATAATAACATTTCATACTTTATCTTTGAACTATTTTGACTTTTTATTATAATTCAAATATGGATTAAAGACAAATAAGAAAATAAATATATTAGCTAACCAATCTCATTTTAAAACTTTTTTTTTTTTTTAAACTTGATGAAATTTAGGTCAATCAGGGGTGCTTAGGGATATGTATATAGATTTAAATTCAGATAATACAAGCATGATTTTTAAATGTCAGAAATTCTCTCTTTGTAGATCAATGAAAAATCAAAAATTGTTATATTCAATTAATAACATTAATTTTTGTATTTCTCTTTTTTTTTTGTGGTTTTAATTGTATGTTAAAGAGGTGGGGCTTATATATTTATTTTGATTGTTCACAATACGTATCAACCTAAATAATATCAGAAATAAATCTTGAAAAGATGATATTCGACATTAAATATGAAGTTTTGTGTAGCACTCTATTTTTGAATTATAATTTGGAAATAATTAAAAGTGAAATACACTGATGAATAACAATTTAATATATTTCATAAAAACGGGATAAATTTATTTTAAAATATCTTTATTCGACTTAATTCCAATAGAAGAATTATTTAAAAATCCAAAATTGATTTTTATCGTAAATTTATTCTACATAATAATTCAATTTACTTATTTGTTGTTAAGGCATTACCTTAAAAAAAGAGAGAAAAGTTTCTGATCTCAATTTTAAATGATATTTTTTAAGGGTGAAAATTGGCTGTTATTTTTTTCTTTTTGATCCAAAAAATTTTTTCCATAAGAGGTTTATTCTCTATAAAATTGCCCAGAGAAGTGAAAACTTATAGCTAGATTTTATTGTTTAAAAAATTGTTAGGATGATTTGACATATTGTAAATTTTGAGTTCAGATTGTCTCTTACCCCATTTCGTACAAAAAGTATGTTTAATTTTTTTTTCATTTGGAAGAAATATTTTGATTAAATAATTTGAAATATATCACGTTAGGTTCTTATACTATCAGTATTAATATTCATCTTAATTTTTTTATTGCAAATTTATAAAAAGAATGACTACCAAAAGAAGATGATTTTTTATTTAAAATATATCAAAAAAAAATTACAGACTGATTTAGAAATGCCTTATTTAAATTTTTGATATTGATCAATCTTTTAATTATTTTTCTCTCTTTTTTTCTTTTAATTCAATTTACTTTTGCTCCTTCCAATAAACGATAAATCATTTATAATAAAAAATAATAGCAATATCATTATTTGTTAAATGTCACCTGTCCCGATGTAAATCGTAATGTTATTGTGAATTTTATTAATGTGTGTGAGTGATAAAAAAAAAAAAAGTAATAAAAATAAATAGAATAAATATAAAATTTAAAAACTTACCTTATTTTTTTCGTTTTTTAGAAAATTAGATCGAAAATTTATGGAAAAATCAAGTTCTTCTTTTTTGTTTTTTGATAATAGATTTTGTTGTCCAAACGAAGACTATTAAATGTATTATAATATATTAATATTAATTTTCATTAAAAAAATGATTCAAAAGAAATTATTTTATATTTTTTTTTGATAAAGATGAAATTTTTTAAAGAATCTCTAATAAATGTTAAAAATATTGAAAAATGGAAAATATTCAAATTTTTTATTGTTTTTCAATTTACTTTTTTTTATTTCCTTTTTTTTATCTAAAAAAGTTTTTTTTTTTTTTTTAATTAAAAAGTATTTGGGAAGAAAAATAATCAAGGAGTTGTTATAATTTGTTTTGCAAGATATTAAAGAAGAGAAATGAGAGTGGTAATTTAATGCTCTGTTATATTATTTGTCTTGTATTGTATTAACTTATATCAAGTGTGGTAATAATAATCATTTGTATTGGGATCAATTTCTGTTAATTACAGTATTACGCAAATTGACAGGCAGTATTATGGTGATATCCCGGAAATTTTTGTCCTAAAAGGAAACCGAAAATAGCACATCCAGCACTTGAGGTACAAAATTAAATTTTTTAATTACGTTTTTACCTTTTTTTCAAACCCCCTTATTTTTTTTTTTAAGAAAACTAAATTGAGTTTAAAATACTTCTAATTGCCGTAATTAAAAGGTTCTTTTGACGACTCTTTGAATTAGGAGTCACAAATTTAGTCACTTCAAAACTCTCTCTTTAACAGATTAAGAGCTCTTGAGCACTTAAACCTTGCCTATAAAGCTAATATCTTTTATTTCTTGCTTTTATTTCTCTTTTTTTTATGTTTATTTAAAAATAAAAATTTTTCTTTTCATTTTTTTTAAGAAAAGATATCCTATGATTTATAATATTGCTTACATTATATCTAGGGTAAAAAACTCTAAATGGATTTAGTGTTTAAGAAAGTGTAGTAGAGTGCCTACCTTTTTCAGGATTCAAAAGAATGGAGAAAATTCTATGATTTTACTCAATTCTTTTAAATTCTGGAAAAGTTAAAGGCGGTTTTCTTAAGGTTTTCTGTTTTATTTGTTCAGTTTTCTAGGTTTTTTTGAGGTTTTCTATTTTATTTTGATAATCAATAGATTTTCCAAATAAATATAAAAAAAAAACCCTCAAAAAAACCTAGAAAACTTCACAAATAAATAGAAAACTCATAAAAACCTAACGAAAATCTATTAATTTTCTAAATATATTGAAAACTCAAAAAAGCCAAACATAAATCTATTGATTTTACAAATAAAACAGAAAACTCAAGAAAAGTTAACAGGAGGTTTATTTTTAATTTTTGTTTTTGTATCGAAAATCTATTGATTTTATAATCACAAGAAAAATTAGATAAAATCTAACGGAAAGTCCCGAGGTTTTTTTCACTTTTGAGAAAATAAATAAAAAAAAATTAAATAAATTTTCCGTTTATTTCTTAAATTATTCGAATTTTTAAAAATATTTCTTCTCAAAAAAAGTAGTATTTTTTGCATAGGAGAGAAAAAAAATATTGAGTGAATTTTTCTCTCGCAAAAATTAGTACTTTGATATTACTAACTTCTCATGGATTATTGATCAACTTTTTTACTAAATTGAACATTTCTAAAAATATGTTGATGGATTATTGATCATATATTTTTTTGGTGGCTTTCTCTGATTCCCAAAAAAATATACTAAGGTTTTGCTATGTGTTCAAAATCTTCGCTGTTTGATTTTGATTTTATACACAAACTTTTAAAAATATCTTTTTTCCCTTTTCAATTCATTTTTTTTTGAAAATTACTTATGCTTGTTTGCTTGTATTTTTTTTAAAGAACTTGTAATTTAAATTTTTAAAGAAGCTTGGCTTGCATAATTCACAAGACAATTTTCAACGAAGTAGACGTCAAAACAGTCAAAAATGATGATAGGTAAAAAAATGTCAAAAAGAAAACCAAAATCCAAAAAAAAAAAAAATGTAGTAGAAAAAAAAATGTTTTTAAAACAGTTCAGAAAATAGTTCAACTAACAATTGTCAATTGTTTAACAGATTCTTTGAAAAACACGTTTTTTTGTTATTCATTTTTAATTTGACACTAAAAAAAGAAAACAATTAATTGATCTGAATTTGAGTTTTTTTATTCCTCGTGTTGTCAATACTTTCGCATTTTTTTGGCTGAATTTAATAAAATATCTTATTTTATTCACCTCTCTCTTGCTCTTCCAATCTGGATATTAATTTATACCCACTCGATATCCAAAATTAGAGATATATTTTTTTTCTTTCTCTCAAGAAATCGTAATTTTTACACCCAAGCTAAAGCTCTAGTAAAGATTCCTTTTTCTCTCAAAACAAAAAGAAAAAATATCTCTAAGTTTGGATCTATTCATAAAAATGATTTACATATTTCCTCACGTTCGAATGAATTACAACAGATGTTTTTTCTTTATCTTCTTAATTTGGATGACTCCAAACAAGTCATTACTTTGGATTTCTCTATCCATTACTATTTATTATTATTTAACAAAATAATTTTTTACAAATTTGTTTTCGAGATTCTTTTTTCAGATATTTTTATCAAACTAAGTCAAAACTTAAAAGAATATTACTTCAAAGATTAAAGTAAAAGGATTTTATTCTTGGAATCAAAAAACAATTCCAAAGATTCCAACTCAAGGTAAAAGAAAATATGATGAAAAAATTTAACAGTAACATCAGAAATTTTTGAGTTTTCGAATTAGAGTATTGAAAAAAAAATACCCGACTTGAAAATAATCCCTGACAAGATTTTTAATTGTTAATATTAGTAAAAGTGTAGTGTAATTGCAAATTTTTAAAATCAAATCCTTTTTATAAATAACCAAATTTTTTATTAACAAAATCATAAACCTACCTATAGTTCATTAAAGTGAGGGTGTCTATAGAATACTCATTTAATTGTTTGATAACTTTTGTAGATCAAATTTTATTGAAAAACAATTGAGTTTTATAGAGGTTTGCTATACAGTTTGGAAAATGATTATTTTTTATTCTTGTTTTTTTGTATTGGTTGAATAGTGTTTTGAACAAGTGTAGTTTAATTTAATTAATCATCATTCTAATAAGTGGAAGAGTTATAATTTTCAAAGTTTGATTCTTAAAAAAAAAGGTGTTTTGATCTTAAAAATTTGTAATTACAGAACACTTTTAGGAATAATATTAACAATAAAAAATCTTATTAGGCATTATTTTAATAGTCTGGTATTTTAATCACTTCTATAAATGGAAAATATTTAATTATCAAATCAAACAAATTCTCATACAATAAATCTTTATTCCTGAGGGGGTAATTGAAAAGATATCCTATTTTCCTTGAACCAAAATGAGAATTAGACGAATTAAATTAAAATATGGAATTTAAATTCATTTTGGGAATTCTTTAGAAATAGGAAGTAATTTTTTAATCCTCAATTTTTCTCAATTAAAAGTTTTCAATTTAGAATTAAAAATAAAGCCAAGTAAAGAAGAAAGTAATTATACCAAATGTCACAGATAAGAACAATGAATAAATGATTTTTTTATTTTTTCTTGGATCAATTTTTTCATTTTTTTTATGATTTCCATTTTTGTAGTTGGTATGTAAATCTCTTTCGCCCAGCATATCTGAAACTCTTATATTTATTAAAATATTAATGAATTTGGTTAAAGATGTGATTTGAATGATTCAATTTCGCATAAACTGTGGTACTCAAAATTGGTAACTGGTACTTACTCCCTTAAATTAAAATTTATTGTTGCAAAATATTGTTCCAAAAAAAAATAAAACAAGTCTGAACTTCAATTTCAAAATTTTATTTTGAACCAAATCTCAAGACTACAGCATCAGAAGCTACTTGAGGGGACTTTGTAATCAAATAAATAAAAAAATCAAAAAAAACTGGTTTTTTGGATGGCTTGTGTGATCATTAACACAACAAATATTTTTTGATTCAGTTTTAATTTATCTGACGAGTGATTTTGTGCCAAAAAAAAAGAGTTTAAAACGAAATTTCAATGCTTACCTTGACAATGAATGAATAAGTAAAGAAAATTAACAAGTATCCACATAATAGAATGATGGTATCTTGTTTGTAACGTTTAATTTCCCATAAGGAATACAGCCCTGTTCTCGTTCCATAAATGTTCAAGAAAATGAAATAAAGAATGATCAGAAAAAATGGTGTTGATAAAGAAAAGGTCAATTTAAACCAACCATATTTTGTTGTGTGTCCCGAAAAAATGATTAAAGATAGAAACAGTGGTGCTACATAGAGCACAAATAATGTATTGTTTAATTTGCGGCTTAATCCTTTTGAAAAGAGAAACGAGATTTTTTTCATCTTTTTCTTCGATTTCAGATATTTGTTTCTTTCATGAAAAAAAGATGAAAAGACTGCTTTGCTTTTGTTGTAATTTTCTTTGTTGTCAAGAAATTTTTCAATTCTGTCTGGTGGCGCCAAGAATAATTCTTGAATTTCATATCTGTATTTGGTATCAAATCTGTGAAAATTATGAGAAGACAAGCTAGTGGTTGAACCTGCAAGCACATTCGACCAAACTTCAGATGAAGATAGAATCTTATTGAACCGTCGATCAACACATGTCAAATACCCTAAATGTTTTGGCATGTCAACATTGTTGAGTATTTCCAAAACCACTTTGATATTTTTTTCACAATTAATCGATAGAAGGATCAGTAATTGTTTTTTTTTTTTTTTTGATTGTTTTTGTTTTTTTGTTGTTTTTTTTTTTGGTTGTTTGTTTGTGTGTTTGAAGAATATTTGTAATTAAGAGTTTAAAAGGGCTCCAAGGTTGGTAAAGAATTTGTTTAAAGCTTTTTAAAAATTTACACTCATCTGGAAGAAGATCAAAAGTTTCCATTTCAAATTGTAAAAACAAATTTGAATAAAGTGGAAAAAAAATGAATATCTTTTAATTAAGGTTGACAATCCCTAAAATTTGAAATAAGGAATATCTTGTGCTAAGTGTTTTGCAAATTGTTATTTTGATACTTAGTCCATTGAGGTTTTGCTTGGTAGGGGTTTTAATAATGATTCAAAAAAGACAAATGTTGTGCAATTTATTTGAATTTTTCTGAAATCTGAATTGGTGAGTATATAAGACCAATAGGTAGGTTAAGATTTAATATTGAATTTTGTTTTTTGGGTTGTTAATTTAAATTTTTATTTTGCTATTTTACTAAATTAACTTGTAAAAAAGAAAAAAATTTTTTTAATAGCTCAAAATAAAACTTAACCAATATAAACCCCAATTCAAAATTTTTAACACACCAAAATTCGATTTGTGAAAAAAAAAAATTGATTTAATTACTTCTCGAAGATTTACCAAATTAGAACCATTCACTAATTGAAATTTTAACACTTTTTCATAAATTGCAATACTCAAAAAACAAAAAATAAATAATTATCAATACTAATAAATCAAGAGTGTGTTAAAAATTTTGGAGAGAGCAAAACAAAAAAATACATTAGTAAATTTGTTGAAATTCTATTAGGAATATTGATCGATCAAAAGGTTAGATACTACCAACATATTTTATTTGAGTTCTTCTATTTGGAACAACTCAACTTTAACATAATATAAACCTTGTAGAAAAATTTTGATCCAACGAAGCAAATTACGTAATTCGAACAATGAAATGAAAACAAAAACAAAAAGATGAAAAAATGATTTTCATATTTTACAAAAATCAAAATTATCTCCAATTTCAATGAAATTGTATTATTGTGATTGTTTGGAACGTTTTAGCTGTGTGGAAAATTTTGAATTTTAGTTTAAATTTTTCAATTGACCAACCAACAAATTTCATTTTTTTATAAACTTACCATTACCTTTGGATTAGTCTTAAACTCCACAATTCAAGATTTTGGAAAAAAAATCAATAAATTCCTGGTTTTTTGAACAAATATTAAAAACCCCTACCAAGCAAAAGAAGGATCTATTAAGAACCAAAAAAACCAAAGATCTTATCTAACGAAGATATTTATTTTTTCAAATTGCCGGGATTGTAACCCTTAATAGACAATATGATTATTACAGCAATTGAACTACAATATTTTAATTTTTTGATATTATTTCAAATTTTGAAGGTAATTTATAGATCTAATTTTAATAACGGTAAATTTAAATAGAGGTAAAATAACTTTTTTAGTTAGATTTCTCTTTTTGAAGTTCATTAAGTATACTTTTTAAACAGTTCTTGGCATAAATATTTTCGAATAATAACTTAAATTCAATGGTTTTTGAATTTTTAAACCAAAAAATACTTGAATAATTATTTATTTAAATCTGTATAAAAAAGGTTAACAAAAGGGATATCAAAGTAAAAATTTATAAATATTTTTTTGTATTTATCAATAACTTTCGATTTAAAACTTTTTAAAAATTGAAACTTTTGAAATCTTGCAATTTATGTAGTTTTTAACTTTTCACTCTCGATAAAAACAATTCCATGTTTTTGAAAGTTAACAAATAATTATCTTTGGAGAACTTTAAAATATTTCAAACAAATAGGAAATTTTATCTTTTTCAAATCTTTTTTTTAGTGCAATATACTTTTTATCAAGTATTATGAATTTGGAAAAAACTGAAAGAATGTTAGAAACTGAGATCTTGTATACTGTCAATCTGAAAGTTCCAAAAAGTTTTGAAAGTATCTAAATTGGGGGGTATAAATCTAAATATACAAAAAAAAAAAAAAAAAAAAAATGTCCACAGGTATTCCGTCTGGAGATTTGAAAAGAGATAAATCAAGTTTTCGAACAGAAGAGAACATAAAAATTTAAAAAATAAATAAATAAACAATATACTGATAAATCAATAAGTTCTAGTATAGTCAGTTCCACTTTTAAGGCACAAACTTTCAACAAAATATGAGGAAGAAAAAAATCTCAAATTAAGGCACAAAATTTATAATTTTTTTTTTTTACAATTTATTTTTACTAGAATTTGAATTTTGTACCTTAATTTGAGATTTTTATTGTTCCTTAAATTTCATTGAAGGTTTGTGTCTTAAAAGTGGAGATGACCATAAAAAATTTTGTAATTTAATTTGTTTCAAATATTTTAGAATTTTTTTTATTCGGTTAGATTAAAAGAAATTATAAAAACTCTTTTTAAAATTAATTAATTTGTTTTCTATTATTGAAAAAAAAAAAAAAAGTTAAAAGTTTTGTTATTTCGTTGAAAATTTCATCAGTATTCTACACAAATGTAAATATGGAATGTTGTAAAAAATTGAGTTTTTACAATTTTAGAGATAAATCAAAGAGTTCAGGTGTTTAACTAAAATTTTGGTTATAGTAAATGAAAACAGGTTTTGATTTGTAATCTTGAATGTATTTTCTATATAAAATCATTTTACGAGCACTAATAGTTTATTTGAAAAATGATTTTCTTAAAAAAATTAAAAGATTTGGTGTTCACCAAATGATTTTTTGATTAAAATTATTATTAGTTTATTAAGATAATCAGACATTATATTCACTATTAACTAAATTTGGATAAAAGAATGTAACTCTATATTTATCTCTAAAATTGTAAAAGATCGATTTTTTACCAAACTCTATATAACAACATTAGTTTGGAAATAATTCTTTTTTCTTAAAAACGAGGATGAAATTGAAAATCATATTTTTTTTTAATAATCTAGTTGATTTTTATTTTGTTTTTTTTCTAATCAATTTTATTTTGTAAATTGGGTTAAGGTTTAGAATTCCAAAAAATAAAAAACAGATTATCTTTTTAGAGGTGTGGGTCAAGTTATTTTGAATCTTAGTTGATCAATGTCAACTCCCAATTTATTGTAAAAGTGTGAATTTGTTTTAATGATAATTATTTTTTTTTCCAAATTTGAATTCCATGGGTGTAAGATAAATAGGTAGGGGGGGTAAGTTAAAAAAGAAATGGATCATGGGTATTCCAGAGAAATTTTTTATAATTTTTGTTTTTTTTTTTTGATAAGGTATGTTTGTTTTTATTTTTAAAAAACTGTTGTTCAAATAATACATTGAGAAAAGGTTAAACTGTGTTTCCAAATAAAAAGTGTGTTTTTTTATTATATAAAACCCAAACATCAACCGATCAAAGAAACCAACAATAAACCCGAATTAAATATGGTATTGGTTTATTAAAGTTGTATTATTTAAAAATAAATTGGGAAAATAAAGGATCAAATTAGAAAAAGTTGTCTGAAAAAATAGAGTTACTTTTTATACAATATTTTTACCAATCAAAAATATCAAATAATTCCAAAAAACTGAGAAAATTTCTATAAATTTCATCCTTATTCATTTATAAATCCACAAGTTACAGAAAATAATCAAAGGAATTTACTTTTAAAATTGGTTTTGACTAAAGTAGACTATTGGTGGTGAATTAGATGTTACCTTGGAACAAGAAGAGAAAAAAAGCACATATTGTCTCTTCAAACACTGATGATAAACTTTTTTCATGTGTTTTTTGATCACTGTAATCGGAAAAATGATGTTTACTAATTGTGTGTTTACCGTTTTTGAAAAAAAGAGAAACAAAAAAAGTGAAGCATGGTTTTTCATTAGGAAGATTAATAAAACCACAAAATGATAGGTAAAATCAATTTCAAGAAGAAAGAAATTAACTTCAAAGTATAATACATCTATGGTATTTTCACACCAATCAACAAAACATTATTTAAATCTTCTTTTATATAGGAATGTATGAGAGTTGTTTTTTGTGATCTTCAAAATAGTCAATTTTTTTGAAAATGTTTAAAGATTGATCATTTGAAAGAAAAGCCTATAGCAAAAGAAAATATAATAAAAACTATTTTTGTGTTTAACCACTCTTTTGAATCTTTCATCATTAATTTTTTTATTGTCGTAAGAGATCTTGCTTTTTGTTTTTAAATTTCTATTAATTTTCCCAATTAACAATTGTGTTGGACTTTTTTTTTTTTTTCTTATTCACTTTTTTTCTCAAAGACCAGTAAAAAGGAATTCGAAAAGTGAAAAGATGGGTCAATAGAATTTTTAACAGTTCAAAAAATCTCTTTACGAAGCAAACTTTCGATTTACTAAAGTTTCCTTCTCTTGATTACATTTTCTTTCGAAACCCTTTCTACTCTTAAAAGGGCGTTATTTTTGCTTTGAAGCAAAAATCTAAATCACATCATCTTTTCTAATAAGAAAGTTCCAGAAAACAATTTTTTCCCTTTAAATTTCAAAGAATAGTAATAATACTCCATAGGTAGAGATCACGTTTTACACCAAAAAATAAAGCGATTGTTTCAAGAAATGTTTAAAATAAAATCATTTCAAAATTATCAATGAACACACAAATACAAGACAACTCAATTACAATCGAAAAGGTCAACAAAATGTAAAGGTCTATCATAACTAAAAAAAATTTTACCAACATAATCAAAAAAATTCCACTTAGTTAGAGAGATTGGATTATACTGAGTTTATTAGATCTTGTCTTGTGAGTTATTAATTTCCCCAAGTTATAGAAAATGTAAAGTTAGGGTGTGTCTTTATATCTTGAATACTGTCTCTGAGATTTTATGAGAATTTCAAAAATCTAGTGATATGGTCAAATTACCTTTTTTCACAAGAAATTTTTCTTTCAAGATAAACATATTGAATGTTTTAAAAGATTAGGTTAATTTACAATGTAAAAATAAAGCAAGGTTTTTCCAAATAAAGTAAATTTCGTAATTTGAAATGTTTAGAAATTTCAATTTTTGGAAAATTAATTCTTTCCAAAAAATAGGTTGTAAAGACCAAATTTCAACATCCCAAGTAGAAAGGAAAAGGTCAAAAAATGTATATGTAATCCGAGAATATTACTTTTGCAAAAAAAAAAAAAGCTTATATTGCTTTCCAATTACTTGCAGGTGTTGAAGAGAACGATCAGTTTTTTATGTTTTGAAAAGTATCAGAAAGAATTATGAAAAAAAATTTGGAAAGGTAAGACACAAAAAAAAAAAGATGTGTATGTTGTAATGTTTCTTTGATTTTGCTTTTTACAAATTTTCTTTTTTCAAATTAGATCTCATGTAGGTTTTAATACCAACTCAAGGACACGTTGAATGGATTATAATTAATTTTGGTTTGTTAAACGACCCCACCTTTCTTCAAAAGTAATAGAAAAAATATGCAAAAATCAAAAAAGCCAATTATTTTATTTGAAAAAATATAATTAGTCATCAAAGCAATCGTGTAATATGGCCGCTGTGTTGTTTCCTTTTACTATAGTCACTAAGTAAAAATTTCCTTAAAGAGAAATAGTTCCAAATAAAATTTCATTTTTTTTTCCTTGTAATTATTTTCTTTTTTCATGTTAAACTCAAAATCAAATACTAATAATATTTTACCTTTTAAAAGACGATTTATCCGAACACAAAGATTACGATACCAAACTCATCTCCCAAAGATTTTAACTGTTGAAACTAATGTTGTTTCTTCTGGCGTTAACTCCAAATCAAGCGGTATTGATGACGAAGTCAAAAAAGCTTTTCCAAATTTATACGGAAGACCAGTTTTCAAATTTGAAAAGAACAAAGCTGAAAAAATTGAACACAAAGCAATTAAAGTAAATACCTTTTATTAATTTCTTTTTTTTTTTTTTGTTTTTATATTATATTTTTTTTTCAAATATACCTCTTTTTGAAGGAAAAATAAATAGAAAATTTGTTTTTTTTCGAAATTTGTTTTGTCAATTGAAATAATGTTTTTACAAAAACCCAATATTTCAAAATACTAACAAAATAAATTCCAAAGAAAGAAACAACCTTTTCAAGATTTGTTTGCAAAAAAAAATAAATTTCAAGTTAAAAATTCACGTATTCTCACCTTTACTTTTTTTTTTCAAAAATAATTCTTTTCTCGAAATACCTCAAATTAAAATAATTATTTATAGGTAGGAATTGTATTCAGTGGAGGACCAGCCCCAGGTGGCCACAATGTAATTGTTGGACTTTATGATCTCATCAAGAGCCACAACAAAAACTCCGAAGTGTGGGGTATCTACCATTCCATGACTGGCTTATACGAAGAAAGTTACATTGTCTTGAATGACGAAATCATTGATCAATACAGAAACATTGGAGGATTTAATATGATCTTAACAGGCCGAAAATACACCGATCCAGATCTTGCCTTACCTGCATTTTCAAAGTTTTGCAAAACTTCAGGGCTGAACGCACTTGTTGTTGTTGGTGGTGACGGCTCTAACACAAGAGCTGCAGAATTGGCCGAATACTTGTGCCAAAAGAATCAAGACGTGCAAGTTGTTGGAATCCCAAAGACAATCGACGGCGATATTAAAAACAGATTTATTGAAACCTCATTTGGTTTGTATTTTTGATTACCTTTTTTCCCTCTACTTTTTAATAAATTAACAAAAATTTCAAAAAAGCAAAACCATTTCTAAATTTGCAATTTTCACAAACTAAAATTCTTTCTTTCTCTTAATATTCTACAATCTCATTCCAACTGCATTTTTTTGGAAAAAATTCAAATTCAAAATTATAGGATTTGATACTGCAACCAAAGTGTACAGCCAACTAATTGGTAATATTATGATTGATGCACTGAGCTCAGAAAAATATTGGCATTTCATTAAAGTGATGGGAAGGTCTGCAAGTCACGTTGCCTTAGAGTGTGCCCTTAAGACGCACCCTAACATGGTTTTAATTGGCGAAGAGATTGAGAAGCAAAACAAAACGTTAAATGATGTCATCTGCGACATTTGTGATTTGATTGAGGAAAGAAGCAAAAAGGGGTTAAAGCATGGTGTCTTGATCATCCCCGAGGGATTGATTGAATTTATTCCTGAATTTAGCGTTTTGATTAACGAGTGTAACCAAATCGTAAAGGAAAACAAAGACCGAGAAGAAAGATGGACACGAGAGGAAATGTTGGAGAAATTAAAAGGGAACTCGTTGAAATTATATAGCAGCCTCCCAAAGGGTATTGCCCGAGAATTGTTATATTCGAAAGATTGGTGCGGCGACATCACATTGAGTAAAATTGCCACAGACAAGTTGCTGAAATGGTCTTGTCGAAAGGAATTGAAAAGAAGAAGCTACAAGGACTTCAACTGTATGACCCATTTCTTTGGCTACGAGGGAAGATGCGGCTACCCTTCAAACTTTGATTGCGATTACTGCTACGTCCTCGGTAACACAGCAGGTAGATTCATCGAATCTGGCATCACAGGCGTGATGTGCGGTGTCAACGGCACCTGGAAAAAGACCGAAGAATGGATCCCCTTCGGAATGCCATTCCCTGAAATGTTCCTCATGAAATCAAACGGATTCCAAAAGGGCCTCAACCCCGTTGCTAAACGAATCTTGGTCGACCTGAAAGGTGTCCCTTTCAAAACCTTATTGAAATACCGTGGAATTTGGAGAATGGACGACGATTACTATGCCTGCGGACCAATCCAATATCACGGAGACACAAAAGATGAACGTACTATCACTTTATTGTTAGAACAACGAAATAAGAAAAATTGGATGAAAACTAAAGACGAAACCGAAGAATCGAAAAATGAAAACTAAAAAATTGCAATGTTAATGAAATTTTAATTTTTGCTTTTTTTGCCTTTTTCGTCTTTTTCTTTTTATTTTTCTTGTTTAATTTTTTGAATATTTTTTAAATGCATATTCTAAATTTATTACCTTTTAGAATTATTAATACATTTAAATGGATACAAATTTTTTTACAAAATTGTTTATTTAATTATTAGTAATTTAGTTTATATTTTTTTAGAAATTAGATTTTAATTTATTTTTTTATTCGTAAATAAATACCAAATAATATTTTTTTTTTTGTTTTTTAAAATTTTATTTTTTTTATTTATTTATTTTATGTGAAAAAGGAGTAATTATTGAAAATTTTTTCAAATAAAAAAGAGAACAAGAATAATTGAAATAATAGAAATAATAATAATAATACCACAATTTGCATGTCCAAATTAAATATATAAATATCAACTGTCATTAGGTTTTTTTTATTTTGAGAAATTCGAATAAATTTTAATAAATTTTCTTTTTATTCCAAAAATTAAAAAAAACCTAGGACAATTTCGTTAGGATTTCTTGAGTTTTCTGTTTTATCTGGAAAATCAATAAATTTTCGTTAGGTTTTTCTGAGTTTTCTATTTATTTGTGAAGTGTTCTAGGTTTTTTTGAGGTTTTCTATTTTATTTCGAAAATCTATTGATTTTCGTTCGGTTTTTTTACTTTTCGAAATAAACCGAAAATTTATTAAAATTTTCTGTTTATTTCAAAAAGTAAATAAAATCTAGAACACTTTATAAATAAATAGAAAACTCAAAAAAAACCTAACGAAAATCCATAGCTTTTATAAATATATAGAAAACTCAAAAAACCTGGAACACTTAACATATAAAACAGTAAAACCACAATAAAACTAAGGTACTTTAAGACACTTGGGAACACCTCTCCTTAATTGAGTAAAATCTTTGATTTTGTTCTATTCTTTTGAAACCTGTAAAACATATGCACTTGATTGGGTTAGATGTCATTTGACGAAATTTCCTTTGAATCCCCAGAATAGGTAAAAACCAATAGAAAGATTACAAATTATAGATAAAAAAACCTACAATCAGTGAGTAATAATTGGTATTATGTTGAAGTTAGTTTTTTTTTATTTTGAAAGAACGTAGTGAAATCTTTTTTTATATTCTTTTAGTTACAAAAAAAAAAATAAACACTACTTCTCAGAATCAGGCACTAGGTACCCGAATTTATATATAATTTCTTTATTATTTTATATCTTTTTTGTTTTCAATTTTTTATTCTTTCTTTTTCTATATTACCTCAAGTAAATTTATATTTTTGTGAAAGAATTAATAATTATTAATTATTTTTTTGTTATCTGTCATAATAATAAGGTACTTATTTTCAGAATAATTCCTTTCAATTTAACTTGATCAAAAACCTAAGGTATTTATTAACTTTGGAGAAACGTATTCTCATTATTAAAAGGCTCTGATTTTTCACAATTAAATTTTTCATCATAGGATCTTGATCTTTTTTATTTGGATTTTTATATTGGAAAAGAAAAAGAAAACTTAATAACCTTTTTCATTTTTATGAAATTTAACTTTTAGTAATTTATGAAGGTTAATATGAACAAATTAAAGTGGATATTTGATATAAAGATTGCAGTAAAAAATTGGAGAAAGGAAAAAAAAAACCGGGCACTAGTTTTGTCAACAATGAAAAATATTATTGAAACATAACTAAAAAAATTTTTTTCAAAAAAATATCTCTAAATTTTTAGTTTTTTTCGAATACACTCATTTAATAAGCATTATTCTATTTTAAAATTTTGAAAAAGGTTTATTACTTTATTAGGTATTAATGAAAATTGAAAAAAAAACAATGAAAGTTTTCAGTAATTACGTTTTTTTCATTTTTAATTGTAAAATACTTAAAAAATTTATTTTACTTAGTAGAGACATAAATTTATATTAATTTTTTAATAGTCTAAAAAGAACCATATCTTTTCAATTTCAACATAAAATGAAATATTTCTTTCAAATGATATCTCTAAATTAAATTGAAAAAATGTATTTTAACTATTTTTGAAATATTATTTATTTTATTATTTTTTTTTCATGAGTTTTAATGTATACTCCCTGACTTTTTTCTAAAAATTATTTAAAAATTTAATATTGTTTCTTTCTTAATATTCAATCTAACTTTCTTTTGTTATAAATAATTTTTTAAAAATATATCCTAAAAAAAATTTTTTATTCTTGGAAGATTAGGAATTTTGAAAGAAAGGATATTTGAATCTTAATGACTTTAATATATAACTATCTTTGCTTAATTACATAAAATTATCATACATTTAAAAAAATTATTTATTAAAGACACACAACTGAAATCAAATCGCGAGTTTTAGCTAACTTTAATTTTCTGAATTTATTTTTTTACTTGTAATGAGGTTTGTAAAATTTGGTGATTTGTATCTAAGTTGAATGGAGATAATTTTAAGTTGAATCGAAAAGGTATATTGCCCCATAAAATGTTAATTTAACCATCTTCTTATCAATATAAGAAGATTTCTTTCTGTTTTTTTTTCAAAGAAAGTATTTTTTTGAAATCAATTGAAAAGAAAATAAATTCCAAAATTTTGGAATATTTTAAACAGTTGAAAGAACAACAATTCTGCATATTTAATTCAACTTAAAAATAATTTCGATTTTAAAAACTTATCATTTTTCCTCTAGTCTTTTTCTGTTTTAATTTCATTTTTTCCAGTAATTAATCTATTTTTTCAGATGGTATATTTTTTTTTTCGAGGGTTGATATAAGGTTAAGGTCAAGTTTTTTTCAATATTAAAACCACATTTAATTTACTGAGGGTATATTATCATTTGATCGATGAATAATTGTTTGTGAAATATCAGCAAATATACCATAAAAATTTTCTATTCAACTCATTTCATCATTTTGGGAACAATATTTTAATTTTTTGGTTTTATATTTTTTCTTTTATTTGAATGAAAATGATTACTTATAAAAACATTAATACTATGCAACTTAAATAAAATTTAATATTATGTTTAGAAATTAACAATAAATTGAGATTTTTTTTTACATCAATTTTTGTTTTTGGGCTTGTTAAATTTTTTCAATGGGGTTTATACTAAACTTTTACAAAATGGTTTTTAAAAGAAAAACTTTATTTTTGAAATTTCAAAATTGTAATCTATTAGTGCAGATTTCTTTTTTCCGATTTTTTTTTATTTTATGATTTTTTTTGATGCCTAATTCAGTTTTAATTTTAATATATATTACAAGATCTAGAACCACTAGATATAAAAATCAATTATACTACTGTTAATTGCAAAGTAAAAGGATCAAAATTTTCATTTAGCTTTCCAAAAAATCAAATTTCAAGAATTAAAATAAATCATCAAACTCCTAAATTCTAAAAGTAATCAACAGAATAATTTAAGTTTCTTTTAAGTATTAAAAAAATTGAAATTTTATACGATTTAAAATAAACTAAAATTCAAAATTTTCCACACAGCTAAAACGTTCCCAACAATCACAATAATACAATTTCATTGAAATTGGAGATAATTTTGATTTTTGTAAAATATGAAAATCATTTTTTCATCTTTTAGTTTTTTGTTTTCATTTCATTGTTTGAATTACGTAATTTGTTTCGTTGGATCAAAAATTTTTTGAGCAATTGATATTATGATTAAAGTCAAGTTGTTCAAAATAGAAGAACTCAAATAAAATTAGTTGGTAGTATCTAACCATTTGATCGATCAATAATCCTAATAGAACTGCAACATATTTACTAATGTATTTTTTTGTTTTGCTCTCTCCAAAATTTTTGACACACCCTTCATTTATTTGTATTGATAATTATTTATTTATTGTTTTAGGAGTATTGTAATTTATGAAGAAGTGTTAACATTTCAATTAGTGAATGGTTCTAATTTGGTAAATCTTCTTGAATTGATTAAATAAGTTTTTTTCTTCACAAATTGAATTTTGGTGTGTTAAAAATTTTGAATTGGGGTTTATAATTTAGACAAGATGAATGAAAATGTTATTCTATTTATTTTGTAACAAATACTAATGTTATTCAAACAGTAACAATGAAACTAAACTAAAATTCAAAATTTCCCCAAATACATAAAATGTTCCAAAGAATCACAATAATTCAATTTCATTCAAATTGGAAATAATTTTGATTTTTCTTAAAATATGAAAAAAATTTTTTCATCTTTTCGTTTTTTGTTTTGATTTCATTTTGAGAATTACTTAATTTGTTTTGTTGGATCAAATTTTTTTTCAATAATTGATTTTATATAAGAGTTGAGTGGTTCCAAATAGAAGAACTCATATAAAATTAATTTTTACTATCTAACCTTTTGATCGATCAATATTCCAAATAGAATTTCAACAAATTTACTAATGAATTTGTTTGTTTTGCTCTCTCCAAAATTTTTAACTACACTCTTGATTTATTAGTATTGAAAAAAAATTTTTTTTTGTTTTGTGAGTATTGTAATTTATATATAAGTGTGAACATTTCAATTAGTGAATTGTTCTAATTTGGTATTTTTTCTTGAATTGATTAAATAAATTTTTAGCTTCACAAATCGAATTTTGATGTGTTAAAAAATTTGAATTGGGGTTTAGAAAAATTATAGTGATTTCTATTGAATTTTTATTTGTTCTTCAATTGGAGATCAAAATGAAGAAAATCGTTTTTCATAAAAGTTACAGTCTTTCCAGACATACATAATTTTTTTTTATCAAATATTTTTCATATTTTGATTTATTTTTTTTTCAGAATATTACATTTCTTATTTAGATTAAAAAAAATAAATTAAAAGATGAAACATATGTGATAAAAAAATTTTAGGGTAGGCTTGTAATAGTTGTGATCAGAGAAATAAAGTTTTTCAATTTCGAAAAAAATAAATTGATTGGCTACTTTTACTTGATAAGAATACCAACTATAGTGTATTTTCCCCTTTCTTTTTCCTTTATGTTCATTCTTTCTTCAAAGGTCATTTATAAAAATAATTGATTTTTGAAAAAAATATAGGTATCCTTTTTTCGAAATCAAGTTTATTTTGATAAATAATAATATTAATGATTTTCTTTCAAAAAAAAGATCCACACATCTTTACTAGTGATAATGGATCACAAATCTATTATTAATATTAAATAAAATTGGGAAATTTTAATTTATGAACATGGGTAAATATAGAAAAGAAAAACTCCTCCCTTCAATAATAATAATAATAAAAAATAGTATTTATTTTTTTAATTTGTTTAACAGACCTTTGTGGAAAAAGAAAAAACAAAAACTTGTACTATGAGATCATATTAATTCATAAATGTGTATCACCGATGTTTGATATATAGATAAAAAGTAAACAATTATTCAATAACTTTACTAAAAATCCAATTCAAATGAAAAAATAATAATTAGAATGAAAATGAAAAGGAAAAGAATATATAAAAATCACTAGTAAAAAAAAAACAACTTTCATAAATAAGAAGAATTATATTTTTTTTTGTCTTGTTTATTTGTTGATTATTTGATGTTCTTTGGTCCAATAAGTTTCAAATCAACATTATATCCTAAATTCAATCTTCTGGGTTACAATTGGAGTATCAACAAATCAAAGTACACACAATTGGAAATCTTAGTTATTTCAAGAAGAATTTCCTTACGTCATTCAAATCGGATTGTACAGTCGATCCAAATCTACCTTGAAATTTTATCAATATCAAATTTTGATGTTGATATAGATTTTGAAAAAGTTAAATATAAGAATAACAAAGCTCATATGGAAAAAAAAAAATTCCAAATGAGAAATATACAAGAATTTTTTCTGATTTTCAAAAAATAAATTTTCAGAATCCAAAATGTCTCTAAATATCTAAAATTCATTGATAAAACGTATAAAATTTTCTCTAGAAAAAATGAAACATTTTTTCGATCAGTATCATTAGTGTATTTTTCATCTCAACTTG
Organism: Anaeramoeba flamelloides; assembly: GCA_027625915.1. NCBI lineage: Eukaryota > Anaeramoebidae > Anaeramoeba > Anaeramoeba flamelloides. Next base: position 3,380,381 of record JANTQA010000063.1, read on the forward strand.
TAGCGGAAAAAAGATTTTCAATATGATCTTTCTAATTCTTATAGTCAACTTTTTAAAAATCTAAATCAACATCAAAATTTGATATTGAAAAAATTTCACTGTAGCCTTGGATCGACTGTATCAAGGTACTCTCGATATAGTTTATACAAGATTCAAATATCCTCTTGAAATCACAAAGATTTATAATTAATACTTTAAAAATTATTTTGGATATTCACTCAATTTTGTACATCAATGACTATTATTTAGATTCCCAAAAAATAAACCAAATAGGAATTTTTCCCTTTATAATTCAAAAAGTAAACCAAGTAAAGAAGAAGTAATTGTACCAAATATTATCGTTAAGATCAAGAAATAAATGATTTTTTTGTAACAAAATTTCTTCGTCAATTTTTTAATTATTTTGTTTTTCAATTTTTTTCTCGGTCTGTAAAAATATTATGCCATGATATATTCCACTTTACATCTTAATTTAAACACACCTTTCCTTTATTTAAGAAATGGTTTGAATTCTTCAATTACCAATAAAATCTAATAGTCAAATTTCGAAAAATGTTTTTACACCCCAAATAAACATAAACTTTTAGACAATAAAAATAAAATGTCTATTTATCCTTTCCAAAAATACTTATTGGAAACAACTATTCATGTAGACTGACAAATTGTGAACTTAAGATTTGAAGGGAAAAAAAGATTTTTAAAAAATTTCAAATGAGAAATTATTTTTTTAATTTTTTGAGATTCTTTTGAAAAATGTTCAAATTTTTAGCTTGTGTCCTAACATTTTTACTCGTTTCACAAAGCTTTGAAAAGGAAACGAACCCAAACTTGTTCACTACAAACCAACCGCGAATTAGCATCCCTAGCTCCTTACCAAGCACTACAACGAGTGCCGCCCCCACCCCTAGTACACAAACGGTAAGTACAATCACTGTCGACTATTCTGGAGAAGAAGGGTGTGGTAACGCAGAACAGAAAACGTACACAGACAAGGAATGTACAATTTACACAGAAGGATCTCTGGCTATTATCTACACAGCCATTAACGAAACGGACTATACACAGGTAATTTTTCCTGACAACGAATGCCAATCTGTTCCTACGTCCACTAAAAACTTCAAAAAAGGAGAGTGTTCTTATAACGAAGACATGGATGTGTACTTAAAGGCTACTTACACCATTTCCAGTAATGATGACGATGATGGAGACAAAACTTCTTCTGCTACAGTCTTATTTTCTGCATTCTGTTTTGTTTTTAGTCTCGTCATTTTGATTCTAAATTTATAAAATCCGATACCTTAACAACTTGAATATGTATGGTGGACCCAAGATCAAGAAATTATTTGTTTTCTTTATGTTGTGTGATACTTTTTGAACCCAAACTTGAAATTGAAGATTTTTTTGTTCCTTACTTTATCCAAATAAAAGAAAATAAACAAAACCTTTTTACTTTTTGTTCACACTCTTCCTTTTTTATTTTCAGACGAAATTGTCATGATTGTGGTAAAAACAAAAATTTTCTAATTTTTGGAAAATCTTTTTATTTTTTCGTTTTTTTTTTTGAATTCTTTTTTTGCAACAATTTTGTAACTCTTGATCTTGTAAATGATTTTTTTGACTGATCTCTATTCTATTTGTTTGTGAGAATTGAGCTGTATGTTTACAAGAGAAAAATTTTCGTCAAATGCTTGGCTTAAAATTTATACAATTAATTGGTTTGAGAGGAAGAAATTCTTCTTGTTCACAACAATCTCAAAAAGTGTTTTGGATGAAAAGTGAGTTTAATGTTTAAGGGCAAAACTGAAGATAAAACTTTCAAAGGTACTCATACCACTCTTGAAGTTTTTGGTAGGTTTGTTTAGATTTACTGAAAACAAGTTAAAAAAGGAAAAAAAGATATTCTAAAAAATCAATAAAATTTCCAAAAAAAAAAATTTTAATTAGTCAATCATCATTACAGTGATCAAAATAATGCTTGAACAAAGTTTATAATCGATTTTTCAAAATCTAACAGTGCTTTTATTTCTTCTTTTTTGAATGGAACATTCGATTTACTACTTATAGTATACTTAAGTACAAATCTATTTTTAAGGTAAAAGTCATTGGTATTGCCAGTAAAATTTAAAATAGGATTGCAATTAAAGTAGTGAAAAAAATACGGGACATGAAAAAAATCGCTAAAAAGATTTTTAGTTTTTAATATTAAGAAAATTTTTGATATAATTTCTTTTCCCTCAATCAAATCCCTTTTTTTAAAAGAACCCAACTTTTAAAATTATAACTCACCCACTTATTAGAATAATGATTAATGAAATCACACCTGTTCAAAACATCATTCAATCAATCAAAAAACAAGAATAAAAATTATCATTTTCCAAACTCTAGTAAGCCTCATTAAAACTTGATTATTTTTAAAAAAAAGTTGATCTACTTATTCTATCAAAAAATTACTCGAGTATTCTAGAGACACCTTATTTTGATGAACTTTAGGTAGGTTTATTACTAATCTCATAAAAAAATTGGTTATTTATAATAAGGATTTGATTGAAAATAAATGAAATTACCCAAAAATTTTACTAATATTCACAATTAAAAATCTTTTCCAGGATTTTTTTCATGTTGGGTATTTTTTTCCCTGTTATAGTTGAAAATTTTCCATAATATTCTCAGTTTTTGATTATTTTTTGTTTTTTTGGGATTGATATAAAAATCATAAAAAATTAACTTAATATTTTGAGATAAATTTCTAAATATACATTTTATTTTTTAGAATTTTTTTTTAAATAATAAGACTTTAAAGAATAATTCCAGACTTAGTTAAGGTTTAATTTTGGTACCTTTGATCGCTCATGTAGGGGTCTTGTAATAAAAATGGAATCTTTTTTTTTTCTTGAACCATGGATTAAACAACGTCTGAAAGAATTATTTTGAATATAGTAAAAGCAGAGATTTTATAATTGAGCAAGATTTCTTAAAACAAATTGACCCAACCCCATTTAAAAATTAAATTCGTGTTCGTCAAAATATTTGCCAGTTTTGATCAAAAAATCATTTTATGTATTTTTTTAATAAAATTCCACAACAAATTTTTAAAATCCAAAATCCGAACACCCTTATGAAGTAATAATGAGAATTAAAACAAAGAATAACCATCTTTCTTATCCTAAAATAATTTAAAATCATTTTCAAACTCTTCAGTATAAACAACTCTACCATTAAACAATTCTATTGGTTATTATGAGTTTTGTCCTTTTGGTTTCTTGAATTGTGAAATTATCCCCATACATTATTGAAATAATTCTAGAGAAATTATAATTTCCTACCTGTTTTTTCATAAATTGAAGTCCATAACATACCTTTTCAAATACCTTTTAATCTAATTTATATTTGAGCAAAACTTTTCTTAATAATATTCAAAAAAATTGGTTAATTTTTTATTATAATTTTTTTTCTGTGAAGATAAAAAAAATAATCTTAAAGTAAATTTAAAAGAAAATTTAAAAAACTTTTACCACATCTTGGAATTGAAAAATAAAATTAAAATATGATTACTATCATACCCAACTTACCGTTAATACTATTTTCCAAAATGAATTATTATTTTTAAAAGAAAGATCCATTTTTCTCATTTTTGAAAAGATCAAAATCCAGTATATTACTAAAATATTTCAAAAAACTATTTTCTATTTTAAAACAATTGAAATTTTATTATATATAAAAGAAGTGTTAAAAAAGGCACTCGCAAAGTTTTAGAATTACCCACCTAAGAAAATCTACTTAATTTTCAAAAAAAAAAAAAATATAATAATTATTTTAAACTTGAAAAAATATAAATTTTTAATTCAAAGAACAGTTGAAATCATTTTTCCTTTCTTTTGATTGGATGAAAATATGAGAAAAAAAACCAAACAATTAAATTAAAAATTCACCCAAAATACTTTTTTAAAATTCTAGTAAAAGCAACTAAGAACATAAAGAAATACTTTTTAAATTTAATTATTTCAAAATGATTATTAATTATAAACCCCTATCATATTTTTTTTCGATAAAGTCATGAATAACCGAGAAGATTAAATTTATTTTGAGACTTTAGAATTATTTCTCATTTTTCTAAATTTTTTCAAACAAATAAAACGAATTGAAATTAAAATAATTTTTTAAAATAATATAATAATTATTATTTTCTTCTGGGCTAAGCTAAAAAATAACAAAAATAACATTTATACAATGTTGATTTAATTATCTTAAACTTAGGATCAACTTCTTGCCAATTGTTTACTCTTTCAATTTTGTCAATTTTCAAATTTTGAATTGTTTTGTTTTTGATATTTAAACAAACTTTTTAGGATGATGATAAGATTTCCTAATTATTAAAATTAGAAGAGTTGTGGGATAAATCAAATCTGTAAATTTTCTGGAGATCAATTATAGCAGATTATAATAATTTTCGAAAAAATTAAAAATATATAGAATCATTTTGTCATCTATCTCACCCAATTTGAAGGTTTATAACAAATAATAATAATAATAAAATATTCAGTTGAAAATTTCTAGATCAAATTGATCAATTTTTTTGAGTTTGGTAATTTACAGATAATTTTGCAAAATTCTGTATGAGAGAAAAATTTTCAAAATTTTTAATACAGTCAGTTTCACTTTTAAGGCACAAATTTTCAACGAAATTTAAGGTACAAAAAAATCTCAAATTAAAGCACAAAATTCAAATTCTAGTAAAAATAAATTGTAAAAAAAAAAATTCCAAATTTTGTTCCTTAATTTGAGATTTTTTTGTGCCTTAAATTTCGTTGAAAGTTTGTGCCTTAAAAGTGAAACTGACTGTAAATTATCATAGAATTTTTTACATCTTTTATTATTTCTGTTCCAAAAGAATAAAATTGGAAATATATTTTAAGTTTTTTTTTACATTGAATTTTAATTTAATTATCGGTATTAAGTAGTATCCCAATTCAAATAATTTCTCTTGCAATTTTGTTCATTTTTTGACAATAATCTGATGATAATTCCCTCTGGGTGATAGTTTTTAATATCACCTTTCGAGAATTATAACCTGTATAATTTTTTCGAATTCACTAAAACAACTCCAGTTAATTGTTAATATTGAGATACCGTAATTCATTTTTTTTGTATAACTAAGTAATAAAAATTAAAGTGCAAATTTAAAAATTTTCAAACATTTAAAGTAAATTTGATCAAAAAGAAAACAGGAATCAGAACAATTGGATAATGAACCAAAAGTGGGCATTCATGATCAATTATTAAAATAAATTAAATTAAACAAAAGAATTTTGGCTGTGATTTTTGATAATCTTAATTAAGAATAAATTAATTATTTATTGTTTTTTTTTTTTTATTCTCAAAAAGTTTTTATATCAAACCTTTCCATTTTGAATTCCAAAAAAGAAAGATGACCTTTCGCAAAAAATACAAACCACTCGATATCTGTTATAATATTTCATTCTTAATTAATTCCAAGTATTTAAACCTACACTATTCTTGATTGAAAAGATAATTAAATAAAACCAAAAAATTAATCAAACAATTTTAATTCTAAAGATTCCACTCTGATTTACTTTTGGCATTTTTTCAAAAATAGAGAACTAAATTAATTGTTTGCTTTCAAAGTTTCAATATCTCTTTATACTCAAAAAATCATTTTTTCAGTAATACCCAGATATTGAAAATTTTCATAAAAAGGTAAAAGTTAAATTTTCCAAAAATAAAATTTTCTTAAAAATATATTATTATTATTATTATTATTATTTTAATCATTATTTGAAAGTGTTTGGAAATTTTTGAAGAATAAAGTTGTTTATATAAAAAATAAATAATTTCAAACAAATAAAAAAAAAGAAAATAATAAAGATTTAATATATTATTATAAAAAATAATTTAAAGATTTTTTATGAAAAACAAAAAATTCCGATTTCGGTAAACTTTTTTCTCATAATATTTTGAACCTTTAAAAAATATTCAAATTGAAGAATAATTATTCAAAAAATAAATAAATTAATAAAATTAATCAAAAACAAAAACAAACAAAAAAAAAAACAACATGGTATATTACAATGTTGTTGTTTTTTTTTTTTAAAAGGGTAAGGCAGGACTATCAAATTTCACAGTATTATTTGCAAAACAGATCATTCCAAATATTGGCTCAATTACAAAGCCTAATAATGTTTTAAAAATGACTGCCCATATACGGTTTTTTCCATTTTTAAACATGCTATCTACGAGAAATAAGAAAGGTTGGAGTGCAAAAAAGATGAGAATCGATAAGTCGAAAAATCCAAAGATGCCCCACATAATGTAGCAATGGAAAAGACCTGAAAACGTGAACACCAACACCCCGGCGACTAATTTTGGAAGCCTTAATATTGTAATTGTAGGCACATAAACATGTCGAACAGAGTAATTGTAGACTGGCCTGTTCCAACTTTTCCAAAATTCCTTACAAGTGAAGTCTGCAGCCCAGTTGCCATAAAACTGTCTTCTTTTAAATCTTGTTAGCTCTGCACTAAAGTTTAAAAAGAAGTGATACATTTGGATCCACATCAAAACGAAAAACATGAAAGTGGGGAAGCCCAAACAGGACAAATTCTTTGAGAAATCAACCAAATTATAGATTGGCTCACCCATGTTGTTCATAAAGCTATTAACATTAACAACAAGAAGATAATTTGATAAAGTAAGCCCAATTAAATATGTGGCAGCCTTTTTGTAATCAACTTTATCCACAAAATCATATTTGGTTTGATAGATCAATGTCGGGTAGTTTAAAAAGAGAAGAAATTTCCGATAGCTCTCCATCTTTCTATGCTGATTGATAATTTTTCTCTTCACTTTCATACTTTTGTCCTTGCCCAATTCGCGAAACAGGCACTCGAAATAGGAATACAGCTTGAGCGCATGGCAGACAGACAAAGTACTAAGGATTGAACGAAGCCAAATGTTGGTTTTGACAAGATAAAAAACTAGCGGTACAGAGAGCACAGAGCCGACGACAACCAGGTTCAAAATACGGGCAACAGTCGTGTTGATCATTTTTTTGTAAAACATTTTTTTGATAACATACGACATCGAAGAGAACATAAAGACTAAGATAATCATCGGAAGAACTGTTGGTAGCCCAACAATGACACCTAAATAGACCGTGATACTCCACGACATTTTGACATTACATGAAAAATTAAAATATGTATTGACCAGAATTTGAAACAGGCCAAAGAGAAGTAAGGGGTAAAGCCCAGTTATAGATTTGTGGAATTTGATCAGCTTTGTAATCTATATGTATGAAGAAAGAATGAAATAAATAGAAAAGTTGGTTTTATTTTTTTTAAAAAAAAGTTCTAAGGGTTAGTGTTTTGTTCTTTGGAAAGGCTTGGAGTTTTTTAGAAATTTGTTTTTTTTACCAAATTTGGGTTTTGCTTGTCTTGTTTAATTTTATCTTGTCGCTTAATTTCTTTTTTGTTATCTATGTGTCTTGTTGTTAATTTGATCTGTGTTTGCCTTTGTTTTTCTTTTGGAGCTTGTATTTGTGTTTGTGATCCTCGATAACTCATTTTTATTATAAAATTATTCAAATTTTAGATTTGTTAAAAAAAAAATAAATTTTGAAAGTGGATATTTTTTTGAAAATTCATAATAAAAAACTTTTCAAGAATAAAATTATGAACTTTTGGATATTGATTATTTTAAAGAAACCTGAAACAATTTTGGAAGATTTATGAGAGATAAATTATTAACTTTTTAAAAATTTAAATCAAGATAATTAAGTCGATAAAAATTTCCAAAACCAGTTCTTATCAAGAACGGATCAGTCAAAGTCTGAGGGTCGAAAAAATGAGAAAAAGATCAAAATTTATTTTTAGAATTGATGATGCTGTTTATTTTTTGTAAAAATTTCAATTTGAAAATTTTAAAAATTCAAGAATCATTGAGATTGTGGATTGTAAAACTCGGTTGTGGTTTCTTTTTTAAGTTCATAATTTGTTTTTTTTTTGTTATAAAATTATTCCAAAAAATAAAAATGCTTACCATTAGGATTAATTTAAATTTCCAAAATTGACAAGTTTATCCAAAAAAAACTGTAAAAATCCCCGACATAACTCTTGAACCAAATCTCTTGCTTCAGTGTTATTGTTAAAAGTGAAAATAAAAGATTTTTCGAAGTCACCCCTAAACTCCAATATTTGAATTGTTTGAGAAACAAACAGAAATTATTTATACCACCTTTTTCATATATCTTTAATATTAAAATTATTTTAGTTTTTTTATTGGATCAATCATAAAACAGAGATTAAATTTGTGAACAGCAAAAAGGGACATTTTCTTGGAACAGATTATATAAAGAAGGTTTTTTTGAAAATTATTTATAATTGAGAAATTTTCTAATTTTTTATATTTCTAAAGAAAACTGAAGAAGAAAATAAAGTGAATTTTGAAGAAACACAATTTAGAAAGGTTAGTACTTTCAAAAAGAATAATTTATGAAAAAGGTTGTATTTTAATGTAAACAATTCAAAAGGTCAAGTTGAAAATTATTGTTACTTGTAAGGGAATTATAAATGGGAGAAGATTTTGCCTTCATTTTTTATATTGTTCTTTTCCAAATTGAGTTCTCAAAGAGTGGGTTGTAGATTGTATTTTGTGAACTCTATTCCAAAAAGAAAATTGAAAACGGAAGAGAAAATTTTTCCCCCTTTTATAATTGAAATACTAGTATTGATGAGAGCTTTTTCTCCTTTAGTAGTTAACTGTAACTTGTTCACAGTTTAGAACATGATCTTCTCAAGCCCAAATACAAATAACTGTTCTTTTATCAAGAGAAGGTATCCTTTCAGGTACTTAATTACATTTTCCACTCAATTCCTTTTTTGATACTTGTAATAAGCTTTGTGAGAACGATTTGATCAGAAATCTTATCCTTTAAACAGTTAAAAAAACTTTGTTTGTATTGTGTTACCTTCCCCTCTTATTAAATTAATAATACCAGTCTTTTTTAGTCTTAATTAGATTGAAATTATGACACCACTGAGCACAAAATTTCCAACTAATTTATTTCTTTTTGAACAATTATTTTTTTTTATTCAAAAATGAAAACTTAAGGCTATCAAGAAGAAATACAATATCGATTCTAAAGTCAATATTTTTACAAAGGAAAACTCAAGAATAACTAATACTATTATTTTCCAATTAAAAAATGAAAATTTTTAGTTTAATTTCTCAAAAATATTTTTCTGGTTTAATAAGTCGAAATAAAATTCCTAGATCTTTACAACATCGTTTAGAAATGCTATTTTGACAATAAACTAAACTTCCTTCGTTAACTCTAAGACAAAATTTTTGCTCTTCTAAATTGATTGTAGAAGTTATAATTTATATTCATTTTGGAAATTGAAATAAAAATTCTCATTTATTAATTGCAAAACAACAGTATTAAAATGTATGAAAAGTTTATTTTTTACAATTGAAATGAAAGTTTGTTGAGATTCTTAACAAATTCTTAATTAATTTATATATTAGATCTTTTAAAATGATTAGTTTTTAAAAAAGTGAAGTCTAGGATGAAAGTATGTTACTATTGGAAGTAAATCATAAAAAAACACCACAGTTCAAATATCTTGAAAAAATTGATTAGTTAAACAGTAATTTTAAGTTTAAACAATTAAAAATTCCATTTGTGTTCTTAAATAATGTTAAAAAATTTTTAGGAAAAAAATATTTTTGAAGATAAACTTAAAGGTTCTTATTAATATAAAGACATCAACCTTAAAAATAAGCTATTTCCAAAAAAGTGTGGCAAATTTTTTTAAAAAAATTTTTTATTCAACTAAATCTTCAAAAAAGTATTTAAATCTACAATATAATCAAATACCGTTTATAGTTTCCTGAGAATAATGAAATTTGTTTTCAAGTAATATATTACATGAATAAAAAGATATTAAATTCTCTGTTCTCGATTTTATCTGATACTTTTTAGGGTGAAAATTGGTATTAATTATTTTAAATTTGATGGAAAAAAATCCTTTTCATAACTTTTTTAATCTCAACAAATTTTCATATGAAATTGAAAACATATAACTGTGTTTGTTTTTTTAAAAATACTAATTGTACCCTTTCCAAAATTTTCAGTTTTTTATCGAAATTGGCCGTGCATCGTTTTTACCAAAAAAAGTACTATTTTTTTTTTTTCATTTTTTTGTAATATTTCATCAAATAAACTAAATTTCATAATAAATGGCCCATCTTATTATTTGAATTTTGATTTGATTTTGTATCGTTTTGAAGTATTCCCTCTCACAATGAAAAGTTTGTAAATAAATCATTTTTTCTCTTTTTTATTTATTCAACAGTGTTTTGTTAAAAGGGAAAATGAAAATGAAAAATTTGAAAGAAGTAACAGATGAATTAATGAAAAAATTGGTTTCAAATATGAAAAAGAGATTATATTTAGTTATTCAAATGGAAGGAGAATCGATAAAAGGGGTTTTTTACCTTTTTAAATTGTCTATTTTCCATGTAATGCTTCATTCAAAATAAATGGAATAATTTTTTTAACTGTTTTTTTTTTATTTCTTTTTCTTTTATTTTTAGAAAAAAAATAAATATCTCTTGAGTATAGTATTGAATATTAAAATGGAAATTTTTATATTATATTAGATAACTTCAATTATTAAAAATATTTTTCATTATAATTTGATTTTTAATGGTCCAATGATTTTGAAAGATAGTTTATATTTTGAAATAAATACCAAAGTTATTTATTCAATCGTTATTAATATTAAACTTCATTTTACATTGCCAATTAACGAATAACTCCACTAACAAAGATGATTTATTTTGAAATGTAAAAATAAATGCCCCTCTTTATTGGAAATATCTAATATAAATTTGAGATTTGCGGCAAACTGTAGATCAATTGTGGCAAAATCCAATTTTTTAAAAAACCAATAATAAACTTATAGGTTCTTTTAACAAATTATATCAACACATTGGAGATATTTTGATAACAAAAAAATAACTTTATAAAAAGAAAATAAAAATGACAATTCTTTCGTCTTTATAATAATACGTATTGAGTAAACATGTAAAGAAAAATAAATCTAAAACGGGTTACTTTGGGGAGTTTTTAAATAAAAATTTAAAATGTTGAAATAGTTTTGTTGTGTATTTCTATTTTTGATTTGTAAAAGGAAATTAAAAAATAAAAAATCCAAAATAAAAATTTTACAAAATTTTGATTATTTGAAAAAAATATAATAGTTTATTTTTAAATGATTTTTCAAAATGGATTTTTTTAGAGTCATTCAAACAACATGAAGGGGTATGTTTTTAATTCATTCACCGCATATATTATTTAGATCAGAATAGTTGGTAATCTTAATCCTTTAAATTATACCCCAATTAATTATATTAAAAAAGTTACTAAAAACTATTTTTATTTTCGTTTTTACCACTCAATTTCATTACTTGTTTTTTTCTTGGAATCAGAAAAAAAATAATAATTTCCATATATAAAACAAAAAAATCTATAAAGAAAACTAAATTTATTTAGTTATTTTTGAACTGTGGAAATAAATATCAATTTTTAAGTAATTTGGAGTTTGTTAATAATATATCCTCCGTAAAAATGGTGTTTACCTGAGACAATTAGTAAGAATACTAAAAAGTAATAAAATATAAAGAAGTAAAAAAAGTAATTAGAATTGAAGTAAGAGAAAAATTAGAAAATTTCTACTCAAATTTTCACCAATGTATTAAGAAAAATCATGATAGTTACTATTTTCTTTTGTTATTCCTTTTCAAAATAATTTGGGTTTGATCTAACTTTTGTCAATATCTTGAATTAAAATTCAATTATATATTCCTTAAATATGTATACAGAAACAAGATTACTTTCTCAATTTAACACCCATAGTCTTAATACCTTAAAATAATACCCATAACACCATTATAGTTTTAAAATTCTTTAGAAAGGGGGCCAAAGTATTATAAACAAATTAATTTAAATACAATAGTAAGTTTTTGAAAAATAGATAATTTGAAAATTTCTATCTGTAATAATTTTCCAAAGTTATAATCTATACCTTTCCCCTTTTTTACAAATGAAAAGAGTAAACATTTGTTACAAGTTTTGTTTTTAAAATAATTCATTTATATCAATTCTTTAATACTGTTTATAAAATCTTAAGAAATCATTTCCAGAGGAAGAAAAAATTGACAAAATTGTAAATATTTTTCATTATTTTCTAACGTTTATATTGTAAACTCAAAAATTAAACTTTTTTTTTTGACTTATATTTTTACAAATTTATATCAAAAATCCATACAGTTAATTTTTTTAATTCTAAAACTCTTAATTATAAATACTAAGTACATCTTTTATTATTCATTTTTTTTTTTTTTTTTTTTTTTTTTTTTTTTTTTTTTTGGATGATTTGACTTGTTATATTTTTAAAAATTTAAGTTTTTGTCAGTTGAGAATATTTTATAAAGTGAATTATAAATAAGATTTAATATTTTTTTTTTGTAATTAAGGATTCTTTATATAAATATTTCTTATTGTGTTTTAGATAATTTACTAAACTAGATTCCAAAAATTTGGAAACATTTTAAACAGTGGAAAGAAAATCAATACTACACTTTAAATTCAATTAGGAAAGAATTTTGATTTTACACACGATTTAATTTTTTGTCTTTTTTGTTTTGTTTTCATTTCCTTTTTTGTAGTTACCTAATCTGTTTCGTTAGATCTGAAATTTTTTTTCAATGGTTGATAGAAAACCAGTGTTTAGTTTGTTAAATTGGAAAATAACATACAATTGGTTGATAGTATCTTAACATTTGATCGATCAACAATTGTTGGTGAAAATTTAACAAATTTACCAATACAGTTTTGTTCCACTCTTTTCATTATTTTGGACACACCGTGTTCATTTTTGAGTTTTATATTTTTTTTTCTTTTTTTTTGGATGAAAATGATTACTTATTAAAACATTAATACTGGGTTACTTAAATGTTGTTTTATATTAGGTTTGGAAAAATATAATAAATTGAGGTTTTTTTTTTGCCTATTTTTGATTTTGGGTATTTCCAAATTATTGGAATGGGGTTAATATGTGACAAATTATTTCTTATAAGATATTAAAAATAAAAATAATAATAATAATAAAAACAATACATAAAAAACTTTAAGCAGAATCTGAAAATATAAAAAATCAAAGATTAGATGAATTAGTGAAAAATATTAAAAACGTATCTTTTGGTAGTTATATCTAAGTTTTAGTAAATAAAAGTTGTTATCTAAACAAACAAGATTGTTTTTTTAATATTAAATATTTGTATCTTCCATTACACTTGCTACTGTTAAATTGTTTTTTAAAAAAAAAAACGAAATTTTAACCCAAAAATTTTAATTCGGAAAATTTTCTAATGTTTAAAAAAATACTTTTTTTTTATTTTGATTTATATTTAGTTTACCAATCATTTTCATTTCTTTTGAAGAAAAAAATGTTTAGTGAAATTGCAATTTGAAAAAAAAATATTTTTTTATTGATTTTTTACAATTTTTTTTATATAAAATAATTTATTCAAACTGGAACAAAAAATAAAGATTAATTAAAAGGTAAAACAGACTATGTCAAAAAACGACTAATAGTAAGGTCAAAAAAATAAGAATCTAATAGTATCTGTTGACACACACATAAACGCACACACAGGCACATATACATATTGAAAAACAAAAAAGTTAAATTAACATAGTAATAATTCTATTTTCAAGCATTCAAGAGGAAGAAGATAATATAAATATTATAAATATAACCAAGATATTATAGTTTATAAATAAAAATAGATTTGAGGACTTCCAATTACTTGTATCTAAATTATAAATAAGAAAAAATTCTCACTTGATTTTCAATTTCCTTTTTCAAATAGAACCACAAATTACAACCTACTTCTTTGATAACTCAATTTCATCAAGAAAAAAATAGGAAAATGATTTGAAAATTTTTTCCCGTTTATAATCCGAATATCAGTCAAACTTAATTATTAATAGAAAAAGTAAACATTTCCAAACTATTTGTTTTTCAAAACAGATAAGAAAAGAATAATGATTTCAAACGAAAAAGAATTTTGAATTTGAAAAGAACCATCATTTAATTACAAGCCCTTTTTAAGATAATTCAAGATTAAGAGATCTAAAATAGATAAATTAATCAAAATTAAGACTTTTAACAAACTATTGTTTATCCAAAATTACAATCACGAAACTTAATTTAGAGAATTTGAAATCATTTTTTAGATCTTTTTCAAGTAGTTTTAATCACTATAAAAAAAAAGATGTTAAATTTTTTAAATGATAAAACTGAAAAAAAAAATAATTTTATTCAATTTATTTACTTCTTTGAAGATTTATTCAAGGGTTGTTTAAAAGATTTTTTTTTCAGTTAAAGTGAAAAAGAAAACCACAAGAAAATTCTTGTTTCTTTTGTTTGGTTGGAAAAATAAAAAAACCATTTAATTGTTGATCACAAAATAATTTTTTGATAACTTTTGACTAATTTCGCTCTTTTTTTTAAGAAAAATATTTTACTTTTGTCTTTTGATATAGGTCCAAATAAAAGAGCTGTAGATAGACTGGCAAATACAAGACAAACAAATCATCTTAATTCCCATTTCAAGGATCACAAAACTTAAGGTTGTTTTTCTCAAAAATTGAACAAGAAAAACAATTTTGCAAAGTATTAAAGTAACCAATCTAAACCCCAATTCAAAATTTTTAACACACCAAAATTCGATTTGTGAAGAAAAAAACTTATTTAATCAATTCAAGAAGATTTACCAAATTAGAACCATTCACTAATTGAAATGTTAACACTTCTTCATAAATTACAATACTCCTAAAACAATAAATAAATAATTATCAATACAAATAAATGAAGGGTGTGTCAAAAATTTTGGAGAGAGCAAAACAAAAAAAATACATTAGTAAATATGTTGCAGTTCTATTAGGATTGTTGATCGATCAAATGGTTAGATACTACCAACTAATTTTATTTGAGTTCTTATATTTTGAACAACTTGACTTTAATCATAATATCAATTGCTCAAAAAAATTTTTGATCCAACGAAACAAATTACGTAATTCAAACAATGAAATCAAAACAAAAAACTAAAAAAGATGAAAAAATGATTTTCATATTTTACAAAAATCAAAATTATCTCCAATTTCAATGAAATTGTATTATTGTGATTGTTTGGAACGTTTTAGCAGTGTGGAAAATTTTGAATTTTAGTTTATAAAAGATTTAATTTTTCAAGTATTTCTTTTGAGCACTCTCATGAGAAATTTGAGTTCACCAATTTGTAAAAAGTGGACCACAAATGGTACAAAGATTTCTTATTTCGAGAATATTAATGCCTAATTCTTGTGAGTTCAAAATCGAAAACATTTTAAAAAATTTAAAAATTGCATAGATGAACCAACAGGAGATCTAAAAGAATGATTTTGATTTGCAGATGATTTTTAAAGGCTTTTCAGAGCACCTATCGATTTTTAGTTTGGAATTCCTTTTCCAAGTAACCATTGTGAAAAAAATTTGGGGCATTAAAAAAAATTGTGTCAGTCAAAAATTTGTTTTCGTTTTTTAAATAATAAATATTAGCAAAATGATTTTTGATCAAAGTAAAATTTTATGAACAAATCTTACATTTAAGAAAAACCAAAGTCACTATCAATAATAATTTTCAAAGGTAATATTAAATTATTGAATTTTGACCATTTAGAATTACTGTGGAACTCTAAAATACAAAAATTTACTTTTAATTGTTAACTTTACTAAAAATGTTATTTTTTCTTATTAGATTACATTCCAAGATCAAGCTATTCATTGTTTGGAAAGACCAAAAATTAATAAGTGTTTTAAATTAAAGTTTGTCTATGGAGATTTAAAGTATTTAATGGGTTTCTAAAATCTTGATATTTTGTTATTTTGAAGTTTTGATTGTAAAACATTAGTGGAAAACAATCTATTTTGAAAAAATAGCTTTTTTGGAAGATTTTATTATTCAATTTGGTTTAAAAGGTTATTTAAGATTAACTTTGATAAATTCACGTTAATTAACAATAGTAAATGTCTTATTGAATTAATAGATTTTAATATATCCTAATAAAAAAAAATAACATTTTCAGTAAAGTTAACAATTAAAAGTAAATTTTTGTTTTTTAGAGTTCCACAGTAATTCTAAATGGTCAAAATTCAATAATTTAATATTACCTTTGAAAATTATTATTGATAGTGACTTTGGTTTTTCTTAAATGTAAGATTTGTTCATAAAATTTTACTTTGATCAAAAATCATTTTGCTAATATTTACTATTTAAAAAACGAAAACAAATTTTTGACTGACCCAATTTTTTTTAATGCCCCAAATTTTTTTCACAATGGTAAGAAAGCCAAAAAGGGTTTTCTCAAAAAATCAAAATATTCAACATCTAATTCAAACATAATTACAAAAGGAATAAACAGGTTGGAAAAAACAATATTCGAGTCATTTTTTGAAAGTTCTTTAAAACAAACTATTTTTTTTTTTATTTCAAAAAATTAATCCAAAACCGATTTCTTTAGTTTCCACTGGATCGTATTTTAACAAACCTTCTTTTTAAAACAGAGAATTCCAAACAAGGGACACACTTATGAACACTAAAATTTGTTCCAACCCAAATTGCCAATCAACAAAAACGCCAAGTTGGAGGCGTGTTGATGGCATTATTTATTGCAACGCGTGTGCCATTTATACCAAACGCCACGATGGCGCCATGAGACCTGTAAAAAAAAAAAGAGCCACACCTAGCCTCAATCAAAGAACACAAACAAAATATAAAAAACAAAAGCCCAAAATCAAAATCAAACAAAGAAAAAAACAAAACCTACCACAACAAGACAAAAAGAAAAAACGAAATCGAGAAAAGGGTGTTTTAGAAAAAACACTGACAAAACAAATTAATAAAAAATTGCAAGATCCTGAAGAGCTACAAAAATTAAGGTATGCTGGCAAAATGATGCCACAGAATAAAAAAAACTTGAACACACGCGTTTTACTTCCAAAACAGAAAACCCAAAAAGAAAAAAACAAAAAAAAAACAAAAGGGTTTGTGAGTGAAAGCGAAAGTGAAAGCGAAAGTAAAAGCGAAAGTGAAAGCGAAAGTGAAAGCGAAAGTGAAAGCGAAAGCGAAAGTGAAAATGAAAGGAAAAGGAAATGGGAATGGGAAAGAGAAAGAGAAAGAGAACTGGCAAATGAAAATGAAAACGAAATAGAAAAATTCAAATACCAACAACAGAAATACCAACAACGAATGGTACAACAGCAGCAACAACAACAGCAACAGCAACTACTTCAACTCCAACAACAACTCCAGCAGCAGCAGCAGCAGCAGCAACAACTACCCAAACAAGTCTACCCAACAAAAGTAATCTCCAGGAAAACGTCGCCACAAAACAACTCACCCAAATTTGAGGAAATGTCTAGGAGTCATAAAACAATATTGCACACCGGCGACTGTGTTGGCATGAGGCTACAAGACGGATCGGAAATTTATGCCATCATCCAACTGTTTCTGAAGGAGAAACATGGCGAGGGGAATTCCTTTTGCAAAGTCATCTGGTTAATTCCAAAGATCCAATCATACAAAACAGATTCACAAGAATTTAACCCAATGGAATTGTCGTCACAAGATTTTATCGTTGGGAACGTCGAGCCTTTAGCACAGCCAGTTAAATGCATTACAAGAAAGCTTAATTTCCGAATCGACTTGAATAAACTTAACCCTCAAAAATTTAACAACAAGTAAATTTCAATATTTTGTTTATTATTGAAGTTCTCATATAAGTGTTTGTTTTTTTTTTTTTACTTTTGTAATCTTGTATTTTATTTGAAACACAAAAAAAAACTTTACTGATATATATATGAAAAACAAATTTTTAAATGTTATTGTAGAATTTTGAATTTTTATATTTTTATTTTTTAATTTTTTCGATTTGAGAGTTTCTCTTCATATCTGTAAAAAAATTTTTAATCTTTTTTTTTTTTTTTTTTTTTTTTTTTTTTTTTTTTTTTTTTTCCTTTCTTGTTTTTCTTATTCTTCTTCACTTTTATTTGTTTTATTAGCAATATTTATTTTTTTGATTTTGTAAAATTTTATATTTTTATTCTTGCCAACTAATTTATGATAATTTACAGATGGCGAATTGAAATAAAAACACATATGATTATCCAATAATTTTTTCAATTTTTTCAGAATATATCAAAATTAATACCTTTAAATCACTTTTTTTTTTTCTTTTGTTTTTTTTCTAATAAAACCCAAATGTCCCAATAAATTATCGAATAATTTTTTTTTTGATCTTTCAGAATCAAAATCTATGAATTAAAAAAATTATAAGTTTTATTCTAGAAAAAGAAACATTGATTTAGTTTTCAAAATAGCATACAGTAATTCAAAAAACGATTTTTTCTCGAAATCGTATATTTCGAATAATTATCTTTAGTCAATCAATTTTAATTTATTACTCTTTTAAAGTTAGAGTTATATTTTATAACTAATTGTCTTTGAATATTTGTGTATTTTTCCAACAAAAAAATTTTCAAAATAATTCTTAGTTTTGACATGAGGAGAATTTTGGCTTGAATATTTTTTTCTTCAGAATTGCCATTTTTTTGAGATGATTATTAGTATTTTAAAATATTACTGTCAAATAAAAACCCTCAAATTATCAAAAACCCGATAATTCCATTTTTCTGATCAATTGGAAATATTAGTAAAAAGTCAAAAATCTACTCTCGTTATACAGATAAATAATTCAAATACCCAAGAACTTATAACCGTTCCAATTGGGATATTGGTTAAATATTCTGAATCTGTTAATTTTAACTCTTTGGTGAATTCAGAAATCTAAAAAATCCAAAATTTATAAAATTTATTGTGATTTTCCCTTGAGATAAATTCTAAATTTATTTGAAATAATCTATATAAGAATTATTTTGTTGTTGCATTTATTAAATATGAGTTTTATTTATGTTATATCTTTCTTTTAATAATTTTTTTTAATGTCAAAGAATTAAATTTCTATT
This sequence comes from Anaeramoeba flamelloides, assembly GCA_027625915.1. Classification (NCBI taxonomy): domain Eukaryota; family Anaeramoebidae; genus Anaeramoeba; species Anaeramoeba flamelloides. Next base: position 3,399,532 of record JANTQA010000063.1, read on the forward strand.
GGGAACATTCGAGGATTTATTTTTTTACAAATTGTTTTCTTAATTTCATGTAAATTTGTAATAACCAAATACCTCTCTCAAATTCAAATACTTTCAAATATTTTAAAAGGATCAAAATGATTTTTATTTTAAAATTTAAAATCAAAAGTAGATTTTCATTTTCAGTCATATTCTCAATTAATTTTATAAATTTTGGATTTTTTTGATTTCTGAATTCACCAAAGAGTTAAAATTAACAGATTCAGAATATTTAACCAATATCCCAATTGGAACGGTTATAAGTTCCTGGGTATTTGAATTATTTATTTGTATAATGAGAGTAGATTTTTAACTTTTTACTAATATTTCCAATTGATCAGAAAAATGTAATTACGGGGTTTTTGATAATTTCAGGGTTTTATATTTGACAGTTAGTTTCTTCACAGACCTTTTTTATAAAATAAATTATTAGGTTATTATTTTTTTTGAAATCTAAGCTAAAAAAAAATGAAAAAATGAACCACTTTTCTAGATATATATTAATTTGGTTTTTGTTTGTCATTTTTTTCCCCTGAAAGATCCTTATCACTTTAACAAAAAATAACCCACACAATTTGATATTTTGTTTCCAAAACGGAAATTTATTTTTCTTTCTGGTTTCAATTTATATCACCCTGCCAATAAAAATATATTACAATTTTTCTCAAATTTATTCAAATTATGGCAGAAATTTTTTAAAAAATTGATAACTATCTTTAAAGGAAATTCATAAAGGTTCAATGAATGAAAATTAATTTTTAAAAAAAAAATTATATCAAATAGTTCCTAAAATATTTTAATTGTGGTTAATATCTAAATAATTCTTCTTTATTTTTTACTAAATCGAAATTAATATTTTTCTCTTTTATATTAAGAAAGTGGCAAAAAAACCTTAGAAAGATATTTTATTGAAGTCAATAGATGTATTTTTTTTTTTTTTTTTTTACTCAACCCGTTTTTAAATTAAATATTCACAAACTCAATGTTTCATAAAATAGCAATTATCAAAAATCGGGATTTATAAGAAAAAAAAAACCTAAATCCATTGAAAAATAAAATCATTAAAAATTACTTTTTGTAAAAAAAGAGTTAATTTAAACCTTTATGTAAAGGAATAAAATTTATTAGAATACCAGGTTCGAATATTTTATTTCAATTTATTTTTTGAGTGTTTTTGTTTAATAGTTGGAGTCAATATATCAAATCATTTGATGAAATAATAATAATAATTTCATTCAATTTTCCTATTTGCTAATTCTTCAAATACTCATGATTTATTATATTTTTACTTTATTAGAAATTCTTACTTTAGTGGAATTATTTTTAATTTTTTCTTATTGAAAAGAAAATAATGATTTAATCATAAATTATTCATCAAAAAAGTAGTTAAACAAGTTTTTTTTAAAAATATTAACCATATAATGATTATCCAGATTTTTTACTAAACAAATGCTTTTCATTTTTTTTTTTTTTTTTTTGGTCCACTTATCCCTTTAAAATTCCGACAATAAATCTTCGAATTCCACATTTTTTTGGGATCTCTTAAAAAGAAAATTTTAAAGAGAAAAAAATTGAAAAGGTTAAAACTTTTTTTTAAATAGTTACGCAATTATTAAAAATAATCAAAATATCAGATAAAAATTTTTCAATCATGTCTAAAAAAAAAAAAAGAATTTCAAAAAAAAAAGAAAAAAAAAATTGATTAAGGTAACAAAATGAGTAAAAATAAATTACTTATATTTTTTTTATTTGAGGTAACACTTAGCCAAATTTCTATTTAATATAAACTTTTATTTCAAAAAAATAATTTTTTTTAATAACTTTTTAGATAAATACCCATAAGGAAACAAACTAAAAATATAAATAACAAAAATTATTTATAGAATAAAAATATAATAATACCAACATATTGGAAAATATTTTAGATTTTAACAAATATTTTTATTATATTTTCTGTCTTATCCCTTTTTTATTTTTCATTTTTATTTTCTAATAATCCAATATATTACTTGAAAATTGTAATATTTTTTGGTAGAATGATAGAAAAAAGTTAAATTTGTGATTCCAGAATAACAAAAAGACTGTATATACGATTATTCTATTTTTTTTATCAAAAATTGAATCAGTTGTTATTTCTTGGAGTAATTCAATTATTTCTCAAAATAACTTTTTATTACAGTGATTCTAAAATTTTGAAATTTAAATTATTATGATTATTTTTCTTAAAGTTGGACAAAATTGGTTAAATATCCGAACATTAATATTATGTACCAAAAGGTTATTTAATATCATATTTTGAAAAATAGATAAATATTTAGATTTTTGATTTTAAATTTTTGATTTTTAGTTTGTGGAAATTTTGAGAATTAAGAATTATTATATTTATATAAGTCCTAGAAAATCTTATTTTTTTGGCAGAATTTCAATTTTTATATTTTTCCATAATATGAAAAATAAGTTATATGAAAATATGACATAAAAAACCTTAAAATCTATTTTAATATTTTTTTATTTTCTTTTTATAGTATTTTTAAGAGTGCTGTTAATTGAATAACACACTAATTAAAACTATAATAAACAATCAGTTAATATATAAAAAGAGAGAAAATTACAAAGGGTGTTAAAAGATCTTGAATCATTCTAAAAAAATCTGAAAATTATAAAAATGATTAAATCGAATAATAATAAAAATTTATTATAATATTTCATTTAAATTTCCTTCCCATCCAAAAATGTAATATCAATTTTTTTTTTTTTTTAAGAATGGATTAATATATGTGTAATTAGCAATAAAAGAAAGAATAAACTTCCTAGTAGAGTTGATATTCAAAAAATAAATAATTAAAATATTTATTTTTTCTAAAAAAATAAAATGAAAAAAAAATTTTATATACTTTAATTATCACATCTCTTACAAAATTTTCTCAATTTCTTTAGGATATTAACATTATTAATATAAAGATTTTTTAATAGTAAATGCCTGAATTTTAATTGAAACTACATAGCCTCACTTATCTTAATGTTTATTGGGGGTTTCAAACATTTTTTTTTTTTTTCGAAATTAACTTTTTTAAAAGAAATTAAAAAATAAAAAAAAAAGAATTTGAAGAAAAAAAAAAAGCAAAAAACAAAAATTAGAAAAAATGATAAAAAATGATGTGATCTACAAATTGAAAATTTATTTTGTTAAGAATAATGTATAAAACCCAGAGAATATGATCTATTTCTTCAATTAAACTGGGCACCTTTGACTGAAAAAGAGTTTATATAAAATTTAATATATATAAAATAATAAAAGAAAAAAGATTTCGGATATTGTAAAACTACAATTTACAAAACGTCTTCAGATTTAAGTGTAAAATTAGTTTGTCTGACGATTTCCCAATTATCAGGGTTAAAAAAGAGGAAAGTAGAAGGGTTTTGGATTTCATTTTCATTTTTTTTTGATTCTGGATCCTGTATTAGCCAAATGGAAAGTTCTTTGTGATACATCCAACCACGGTAGATTAATTGTTCTGTCGCGGCGATTTGCAATGCGTCTCGGGGCGATGAATAGAAGATGTATAAAAGTAGCATATCTGAAAAATGAGATATTTGGTCCAATGTCAAAACCGGTGGCGGGTTTAAGGTATAATACTCAGGGATTTCAAAATCAGCGTTTTCCTGATAATCCTTTGAGCCCCAAGGTGAATCAAAATGTGAATGCAATGGGCTAAGCGTGGTATAAAATAAGGGTTTAGTATAAATAAAAGGAAAAGAATTGAAAAGAATTGGAAAATAAAGCATAAAATAATTATTAATATAATAACAATGCCACTTTTATAATATTATAAGAATCTCAATAAGAATAGGAATTAGAATTAAAAACAGAAACAGAAATGGAAATGGAAATTGAAAAATATGAAATAAGAATAAAATATTACTCGCTAGTATTTAAATCAAGATCTAGTGTTTGAAGATCGATCCCAAACATTAGTGTATTTAAATTGGAATCCGACATTTTCATTGTTTTTAATAACCCTTTTAATAAATATTTCTCTTTCATTTCTTCTGTTTCTTCTTCCGATGATATATTCAAAAATTCGGAATCAAAATCGGTGTCTGTATCCGAATAATCAACTATTTCTTTATTTTTTATTTCTTGGTTTTGTTTACGAATTTGAGTTTGGTTTTGGTTTTGATTTTTGTACAATGTATTTGTATTCTGTTTTTGTTTTTTATTTTCTTTTTGGTTTTGTAGCATATATTCATTTTGATTATTATTCAATTCAAAAAGAAAATTCTCGGAATTTTCTTGGTTTGTTAAATTTTTATTTTTATTTTGGTTTGATTTTTGATTCTGTTTTTGGTTTATCTTTTGTTTTTGATTTTGATTTTGATTGGTGATTTTATTTTTGTTTTGATTTTGATTTTGATTTTGACTTTGACTTTTATTTTGTTTCTTTTTTCTTTTTTGGGCCGAATTTTGATTTTGATTTTGTTTTTGGTTTTGATTTTGTTTTTGCTTTTTATTTTTATTTTGATTTTGTTTTTGTTTTGATTTATCTTTGTTTGCAGTTCTTGAATTCTCTTGTTTATTTAAATCTTTTTTTCTTTTTGAATTGTTTTTATTGTTCTGTTTAAATTGATCCCATTCTTGATTATTTTGATTACTATTGCTATTATAACCATTACCCTCATTAGGTTCAACTGATAAGAAATCATCGAATTCAATTTTAATTTTTTTTTGATTTCTTTTTTTTGATCCTTTCTTTTGGTTTTTTCTTTTTGGGGAAACCTTTTCTCTTTGAGACTGTGAACGGCGGAGTTTGTTTGATTTAGGCTTTACACCCAAGGCAGGAAATTCTTCTTCGTTTATTTGGAACGGTTTGTCTTCCTGTCGTCGCTGCTGCTGCTGCTGCTGCTGCTGTTGAAAGCCAACACCCATCGAATTTAAACGCCTTAAGTGATTTGGCTGATGCGATAAATCGATATTTTTTGGATCGTTGTTAATTAATTCTTTAATTTGTTGCCTTTGGGTTTTCGCTCTTCCACCCCCTTTGTTTCTTTTCTTATCTTCATGTTTATTTCTCCTTCCTTCGGATTGTGTTAATTTTTCAAATTCAATACCAAGATCTTTATTACTGTTATTTGTTTTTTTTCGATTTGGGGTCTTACTGTTGTTGTTTTTATTTTTTTTTTTGTTATTTGTTTTTTGTGGTGTTTGTTTTTTTCTATTTTGTTCTTTCTCGGATTTCCTTGTTTGCTTGTTATTGGTGTTGTTGTTGGCTTGTTTTTGGTTTTGTTTGATCGGCAGAGTATTGGATTTTTCTGTTACTTTTTTTTTTGAATTTTTTTTATTATTTTTGTCTTTGTTTTTTGTTGGTGTTTGTTCTTTTGATCCTTTTTTTCTTCTCCTTCCTCCACTTTTTTTTTTTTTTTTGTGGTGTTTCTCCGAACACATAATGTCTATAAATATCTTGTTCTGTATTTTGGGTTTTTTTGATTAATTTACCACGTTAGGTTTTTAATTTTGATTTTGGTTTGGATTGTTGATTTTGTTTTTGTTTATGATTTTATTTTTGTTTGTTTTTAACATTTTGTTTGTTGTTTTTTTGTGTTTATTTTTGAGTTGTTTAAATTTTTCCAAACAAAAATCAAATTTAAAGAAAGGAAAACATGAGTAATTGTTTTTTTTTTGGGATTATGTTCAGAATTGTTGGTTTGAAAAATTTACCTAAATTTTCCTTGAATGTTTTGTTGTTTTCTTTTTTGTTATTAAATTTTTCGTTTTGAAGAGTTGTAAAAAAGCTATCGTTTTTTGTTTTGTTTAAATTCTATTTTTATTTAAAAAGAAAATTATAGGCAGAACAGAAGAATACGATGTTATGTTCAAAAAGAATAAGAGTAAAAAAACAAGAAAACAAATTATTCAAAAGAAAGAAAAAAAGGGATCGTTAAAGTTTGATAAAATAATTAAGTTTAATTTCATTAGTGTTGTTGGTAAATTATTTTGAATTAAAATTAGAATTACCTGAAGATTCTTTTCTGATAAGGAATGGGTTTTGGTTATTTCTGATTTTTTAAGTGTTGGCCAATTGGGATTTGACATTGCGTTAAACTATCTGATAATTTTTTGGTTTTTGTTGATTCTGGTAAAAAAGAAAGGAAATTATTCAAGTGAATACACACTCGTGTTTTTTAAATGTTAAAATGGAAAAGGTTTTGGATTTGTTTTGGATAAATTATTTTAAAAGAAAAATTCAATTTCAAAAGATGAAAAAATGATTTGGACATTTCAAAAATATTCACAATAATTTAAAAATAAAATCTCGTTTTTATGGGGCAAAAATTATCGAAAAACTCAAACAAATACTGTTATTGGGTAGTACTCACAAAAGTAAACAAATATTTGGGGATCTCAAACAAAAAATAAGTAAATTTTTCAGTATTAATCGTTATAATAGAAAAGAATGGACCTTCAAAAGAACCTTTTAATTGTACTGTTTGTTGCCAAATAAAGGTAACAAAATTTTCATTCAGCTTTCCAAAATTATATTTTTTAAGGTAGTAAACACCATAAAGTAAAAATTTTCACTTTTTCATATTTATAAAGAAGATATGAAAAAAAACATTTTATTACTTGGGTGTTTTGTTGACTTTTTTGTATTAAAAGTACTTGTTGAATGAAAATTTATTAATTTTAATTTCAGAAGTAAAATTTAATACACCAATAGAACTTTAAGTTGATTTGTGTTATCTACTTTGGTTTATTTTTAATAGTTTAACTTTTATTCTAATCCCAATATTCTATTCTGGCATTTTATTTTAAGTTGGAAAAAAATCTAATAAATTGTTTTTAACCAAAGTACTTGTAATACTAAAAAGTAAACAAAACATCCATAGTAAAAAATGTTTTTTTTTCAAATTCAATTGTAAATTTAAAAAAAAAGTGAAAGTGTTGAATTCTGGTATAAAACTCATTTTTTTATTGGACTGACTCTAAAATTTAAACGGAACAATATGTCTATATATCAATAAAAAAAAAAACCAAATGGTAAAAAATCTTTGGAATGATAATTGTATATTCAACATTTTGTGAAATATTTTGAATTTAAACTACTGTTTTCAAAAAAAATATCCGTGGAGGGATTTTTTTAACTAAATACAATTCAAAATATAGAATATACTTAATGATTTCTATTAGACTGGGTATTTTTATGGTTATTAAATTGAAAATAATTATAAGTCGGGATTAAATGTTAATTCCAAAAAGAACTAAGTTTTTTCGATGTAAATGTTTCCATTAACTCACAAACTAGGTATCAAACCCCAAGAAAAAATATCTTTTGTTCTAATCACCCATTTAATTTGTTTCTTGTAGTTAATTTTTCAAAATTGATTGTATTTCTTTGAAGATTGTTGTATGATAAAATTATTATTTTTTTAATACTAAAATATGTTTAAATTACTTGAAAAGTTAAAAGTTAGAAATTCAAATAATTTTTAACACTGGTATGAAGACCGATATCATGATTTGCAATTTACTCTTATAAAAGAGAATCTCACAATTTCAAATAATTACACATTTTACTCATTCTGATTAAGAATTTAAATAAAAATGTTAAATTAATCTTATACACTTGAAAAAGAAGAATTATTATGAATTCAAGGTATTTTTTAAAATGCACAAAATAACAAATTATTAGAATTGTAAATGCAATAGTTATGTTTTTTTTTTTTTTTTCGATTTAATTGTTCTAATATATTTTGTTAAATCGATTAGTTTAAGTCTAGTAAATATTGTAAAAAAAAACATTTAAATAAATTATCTTGTAATACTTCTAAAATAAGGAATATTTTAAATTTATTAAAATTCAAAAGAATTATTTAGAAAATATTATAGTACTTTTATAAGATAAAAACAAAAGATGATTTATAATTTTAATAAAAATAAATAAATTACTAAAACATTTCATAGAAAGGTAAAAAATAAAAAGAATTTATTGACAGTCAGTTCCACTTTTAAGAGACAAACCATGAACAAAATTCAAGACACAAAAATAATCTCATATTAAGGCACAAAATTTCAGATTCTGTTAAAATAATTAGTGTAAAAAAAATTCCAAAAAATGTGCTTAAATTTGAGGTTTTTTTTTTTTGTACATTGTTTTTGGTCGTAAGTGTGCCCTTTAAAGTTGAACTGATTGTATGAATACTTATAAAATCACTTCTAAACTAAATTCCAAAAGTTTTTTCACCTTTTAAATAATGGAAAGAATAATAATACTCCACTTTAAACCCAATTTGGAATAATTTTTGATTTGTCACCTATTTCATTTTTTGTCTTTGTTGTTTTTTTTTTTTTTCGTTTTTTTTTTTTTTCGTTTTTTTTTTTTTTCAGTTACTTAAACGGTTTCATTTCATTGAGAATTTTTTTCAATGGTTGATAGAAGGGTAATTATATATTTCTTAAATTGAAATATCACAGATACAATTAATTGATGGTATCATATCATTTGATTAATCAATAATTGTTGGTTAAATTTTAACAAATTTACCAATACAATTTTTTATCATTTTTTTACAAATTCTTTATTTTTACTCTTTCTTTTTTTAGAAAACTAAATTAAGATTCAAATACTTCTGATGAATGTATCTATTAGATACTCTTTGAATTAGAAGTCCCCAATTTACTCACTTCAAAATTCCCTCTTTAATAGATTAGATGAGATTTCATCTAAGCCTTAACAATAAACAAATACAATTTTTTTTTCATTTTTTTCATCATTTTGGAAACATTTTTTTTTGTTTTTTTATTTGTTACTTTTATTTGTAGAAAAAAAATTACAGATAAAAACATTCGTACTAGACAACTTCATTTTTTTTTTAATATTATGTTTTTAAAAATATAATAAATTGGATTTTTTTTTTTGCCTATTTTTTATTTTGTGGCTTGTCAAATTTTTATGGAATGGGGTTTAATATTGTATGTATTGAGTTCTATTCAATAAAATATATTAGGAAATAGCTCAATTTATTTGTTTTTCAACTTGTATTATTAAGAAAAATTATTTCAATTAAAATTCAAATAATTTTCTATTTGATTTTTAAATTAAAGTTAACAAAAATTTTTTGGTTATGAAAAAATTCTTTATCAGATTAAAAAAAAATAGACTCTAAATTTTAAAAAAATATAAATTAACTTATAGATAGTATACAAATATAATCAAATAAACTTTATAACAATAAAAAAAAAAATAAAAAAATATTTTTTTGAATTTTACAACTCCTAAAATTTTGAAAAAAATATTTTAAAAATTCAATTTACCAATCTCAATTAATTAAGATATTGGTGAATAATTTTTGATCTATTTATCTTGTTTAATAATAACGTTTATTTTTTGAATTATTTTGAAAAAGTGAAAAATAAGAAATTATTAAAAAAATCAAATATTAAAACAGTCTGTGGTAAATATCTAAATAACTTTTCTTAAGAAATTATTTGTGGGTATATAAATATAAATTTGTCTAAAAGTTAAAATAAATCCAATTAAAACCGAATACAAAAAGTAATTTATAATTTTTTATTTAGATCACAAATAAATTTGAAAATAAGTTTTCTCTTCCTAATTAAAATAAAAGGTTCCAAAACCTCTTTTTTTATTAAAAAACACATTATTTGAATGTAATAATTGTTTTCAAAGAATCTAGTATATTAGAGGTTTTGATGATAACATATAATATCATGATATTAACGATAAAATCGCGATGATATTAAAAATCGTGATTAGTCCAACTTTATCGCGATAAAATATGTTATCGCGAAAAACTGAAAAATTATTTTTTTGAAATTACCTTAAAAAAATCTCTTGACTTTTACAACACTTTCCCCTTTCATAAATCTTTGAAAGTATTTGTAAGGGTTGTGTACTGTCTTCAAGTGTTTAAAAGTTTTGAAAGACATAAAGTTTTTGTAAAGGGAATGAGTTTGGTTTGTTCTGGAAAAAAATTATTTTCTTTTCATTTTTTTTTTAACAAAATATAAAATCTCAAACAAATTTTATGATCAAACTAATAATTACCCATTCCAACAATATAATTGAATATAGGATAGATGTGTTTTCTTACAATGGATTTGTTACCTTCACAATTTTAAATAGCAAAAAAGAATAAAGAATAAGTTTCCTTCTTTATAATGATCGATCAAACAATAACCTCTAAGCTCTAATTGTGTTTTTTGTCCAATACAAAGACGCTCAAAGAAGAAAAAGAACAAGAAGATAAATCTATAAAAAATCTTAATAATTGGTGATCATCTGACAAGGATGTTGTGAAAGCTAATGAAAAGTTTACCGACCCCTTTTAGCTTTCCAAAATATTGAAAATGTTTTAACCCAAGAACACATTCTTTAAAGAATGGACAAAGGGTTGGTTTTTTTAGAAGGTCTTTTATTCAACTCAATTTACAGCACCACGATTAACTGAAAAAATATTTATTTCTTATTGTTCATGATCTTAAAGGATCGATAGGTTTGTCAACCAAAATAAAATGAAAACACAATAAAACTCTTTGATCTGATCCTTGATTGAATCAAGTATCTTTTTTGTTGTTTTTTCAAAGAATGACTTTTTTTCACCTAAGCTATTTTTTGATCAAAAAAAATTATTTTGTAAAAATATTTCTCAATTAACCCAAAAACCCATCAACTATTTTATCGCGATTACTTTTTAATCGCGATATTTTGGCATTTATCACGATTTTTAGGCATTTATCGCGATTTTATAGAATTATTGCGATTTGTTATATTATCACGATAATATTGAAATATCGCGATTTTCTGATATTATCGCGATTTGATAGAAATTATCGCAATTTTTGTAACTTTATCGTGAATTAATCATGTTATCATCAAAACCTCTATTAATTCCAATAAAACTGATACCCACCAGAAACACTAAAAATATTTTTAATTCTGATTCTTCATAAGATTAAAGATTAAGATTGAAATTTCGTTTCATTTGCAAAATAGAGTTGCACTTTATTCAACAAAGGGATTTATTAATTACAAGGTAAGTGGAATCATCAATATCTCCCTTTTTTTTGTACAAATTTTCTAAAAAAAATAAAAGAAAAAAAAATATTGAATTGATTAAGTAGACAATTTCTTGTTGAAAAAGCGCATGACTCATCTTTTTTTTTAAAAGAATAAAATAAACAAAACAAAAAAAAAAATCAAAAGATTAATCCAATGCTTTTATTCCATCTTGAATTAAATAATAACAAATATTATGCAATACCGTTCTTCCGTGGCTGTAATCTCTGAAATTTAATTTTGATTTATTTTTAATCAAATAGTGCAATTTTTTTTCAAAATTATTCTGGTCTCTACGATTAGAACAAATTAATATAGGATTTTCATTACTTTTATTGAGAAAATTAATTGATATGTTGTTTTTAATTAATAATTTAATTCTGGTATATTCGGGTTTTCGGTGTTTACACATATAATGTATAGCAGAATTATTGGTATTATTGTAATCATTTATGTTAATATTTTGTTTCAACATGAATTTAATTATTGTGTCTTCTATATAGTGTCTTTTCAGGTAAACAAGGAAGGGCGTATCACCCAAATGATTTTTTAAATTTGGATTTGCGCCGTTCTGGATAAAGAACTGTAGCTTTTCGACACTAAGAGCATAACCTGAAATTAATAAATGCAAAGGTGTGTTTTGATAATGTTTGCAAGAATAATTGATATCTGAGCCATGCTGTTGTAATAATTTAATAAGTTTAAAAGAATTGTTCGACGTTTTAAGGCTTTGAAAGTGTGGCGTATAAATAAAAATTTGATTGGGCTTCTTTTTGTCTATTTTGTAATTAAGTTCAGTTAATAAATAATTAATTATGGGGTAACATCCACTTTTAAGAAGAAGAAGATCAATAATGGATTTATTGGAACTGTCTTTTAAATATGGGTTTACGCCTCTTTCAACCAAATATTTAAAATCGTCCAGCCTTAACCATGAAAATCTGCAAGAAGAAAGAAGAACATTCTGCTTCGCTTGGTTTAACGCATTGATGTCGATTCCTTTATTGACCAATAAATTAAATGAGTCTCTATCAAAATCTTTTTTTACAAAGATATGGAGCAGCGTTTCCCCATTTTTAAGTTTAGTGTTAACATCAAGACCCTTAGATATTATACACTTTACAAATTCCAATGTTTCACAATTTGGGAGTTTATGGGTACGTCCAGTATAATATCCAAAACTATTAATGAGTAATGTTTCATCGAAATCCTCTTTGAGTATATTTTTTACTAATGCAAAAAACAAATCAGATTTTGCATTCAGGGGCCGAGAAATAATATTTTTAACAACATTTGCAAACACTTTACTATATTCTGTTGGTTGGTAATTTGATAAATAATAGTTTATCAAACGCATTTTATTTTTCAATCTTAATGAATCCTTGCGTTTGAAAAAACAATATTCAAAAACGTTCCAATTATTAATTTTATCTCTAAGCAATAAATCAGCTTTATATTTAAGAAACAAACCAAGAGCTTCTGAGGATTTGTTTCGTCGAGGTATGATAAAATAGTGGAAGGCAGTTTGCAAATTAATATCTTGTAAATTTATATCTGATCCATTTTCTAAAAATAATTTCAAAATGTTTATTTGCTGTTTGGTAACTATATTGATTAAAAATAAATGTAAGGCCGTTTGATTTTGATTATTTTGTAGATTCAAATCAACGCCATTTTCAATAAATAATTTGATGACTTCATATTTGGGGCTTTGATTCAAATGTAAATAAGTATGTAACGTAGTTTGTTTTGAATTATCTTGTAAGTTGAGATCTGTATTTTTAATAAGAAATTCTATTAATTTTAAATATTTTAAACAGCTTTTATTATTCCTTTCCATAAAAATGTGTAAAGCAGTTAAGTTTTTTTTGTTTTTCAAATTAAAATCCAATTTTTTTTTAAATTTTTTTAGCATGGTTTTGAAAATCGTGAATAAATCTGCCTTGTGATTATTTTGATTATTTTTATTGCCGTTAATATCATATTGTGGGGTTTTATTGCCGTTGACATTATCTTTGTATTGGCAAAGTAAATGCAAGATACTGTTTTGATGAAGTGAATCTTGTACATTAATTAAATCAGCAGAAATATTATTTACAAAATAATTAACGAGTGTAAAAATATTTTCATTTATTATTTTTGGATACTGATGATTTAAAAAAAAATGAATGATAGTTTCATTATTATACGTTTGAAGACCCAGATCGATTAACTTTTTTTTAATAATTGTTTGTAATATTTGTAAATCATTGAGATTTTTTCCAAGGTAAAAATATGCTGGCTCGTTTTCTTTATTGGCTATATTCAAATCAAAGCCATTTCCAATTAAAAAATTTAAATATTCGATTGAAAAATCTACAATATAATTTTTTTTAAAAATTTTATGTAAAATGGTATCACCATATATATGATCTTGATAATTAATATTTATTTTTGAATTTGAATTTTGATCCATATTGTTCGAAAATTTTTCATTCGTATTAATCAATTTATTCATTTCGTCAGTTTTGTTTATAATCTTTTGTTTATTTTTATTATATTTATTTGTATTATATTTATTTAATAAATATTGTATCAATTGGTAGGGCGGATTGACAAGATCATTCAAAAAAAGTGAAGTGAAAGGAGTAATACCATACTTGTTCTCATGATTAAAGTTTGCTCCGCAATTTAAAAAAAATTCGATCATTTCAATATTTATATCTCTTCTTTGGCAAATATTATGAAATGCAGTATTCTTAAGCCGATCTTCATAATTCACATCCACCCCTGATTGTATCAAACAATTGATAGCTATTAAATTTAATTTAAATTTATTACATAAAAAATGAAGTGGCGTGCAGAATTGTTTTTTATTTTTTTTATTTGTGTTGGAGTTTGCCGATGTATTGTTGGTGCTTTTATTGTCATTAGTAGATTCATTGGTGTTACTATTGTATTGATTTTCACTAATGTTTTTGGTATTTATATTTAAACTGCTGTTATCGGTTTTATTATCCTCACTAAGAGTATTATTATCATTTATACTTTCATTACTGTTACTATCCCTGTTGCTGTTACTGTTGTTGTTGCTGTTGCTATTAATATTAATGTTGTTGTTGTTGGTGTTGTTCTTGTTATTGGTGTTACTATTACTATTAGTGTCATTATTACTACTATTGATTTTAATATGGTTATGATCAGAATTGTTTTTATTTTTATTGTCATTACTGTTGTTGAAGCATTTATTTATATTTTGTAAAAGAAAATCAAAAATTTCTTCATATTTAATTCTTTTTAGATCAGAATATTTACAAATAATTTCAAGTCCCGTTAATCCTTCATCTTTTTCTCTTTTGTTTAATTTAATTTTCCCATTATTGATTATAAATTTTAAAATTTTTGTTTTAATTTTAGTTTGTAAACAATATAGATGAAAACAATTCATTTGAGACTTGTTATTAGTTTTGCTATTCAGGTCACAACCTTTAGAAATTAAATATTGTAAAATCTTTATTGAACAATTTGGATTGGAACATATCAATTGAAGACAATTTTTTTGAAGATGATTAAATATATTTGACTCGGCTTTAAAATCTATTAACAATTTGATGCTTTGAAAATACAACTCTTTATTTTTGAAATATTTATTCAAACACAATAAATGAAGTGCTGTTGATTTTTGTTTATTCTTTTGATTAATGTTAATATTTGTTGAACTTAATAATAATTTCATTATTTTTAAATTTTGGTTTTTTTGATTACATATATAATGCAAAATTGTGTTTTGGTTATTGTCCAAAAGGTTTACATTTATACCATTTTGAATTAAATACTTTATGATTTCGTAATTGATGGCTTCCAGTTCCGTTGCCGTTTGTTTTTCTTTTTCTTTTTCTTTTTCTATTTTATTTTCATTTTCATTTTCTTTATGAGATTCTGTTTTTTGTTTTTTCTTCTTCAGAAAAATTTTAGAATTCTTTTTTCGGATAAACAAATAAAATAATAAAGATTTTCCTTTTGAATCTTGATCGTTAATTTTGATCCCTTTTGAAATTAAACTTTCAATAATTCTCATTGATTTATTTTGTTGTAAAAAATATAGCATTAATGCATTTTGCCCAAAATCATTTTTCGATGTAATTTTCCCCTTATTTTCATAATAAATCTCAATTAAATTTAAAGTTAATTCGATATTTTTCGTTTTGCTTAAGCACAGTATGTGTAGTGGTGTTAAATTTAAAATCATTTGACAATTCGTTTCAATGATTTTGGAGGTTATTAATTTTTCAATTATTCTTAAATTTTTTATTCTTATTTGGTTTTGGTTTATTAACAAAAAGATCAGGTGCAATGAGCTAATTCCAAAATGCAGTTCAACATTTTTATGAATTTTTAACATTTCTTTTGTATGCTTTTCGGCCTTTTCTGTTTGTTTTTTTCTCTTGTTTTTGTTTTGAATTAAATTTATTTGTTTTTTTGTTAACAGATCAAAAATACTGAAAGACAATCGTGAAGATTGTTTGGTTGTGTTTGTTGTTGTTGTTGTTGTTGTTGTTGTTGTTGTTTTGAAATTTTGGTTCTTCATATTCTCGTTTTCTTTTATATCTTTCTTATTTTCTGTTGATGTTTGTTGGTTGTCAACATTTTTATGTAAGGCCAAGTAGATTTTGAAAAATGAATCATTAAAATTAAACGGAAAATTGTTTTTCAAATAAAGCCCAACACCCCGTTGGTGACCCAAAGGGCTTTCATTTAAAAATACGTTTGAACCGTTCTCAATCAAATAAAAAATACATTTTTCAATCTCTTTTGTTAAATGTCGCTTATAACATAGAAGATCTAATGGTGTACTTTTATTTTGTGAATCAGTTTGGAGATTTAGGTTTGCCCCAAGTGAGTGAAAGTGCTTCACTTTTTCGAGGTTTACCTTTACATGCTTAGATCCACACAACCAATGTAAGCCACTCCTAAAAGTTGAATTTGTTTGCAAATAAAAATCTTTTTCACAATATTTCTCATTTACATTATTACAATTCCACCTTTTTTTGATTTCTTCAAATTGGAAGTCATAGATCATGAGGATTGGATTTTTGTTTTACTTTTTGAGGAAATACCGATCAGATTTTGGTAAGAAAATAACAAAAAATGAAAAAAAATATAAAATGTTTGAAAAAATTGAGAATAAAAAGTTTTCGAAACTGTTTGACTTAATTTTTGATTCAATTTGAAAAACAACTTTCAAAATTTTTCCTAACCGTTTTTTTAAAATTATTGGAGAGTATCCAAAACTGAATAATAATATCAATAAATTGAAATTTAATAAACTAAAAACAACCTTAATGGAGTATTACGTTTTGGGTTGGCAGTGTGTCAGTTTATTTCATTATTTTGCTCTCTCTTACAAATTTTGTACAGGTGATTAAACATTGTGAAAAATGAGTTTCAAAAGATTCAAATCAAATTGTTTTTATTTATTTTGATTCCAAAGTCTCCTCAAGTATGATATGAAGCTATGGTATGGTGATTTACTTTTCAAAAAGAATTTTCATTAGTTAAAAATTGTTGTAAATAAGCGCTTTCGAAGTTTAAAGTAAAAAAAACAAAAAAAAAAATACAATTATTGAGGGAGTATGTACATTTTACCAATTTTGAATGCCACAGTTTATTTGAAACTGAGAAAACAAAACCATTTCTTTAACCAAATACCTGGACATTTTAATAAATAGGAGAGTTTGTCAGATATTCAAGTGATTTAAATTTACATACCAATTTCCAAAATGGAAAACAAAAAAAAATAAAAAATTGAACAGGAAAAAATAAATAAAAATCATTTATTTCTTGATCTTATCTGTAACATTTGATACAATTACTTCTTCTTTATTTGAGTTTATTTTTAATTCTTGTAAAGAAAAACTTTTGTTTGGAAAATTTTTGATTTATAAATTAAAATCTTGTAAAAAATACAGAACATGAAAATAATCCCTGATAAGATTTTTAATTGTGAATATTTAGGGAAAAGATTATTTGGAAAAAAAAAAGATCTTCGAAAAGATATAAAATCATAAAGAAAATTGATACTCTGTAAGGTCATTTAAAATAACTTAAATTATCAGCAAAAAAATGTTTTTATAACTTTTTTTCAGTGAAAGTTCAATAATAAAAAATCTATAATAACCTTTTCAAAAATTATGATTCAGTTTTAAATAGTATTTATGGGTTTTATTTTTTTTAATTTTTAAAATATCTAGTTTTTTTATGTTTGAATGACATTAAAGTCAATTATACTTCATATTTAATTATTAGTTGTTTTTAAATACATCTGGGGTTATTTTTTTTTTTTCAATTTATTATTTCAGGTTAGTAACAATTGTTCAAATGGGGTTTATATTATTAAATTTCAAATTCGGTAAAAATAAATTTTTTCATATTTTTGGAGAGTTTCTTGAATATTTTCATCAAAATGAATTTTTTTTTATAATTTTTACTGATTGTGGAAAGAAAAAAATTAAACCTCTAAATTTTGTTATTAGTTATATTGTAAGACCTAAATTATAAAAAAATTAAAATGCTGAAAAGATCAATAAGCCAAATTTCAAAATTAGGGGCAAAATGTTTTA
The DNA here is from genome assembly GCA_027625915.1 of Anaeramoeba flamelloides. NCBI lineage: Eukaryota > Anaeramoebidae > Anaeramoeba > Anaeramoeba flamelloides. The sequence continues at coordinate 3,417,224 of JANTQA010000063.1, forward strand.
TTATTATCATTTTTTTCGTTTTTTCATTTGACTGTCAAAAAAAAAAAAAATGATTATTCAATATTTATATTTATTAATATATATTTGTTATTATCTCTGAAACACTTTATTAAAATACATTATTATTCAAAAAAAAAATCAATTCAACAAATTTTTTTCTAATGAAAAATCTGCACCTATTTTTGCAATTTAGCTTACTAAATATTTTTAAAAATTTGCTTAAAAATAATTTTAACAACCAAGGTTCAGTGGAAAATTTTTTCAACTTAAAACAAGTTACAAAAGTCTAAATGATTTCTTAATTATTGTTTTTTTTTTTGCCAAAATTCCGTAACAAGCCACCAAAACCACTTAAACCTGCCCTAACGTACCTTAAACTACCCAAAAAGTGGAGTTTTAGATACATACAGTCAATATATTTAATAGAAGCGATTGTTTTGAAAATAATGTGAATTTGACTTATTTTGAAAAAATATACTTTCCCAGGAATTAATTTCATCCCTTCAAAATAAATCAAAATAAAGATTAAAAAATAAAAAATAAAAAAAAATATGAATTTTAATTCTTTCACAAAATATTTATTGCAAACAAAAAAGAAAAAAAAATCGTAGATTTAAAAAACACATGTATATAATTAAAATTTAAATAATATTTATATATTATTTAATTTAATTATTGTTGGAGGGTATGAACCAGCGATTTCAAGTATTTCTAAAAATACAAAAATTCTTTTATCTTGGAAATTTGTTTGTAAATGCATTGATTTAATGATTGTCTCAATCTTAATTGAACACAATTGATAAGCATCATTTAAAGATTTTGCAGAAATAAAGAAATCAATTTTATTGGTAAAATTTTTAAAACGGTAATAAGAAATTGAATGGAAAATTTTCATTGACTCGCGAAATAAATTTGGAATTGAACCTGACAAATTTTTACTTTCTAATACTATTCTATTAATTGTGTTAACTAAGGTATCTATCCAAAGATCCTTTTGGCTTTCTGTTTGGCATTTAATTATTGCATACCAATTTAAAGTAATGATTTTAAATTTTAAAGAATTTGATATATTAACTACCCAACAAGAAATTAATGGCGATCTTGTCACATATTTTAATTTTTTTTCTTTTTCCTTTCCTTTCTCTTCCACTTTCTCCTTCCCCTTTTCTTTTCCCTTCCCCTTTTCATATTCAGTATTTTCCTTATCAATATTGATATCAATATCAATATTAGTTTCATTGTTGTTTTCTTTTTCTTTTTTTATTTCCTTATTGATACCAATTCCATAATTATTCTCATCATCCCCATCATCATCGTCATCATTATTTCTATTTAAAGTTAAAATAATTTGATCATTAAATAAAATTATTTTACCTTTTTGAAAGTTATTATTATTATTATCATTTTTATTATTATTATTACCATCTTGGTTATTTTCATTTTTTTTAAAATTAATAATAAATTCAAAACTTTCTTCAAGTAAAAAATAACGATTAATTTGAAAAATTTTTTTAGAATAATCTTTTGTTGTTAACATATATTTATTATTATTATCATTTATTTTCGTTTTCTTGTAATTTTTTTTTTGATCATAATCATTATTATTGTTCTGAATCAAATCCAATTTTTTTTTTTTATTTCTAAAAGATAATAATGAATTAATTCTATAAAGTTGAATTAAGCTTTGTTGAATTAATTTTTGTTTTTTTTGGAAATTATTGTATTTATTCACAATGCCATAAAAAATTTTTGATTTTAAAAATTCAGAATTTGAATTTTTATAAATTTCGTAGCAATGCTCTAAATATTTATTGCATCTTTCAATTGGCACCAATAATAGGGAAAATAAAGTTTTGCCAGAGGACCCCAATTCTCTATTTGTGGCCTTAATAAATCTATCAAATTTATTTGATTTTTTACAACAATCTTTTAATAATTTCAAATTGTTATCTAAAGAAGATGCATAAACTGAATGGATTTTTAATGTGAATGGCAATTGCTTTAAAAAGTTTATAAAATGTAATGAAAAAATATTTTTTTTAAAAAAATTTAAATGTTGGGTTGAATTATTATAAAGTTGTTGAATATTCGAAAAAATTTGTTTGATTGTTTGCTGTGAAATTTCAATTGTTTTTTTTTTTTTAGAGATACTATTAAAATAGTTTAATAAGGGTTTTTTATATTTAATTAATATGGTTTTTAAAATGGAATTGTATCCCTTCTCAGTTCTGATCCATTCTTGAAAGATTTTTTTTTTTAAATATTCCCTGAGTAGCATATATCCCAAATCATCAAACCCGTTGCGGAATGCCAAAAAATAAGGATTCTCCTTTTGTTTAAAATTTAAAATGTCTGCGCCATGCCGCAATAACAACGTTGTGATCCTTTTATGTCCTTTCATTGCTGATTGCTGGATTGGGTAATGCCCACTTACACCTCTTTTATTCACAATGCATCCCGCGTCTAACAACAATTTTACGCATTTGACATGCCCATTGCTAGCGCCAACAGATAATAACTTTGGGTGGATTTTCGCTCCTTTATTTATTAAAATCCTTACAGATCGTAAATGACCATTTTCAATTGCAAATTGTAACGGTGTTTTATTTTCATCGTTTGTTTTATTAATATCCGAATTATATTTTAATAATAATTCAACACACGCAGTTCTTCCAAAGCATGCAGCAATATGTAAGGGGGTTTCTCCACGATTATCCGTATAATTCGAGCTCACACCATAACTTAGCAATGTGCCCAAGCATTCAATATACCCCTTTTGTGCAGATACGTGAATAGGACCAATTTGGTTTCGTGGGCAATTCAATATGATCCCTTTTTCAACCAAGTCAATAATTGAATCTGCATCATTATTTAATGCACAATTATATATTTTTAATAGATCTTTTTTACTTTTTAAATTATTATTATTATTATTGTTGTTGTTGTTGTTAATATTATATTATTATTATTATTATTATTATTATATTAGAAGTGGTAGTATTAGTATCGGTATTCACATTTGGAATCGTATTCGTATTTGGAAATATAAATTTTTAATTAAAAACCCAAATCGGTTGTAAAAAAAAAAAAAAAAAAAAGCTAAAAAAAGCTGATATACTATTTGTTGTCAAATAAATGGAACAAAATTTTCATTCAGCTTTCCCATAATTATATTTTTAAATCAGGTAACTTTTCAAATTTTTCATTCAAAAAATCAACTTTAATTATTCATTTTCCTTTTATAATTGGGGACTCTGGTGAATTTGTTTTAATTCTTTGGTATGAGATTTTTTAAGGAAAGCCAAATGAAAATTTTGATCTTTTTATTTTACAATTAACAGTATTCGTATTCACAAAAAATATTTGCTTTTTTGTTTGATAATTCAAAAAAATATTTTTTTTAGAATACTTTGTGTATTTGTTTGTCAATAATGTTATATTTAAAAGGAAATTGTTCAGAAGATTTAATAATTAGTTGTTATTGAATACTGAAGAATTTTTTTTTTTTTTTAATTTAGTATTTTAGGTGAGTCACATTTTTTGAAATCAAGTTTCGTTTCTCTGAATATTTGTGAAAATAAGTTCACTATTGCCTTTGTCAAAAAAAAAGAAAAAAAAACTGAAATTTTTTGAAATTTTTTGAAATTTTTTGACATTTTAAATTTAGATTTTCGTTTAATAGTTGAAATTTTGGGAGCAATATTTCAGAGACTATTTTTCATTTTTTTTCTTTTTTTTTTCATACAATTTTTCATGTTGATTACTATTAATAATTATATAAATATGAAACTTCCCTTAATTTAGCTGTTTGTTCCTATTTAAATAATTTCATGATTATATGTCCTTAATATTAAAAAGCACTATTTTTTTCTGATTAATATTTTTCGAAATCTAGTTTATAACTTAATTCAATTAACCACTCTGATAAATTTTTTTTAGAATAAAAACACTCTCAACTTTTGAATATCGAAAATATTTTTTGAAATTAATGTGCACTTTTTTATTTTTTTTTGAAAAATTGGGGTTCGAGAAAAGCTTGAAATCAAAGAATAAGTTAATATATTAAATTAGAATGGTTTTCCAGAAAGTTTATCCTTTTAGTTGAACTTTTTTTTAATTTTACCATTTAAAACTAAAAAAAACATTTGAAGACCAAATTAGTGCCTTTTGTGAAAAGAAAATTCCACATAATTTAGAATTTATTTTTGTAAATGAGTTAAAACAAGATAGTGTATCTAAAAATATACATAATTTCAAGTGTGAATTCAATGATTTTGGCAAAACATGTTTTCAAGAAAAAGTTAAATTGAAACTTTATTTATTTTTATTTTATCATTTAGTTTTTTTAATTGTTTTAATGGAAAGTATTTGACCAGTTTTTCATTTTTAGTGTTTTTTGGGTCGTAGGGACATATTAATAAAAAAATTGTAATTTTTTTTTTATATATATTTTTAATAAATATTAAATCAAGAGAAAAATGAAATTCATTTCTTTAGGTCAAAATTAAAAGTTTAATATGATAAACTTTCTAAAACTTTTTTTTAAACAATAGGTAATACTTGAACAAACAAACAAAAAAAAAAAATTGCAAAATAATTTAATTTATTACATTAAAATTAAACAAGTAAAAAATTTTTTAATAGATAAAGTAATTCAGCCTAAATTTAAATAAAAAATAAAAAATAACTTTCAAATGTTATTCAAAGATAATAAAACAATCTTCGAAAACAGAAAAAAAAAATTTTGAATTTTGTTATTCGTAAAAATTTGAATAATATATTAGTAAATTATGAATTTTTTTAATCTAAATTAACCCAGATCTTGAAAAATAATTTTTGATATATCGTCTCTTATCCAATAATCTTGTTTATTTTATGTCTAGATTTTAAAAAGTCCAAAATTAAAAAATAGTAAAAATTAAAAAAAAAAATCAAATAATAATCTGACTCGAAGTATTGACTAAATTATTTAAATTTGAAAAAAAATTCTTGTTGAAAAAATTTTTCAATTTTACAATGAAAAAAAATATTATTTTTTATTAAATTTTAATTTATATTTGTTTTTATTTTAAAATTTTTTTGAATCAAATATAGATAGATATTGCTATTAAATGTTAATCAATAGATAAAACAAATTTTCTATGTGATGTTAAAATATCTTTTGTAATATATAAATTATTTAATCAAGTATTGTAGGCAATATTGGGGTGTAAAGGGACCCAAAAAAAAAAATTTCCAGAAAGGTTTGATGTGTTTTAATCATTAAAACTAAGAAGTTTTTGATGTCTAGACAAACTTTTCAAAAATTTTGATGGAAAAATAATAAAATCAAAATAACCAAGAAAATTTTTTCAAATGTTGAAAAATTTTTTTCAAGTTATTTTTATAATATAGGTAACTATACAATTTTTAATTATAAATTTTTCTTTCTAAGATAATTTTTTCTAAATTCTATATCTTCGAATCCTTTGATAACAATTGACATTAAAAAATTTATTTTGAAGGCAATTAGTATATTTGGGGTTCTAAGGGATATATAAATAATGGTAAAAAAAATAACCCAACATGAAAAAAATCCCTGACAAGATTAATAATTGTTAATATTCGGAAAATTGTTGTGTTATTGTTGGAAAATTTAAAATCAAATCCTTTTTATAACTAAACAAATTTTTTATGAACTCAGTAATAAACCTACCTATAGTTCATTAAAGACGAGGTATCTATAGAATACTTATTTAATTATTTGATAACTTAAGTAGATCTACATATTTTGAAAAAAAATAGAGTTTTATGGAATATTGATAAGAATTTGGAAAATTATAATTTTTATTCTTATTTTTTTGATTGATCGGAATAGAGTTTTGGACAATTGTAATTGTATTAATCATCATTCTAATAAGTGTCAGAGTTATAATTTTCAGAGTTTGATTCTTAAAAAAAAAAAGGATTTGATTTTAAATAAAAGGAATTATTCAGCTATTTCATAACAATTTTCCTAATATTCACAATTAATAATGATGTCTGTGATTGTTTTCATGACAGGGATTTTTTTCCAAAGCATTGCTACAATTTCCATATTTGCAATTACTTTCCCTCGCTTTGATAAAGAATTTTATTGGGTTAAATGCTAAAAAAACATTTGTAAAATATCTTGGTCTTTCAAAGTGTTCATTGTCAATGATCTTTTTTAAAAAGTTGAGTTCTCCAGATTTAACAAAATGGAAAGTGAACAAAAAATTATTTTTCACATTCTTTTGGGTTTGGTGGTATGAGATAAAATGACAAAAGTAATTTCAAACCTCGTAACCTCCAATTCCTTTATTTCTGGATTCAAGTGTGTTGGGCACCCCAGTTTCCTCAGTTCAATAACAGTTTCCTTATGTCCATTTCGAATTGCCAAGTCAAGAGGATGATCACCGTCATTATTCAAACGAAAGGGAGAAGAGCCAAACTCTTTTATCAGTAAAACTGTTGTGTCTGTCATCCCATTGGAGGCGGCGATGTGTAATGGTGTGTTGCCGTCCCTTTTGGGCTCATCGATATTTGCACCATTGTCGATCAGAAGACGAATGACCTCGTTGTTCCCATTCAAGACTGCAAAGTGCAGTGGGTTTCTCCCGTCATTTGTTTTCGAGTGTATGTTGGCACCCTTTGAGATCAGTAAACGAAGGATATCAATTTTCCCAAGCCTGGCAACAGAATGGGCAACAGTCTGACCGTTTCGTGCTTTTTCATTTAGATCCACATTATAAAACAAGATTAATTCTTTGGCCCGTTCATCTTCATCATTTGTAATCGCTTTGTGGAGTTCGTTATAACTTTGAAAGCCATTCGGTTTAACAAAATAAAAAAAAAAAAAAAAAAAAAAGATACAAGGGCATAAAGAACGAACAATTTTTGTCAATTTTAATTTTTTTGTTGTTTGTTTTTTTGGTGTGAATAATTACGCTTGTCGAACGTCACTTTTCCCCTTTGTGTTGTGCGAAATCTGCCAAAGACTTAACATTTTCTTTATTTGTTTATGGTTGTAAAATTCTGCAACTTCAATTGGTTTTCTTCCGGACTCATCAAGTAATTCAGAGTTTGCTCCATATTTAAGAAGAAGTTGCACAATCAACAAATCACCAATGGAGGATGCGATGTGAAGTGGTGTATCACCCTTCAATTTTGTTCATTATTTTTTGTTTAACAAAGATCAAAGCTTTCATTTTTAAATAAGGGAGACTTTGGAAAAAAGGAAACAAAAAAAAAACAAAAAGAACGGAGTTTCTTACAAATTCAGATTTTTGATTAACGTCAACCTTCTTCTTTTGAAGTAAGGTTTCTATTTCTTCTTGTTCCCCAGAGTAAATTAAATCAAAAATAGACATAATTTACAAGTAATAAATAAGGAAAAAATGAAAAAATTTATCCAAATTTCACAATAAAAAATCTAATTACTTGTTTCAAGGTTTTTTAGTTTTTCATAACTTGAGACACTTTACAAATCTTTCAAACACTTTCCAACACTTTTAAATTGCGAAAAGTTATGAAAAAGTGAGTTATTTTCGCTGTTTGCTTTGAAAATAAAGCTTTTTCAAAGATTATTTTCTTATTCAAATGTGTGGATTAGTTTGTCAACAAAAGAATAAGATCCTTCAAAATGAGAAGTTAATTGAAAAATTGATTTTTTTTTCCAACTCCTGTTTTGTCTTCAATTAATTTACAAGTTTTCTTTGAATTTAGAACAATGAAATTCTATTCTTCAAAGCTAATAAAAAAATTTTTCATTAAAAGAAAAGTGAATAAAAAATCCTTTCCTTTTTTGAAAAAGTTGGTTGCCACCCTTTACAAGCATGTGTCAATCGAGAAGTCATTTGAAAAACTATTGCAAAAAGCGAAAATTTTATTTCAATCAATTATACTAGTTGTGTAAGATTAGATCAATTCAAAATATTTAAATCAATTTTTATATACATGATTACAGAAACATATAACAACCACAAATAAGGAAGACAGAAAAGAGATTGTCTCATGTGTATTGTTATTTTTTGTTTTTTTTTTGTCAATACTATTTGATCTAAAAATTATTTGTTCTGTTAATGATCTTAATTGGAAATAATTCGTCTAATAATCTTTTACTAATCCTTATTTTTGACTCAAAATGTTATGGACATCGAAAGTTTCAATCAAAAATCAGTAAATAAGGAAATTAATTTTGAGTTTTTTCTTTTGATTTTAATTTTATTATCATTTTTTTAAAATTTTCTAAAAGTAAATTTCCAAAATCATATAATCAAGAATAGAAGGTTTAAAAGCCTGTTCTTTTTGTATCGGGATTTAGAAATTATAAAATAAGGATTAACCGACCTAATATAAAAATTGTTCTTTCATTGAAAAAATTGTCTTTTCGATCAAGAAAATTTGAAAATAATAAATCAATTCTAATTTTTTTTTTTAATCTCAGCTAAAAGCAATATAATTTCCAAAATATAATTGTCAAAATACCCTTTGAGAAAATGTTTTATGGAATAAGTTATTTTATGATTTTTAATACTTTTTAATTTTCCAAATCATGATTTTTAAGTTGATGTTTTCACACCCCCCTTTTTTGAAAGTTGTCTGAGTTCATCCTCATTTTGTTTTTTTTTTAAATTTTATACGTAAGTAAAAGGAATAAAGAATTATTATTGTTATATAAATTTTTCAAATTTAGATCTTGTTCAAACTTGTCTTGTTTTTGATTCGATCTAAAATGTATTAAACTGAATTCAATTAAGATAATTTGATGTCAATAATATTATGAGGGAATCGTATAAAAGTATGTGTACAATCTATATAGTCACTATTCGAGCTGAGAAATGCCATCAAGTAAGTGTCTTCTACTAGGGTTTTGTATAAACAAGATTTGTGAAACTTGCAAAAAAAAAAAAATATAACTTGTTTGGAAATTTTGTATTAACTAGTAATTTCGTTCAAAGTTTATGTATTAAAAGTAAACTCTGTTTCAGTCAAAAAGACCCAACGTTTTTTTCAACTATCAATTATTTTATATAATTGACCTTTGAAGAACAAATAAGAAATAAAGAAAATAATATACCTCAAAGAAATGTTGATATATGTCTGAAAGAAAACTAATTAATCAATAGCTTTTCTTAAAAATTTCAAAACTCAAAATTCTTATGTCCCTATTGAGAAAAACAAGGATGTTCGTTTTGAACTTCTACTGGTATTTGAATAATAAATATGAAACATTTTTCACTTCATTTTCCATACTTTTCTTTTAGAAATCAAGTCCCCAAACAAAGTTTGGTAGTATTTATGGTCTCTATTTGAAAAAGGAAATGAAAATGAAGTGAAAATTTTTCACATTTATTAAACAAATATCAAGATCAAAGTTCGAATTGAATTGAAATAGAAATCAATAGATTTCTCAATAATCTTTACATGATTTCAATGACCTTAGAATAACAAGTTTTTACCAAGTGACTATTGATCTTGCAATAAAAATGTTTTTGCAAATGAATTGGGTTTTTAAAAATAGAATCGGAAAAAAAAAACAAAAATGTGTAGAAATGTTAAAAAATGATTTCAATCTTGAAAATTTCCAAAATAAAATTTTTCTTCTAATATCTATGCAAACCCTTTAAACACGTGTATTATACCATTACAACTGGGCCCCTTTGACTGAAAAATAGTTTAGATCAGGTGGTTCCTCTTTATTAATTTATTGAATATCAACTTCCATTATTAAAATTTTCCCATTTGTAAACTTTTGAACCTGTGATGAACTTAATTTTTTATTTTTTCTATTAAGAAAATGCCTAATAAATCGAAATATTAAAGGAGAAAGAATATCCCAATGATATATTCAAATCCTTGCTTTTTATATTATTTTTTAACCAAATTAGGATTTTTTTGTATATATTTCTTGATGTTATAATGAATAATATTTGATTAATTGATTCAATACATTTTTAATATCAATTGTAAAAATATCAAAATCTTAATTTAGAAGTCTATCGGATTCAAATAAGAGGCATAGTTCAGTTATTAGTGTATAATTTTCTTATTATATTTATCTTTTATTTCAGAACCACATTTGTTACACTTAGTGGCATACAGGAGTCTAATATTACCTAATCATTATAATAAATTAAAAAATAATGTTAAATGGTATTTTATCACTCTAAAAATTCGGTTAAAGGGGTTAGCTGATAACATTTTTTTATTGTCAAATTAAATAGTTGTTTTTTTAATCAAGAAATCGATTTTTTTGTTCAACTGGGTTATTAGTCGAATCAAAAAATATTATATGTTGAAATTATTTAACAAAAGAATTAATTATTTATTGTTTTTTTTTTGTGTGTTTCAATTTTTTCGAATTGTATCTTGCAAAAATAATTAATAGATTCATTTGTTTGAAATTGTATTACATCAAAACTCTTTTCTAAATAAAAAAAAATCTTTTAAATAGATTAGTTTTAAATCTTATTTTTTTTCTATAAGATTTCTATATTATTTTTATTTATTTATTGTTTTTATAAAGATTTGATACTTATATCTTTGAAATAAGTATTTTCTAAATTGTTTATCTTTTTTAAAAAATATTGATAAAATAATTTTTCAATTTTATTGATGGATATCTGAAATTTAATTTAAATTTTAATCCAACAGTGATTGGTTTGATTTATTTGTGCTGTAATTCGTATTTATTTATTAGATTTTCTTAAACTATTTTTCAGTCAAAGGGGACCAATTGTAATAGGTTAAATACATGTTTTTAAAGGGTTTGTATAGATATTAGAAGAAAATATTTATTTTGGAAATTTTCAAAATTGCTATTATTTTTAATCTTTTTTGTACATTTTTGTTTTTTTTTTTTCGATGTTTTTTTTTAAACCTAATTAAGTTGCAAAAAGTTTTTATTCTTGCAAGATCAAGCGTCACTTGGTAGAAATCATGTTATTTTAAGGTCATTGAAACCATCTAAATTATTTTTGAGAAATGATATTGATTTCTCTTGGAATTTTATTTAATCTTTGATTAATAAATGTGAAAAATTTTCACTTCATTTTCATTTCCTTTTTCAAATAGAGACCATAAATATCAATAAACTTCGTTTGAGGACTTGGTTTCTCAAAGAAAAGTATGGAAAATTAGGTGAAAGTTGTTTCTTATTTATTATATAAATACCAGTTAAACTCAAAACGAACATTCTTGTTTTTCTCAATAGGGACCTAAGAATTTGATTTTTTTATATTTTAAGTAAATTTATTGATTAATTAGTTTTCTTTCATACACATACCTACAATTCTTTGATTTAATTATTCTTTTTATTTCTTATTTGTTCTTTAAAGCTCAATTATATAAAATAATTGATATTTGAAAAAAATGTTGGTTCTTTTCGACTGAAACAGAGTTTATTATGTTTTTTCTTCATTTATAAATTTTAACTTGATAAAAGAATTCGTCTTTTTCGTTATAAATTTTCGTATTTAAATTATAAAAATTTGGACACTGTTTAAACAGTTGAAAGAATAACAATACCACACTTTATATTCAATTTGGAAATAATTTTGATTTTTCCAACTTTTTCATTTTTTGTCTATTTTGCTTTTTGTTTTCATTTTCTTTTTTCCTAGTTACACATTCTATTTGGTTAGATCTGAAAACCGTTTTTCGATGGTTTGATAAAAGGCTAGTGTTAGGTTTGTTAAATAATAAAATCATATATAATTGGTAGATAGTATATTATCATTTGTTCGGTCAACAATTGTTCGTGAAATTTCAACAAATTTACCCATACATTTTGTGTTCAGCTCGTTTCATTATTTTGGAAACTCTGATTTATTTTTATTTTTGAGTTTTATATTTTTTTTCTTTTATTTGGATGAAAACTATTACTTATAAAAATATTAACACTGGATAACTTAAATGTTATTTTATATTAGGTATATAAATATACAATAAATTGTGTTTTATTTTGCCTATTTTTTATTTTGGGTATATCCAAATTTTTGGAATAGGGTTTATATATATATATATATATATATCGACATTTTAGTGGTATGTTGAAAAAATAATGATACTCATCTTACAAACAGAATAATTTTTCCTTGATCCTGATATTTGGATTTCTCAGTAAAAAAAATTCCAATAATCGGACTACTATAAATGTAAAAAGAATATCAAAAGGGGAAAAATTTTCAAATATTTCCGAATATTTTTTCAAATTATTTTTCGAATTATTTTTCATTGATCAATAAAGATATCTAAAATTGAAAATATTAAAAATGAATATATTCAGTTCTAAACGTTTAAAGCCAATTCTAAAAGTATGGAAAATTTTTTCAACATAAAATCGAAAAAAACATTAATTTTTACGAATCTTTTTCAATTATAATTCAAATTTCAAAAATTTGTAAATGATTTAATTTTGGGTTTGAACTGGTTATTTAGACCCTTTTTTAATTTCAAGAATAAACTAAATATTTGGTATTTGTGTTTTTGTTTGAAAATGAACCAAAAAAATATGTTATATACTCAGTTTTTTCACAAATCCCTAAAAACTTTTAATACTATTTTACTTTTACTCTCATTTTCCGATTAATAAATCAAATTTTATCTTTCAAGTTCTGAAAAATATAACTGTATTTAATTAGTTGAAAAAATCGAAGAGCTTATCAACAATTTCATAGATATACTACCATAGCTAAGAGTATTTTTCTTTACTATTATTTTCAAATTGAAAAAAATAAATTAGTTGGCAAAGTTTCAAAAAAAATGAGATCCAAATAAAAAAAACAGAAGTATAAAATGATCAAATGATCTTGTACCGATCTTGGTTTTTTTTCGATCATTAATTCAAACCTCCCATAATTATTTAAGAACGAGAAATAAAAATTTTTCAATCTTAATTTGAAAATGGCAATAAAATGATTTTACAATTAAAATCTTTTTCAACAATTTTTCCAGAGCATTCCAAATATCAAATCTTGAGGTTTTACTAATTTATAAAAAAATAGGAAATTAAAATATTTTTATATTTTTTTTTGGTAAAATCTAAAATTTTAAATTATGTAAAAGAAAATACGATTTTTAAGAAAAATTTTTATCCAAAATTTTGGAAATACTTGAAATGGTTCTGATTTGAGTCTTTATTAAAAAGTTTCCAATTGGATGTTTTTTTTGAGATTTTTTGATGAAATTTTTTTTGACGTTATTTTGTAAAACAAGGAAGAGATCAAATAAATTGGTTTAAGAACTCTTTATTGGTTTAATAGTGTGAAAGATGTTTTTGAGTTTTTTTTCTGATTTTGGAAAGTGATATTTTTTTAAAGATCTATTTAAGGAGACGGAAAACAAACACATTGTATTTAATGAAATCGAATTTAGTACTAATTGACAAGTTTTAAATTTAAGGGTTTAATTTTCTTATTTTTATTTCAGTTAAATACATAATCTCCATTAAAAGTATCCATTTCCGATCAAAGTGTTGAAAATATAAATACTTTGAACAACTTGATATCCAATTAAAAGACAAAAAATCACTGGATTTTGTCAAAGAGAAAAATCCAATCTGTTCAGACTAGAAATTTTAAATTATCGAGTATATGGTTATTTTTCCTTTTGTAACAGTTTCCGCCAATTGATGAAAAAAGAATTTTGTTTGGTTACATTTTAAGAAACATTGGTTTTTCAAAGTCTGTATGGATGATTTTAACAATCTAGAATAACAAATAGAAAAAGTATATATATTCATTTAGTTGGTCAAAAACGATGTAGAGTGATTGATTTCGAAAGATCCCATTAAAACCAAATTTTTTTCCAAATAGAGTTTGAGTTTTGGAAAAAGGAAACAAAAGAACAATTCTGACAAATTTTTTCAAATTTTGAAGCCTTGTCAAACTCACTCAAGTTATTTCTAATATCCAATAATGCTTTGAATGGTGTTGAGGTAGTTGATAAAATGCAAAAGTTTCTATTGTGATAAAAAAATAAATCATACCCACAATATTGGTATTTTAATTAAAAAGGGAAAAAATTTTCACTTTATTTTCAATTTCCTTTTAAAATAGAGATCTACAAATTACAACCCACTTCTCTGAAAACTTAATTTATTAAAAAAAAAATCTTATAAAGGAATTGAAATTTTTATTCCATTAAGAATTCAACTAACAATAAAATGACAAATAGATTAATGAGTCAAAAATCCTTAGATTGAGTTTGTGTAATTTTTTCTCATGAATAGATATTTTTCAACCACTCTTAATATGCATTTTTCCAAACTTGGAAATTTTCTGTTGATCACTTTTTTCAAAAAGTTGGAAATGTTAAATAAACATACAATTAGTTTATAAAGTAACCCCTTTTTGTAATTAAATTTATTAACCCTTAATTCATAAAAAAAAATCTCAGTTGAGAGAAAAGTTCCCAAGCTAACTGATTTTTCCAAGTTTTTTTTCCTTTTCACTTGAGAAATTGTCATTTTTCTCCAAATTTTGATAAAAAATTTCAAAAAATGAACTTTGTACAAAAAGATTCAAAATTTTTGCAAATTAAACTGTTTGTGAAAGTGAACCGAATCATATTGTTTTTTAATTTGGTTGAAATGATTTGTTATAATTTTTATCCCACAATTTTGAAAACAATTCAAATAAAATCACATTTTGGGATTTGTCAAAAAAAAAAAAAGAGTTTTAATAAATTTTGAAAATATTTCTCCTTTCAATTTTTATTGGAATAAATGACAAGATCTCAATTATAAGAAAAGAATGGCAAATTCACAAGTTTGTTAATTTGTTTCAAAAAACATTTTTGTCTATTGATACAAATGAAAAAAATTACCAGTAAAAAATTTAATTTCATACTGGTATTTGAATAATAAATGGGATTTTTTTTCACTTCATTTTTAATTTCTCTTTTTTAAGAGAACATAGATCGAGAACCTCTTTCTTTAAGAACTATATTTATAAAAAAAAAATATGGAAAAGGAAGTGAAAATTCTTTCCCATTTAGAATTCAAATACCAGTATAGAAAAAGAAGCCAGTACTTCAAATGATTTTTTTTTAAATTGATCTTATGGTTGGATATTTGAGACAAATAAATTGTTCTTAATTTTGACAAAAAAATTACTTTCAAAAACTCTAAACTATCAAACCCTTTACGAAAAAATTTCGATAACTATTTTGATCGAAAAACAGGGTTATAGGTATGTTAAAAAGATTGGAAACAAGGGGTTTACTTTTTACAAAAAGATTTCTCTTTATCAAACTGTTATGATTACTGAAAAAGATTTTTTTTAGAAACAAATTCTTATATTTTTTGACTATTCAGTTTTTTTCCCTCAAACCCCTTTTTAAAATAAATTCATTGAATGTTTAAACAGAAAAACAATGATAATATTTGGAAAATATTGAATAATTTTTCTTTTTGTCAACATTCATCTTTCAGATTGTGTGTATTCTTTAATTCAAATACCATTCAATTTGATCAGAATCGATACAACAAAAAAATTACAAATTTTAATATTTTTATTTTGTACTGCAAAAAAATACCAACATCAAACAGAGAAGGTTTTTTGAACAATGTACAATTTTAAAGAATTATTTTTCGAGTTAAAAAAAATATCGTCTTTCAGTTCTTTTTTACTTAAAACTGAAAAAAATACTTTCAAAAAACATTTTTTTTTTTAAACAAATTTTATCCACTTTTTAATTCAAAATAATTATTATTATGGGAAACTCAGGAATTGGACAAACCTTTCTACCCCCAGAAAACATTGATCTGTGTACGATCAAAAAATATACCAAAATCATTGCAGATAACAGCGAAGCAATCTGCGTTATGAACCAAAAATCTGAAATCCTTGACTGTAACCTCTCGTTTGCAAACTACTTGGGCTTTAGTGATCTTGACACATTTAAAATTGCTGTCTTCAACTTTGTCAATATATGCTCCGACGAACAAGAGAATACCCAAAAGTCCATTGGAGACGAAGTACGTCGCAAAATTGGCGAGTGTATTGGAGGCGGAGGATGTGACTTTCGCTGGAAATTGAGGAGCTTTGATAATACAATAATCAAGAGCCATGTTTGGTTCAAGCCTGTCCGTTTGAAAAGTGGGCTGATGATCCAGGCCCTTGTTAGGAATATCGACATCAGTAATACAAAGGTCAAATCAATTAATAATTCCCTTACCACAGACACGTCTTTAACCTCGAGAGAAATTGCTGATTGGTGCATTGAAGAAGGCGTGCGTATCACACACTCAACTATCGGATACCTTGCGTTTGTCAGCAAAGACCAAACAAAGATTAACTTATATGGTTGGTCAAATTCCGCAATGCAGAACTGTTCCATGATCAACCGACCAATTATTTACGAAACAGATAAAACAGGTTTATGGGGTAAATTTTTGATTTTTTTTTTTATCTTTTATTCATTTTTTCATTTTTTTTGGTTTTACCATTTTTTCAAAGTTTTTTTTTTCTTTTTGGTGAAAAGGTTCGAGACTGAATTATTTTTCTCATTTGAAAGGAATTTTCTTTTTCAAAAAAATGGAAAATTTTTATTTTATTAGATTTTTTTTTTTCAACCGTATAATTATTTTTCCCTCTTTTGAAAGTAAGGTACTGAATGAACAACTTAAAATATGTTTACTATTTGTTTCAAAATAAATGAAACAAAATTTTCATTAGGCTTTCCAAAAAACGATTTTATCGATCATACTGATAAATTCAAATAAATAGACAAAAAATTTTTGTTCAATTTCAATTATTATAAATCTTATAACTCCACTTTTAAAACAGCTCTTTGAGAAAGAATATTTTGAATAACAACTAATTTTACAAAGTTTCTTAACATTTAAACAAATGAAATGCTATATTCAAAGCTTTGGTAAAAAAATTTGTCAAAAATGAAAAAAGAAGCAAAAATTTTCAAACATTAATTTGAATTTATCAGTATAAAATTTTCAAAATTTATTTTATTAAAATCAGCTTAAATTATTATTTTACCATATAGAATTGGGGACTTTGATGATTTATTTTAAATTCTTCGGATTTTTTTGGAAAAAAAAATGAAAATTTGGATCATTTTATTTTACATTTAACAGTAAAAGTATTAAAAATCACTCCATAATTTTACCATTCTGAAATTAAAGTCCATTTTTTTGAAATACTAACCAAAAATAGTTTGTTACACTTTTTCTATAAGTGCTGAATAAATTAGCTTTACTTTATAAATAATTACTTAAAAAGAAGAAAGAAAAAAGGGTAATTTTTTTTGATATGAGGGTTTATAATAAACTATTTTTACAATTTAATTTTCTTTTGTAATTTTCTATTTATTTTTTTCTTTCAGTTCAAAAAAGAGTTTTTTTATTTTTACAAAAACATTTTTTAATAATAAGAAAATTCCTTTTTTTCTAAAAGGAGCCAAATTGAAAATGAATTTTCTTTTTTTTTGAATATCCTTTTAATTAAGACCAACTTTTTGAAAAAGATCCCTCAGAAATTGTTTATTTAATTTTTACAAACTCAATATTTTTAACAATTATTTGATAAAATTGCTGAGGTGAATTAAAATCATATAAATTAAAAAAGAAATGTTTCAATATCAAAGTTTAAGCAACCAATTTATTTTTTTACCTTTTTGGAAATTAAATAAACAAAAAATCACCAAGAATCTTAAATAAGATCCCTAACTTCTTAGAGTGTATCACACAAACCAAATTTTCCATTTTTTTTTTTTTTTTTTTGTTTTCGGAAAATGAGGAAATCGAATTTGCAACTTATATAAAAAAAAAAATTTCACATTTTTTGAATTTTAATAATTTTGTTATCTTTTCCTTTTTATTTATTTAATTTTCGTTTCATTTTACCGATATAATAGGTGAAGCACTTCGGCAACGTAAAGCAGTTGTTACAAATGATTATGTGAATGCAACAAAATATAAAAAGGGGCACCCTAAGGGACATGTTAAAATTATAAGACATATGAATATACCCGTTTTTTATAATCCAGATAAAGGCAATGTAAAGAAAAACCATGTTGTTTTAATTGCTGGTGTTGGGAATAAGCCAAAACCTTACACCAAAAAAGATATTATTGCTTTAGAAAAACTTATGAACAGAATGTGGAAAATTTTTAAACAAAAATTCAAAATTTAATTCTTTTAAAAAACTGATACAATGTGTAATATGTATTCAGTAAAATAACCTTTCAAACAGTTTTTTTATCATTCTGTTCATTTTTTTTTTTTTAAGATTTTGATGATATATTATTCATGTTATAAGGCTTCTATGACGTTATATGTTTAACATTTTATTTAACATTTGGCAACCATACGCCTTATAAAAAAATAAAAAAATACCTTTTTTAATGATTATTTTTGTTTGTGAATTGATTTGGTATTTTATTTATAAACCTCATTTCAAAAAATGTAATTCACCTGAAATAATAAATTCAAAAAAAAAAAAATGTATACCTTTAGTATTCAATTACAACAAATACTATTAATTGTAAAATAAAAATGTCAAAATTATCATTCGGCTTTCCCAAAATAATTACATTCCAATAAATAAAACAAATCATTTAATTCCCCAATTCTCTAAGAGAAAATTAATAATTTAAAGTTGTTTTATTGCATTAAAATAATGAAAGGTTACATGAAGATTTTAAAACCATTTTTTGGCAAAGATGAATGAAAATTATATTTCATTTATTTTGGAATAAATAGTAGTTATATCTGATTTTTAATTCACTTTTAAGTTGTTCTAAATGTAAAAAACCCAATATTTTAAAAATTAAAAAATAATAAAACCAAAAATTATAAAAAAGTGAGTCACAATTTTTGAAATCAGCATTACAGATTTTTTATTAATGAAATTTCACTGAAAAAAGATTAACAAGAATATTTATGACTATTAATTAAATTCCTATAAAAGAAATTTCAGAGCGTCAATTTTGTTTGTGATTATTTGTCTTTTCGAAGATCTTTTTTTTTTTCCATATGATCTTTTACAGAAAAAAAAGTTTAAAATAAAAGTAAAACAAAAATTTGAAAAAGTAAAACTAAAATTTGCAAAATTAGAAAAAATGATTCTGATCCAAAAATTTGAAAAATATTTTTTTGATAAGAATATAGAATCAACTCTCACAAAAAATTTCCGTAACATTATAAAGTGAGTCAAAATTTTTGAAAAATAGTTTATATTATTATTATAACTGATGATTATCGCATTGAAAAAAATAATTAATATATTGAATCAAGTTTGTGTTCATTTTATAAGTAAGATTTTTTGACCCGTTAAAAGTATTTAGGGTAAATAGGAAATTTGGAACAAGTTTAGAGTCTTTTGAAAATTAGTAAATTAACCTAATGAAAATAATTTCATTAAACAAAAAATCACAATTTTTAATAATTTTAAACGGCTCAAAGAATAAAAATAACACAATTAAATTTAATTTGGGAATAATTTTGATTATTAACAAATTAATAAATATTTTTTTATCTTTTTAGTTTTTTCTTTTCATTTTTTTTGAATTACATAACCAATTTTTTGGATATTTTTTTCAACAGTTGATATTAGGTTAAAGTCGAGTTGTAACAAATAAAAAAAACTCAAAAAAATTAGCTGAATGTACCTAATCATTGGATATATCTAAAATCACATGGGGTTGACATAAATTGCAAATTATTGCAAAATGCCAAAATTTGCAAAATTTTATTAATATAATTCTTAAGATTGTGGGTGAATTTAATTGGTATCTCAGAGGCTTGTAATGTTCCCATACATTGCTACACGATTGTAATAAAATGTTAGGAAATACCATAGTTATGACAATTTTTAATTGTGTAACATTAGTAAATTCATTCTTTATGACAATTTTTTAATAGTGTAACATTTGTGAAAATGTCATTAGTCTGAAATTGTCATAACTATGAGATTTTTTTTTAGATAGTATATTTACATATTATAGATTCAGGGTAGGTAAGGTACGTAAGGTACGTAAGGTATGTAAGGCAGAATCAATGTATTTTGGTTTTTGGCTCATAGAAAAACCGCTGATTTGTATTGGGTAGGGTAACATAAGGTAAACGTGAGTATTACTTGCTATTTTCTGGATTTTTCTGAAATGTCATAGTTATGACAATTTCAGACTAATGACATTTTCACAAATGTTACACTATTAAAAAATTGTCAGAACGATGGAATTTACTAATGTTACACAATTAAAAATTGTCATAACTATGGTATTTCCTAACATTTTTCAACTATCATTATGTAAAGTATTGGAAAGCTACAGACCTATAAGATACCAATTAAATTCACCCACAATCTTAAGAATATTATTAATAAAATTTTGCAAATTTTAGCATGTTAAACTTACAGCCACTCAATTGGGATAGTCCTTAAAAAAGGAAATTAAAAACATTTCACTATTTTTCAAGTTACTAGTAACCCTTAATATTTTTTTTACATATATAATAGAGTAATTCTTTTCACGTGAATATGATAAAAACCTGATGAACAACTTCATTCATCAATTTTAGAGAAATATTTATGATTTTTAAATGATTTCATTTTTACACGATTAAATTTTTGTCAAATAAATCTGATCCTTTTCAGTTTTGATTCTTGGATCAAAAAAGAAAAAGAAAAATTTGAACATCCCTTTTAATTTATTATGAAATCTTACTTTTAGTAATTTATAAGAGTTTTAATAAGCAAATGTATGAAATTTATTCTTGTTTTAAAAATACAAGAAAAATTAATTAAATATCGAATAAACTAAGATCTAAAAAAATTAATCATTTATTTTATTTTTAATAATTTATCACATACATCGAAATTTAAACTATTATTACTGATTTTTTTCCCCAAAGTTTAAAGAGTATAATTAACAAACTGTAAAAAATTTAAAATATATTTGGTTATAATTATTATTAAAATTTTTTATTTAAATAAATTATTAAAATAATATTAATTTTATACTTTGGAAAATATTTAAAAAATTGAGAAATAATAAAAAGTGTTATTTATATTTTTAATCTTGGGTTATTAGTAAACGCAAAAAAAAGAACCAAGGTTTATCATTAATTATTGATTAATAATAATCAAATTTAAAATACTTTTTTAGTAATAAGTTGCAATTTTCTCTGTTTTAAAAAATTATTTTGGGAGAATTATTAATTTTATGTTTTGGTTGTTTTTCTCATGTATTTTTTTTGTTACATAAGAAAAAAATTGATTTAACTGTTCTCAAAATAAAAAAATTATATTTTATTATAATTTTTTTAAAAATAAGTGTATTTTTTATCCTAAGACATTCCAAAACTGAGTGATTTCAATGTAAAGTGAATTTTTGGAGACCTATTCATTTACACATCCTAAGATTTCTTTCTTCTTATAAAGATAATTTTTTTTTGAAATAATTTAGAAATATGTCGAATTTTGAACTTTTAAAAATGATCTAAATGTATCAAACTAATAAAAAATATTAATAAATTTGCTAAAATAGCATAAAAAGTAAGTTTTGTCTTTTTAGGAATCAGAATTTTTACTTTTGTCTATTTCAAGATGTGGTAAATTTTTTTTCAATTTTCAATAATTTTTTACAAGAAGATATTTTTAAGTTTACTAGTAGGTTAAGTTTAACAATCCCTATAATTTGAAAAAAGATTATCTAATGTTGGGTGTGTTGTCATATTAATTTGGTTCTTAACTGATCGATCTTGGACTTGGTATGGGTTTTAAGGGAGTAGCCACGGTAAAGGAAAATTTTTCACTTTTTTGCAATTCTGAAGAGGATCAGAAAATAACATTTTTTACTGTGTTTGTACCTCATTGATTTTTATTATTTAAAGTACCACATTCATTAGATTTTTTAAATTTTTTTTTCAAAGTCTCAAAGAAATTGCCATAATAGAATGTTGAGTTAAATGGCTTAAAATAGTGTTTTGAATGTTGAATGACTGATCTTTTATCCTTCTATCAGCATTCTATTATGGCATTTAATTTTTTCATTTTTCATTTTTCATCATTTTCGAGATTTTTTTAATCCTGGCAACATAAACAATTAGAAATATTTTTTTATCAGTGACATTTAGGATTAATGGATTTTGTTTAAAATGAACAGCAACATTACAACCGAGAGAATCATAATAGGAAACATAAATGGTACTTAAATAGCTAGAAGAATTCCAAAAAATAATAATTAAGTCAAAACATTACTTGTTAGGATTTTAAATCGTTGGATTTCGTGGAATTGGAGAAGTGAATTTGATTATATCTTTCAAAGTGTAAAAAACAAAATAGCTATAAGTTTTATTCAAAGAATCTAAAATTGTCTTCTCCCAAAAAAAAAACTAAACCCCATTCCAAAAATTTGGACACATCTAAAAAAAAACAATAGGAAAACAAAAACTCACTTCATTATATTTTACCCAACCTAATATAAAACCACATTTAAGCAACATAGTATTAATTTTTTTTTTTTTAGTAATCATTTTCATCCAAATATAAGAAAACAATATAAAACAAAAAATCAAAACGAGTGTGTCCAATATAAGGAAACGAGCGGAACAAAAGAGTTTAAAAAAAAAATATATTGGTAGATTTGTTCAAATTAAACCAACAATGGTTGATCGATCAAATGATAAGATACCATGGACCAATTGTATGTGGATTTTTCAATTTAAGAAACTCAACTGTAACCATCTATCAACCATCTATAAAAAATTTTCAGATCTAACTAAACAGATTACGTAAATGAAAAAGAAAAAACGAAAACAAAACAAAAAAGACAAAAAATGAAATAGTTTGTTGAATTAAAATTACTACCCAATTTGATTTAAATTGTGTTATTGTTATTCTTCCAACTGTTTAAAATGTGCCCAAATTAATGGAATTAAGTTTATTTTAATAAAAAAATAATAATAAAAAAAAAACTATTTTATCAATATAATCTCTTTTTTTTAATTGTTGAACATTACTAAAAAAAAAAATATCAAATAATTTTTTTTAAAAAAAATTTTTAGAGAATCTACGATCACACACCACTAAAATAAAATGTTCTTATCTCATCTCTCTCAAATTTTTATCATGTCTTATGGTGTAGCTACTCCCTTAAGAGTGGTTTAAAAAGGGAATTTTTGGTAATTTATTTTCATTTTTTCAAAAAATCGAATTGAGGAGTGTAAGGTTAATTAGCTGGAACACAAGTTATAAAAAAATGTGGTTAGTGGGTTGTTGATTGAAATTTTTAATTTTGGGTTTTTGAAAATAATCTTGATTTAACTTCGAATAAATTACAAAATAAAAAAAAAAAAATAATATTTTAATAGCTCCAAACAAAACCAAATGTAAATAAAAAATTCAATTAACAACCCAAAAATCACATTTTTTTATTAAATTTCTTCCTATTTCTTACTCTTAAACTCTTCAAATCGGATTTTGGAAAAAAATATAAATACTGATAAATTCCAATAAATTGAATAAAATTTTTAGATTAATTTCCATTTTTGCAATCTAAGAGCTTAAATTTGAAAACAACTCAAGAGAAAGAATCTTTTGAAATATCAAACCAATTTTAAAAAGTTTTCTTAGCATTTAAATCAAGTGAATGCTTTCTTCAAAATAGCTGTAAAATAATTTCAAAAAAGAGAAAAATGAAGCAAAAAATTTTAAGATATTTATTTGAATTTATCAGTAACTTGTGAAAAATTGCCTTTTTGAACGACTATTAAAACCCATGTCAAGTCCAAGATCGATAACCTAAGAACCAAATTAACAAACCAACACACCCAGCATTAGATAATCTTTTGTTGAATTTCAGGGTTTGTAAACCTTAACAATATTTGAGTTCATTGTCATTAAAAAGGTAACAGTTCATTCAAACTGTAAAAAAGCTTGTATCAATTTATAGAAACAAACACCGAAAAAGAAAAACATCGCACTTACAATCAATTGAAATTTTAAACTCTAAAATATAATTAATCTCAACCAGGAATTATTTTTCATTTTTTTGATTTTCCTTTTCATTTGTAAATTGACATTTCACTTCAGACTTTATTATCATCCAAACTTCACAATATTGTCAAAAACACCTGAAATCCTATCAAATGAGCGACAATTTGGAACAAGAGGTTCTTGGGCAATGCGCGTTTGAATTAGAAAATAACAAAATATTTATCAAGCTTTTCGCTCTTGGCAAAACAACATTCTTGGAACTTTACAACTTAACCACCCACAAAGTCTATTGTACTCAGCCAATTGAAAAGCAGATCGGAGAAAGACAAGTGACAAGAATCTTCAATTATTTCACAACATCACCAACAACAACAATAATTGGCACACCACAAAAAAGCAAAGACCAATATTTAATAGAGATAGGGCTTGAGGAGTTTGTCTTGAAATGTCGTGAATTGAACGAAGAAGATGAAATTAATTTTGACATTGGATCGATTCAGATGAAGATCGACACTTTCCAAGCCCAAAAACAAAAAGAAATAACGCTCTTGGATGACGAATTAAATGTACTTGAAAAAAAGAATTTAGAGAAACAAAAGAAACTTGAATTAACAAGAAATGAATTGCTTCAAGTTGAAGAACAGTTAACAAGCCAAGAACAAAAATTTTTAAAACAAGAACAAATAGAAAAACAAAAAGAAGAAGAAAAAAAAACAAAAAATCGCTACTTGGCAAAAAAAAACAGAAGAATTGAATTTCAACAAAAAAAAGAAATTAAAAAACTACAAATTGATATAGAGTGGGAAGAAAAGAAATTAAATAAACAAATGGAAGCACACCAAAAAATTCTTAAAGATACACAGAACTATGAGATCATTTCAGATGAGAAGTTAAAAACTAAATTAAGTCAATTGAAAAACAAAACAAAACAACTGCAAAAACTTAAAAGAGATAACCAAAAAAGCCAAACATTTGTTACGAAACGTTTAAAAAAAAATAAACAAAAAAGTACTCAGCTCTTAATACAACAAAATGTTGCCGATGGGAAGATCAACAGTTTGGAAAAAGAGCTTGAAAAGTTGAATGTGCTCGAAAAGACCAGAAAAAAATTATCAAGTCAGAATTCAGAGTCATCTTCGTCTTCTTCTTCTTCTTTATCATCAACATCATCTATTTTATCGGATTAAACTTGGAATATTTAGAAAATTTGTATGAAAATAATTTAAGAAGAGATAAACTGAATTATACCGACACCTAAGTATATATATATATATATAAATATTATAATGTTCACAAATATGAGTATACAAACTTCCAACCAATTGTCTTTTTTTTTCTTTTTCTTTTCATTTTAGAAAACTTAAAAAAATGTCAAATTTGAATAGGGAATTATAAAAACCCATAATTTTGTAAACTGGATATTTTTTTCTGAAATAAACACATTGCCTCATACAAATTGTTTTTGATTTCATTTGGCTTAATTTTATAAAAAATAGTTTTCTTGTACTAAAATTGATACTATGATTGTATTTTTTTTTTTTGTTTTTGTTTGGAATTCAATATTAATGAGAAGTTAATACATACATACATACATACATACATATATATATATATATATATATATATATATATATATGCGTGCGTGCGTGTGTGTGTGTGTGTGTGTGTGTGTGTGTGTGCATACGTGCGTTTATGTGTTAATAAATTCGTTTTAAAACCGTATCAAAATTAAAAGTGCAACTAAATTCTGTTTCAGTCAAAGTGTCCAACGTTTTTTTCAAATATCAATTATTTTATATAATTGACCTTTGAAGAACAAATAAGAAATAAACAGAATAATACACATCAAAGAATTGTTGATATATGTCTGAAAGAAAACTAATAAATCAATAGCTTTTCTTAAAAATTTCAAAACTCAAATTCTTTATGAAATACCTATTGAGAAAAACAACAATGTTCGTTTTAAACTTCTACTGGTATTTGAATAATAAATATGAAACATTTTTCACTTCATTTTCCATACTTTTCTTTTAGAAATCA
This sequence comes from Anaeramoeba flamelloides, assembly GCA_027625915.1. Taxonomy (NCBI): domain Eukaryota; family Anaeramoebidae; genus Anaeramoeba; species Anaeramoeba flamelloides. The sequence continues at coordinate 3,443,224 of JANTQA010000063.1, forward strand.
AGCCCCCAAACGGAGTGTGTTAGTATTTGTGATCTCTATTTGAAAAACAAAATGAAAATGAAGTGAAAATTTTTCACATTTATTTAACAAATATCAAGATCAAAGATCTTCATAGAATTGCAATAGAAATGAATATGATTTCTCAATAATCTTTACATGGTTTTAATGACCTTATAATAACACGTTTTTACCAAGCGACTGTTGATCTTTCAATAAAAAAAATTTTTGCAACTAAATGACTTTTTAAAAAAAAAACCGAAAAAAAAAATAAAAAAAAAACAAAAATGATTTCAATTTTGAAAATTTCCAAAATAAAATTTTTCTTCTAATATCTATGCAAACCATTTAAAAACATGTAATATACCCTTTACAATTGAGCCCCTTTGACTGAAAAATAGTTTATATCCCCGATTTTAGGTATTTTTTTTTTATTATAAATTTAAACACATATTTAACATTTATGAAAATTTTAATTTTATTTTTTTTTTTTCATAGATGGTAACTTTTTAAATTTTCTAAAAAAACCCGAAAAAAAAAAATTACCCGAAATTTTTTTAATGATAAAATGTAGCCATAAATAGTATAGAGTTAGTTTTTTTGAGTTTCAAATTCAAAATAAATGTAAATTGTTGTTTTTTTTTAATATTGAAATTGGTAAATTGGTAACTAAGAGATTTAACAGTTATATCTTCTTTTCCTATTAAAAAGATTGAAAAAATATAAATTAAAGTATACATTAGTTCTTTTACATAATTTTGTCCCATTTTTTTTTCCTTAATTTATTTAAAATTTTTTTTTTATCAAAACAATGAATAATTACTACCACAAAAAATATCCAGTGATCATTTAGTCCTCCTTAACCAAGTTGAGGAAATTAAGAATAGAAATAAAGAATTTGAAACTAAAAATTCCCAAAATTTATCAAAAAATACCGAAATGAAAAAATTAGAAGAGCAGTTTAATTTAATGACAATAAAAAATAACGAAGTGAAATTATGCCAAGATCAAGAAGAATCCTTATTTATTCCAAATAATTGGAGAAATATATAAATTTACAATTTAGTTTTTATTTTTTAATAAGTTTTTTACAGATTTTTTCGTTTTTATTCCAACCAAATTAATATCTATTATTTGATTTTTAATTGTTTTTTAAAAAATAGTGACTCTGGAAATAAAATATTATTTGAGAAAAAGGAAAAAATTGATATAAAAAAGATTAAAAGAGTGTTTTATTATGAAAATGAACAAGATACTGAAGTTTGTTGCTTACATTATAATAATAAATATTTTTCCAAATCAAAAAATATTTTATCACTTTATTATGAATTTAATGTAAAAAAATGTAATGTACGTGGAACTATTAAAACATTTTACAAAAATGGAGAACAAAAAAATATTATTGAAATACAAAATCGTCACATTCATAATAAAAAATTAAATTTTGAACTACAAAAAATCTCAGAAATGGATTTACTTGACAATTTGGCTAAAGAAAATTATTCTCTCGAAAATATTTATTTAAAATTTATGGATTCACAAATAAGGAAAATAAGGAAAAGTTCGGCAATTTTATTAGGATCCAGAGATGACATTAAAAAAATATATACTTGAATTTAGAAAACAATTAAATTTTGATGTTGAAAAAAAAATTATGGAAGATAAATTTTCAAAAACTGAAATGGGATTTCCTTTTATTCGAATGTATTTACAGGGTGATTTCCCAATGATAATCATGGCAACAAATAATCAATTGCTGAATTTAGGAAATAATCAACAAATTTATGTTGATGGAACTTATTTGGCGTGTAGTCAAGGTTATCATTGTTTAATGACAATAATGACTTATGATTTCCAAACACAAATATACATACCATGTGTTTGGAGTATATTATCTGACGAAAAGGCATCAACTCAATTATTTTTTTATAATTATATAAAAAAATTATTAAAAATTGAAATTAATAAAAATTTTCTGTGGAATCCACCGATAATTACAACAGACTTCTCTTTGGCAAATATAAACTCAATAAAAACTTCTTTTCCAAAATCCTCGATTCAAGATTACCATTTTCATTTTCTTCAAGCAATTCAAAGAAAATTATTAACTCTTGGATTAAATGAAAATTTTCGAAATAAAATCCAATCCCGAATAACTAAATATTTGAATAAAAGCACCGATTATATTAGATCTGATGTGAACAAGTGGATTAATAATTTAAAACAAAAAATAACAAAAATTAAAATTCCAAAAAAAAAAAAGAGTAATTTTAAAAAAGTGAAAAAATCAAAAAAAACACAAAAATGCGAATTTTCGAAAATGGGAATTACAAATTATCGACAATCTTGAATCTGAAGGTTTTAAACAATGTCTGGTACTTGGTGAGAATATAGATAATTTAATTTCATATAATTATCAGAAGGAAACAAATATTGAATTCGAAATGACAAAAAAAGAACAAAAAAATATTCTTACAAATTCTAGTAAAAATAAATTATAAAAAAAAAATTCGAAATTTTGTGCCTTAATTTGTGGTTTTTTTGTGCCTTAAATTTCGTTGAAAGTTGGTGCCTTAAAAGTGAAACTGACAGTAGTAATATTTGGCTTATTCGATTTCCTCCAGAACTTTGGTCAATTTATTCAAAAAGTAAAAAAAATGAAAAATTTTCAAGGCCACAAATAATCCACTCGCGAGCTGGTATCGATCCTTAAATCATTGTCTCAATAGACAAAAACCCAAATTAAAAAATTTAATATTAGTTTTAAAAGATATTGAAAGGGAAAAACGAAATTTACAAATTGATACAGTCAGTTTCACTTTTAAGGCACCAACTTTCAACGAAATTTAAGGCACAAAAAAACCACAAATTAAGGCACAAAATTTCGAATTTTTTTTTTATAATTTATTTTTACTAGAATTTGAATTTTGTGCTTTAATTTGAGATTTTTATTGTGCGTTAAATTCCGTTGAAAGTTTGTGCCTTAAAAGTGAAACTGACTGTATTATTTCCGAGAAAACACAGACAAAGAAAAGAAATTTTGATTTAATCAGTAGATTAAATCAAAATACAGAATCCCAAATAAAAATCAAAAAAAATGTTAAAAGAAGACCTCCAACTTGTAGAAGATGTGGAAATATTGGACAGAGAAGAGATATAAAAAATGCCCTTTCAACAATTAAATTAAACATAATTTTCCTTATTTTTTCTATTTTTTATTCTTTAAATTTTTAATTCCTCAAAGTTTATAAGACTGCCCACTAAACAATAAAAGATTCTCAATTTGTTTTTAATTTTTAATTTTTGGATTTTTTTACTTTTTTTGATACCATTTTATGAAGAGATTCTATTTCTTTAAAAAATATTAAATAAAAAAAAATAATCCAATTAAAATATAAATTATATAGTTAAATACAGACAAAGGACAGAATAATTAAAATAAAACTTGTAGTTTTTTTTATTTTTTTTTGAAATTGAATAAAAATCAAATAGATTCTTTATGTAATGAGAAAGAATACATTTGGTCCTTTGAAAAAATTGGATTGTTTCCAAATTAATATGGAAATGAATGATTATATAATTGATTAGAGTACAAAAATCTAAATACTTTTATTTTTATTCTTTATTTAGTAAAAAATCGTTTGGGTATTAAAATCCAATTTTAAATAATGTATCATATATATTTGATATTAGTAACTTGATTTCAATTAGTTATGTGATGTAAAAAAATTTCGGGTAATTTTTTTTTTCGGGTTTTTTTAGAAAAAATAATAGTCACTCTTCATAGATTTATAATTTAATTTTAAAAGTTAACATTGGTGAAAGTAAGAAATATTTCAAAAAAAAAATGTTTTCAATTTGTTTTAGATGATCGACTATGAATTAGATTATAAATATTGAATTTAACAAAAAAATCTTTTTTAGATATTAGTACTTGTAATAATAAAAAAAAAAAAAAAAAAAAAAGAAATTTTTTTGTTAATAAACACACATTTGACAAGATTTATTTATAAAATAGAAGCAAAAATTGATTCTTTTGGAATAAAAATATAAAAGAAGATTCAAATTAATTCAAATATTAAAAATACTCGGTTTATATGAAGTATTCATCAACTATCTTCCTTTTCTGAAAGTGGGGTTCTAAAATATTAATTTTGATTCAAAAAACTTTGAACAATTCAAATTTTGATTAGTCATTTTCAAAATTAAAAAATTAGAAAACAGTTTTAGTTAGAAACGCTGTTATGTATTTTTTTATAATTTCAGAAATTTTTTAAAAAAAATATACAGAGATCACTCTTCGAAGACAACAGTGAAATTTTAAAAGATGATATTTTTATATTGATTATGTACAAATTTTATATATAGGAAAAGTTAGAAAAATATTCTGATATCTCAAAAATCCTAGTAAAAAAATATTTTATATCAATGATAAAATACCTGCCAACCCTTTTTTTTATAAAAAGAAAACTACAGACAGTTTCACTTTTAAGGCACAAACTTTCAACGAAATTTAAGGCACAAAAAAAATCTCAAATTAAGGCACAAAATTTGGAATTTTTTTTTTTTTTACAATTTATTTTACTAGAATTTGAATTTTGTGCCTTAATTTTAGATTTTTTTGTGACTTAAATTTCGTTGAAAGTTTGTGCCTTAAAAGTGAAACTGACTGTGTTAACTTCATTTTATTTCTTATATTATAAAAATATTTTCCCCAATTTATTATCATTTTCCTGTAAATTGCACAATTAAAAACGTATATTACAGTCAGTTTCACTTTTAAGGCACAAACTTTCAACGAAATTTAAGGCACAAAAAAATCTCAAATTAAGGCACAAAATTTGGAATTTTTAATTTTTGCAATTTATTTTACTAGAATCCAAAATTTTGTTATTTAATTTGAGATTTTTATTGTGCCTTAAATTTCGTTGAAAGTTTGTGCCTTAAAAGTGAAACTGACTGTACCAGTAATATTAATATAAATATTTTTTTGGATAATTCTTTTGGTTAATTAAAAATTGATATATTCAACAAATTGGGATATATTTAGTGTTTGTATACAGTCAGTTCCACTTTTAAGGCACAAACTATCAACGACATTTAAGGCACAAAAAAAATTTCAAATTAAGGCACAAAATTTGAAATTATTTTTTTTACAATTTATTTTTACTAGAATTTGAATTTTGTGCTTTAATTTGAAATTTTTTTGTGCCTCAAATTTCGTTGAAAGTTTGTGCCTTAAAAGTGGAACTGACTTTAAGGATAGTTTTAAACATTAACTATTTTCAGAATTTGACAACTTTTACTTAAAATTTTAATTTTTATTTTAATAGTTAATTTTATTATTTAATATAAAAATTTTGAAAAGATATTTGTAAATTACTAAATTTTATTCTCAAAAATAAAAATTAACCGTTTTTTTCCAAAAATGATTTATATTGTTATAAATATTCTTGTAAGTGGACCAGATATTTGATAATAAATGTCAAAAACAAAAATATTTTTTCTCATTTTCTCATTTTTTGAAAAACATAAAATGGCTGTGTATAAATAATTATGAATAAAACAAATTTTTCTCAATACAGTTAGTTTCACTTTTAAGACACAAACTTTCTACGAAATTTGAGGCACAAAAAAAAATCTCAAATTAAATAACAAAATTCAAATTCTAGTAAAAATAAATTGTAAAAAAAAACAATTTCCAAAAAATGTGCTTTAATTTAAGATTTTTTTGTGCCTTAAATTTCGTAGAAAGTTTGTGCCTTAAAAGTGAAACTGACTGTAAATCTAAATTTAATTGTAAAATTTTTTTAAGTTTCTATCAAATTTTGATGTATTTAATCATCTATATTACAATTAATTTTATAAACTGGTATTTTTTTGAACTATTAATTATTAAAAATACCAACAAAATAATAAAATTACTTTCAAAATCAAGAATTTCGAATATGGATATCAAAATTTCTTTAATCATCGTTAAAAAATAACAAAAATTTGATAAAAATAATAGGTTAATTTTAAAAAACATGTAAATTTTTGAATTTAAAAGATAGAATCAAAATAATAAATATTTGGATTATGTTAATTTATCTAATTCATAAGTCGAAATTAAATTTCTAAAATAGAAAAACAATTAGATTTTATTAAGATTTCATTTTTTTTAAAAAAATAGAAGTCTTTTTATTTTTTTTTTCTCATATAAAACAAAAATAGGTATTTGAGAAATTCCTAAAAAATATTTAATGATTAAGTATTTTAATAATATAGTTTGTGCGAGATGGTATATATATATATATATTATAAGTTAAAAGAAATAAATAAAATCAAAGATACAACTTGGTTGATTTAAATCCTGGAAAACTTGATAATAAAATATTTTTAAAAATTATTCAGACTAACTTGATTTGAAAACTCTGAAAGGTTGAATGATTTAAAAAGTTACTCTGATTTTATGAATGAAAATAAATCAAAAACTGCCTAGAATGGGTAAAAAAATAAATTATTTGATATTATTGGAAATATATATATTAAATATATCAAGTGATCTAGGTCTGAAAAATATAGCATAATTTTTTATATTTTTTCTTGAGAAAAATAAAATTTATTTTAAATATCCCAACCTTTGAAAATAATATAAAAATTCGAATACAGTCAGTTTCACTTTTAAGGCACAAACTTTCAACGAAATTTAAGGCACAAAAAAATCTCAAATTAAAGCACAATATTCAGATTCTAGTAAAAATAAATTGTAAAAATTAAAATTCCAAATCTTGTACCTTAATTTGAGATTTTTTTGTTACTTAAATTTCGTTGAAAGTTTGTGCCTTAAAAGTGAAACTGACTGTATCTGTATTAAAAAATATAAATTTCTAGTATATTAAATAATCATAATAATCTAAAAATTGTTACATTCAATTGACCATGTTGTCAGAAACTTTTTTTTGATTCTTTCAAAAAAGTTCAGAATAAAAATTTAGGAATTCTGGTAAGTGCAATAGAGTTCATAACTTTTCCAAAATCAAAAGGAATAGAGAAAAACCAAATATTATACTCAATTATCATAAATTATGGATAAGATAACAGTTGGGTTTTTTTTTTGAGAAATAAAACAAAAATTGAATTTTTCTTCTAATTTCTCAAAAGAAAAAAAAACCTCGAACACTCAAAAAATAAAATTGAAAACCTTAAAAAACATAAAACACTTCAAAAATAAATAAAAAACCCAAAAAATACCTAAAGAACATCTATCGATTTTCCAAATAAACAGAAAACTCAAGAAAAAAATGAGGGCAGTGTTTCAAAATTTAAAAGAGTTGAGAAAAATCATGGATTTTACTCAATCCTTTTAAAATCTGGATAACCTAACAGAGTAAGAGGAAATTAATTCCCTCCCTCAAAATAAAAAAAAAAAAACAAATAGATTTTTTGGACAAATTGTTTCTCAAATCTTGGAAATATATTGATGCTATAAGTAGAATAATAAAAATCAAACAAAACTAATCAGTCTTTGGGATTTTATGTTGATTATTATTGAGTTAATCTTTGAAAATACAAAATTCAAAAAATAGTTACTTTTGGTGGTTCTAAATATGAATTATTAAATACCAGAATACTGTTATTTGGAGTTTCTATTTTTAGATTTGGTGAACGAATTAAAAAATTTTTTTTTAAAAAATGATAATTTTTAATAATGATCCTTAGTAAAAAATGTAATAATTTATTGTGTAATAAGATTTAAAATAGATTTTTTGAAGCTATTTGTGCCATTGCTACTAATATCCTTTATACCAAATTTCAACATAATTTGATTATAGAGAAATATATGGTGACGATAATACCTTAAACAGGAAAAAAAAGTGTCCGAGTAAAAAAGATGCAATATAATTTGTAATTAATAATCTTAGTGATAAAGAAAAGTAACCTCTGTTAATAAAAGAAAGAAAAAATCATTAAAGGTCATATAGTGGATTCTGGGCAATAATGGTTTTTATAGTAGTGTCTTTTGGTATGTGTTTTTCTTTATTTGATCAATTATTAAAAATTTGTTCAAAAAATTGACTATTTTTTAAATTTTCAAAGCTACTTACACAATTTGGATAATCAAGGAGATTTAAATTATTTTTATTGATTTGATTGATAATAATATAATGAATTATTCTTTAAAGTTAATTTTTTTTTTTTTTATTGGTTTAGCTTTTCATTACTAAATTCTGTGATTCTATTTATGTTTCAAATTAAAAATTGAGTTTAATTTTTTTACCCTGTTTCACTTTTTTTACCTAATTGTAAAAGTTTATTTTTTTCGCTTTTACAAAATCCTTTCATCCCAAAAAGTTGAAATAACAAAAATGTATGAACAAAGTTAATGGGTATCAGTTTTTCATTGTAAATTTCTCTTCACAACCTGATTTGAGATCAAATTAAATCTTTTTAATTTGAAAATAACGCCATTTAAAAAGAAAAAGAAAAAAAAAAAAGATCCTGTTTTGTTTATTTAATAAATTTTTTGTTGGTGTTTTCATAAATTAATTGTTTAAGTAAAGTTCCAAAAAAAAAAAATAAATACTGAAAAAGTTCATGAGTGGGTGTTGTTTAATCTTTGTGTAAAAAAGATCAAATATGTTTGTTTGTAAAATTATTTTTTTATTTGGTTTCAAAATTCACATTTAAAATCCGAAAGTAGATTCCCCACTATATGTTAAATATAAGAACCCATCTTCGTCTTTGCTTTCTTCGTAGACATTAGACATTGACATTGCTAAACATTAGAATAAAAATCAGAACAAATAATTTTGTCGAAAAAATATCACGATCATTTAAATTTGATTGTTAAAAATATTAAAATGGATTCGGATTAGTTAAATTCCAAGAAAAAGAATAAGTTTTAAATTTAAAACAAAGACTCAAGAATTGTTTTCTTTTGTAACATAATAAAATACAAAGAAAAAGAAAAAGGGAAATAAAAAAAAAAAAGAAATTGAAAAATAATTAAAATAATAATTACAGGTTGGGAGCATCATATTTTTACACAAAATAAACATAGCTTGTTCTGGTAAAAGTTTAATTCTCTACATTTGGTTTTTTGTTGTATTGTTTTTGTTGTTGTATTGATTTTTTAATTTTTAGAAAATTGAGGTTTTAAATATTATTTGCAATAAGAAGAAAAACAAATAAAAATAAAAAAAAAAAAAAAAAAAGAAAAAAAATTAAATGAGTTCAAACCTTTCGAATAATATAACTAAATTGGCCAACAGTAAGATCTTTTGTTATTTATTTATTTTCAACACAAACAATTAACAGTTTTTTTAAAAAAAAAAAGAAGAAAAAAACTTGAGCAATGGGAAATGGTTGCAATAAAAAAAAGAGTAAAAAATAATTCACCTTGTGGTACTAAAAATTTTTTTTTATCAATCCCTGCGATTTTACTTTTTTCGGCTTTGTCGCAGATTATCTAAAGGAAAAGGAAATAATGTTTGGGTTTGAAACAGCATTAAAATTGTTTTGAGGAAACCAAGAATAAAACTTGTTTGTGTTTTTGTTTTGAAAAAGGAGGAATAAGAAAAAAAAAATATTTTACAGGTATTCGATCAGGATATCGAGATCTGATTCTTCCAGACTCCGATTTTCTTTCTTTTTGTGAATTTTGAAATGTTTTTATTATTGGGGTAGATTTTAATGGAACAATGAAAAAATTAATAAGGAACAAGAATTTAAATCAGTACAAAACACAATTACCTTCAAGGGAATGTTCTTCTTTGTAAGAGCTCATTATGAGAAACTTTTGAATTTAATAAAAAGTACAAAAAATGACTTTCCAAAAGAATTTGTTACAAAAAGAACGGTAAAAAGATTGTGGTCACTTTTTTTCATTGGAAAACTTTGTTGTTTGGAAATTGTTCGAAATTTTGAAAGGAATTACAAGATCACAATGCAATATCTTTCTATTTAAAAGTTTTTACAAGTCAAACTTTTAAAAACTGGTATTTTAAACAACTTTCCACATTTTGGTTTTCATAAAAAGAGTTTCAGCTTATTGAAAGTTAAAAAATATTTTTCTTGTAGGATAACTTTCAAAATTTTCAATTAATATGTTGTTATCTTTTTTAATATTTTTTTTTTACTCTTTTTTGGGGCTTACAAAAACTATTCAAGTATTTGAAAATTGAAAAAATATAAAAGAATGCCAATAACTGAAATCTTGCAGACTATCAGCCTGAAAGTTCGAAAAAGTCTTGAAAGTATTTCTATGGATTGAGCTATTCTGGGTATGTAGATACTACTTTGCTGGTATTTGAATTCTTAATGAAAAAAAATTTTCACTTCCTTTTGACTATTTTTTTGACACACAAATTGAGTTTTCAAAGAGTGTTACAATTTCTGGTTTCTGTTTGAAAAAGGAAATTGAAAATCTTGTGAAAATTATTTCTATTTTTTTTTTACTGTTATTTTTCAATTCATAAATGAAAATTTTTATTTCAATTTCCAAAATGAATATTATTTATTACTGTAAATATCAAATTAGTAGAGTAAAAATTATCTCTTAGAGTTAACTCAGGAAGTTTATTTTATTGTCTAATAAAATCTTTTCTAAAAGATGTTGTCAAGATCTTTGGATTTTCTTCAACTTTTTAGAGAAAAAAATATTTTGGAATGTGAACCAAAAATTTTCATTTTATAATTGGAAAATAATAGTATTATTGAAGAAGTGGAAATTACACTCATGTTTCTTATATATAAAATTCCCCTTTCAGAAATATAAGCGTGAAATCATAGATTTCACGATTATTAATTAATGAAAATAGTTTCAAACTATCACAGTTAAAAATTATTTCCATTGAGATTTATTTCTTTTTATTTATTGTGAAAAATTAATCTATCTTTATCATAGGTAGTACATACCCATAAAAAATGATCAATATTTTCCATTATTTCCTTCTGTTTATATTTTAAACATAAAGGACAAAATTTATTTGAATTTTTATTAATTTCATAGTAATATCTATTTAGGCAGTTAGTATATGTTCTGAATTTTAGAATTGTTGAACTTGAAGGATAACTTATTTTTTTTTGGGTTTAAAATAAATAATTTTGAGATTTTATTATTGTGAAATATTTTTGTGGAGTGTCTTCAATTGCCGTCAAGTGCCTAGGTTTTCTTGAGGTTTTCTGTTTTATTCTGTTAATTGTTCTAGGTTTTTTTTTACTTTTTGAAATAAACAGAAAATCTTAATAAATTTTCTGTTTATGACAAAAAGTAAAAAAAACCTAAAGTAAATCTATCGATTTTCCAAATAAATATAAAACTCAAGAAAAGCTAAAGACCGTTTTTTTTAATTTGAGAAATAAAAAGATAATTTCTTGAATTGTCTTTTTATTTCTAAAATTAAACCTGAAAAACTTAAAGATATTTCCAACTTTTTGAATTTAGCAAATTGTTATATGTGAATTTGTATATTTCTTTTTTTTCGTTCGATAATATCTTGTGGCTTCCAATTGATTTTATTATTTATTCGTTGATTAAATTTTATTAATTATTCTAAATTAGGAAGAGATAAATTCCCTTATTTCTCTTTGGATTTAAACTTCTTTTTTTACTGGAACTATCATATTTTCGATTTTAAATTTTTTTTTGGAAATAAGAACTGGTTTGTTTCTGTTTATTTCACATATTTCAGTAATAAATAAATTAATCCAAGAATTTAAATAATTTAAAGTTTTTATTTCATAATTTTATATTTCCCATCCAGATGTCAATTGGCTTATTATTAAAGATTTAAATAATATAATTTTCAAACTTTTGTTCAGATAATTGTAATAGAATACCGTCAGTTCCACTTATAAGGCACAAACTGCTACAAAATTTAAGGCACAAAAAAAATCTAAAATTAAGGCACAAAATTCAGATTCTAGTAAAATAAATTGTAAAAAAAAAATTACAAAATTTCTACCTTAATTTGAGATTTTTTTGTGCCTTAAATTTCGTTGAAAGTTTGTGCCTTAAAAGTGGAACTGACTGTAATCGTTTACATTTATTAAATTTTTCTTTCAGTTGTTTTAAATTATAAACAAAATTATATCTATTTATTATTCGGATATCAATAATTATTTCGATTTTTTATTTCTGTGTAAATATGAAATATTTCAGACTATCCGTTCGGAATTTTTTAGTTTGCGTTCTGTCGTTATATGAGAAAAAAAAGTTCAGAAAAATTTATTTCATTGACATCCAGAATGAAAATTACTGAAGAGTTCGATTCATACAGCTATTCCAAGGGTATCGAGAAATTTCTTCAATATCAAAATATGATGTTGATATAGATTTTTAAAACTTAGATATAATGATAAGAAAGTTTGTATTGAAAAAAAAATTTTCCTAAATGTGTTGATATGAAAAATAAACTTGTTATGTGATCGAAAAAAAATTCTTTTGTTTGTTTTTTATTAAAATTTCTAAATAAAAATTTAGAAATTCGTTCAAATAAGAGATATTAATTACTCGGCCATTAAATAATAATAAAAAATAAAAAAAATCATTTTTTTGGGGGGGCTTTTATGTCGTTTCTTAATAATTAAACGATTTTTAGATTCATTTTGGATTCTGAAAATTTATTTTTTTATAAAATCAGATAAAATTCTTGAATTTTTGTACATTTAGGAAATTTTTGTTTCAATATGAACTTTCTTATTCTTCATTTCAACTTTTTAAAAATTTATATTAACATCAAAATTTGATATCGTAAAAAATTCACAGTGGTATTGGAAAAACTGTAATGGATAAAAATAAATGATTCGACGAAATAGAGAGGTTCAATAAAAAAATAATTTTTATAATACATTTTTTTTTTTGATTTTTAGCAATAAAGACTTCTTTAAAAATTTATGAAAAATTTGAATTTTTTTGAGGTTCCAAAAATACTTTTATTTGATTCTAATAAAAATGAAGATTTCATTTTTTTTTTTTTTTTGTTGATTTGATTATTAATTAGCGAATAAAATTATTCTTTGGATATAATTTCTTTCTTATTTTAATTGATTTTACTATTTTTTTTTTGTGAATGATTTGCATTAAAAAATCGTGAAATTCTTTTTTTCTTGGTTTTAAGTTTTTTTGCAATTTGTTATTTGATTTTTAATAAGTTCACTTATAAAAAATTTTTTGATACAGAATTTTTGTAATGAAAAAATATCTTATTGGAAATTATTTTAATTGTTTCTTACTCGACCTTGAAGATTAAATATTGAATAAAATCACTTCTTTTTCCTTGTATTAATTCAGTGATAAGGCTTGATTTTATGTATTGTTTTTGAAACAATCTATTAGATCAGTTAATTTTATATTAAATAGTACTAAGTATGTTTTTTTCAGTAATATTTTGTTATTAATATGTAAAATTTCTGTATAATGTTATTGTAAATTATTGAGATTGAATTGTTGCTGTATTTATACAGAAAATATATTAATGTATCTGAGATGATAGTTTAATTTTTGAATTTTTGTTTAAATGATAATTTTTGGAGGTATGTTATTTTCAAATTTTTTGTTTTCAGTTGATAAACAAGTGTAAATGTACTTTTTTTAAAAATAATTTTGTATTATTTTTAATGAAATTTAAAATCAAGTTTTAAATGTAAATTTAGCAAAATTAGTTCAGTGGCAGAATGGTGGTCTTCCAAACCGTTGGCCGGGGTTCGATTCCCCGATTTTGCAATTTACTTTTTTTAATTCTTCCTTTTTTTTTTCTTTTTTTAATGAAACGAAAAAAATTTGAAAATAACAATTAAATAGTTTGTTTTTCAAACTTTTTTATGATTATTGTTGATTTATATTTTCAGAAAAAAATATCATAATGAAAAAAATCAAGGAGAAGATTTTTAATAGTAAATATTAGAAAAATTGTTTTAAAATTTCTCATATTTTAAAATGAAACACTTATATATAAGAATCAAACGTTTAAGAATTAGAGATCACTCATTTATTAGAATGGCAATTGATGAAACCACACTTGTTCAAAACACACTTCAATCAATCAAAAAACAAGAATTAAAATTATCATATTTCCAACTCTTGTAAACCTCCTCTAAAACCCTATTGTTTTTCATAATAAGATCTACTTAAGTTTTCAAACAATTACATAAGTATTCTATAAAAACACACTCTTTAATGAACTTTCGGTTGGTTTATTACTATGTTCATAAAAATTTTGGTTATTTATAAAAATGATGTGATTTTCAATATTTTCAATTACACAACAATTAATATAACATAAACAACAAAAAATCTTTTCCAGGATTTTTTTCTTATTGGTGTTTTTTTCACTACTATTTTATTCAAACAAGAAAAAACAAATTATTTTTTCCATTTTTTTCTGACAAAGTTTTTTTTTTTTTTTGGTTTTAAGGATTAAATGATACAAACTTTCCAAAGTTATCAAGAAATTTTTTCAATATCAAATTTTGGTAGTGAATAAGATTTAAAAAACGTTGAATATGAGAATAAGGATGATCATTTTGAAAAACTTTATTTCTAAAATGATCTTATATTAAGCATCTTCTTCACGATCACCATAACTTTTTTGTAAATAAATTAAACATTTGAAAATTTTCACTTTTTGATAACTTCACTTATAATCAACACCTTGGTCAATAAAAGATCTTGGATCAGAAAATATATTTTTGAAAGTTATTTTACGATTGAAGTTGAAAAATCCAATTTTCCAGGTTCTTGAATAATTTTTTTCGAAGTAATAGTAAAAAATTAGAAATTTTTTCTTTGCACAGCTAAGAGGTCATTTTATTATATATTTCAAAAGCCATTTTAAATTTAAATACCTTATAAATGGATAATGAATTATTTTGATTCTTAAAGAATTATTTATTAATATAAATTGAAAAAAATATTTTTGTTTGGATTTTGTGTTATTTTTTTTAATTTTCAAAATAAACCCTAAATTTTCAAAAATTTTCAGTTTATTTCTTAAAATTAAAAAAAGATGCAGGTAACTTTTCCAGAATTTAAAAGAATTGAGTGAAATATTTGGTTTTTGTCCATTCTTAGAAATTTAGAAAAAGAGCTGTTATTTTTTCTTGAGTTTTCTGTTTATTTGAAAAATCGATAGATTTAACAAATAAAAAAGAAGACCCCAAAAAAACCTAGGCACTCTACGGCACTTGACTGTAGTTTCATAAACTCTAAAATTGGAATTTAGTAAAATCAAAGATTTTCTCTATTCTTTTGAATTCTTTAAAAGATAGGTACTTGGTGGACACTTTCTTTTCTTTTCTTTTTTTTTTTTTTATCTATTGAAATAAACTGAAAATTAAATTAAATATCAGTTTATTTCTAAAATTAAATAAAAACATCCGGCTTTTTAATTATTTTTTTCTGAATTTAAAAGAATAGAGTAAAATCTAAATCCCATTCCACTCAACACCATCATGAAAAAAATTTTTGAAAAAAAAATTAAATATTTGAAAATTATCACTTTTTGATAACTTCAATTATAATAAAAACTATTGGTTAATAAAAGATATTTGATCAAAAAAGATTTTTAAAGATATTTTATAATTTAATTTTAAGAATCTAATTTTCCAGCTTCTATTAAGATTTTTTTTCAATTTAAGGGGTTATCGTCACCATAGATTTCTCTATTATCAATGTATGTTGTATTTGGGTGTAAATGATATTAGTGAGCCATGGCTCAAATAGCTCTAAAAAATCTATTATAAATCTTATTGCACAATAAATTATTACATTTTTTACTAATGATCACAATTAAAAAAGTTCATTTTGAAATTATTTTTTTTTAATTCCTTTCCAAATCTAAAATAAGAAACTCCAAAATACAGTATTCTGGTATTTAATAATTTAGATTTAGAACTTCCAAAAGTGACTATTTTAATAATTTTTGAATTTCAAAGATTAACTCAATAATCATCAACATAAAAGTACAAAGACTGATTAGTTTTGTTTGATTTTGATAAAGATACTTGTAACATCAATATATTTGCATGATTTGAGAAATAATTTGACAAAAAACTTTATTCGTTAATTATTTAATTTTTAAAAAAAAACCAATTTTTTATTAACTAATCTACATTTCGCTACAAATTTAAGAAATATTTTTTATGACTTTGGAGTCTGAAAATTAATAATTCAACCTTTAAATTTATGGCGAAATGAATATTTTATTCTGAAATTGCTGGGTTTTTTACTAATACATAGATCATTTTTAATTGATGAGATCAACAAATATTACTACTTGATTAATCGATTTTTAAGCGACATTTGAACCATGTAACACAAATGTAGATTTACCCATAAAAACATACTTTGATCCTAGGCTTCTCCTTGGTAGACGCTAATCCCTTAATAGCAAAATAATTGAAATATTTTTTTCTCCATAGTTAAGATATCATTTTATTATATTTTAAAAGTATTATGAAAATGATGAATATCTTTTAAATTAAAAAAAATAATATTTTGACTCCTAACGAATTATTTGTTCTTTTAAATTGAAAAAAATATTTTTTATCTGATTTTCCGTTAGGTTTTTTTTAATTTTTGAAATAAAATGAAAATTTTTATAAATTTTCAGTTTATTTCAAAAAGTAAAAAAAACCGCAGTTAGCTTTTCCAGAATTTAAAAGAATTGAGTAAAATCTATGATTTTTCTCCATTGTTTTAAATTCTGGAAAAGCAAGGCACTCTATGGACCCTTTCGTTAGGTTTTCCGGAATTCAAAAGAATTGAGTAAAATAAAATAGATTTTACTCTATTCTTTTAAATTCTGGAAAATATATGATATTCCTGTTAAGTTTTTTTTCATTTTTAAAATAAACTGAAAATTTATTAAAATTTTTGGTTTATTCCAAAAAGTAAAAAAAAACCTATGACACTTCCGTTAGGCTTTTTTTAAATATATAAATAAACTGAAATTTTAAGAAAATTTACGGTTTATTACAAAAAGTAAAAAAAACGGAGTTAGGTTTTTTTAAGTTTTCAGTTTTATTTGTGAATTTTTATGGGTTTTTTTAGTTTTCTATTTATTTGGAAAATCAATAGATTTTCTGTGTACACCAAAAAGTAAAAAAAACCTAGAGCTTTTTTCAAATAAAAAGAAAACTCAAGAAAGCCTAGACACTTTACGACACTATACGGCACTCTACAGACACTGGATATTTACCATCAGTTTTTTTTTCTGTATTGGGTTTTTTTAGATGAGTAGAGTCTTTTCAAAACTATTAGTTATTATCTCTTTTAAAGAAAATATCCTAAAATTGAATTTAGGGAAATTCATTATCGGATCCTTTTCAAAATTTATACTATAAAAGATCTTTTTTGAGACTAGGGGTTTTTAAAAATCGTGTTACTATTAACAACAATAAATACAACACTATCAAGATTTTTAATAACAGAATGTTGATTATTTTGTGAATAAACTCTACAAAAAGGATGAAATGGTAATAGAAGTGATAAGTTTGCCTAACCTGCCTTTTCAATTTAATTTTTTCATACTAGTGAAAGTGGCCTAGTCAAAAATGAAAAATACAATTTATTTTTAAGAATAAATCAAACATATAATATTTAGAAATACAAGAAATAATAAACTCTATATTAGAATTAATAATCATAAAAGAAAAGCCTAAACAAATCCTAAATTTCAAAAAAAAAAAAAATCTTAATAAATTTTTTAGTCCCCCTTCATTTAAACATCTTGTGCAAAATTATAAATTTCTTTATAAAATTAAAATTATTGAAAATAAGATTTTTTACTTCCAAATATAAAATTTTTAAAAGAACTAACAATACCTAACTTTTCTTAATTTTAATTTTTTCTTTCAAACAAATATTTTTTTACAAATTTAATTATTTAAAAAAATAAAAAAGTAAAGAAAAAAAAAAAAAAAAAAAAAAAAGCTAAAAAGCAAAATAAAAAAAAAATTGACTAAATGAGAAAAAATGATTTTGATCTAAAAATTGAAATTTGAGTTTGAGAAGAATAATGAATTAAATTCATAAAATATGTTCTATTTCTTCAATAAAATTGGAGCCTTTGGCTGAAAAATGTTTATTAAAGTTATATATATATATATATATATATATATATATATATATATATATATATATATATATATATATATGGTTTAGGAGTAGGTTAAAATTCCTCTTGTTTACTGTTAAGTTTTTTCTAAATGTTTTTTTGGTTAAGAAACTAATATATTTTTAAAATAATATCAAAACTTTAAAAAAACAAGTTAACTGTGATTTTCCAGAATTTAAAAGAATAGAGTTTTAATATGATTCTATTTTACTCAATTCTTTTGAAACCTGGAAAACTTTACAAGAGTGTCCGTCAAGTGCCTAGATTTTCAATAATTAAAAGAATAAAGAAAAATCTCTAATTTTTACTCTATTTTTTCGAATCCAGGAAAACCTAGGACACAGAATAATTTTCACAAGGGGTACAGTTTTTCTGTTCCATGTGTATTATATAAATACGGTATTTTCAAAACTATTAGTTATTATCTATAAAACCAAATTTCACAAAGTTGAATTTAAACTAAAATTCACCCCTCAGTTTATTTTGAATTTTTATCTGAAAAGGTACCTTTTTTTCTAGACCAGATACTTTTAAAAATGGTTGTACTACTGATAACAATAAACATAATATCTAATAAATTTGAAGTTCTGTAATTTTTATTCGATTATAAATTAATTTTATTATTAATGATGAAAAATTAATAAAATTGGTAGTTTTGTCTAACTTGGAATTTTCCAATATTATTTTTTAATAATCTGAAAAGTAAGATTAAATATTGAAAAAAATCAAGAGAAATTCAAAAAAGTAAACTCAAAACCAACTCAAACAAATTTTTATTATTTGGTTGGTATTTGATTGTAAAATCCTTCTTCTAAAGTTCGTATCAAAACGAATCAAAGAAAAATAAATAAGAGGGAAAAAAAGTATAACTTCTAGGAAAGTCCATGGGCAATTCATAAAGAATGATTCTGTTGATCATTATTTTATTTTGTTGGTCAAAATTTCAGGTTTAGATGTGTTTTAGAAAGCTTTTTAATTCACTTGTGGGTTTAATATGAGGAAAAACAATTTGTTTTTAATTTCCAAAAGAAACCAAATTTAAAAATAATTATCCCAATTTTTTGTTATTTTTCTTTTACTTTTTTTTATTTTAATTTAAGACGAAAAAATGATATTTCGAACCAAAAGAACTGAATATTAAAATATTAATTTTTTTATTATAATAGATAAATTCAATCTAAAAAATATATTTATTTACAAAATTAGATTTTTAATGAGACAATTATTTTGAAATGAGGTTTAAATTCAGGGATTATTTGTTTTCAAGTTGATTGTTGGCTTTTCTTTTTACAAAGAAAAAAAATATGACCACCCACAGGCTGATACATAAAGATTGCATTTAAAAATAGAAAGGCTTTTCTTTTTAAAAATAATGGTTTTTAGATTTTTTTTTATTGAATTAATTTGATCAAAAGAAAGATCAAGAATGAAAAGAAAAGAAAGATAAGAAATAAAGGTAAACAACACTTTTGGTACCTCACTTTTTCTTTTGATTGATCATAAGCAGTAAAACTCTCTTTTCATTTCTCAATAGTTTTGTTTTCCAAGAGAAAAACTAAAAAAAATGTTGTTTTCTTAAATCTTAAGTCAATGTATACTGGTATTTGAAATTCAAATTGGATAAATGTTCAGTTGATCGTGTAGATTTTCAATTATTAAATCTTGGTTTTTTTGAGAATATTTCGTTTTCCCAATAAATCTCAGAAAATCATACCAAAACAAATAAATATAGATCACCAAAATTACATCCTATTTCTTTGCAAACTCAATTTAAAAAAGAAAAGGAAATGAAAAAGGAAGTGAAAAGTTTTTCCCATTTATTATTTAAATACAAGTAAGATTAAACTCAAAACAATTTGTACTACGAAACAATTTTATTTGAATTTACAGGAATTAATATACTTTTTAATCTTTTCATAATCAAGAATTGGTCATAACCAAAACTTTTATTCAGTAAAGATATTATCTGAAGTAAAAAAAAAATACTGTTCGATTCATATTAAGAATTATAAATTTTGTCTCATCGTACAATCAGGAAACCTTAATTTAATCTCAAGATTTTTATTATCAAATGGTTTTATGAATATCTTGAGATTTTTCCAACCGCTTTATGAAAATAATATTCTGGTAACTTGAAATAAAAAATGTCTTTGATTAATTAAAAAATGACAGTTTTAGACTTTTTCAGTTTGTTCTTTGAGACAAGATAAAATCAGTCAGAAAAGATTAAGTCTAATCAGAACACATGAGTCTATATTAAATCAAGAATAATATCTCGTTTTTGAAATTTTTGACAGATTTCTAATTTCCAATCTCATTCTTTGAAATAATTTTAATCTCAATCTTCATTTCATTCTAAGGTAATTTTCAAAATATGAGGAATTTTTGATTTCATTTTTTCAAGAATATAGTTTTTTCATTAATTATGAAAATACCTTCTTTTCTTCAACCAATCTTTAATTTGTTAACCAACCCAAAAAATACAAGGGTTGTTTTGATCTTAGTTTTATGCTGCGAATTGATTCTCAATTTCTTTATTGTGCAGAAGGTGCCTTACACTGAAATTGATTGGGAAGCCTATATGGACGAAGTAGCAGGGCCATTGGTGCATGATGAGTGGGACTATACAAAGCTTAGAGGGGGGACAGGACCATTAGTTTACCCAGCAGGCTTTGTTTGGCTTTATGGGCTGTTATACAAGCTGACAGATTCTGGTCTAAACATCAAAAGAGCACAATACATCTTTATCGGATTTTACATGGTCTTTATTTTTATTGTACTCAACTTGTATGCGATCGTCATTGAACAAAATTCAAATAACAAAGATAAAGTAAAAGGAGAAAAAGAACAAAACAATCAGAACAAAAGCAAAAACAAAAGCAAAAACAAAAACAAAAATAAAAATAAAAATAATAAAAAACAACAAAATGGAAAGAAACAAGAAAAAGAGCAAGTCAAAGAAAAGCGTTCAAATGTCTCAAGTCTTTTAACAAAATTTGAATTCCAGCCTTGGATACTTCTTTGTCTTGCCTTTAGTCGAAGGATCCATTCCATTTTCGTGCTTCGACTATTTAATGATCCCTTAGCGATGCTGTTATTCTATTTCTCTGTCTATTTGATGATCAAAAATAGATGGTGGGTTGGGTGCTTTGTATACTCGCTTGCTGTCTCCATTAAAATGAACATTTTCCTTTTTGCGCCTGGCCTTTTGTTGTTAATGCTTAAAACACATAGCTTTATCAAAACAATTTTCCTTCTTGCAGTTTGTGCGATCACCCAGGTGGTTCTTGCGATCCCATTTTTGCTAGTAAACCCTTTGGGGTATTTAAACAAAAGCTTTGAGCTCAGTAGAAAGTTTTTCTACATCTGGTCGGTCAATTGGCAATTCCTTCCAGAAGACTTTTTTTTGAGCAACGCTTGGTCATATGGTCTTCTTGCTTTGCAGTTGGGATGCTATATCCTCTTTGCAACAAAAAAATGGATTTCACACGAAAAAAGCTATAAGAACGCATTGAATAAAGGCAAGGTGACCGCTGAGCATTTCATTTATATCTTGTTTACAAGCAACTTTATTGGAATTGTCTTTTCAAGAAGCCTCCATTATCAGTTCTTTGTTTGGTATTATCACACAATCCCATATTTATTAATCAAAACGAAAATACATTGGGTGTTCCAAATCTTGATCTTATTAGCTATCGAAGTTGTTTGGAATGTTTACCCTCCAAACGCTTATGCCTCATTAGCCTTAAATTTGCTTCATTTGATTGTCTTAATATTACTGTTTTTGAAACCTGTTCCAAAGCCTAGAAGCGAAAACACTAAAAAAACTAATTAATCTTTAAGAGTTATTTTTTTTTAAAATTACATAATACACACAAAACTCTATATCGATAATATTTAAATAGTTTTTCGTCAAAAAAATATATTTTTGAATTACTCGAAATGAATTAATTTTAGAAAAATATATTTTTGAATTTTGTTTTTTTTTGAAAAAACAAAAAAAAAAAAATTTAATTCAAAAACACTCTACTTTCTTAATAAAGATCTAATATATAAGCTATATTAAACACCATTTTATCATTAAATGCCTTTTTATTTGAATTGGGCATTTTTCAATATAATTTTTTTTTTATTATATTTATTATTCAATAATGATGAGATCTTTTTTGAAGCATCGGGTCACTACCACTACCAGTGTAATTCTCTTCAGATCTAATAATCGGATTCTTAATGAAAAATGATATTACGAGGGTGAACTTTTTTTGATTGGAACAATTAAAAAGAAGTTTTGGTAAAGTTTCAAAAGGAATTTTAATCCTGAAAATGTAAAAGTTTTTGTAAAACATTAATCAACCTTTTGATGATTGTATATTTCTATAGACTTAAATTTCTTCAATTTGTAGTAAAATGGTTGCTTTAAGTAAAATATAAATTTAATTTGTGATGTTTATATAACCCTTTAGATTAGGAAAAGTTATGATTTTGGGAGAGTCTTTTTATAAAAGTTAAGTCATTAAGATTGGAAAAAAAATCAAAAAAAAATCTTTTTGAGATCTTAAAAGGATAAAAGGGAGCAAAAATCTTAAACTGTCATACTTGGGTTTTCAAATAATCCACTACCATTTTTAAATTGGAATCAAGTCGCAATACTCTGTTTTTTTTTTTTTTTTTCAAAATTTATGTTTTTTTATTGTTGGATTTTTTGAAATCAATTATACAACATCTATTAAACTATATATTATAAAATTGAACCCCGTCCAAATACTCAATTGTAAATCCCTTTTTTATACAATTTACTTATTATGAGTTCCCTTTTTGAAAACGTTTGGATTCCTCCTCTTTGTATTTTTTTTAAAGTGTTTATGGGAGGGGGGGTACACGAGATAAAAAACCATTATATGAATTGAAAAACTTGTTCCTGATTAGATCTTAAACTAACTTGATCAGATCTGGAACAAATTGAATCGGAATTCTGCAACTGAAGATAACTGGATCAAATAAATTGTGCTATTGGGGTAATTGGGTGAACAATGCCAGCTTTCCCAAACAATTTACACAACAAATATCTCAATAATGCGAATACTACTGAATCAGTATAGGTTACTAAGGGTTGACTAAAACAAGATCTAGGAAACCTATAATACCAGAAAAAGTTATATAATAACAAGAAATTTTTAAATTCCAATTTTTATATTTGAAAACCACCAATTTTTGATATGTACTCTGAAAAAGTACAGATTAAAAACTTATGAAAGTATCAAATAGTGTGATATTTTATTTTGTGAAATATCTAAAAGTATTTATTAAAACATATTGTTATGGCAAATTTGTATTTTTTCACAGAAGAGGGATATCTGCTAACCAATTCAATTCTTGAAGAAAATAAAAAAATATTCAATTATTTTTTTTATTCATTTTTTATACCATTTTATTTTTTTCTTTCATTTTCCTTTTCTTATTATTGTTAAGAGATAAAATTTTTTATTTTAATTTTTTTATTCAAAAAAATTCTAAATACATTATTCTCTTAATATAAAAAGGATAAAAAATTTTAAATAGATAATGATTTTTAGGTAAACAGTGTGTAATTTTCTTGTAGTGTAACTTTTCAACAATAAAAATAAAAATAAAACTTCTGGTATTCAATACCAAAAAATCATTAAATATTATTAAAAATTTGTTCATCACGACTTTCAAAGATATAAAAACATGATATTTAAAAAAAAATCAAGAAATAAAATCAAACTTGAATGTCCATATCACTTTCAAGGTACAAAATTTGAAAATAATTTTAAACAAAAAAAAAGACCAGATCATGAGACATCTTTTTGGAATTCTTTTTTCTCATATATTCTACTCCTTAAATACAAATTTATGTGCTTTAATTTATAAATTTATTTTTATACGTTAGATTTCTTTCAAATTTTTTTTACATTAGAAATATTATAAAGAGTAAAAAAGTGAATATTATGATAAAAGCAGTTAAATGTGGGTAATAATTGGTAAATATTTTTGATATGAAAAGTAAGATTTAAATAATAATAGAAAAAATAAATGGATATGGAAAAAAATCATTATTCATCACAATTATAATTATTTCATTACTATTTTTTAGTAAGGAATTTTTTTTGATTGAACAATTATCAAAAATAAGTTGAAAAAAATTACTATTGTTGAGATCCTTAAAAACAACTCATTTGTGTTTTAATTTCTATAAAAAAATATTAAAATTGAATTTATTCTTTTGATTGAAAATAATATATTAGATTATTCTTCAAATTAAATTGTTGGTTTTTTTATTTTGTTTTAATATTTGTTTTCATTAAATGTCCCCATTAAAAATGGTGTATCCTACCTTGTTCCTAATAAAAAATAATATTTTTTGTTATTAGAAATATAGAGTTGTTATTTCTCAGCTTTTACGAAAAAAATTTAGCAATAAGAAATTTCTTAATTGTTATTATATTTAAAAAATATTTTTAGATCTAAATTTTCTTAATATTTATTGGTATTTTGTTAAATATTTTGATTCAAATTGAATTAATTAGAAGAAAAAAGTTAAGAAAGAATAAAAACAGAAATGAAGAAGAAGGACAAGTGGAAAAAAAATAAAACGAAAAAACTTTGAAAAAAATATAACATTTAAATTCCTCTTCAGAAATAAATAATTATTTTATTTTCAAACAAAACTATTTTTTCAAAATTTTTAACTAGCCTTAGAATGTTATAGGAAGTTACTATATGGTTTTAATATATTCTCAAAACGAAAAATTTCAAATTGAAAAAATCTATTTTTTTCTTTTTATACAGCAAAATCAAGAATTAGATAAAGTAAATAAAAATAAAATTTGTAAATCCAGTTTGTAAATTCTTTAGAAATCGGAATTAATTCGTTTCTCAGAAATTTTATCAAATCAAAGTATTTCCAAGAAGAATTAAAAATAAAACCAAAAAAGAAAAAGTAATTGTATCAAATGTGACAAATAAGATCAAGAAATAAATGATTTTTATTTATTTTTTATTGATAAATCTTTACATTTTCCTAATTTTGATTTTTTATTTGGTATGGAAATATATTATAATAGGATATATTCCACCCTCTTATGTTTATTAAAATATCAATTTATTACGTTAAAGAAATGTTTTTAAGTATTCTGTTTCACACAAATAGTACTCATAATTTGTAAAAGGTACTTACTTTCTTAGAGGATAGGAAAATTGGAAGAATTTTTAAAAATTCCAATTCATAATTTTTAATTTGCTTTAAATATCATTTGGTTTACTTTATATATTGATTTTGTATTAGGTATACTAATGTTAATTTCGTTGAAATAATGAGAGCATTAAGAAAAAAAAAAAAGGCCCACTTTTCTTTTGACATCGGTTCGAGGATATCAACCGAGTTTTTTACAACTTTCTAATAGTGATCAAAAATTTGTTTGCACAACGAGGATAATCCATGTTTCAAAATATAATACGTGCTTTTTTTCTTACTCTTCCAAGGTAACATCCAGTTTACTACCCAAAAAGTATACCTAAGTTCAAATCGATTTTGAAAGTTAACTTCTTGTTTTTAATAGTATAATTTTATTTATTCATGTAATTTGCTTAAAATTTTTTTTAAATTTTCTCAATTTTTTTGAAATTTTTGGTTTTTTTAATGATTGAAAATTCTAAGGGAAATTAACTCAATTTTTTGATGAAAAATTTTCCACTTTGCTCCTTTATTTTAAGGATTTAATTTAAAATAATAGAACTTTAAGAAACCAAAACCATATTTATTTTGGGTTTATTGTTGGTTTCTTTGATCGGTTGATGTAAACTCTTCGATAAAAAAAAAACACGATTTTTATTTTGAAAAATGGCTAAAACTTTTCTACACACTTTATTTTAACAACAGCAAATTAAATTTTTTGTTTCTGCAATATGCTTAAAGAATCTAAACATCAACAAAATATATTTAAATAGTTGAAAAGGTTTCAAAATACCTATTTTTATAATGACACTTGAACAATTAGTATCAAAAGTACAAATAAAAGTTTTTGTTAATAATTTTCAATAATCAACGGATAGATTAAAAAACTGAAACAAATCCATAGAAACACTCAAGTTTCAATTCAAAGAACAAAAGTCATACTAGATTTGTCATACATCAGAGAAAAAAGATAAATTGACCTATTTTCTTTTAATCATTTTATTCTTTTTTCATTTTTCTTCAAATTTTCCAAATAAATGAGTGGAACACAACCCAAAAAAAGAAGAATCTCAGAGTTAAGCTCGTCAAGAATTATTGAAATTCTCCAACACGAACTAAAGAATGTGAAATTCCCAACAGAATTAAATTCAGACAAATTATTAGGAGGAGATCCCAAGATCTTTTTCCAAATCTTCAAGCACCTGGTTTTTTCTGTCTCTGATGTCTTAACAAATTTCTTTGTCAAACGGGGATCATTTAATACAAAGTCTTCTGTTCATTTTTTAAGGCAGCTGTTTCTTGTAGGAGAAAAGGAATTTGGGTTGACTCCACCATTTACTTTAAGCGAATTCTTAACAGACAAATTTTCACACGAAAAAGCAAAATATACTGCACGGCTAATCTGGAGATGTAGAAGGGTGCACAACGAAATTGTGACAAGCAAAAGGCATTCCTTTACGAATTTCAAATTCTCTGACGAAAAAGAAAAGGATTTAGATAGCTCTTCCTTTTGGAAAAGATCAACAACACCAAACACCCAACGAAAAAAAACAAGCAAAACAAGGCTTGACAAAGAACAAGAAGAAGAAAAGGAAAAAGAAAAAGATACCAACCCATATCAAAATAAAACTACAAGCAACATTAAAGAGAAATTTAATAAAAATAGGAAGCAAAGAGAAGGAGAAAGAGAAAGAGAAAGAGTCAAAGAAGAAGGAAACAAATTAACCAACAAAGAGAAAAAAACAATAAAATTTGGATTTGAAAAGAACCCCTACCAAAAACCAAGATTAAAAAGATCTGGATTTGATCCGCTTTCCCAAACAACTACCATTCCCAAAAGTGAATTTAAAAAAGCTTATGGGAACAAAAAAGCCTCACCAAATAAAAGCAATTCCTCTTCAAATTCTTCCAATTCTTCTTCAAAAAATATTAAAAAAAATGTTCGTTTTAAACAAAATATTAAGAGTTACGATGTTGGCAGTGGCGATGGAGTGGAACAAGACGGCTTTGGTTATAATTTAAATTCAGAAAAAAAAGATGAAGAAAATAAATATAATTCTCAAAAATCTAAAAAGGTTGGATGGGATTCACCAGTAATTTCGCATGTAGAGGAATTTTCAAACACTTCGATGTCTGCCTCTGGCTCAGAATACGGGGAAGTCACAGAAAAGATGTTTCAAACATCCTTTGATAGATTGGAAAAATGGTTAAAATCACAATTTGAATTAATTGATTTAAAAATTGAAAAATCTTCGGAAAAGATACATCACTCAATCGAAAGGATTGACAAGCGCATTTTGAAGCTTGATCGAGAAGTGAAACAAATTAAAATCCAATTACACAATCAAGACAAGGAGAAAAATATCCCCACAAAGGGAATTTTGAAAAATTCGAACTATAGGAATCGTTCCATGTATTTAAATTTTAATAACGAAATGAATTCCGATAATTTTCTCACCAATTCCCCAAAAAGCAAAGGTTTCCAAAATTAAGAATGAAAATTTGTAATTCGTTCATTTGTTGATCCATTCATTAATTCATTTAACTATACATATATTTATTTCAACATTTGCCCCTTTATTTTTTTTTATTTATTCAATCATCCATTCACTCACCCGTCAACCCAAGTGCCAATTCAATGTTCATTAGTAGGCTTTAATTTTTTTTAATAAATATTTTTTTTTTTTTTGAAAAAGAAAAAAAAAAAATCAAATCATTTCTTGTTTTTATCAAATCTATAAAATTAATAAATTATCATTATTTGAAATATTGAAGAAATTTTAATCTTTTTATTTCAACCATTTATAAAAAGTTTTCATATTTTTTACAAATTTGTTATAATTCAAAAACTTCACTAGATATATATAAACTCAATTTTGTTTTTTAAAAGGGGTGATAAAATCTTTTGCTTCATTATAATATCCGAAGAAGAAAAATTTTCAAAAGATTCAGCACAAAGAAAAAGGAAATTTTAGAAAAAATTTCAAACGCGATTTCAGAATTATTTCGAGTTTTTTCAAATTTATGAAAAGTTAATAATTTTAAAATCAAATAAATTTATCGAATAAAACTTTATTTCAGAAGAGAATTCAAAAAATATCATCTATTTTCTTACACCATATCTAAATTTTGAATGAAATAAATGAAAATTTCAATAAAAGTCCATTAATATTTTTCTTTTTGAATTCATATTTAATTTGCTTTTTCAAAAATTTTCGAAATAAAAGTTTTTCCTTCAAATTTAAAATAAACTTCGGTAAAAAAGATAAAAAGTGAATATAACAAATGTTATAAGATAAAAGATCGAAAAAAAAATAATTTTTTTTTTATTTTTTCAAGTTCAATCTTTTCACATTTTTGATTTTTTTTTTTTTCCTTGATATATGTCCCTACGAACCAAAAAACACTAAAAATTGAAAACTGATCAAATACCTTCCATTAATACAAATAAAAAAACTAAATGAAAAAATTAAAATAAATAAAGTTTCAATTTAACTTTTTCTTGAAATCATTTTTTGCCAAAATCATTGAATTCAAACTTGAAATTATGTATATTTTTAGATTCAGTATCTTGTTTTAACTCATTTACTAAAACAAATTCTAAATTATGGGGAATTTTCTTTTCATAAAAGGGACTAATTTGGTACTCAAATGTTTTTTTTAGTTTTAAATGGTAAAATTAAAAAAAAAATTAAATTAAAAGGATAAACTCTCTGGAAAAGAATTCTAATTTAATATATTAACTTATTCTTTGATTTCAAACTTTTCTCATACACAATTTTTCAAAAAAAAATAAAAAAGTGCACAGTACACAAGAGTAAATATAAAACTGGGATCAATTTTTTTTTATTGCTCAACAAATTCAAAATTTTCTTAAATTTCGATTTTTGGTGTTTAGAAGTCTCTAGGTCGTCTAGTTTTCGAGATATTGCCCAAAATCGTTTTTTATATACAAATTTTTTAATAGTGATTTTTCACAACTATTTTGGGCAATAACTCGAAAAATATAAGAGCCCAAAAAAAATGAATTATTGAGATTTTTTTTATTTTTTTTATATAGTGACACCCATAGATTAAAATAAATTTTAAAGTTTTTTTTTTTTTTTTAAAAAAAAAAAAATTTTTTTTTAATTGTAGGTTTTACTATATTTAAATAATCTAAAATCTTCTACTCCTAACACGGAAAAAACTACTTAGTAACCAGCATTTATCCGAATTTTGCTACCTTAAGAGGATTTGAATTTTTGAAAAAAAAAATTTTTGAAAAGATTTAAAGGTAAATTCAGGTAGCAAAAATGTATACTTTTATTGATCAAATTATATATAAAAATTTTAAAAAAAAAATAAAAAAAAACTATTAATTTAATTGATCTTATCAGGAATCTAACTCCAGCTACACACTTTTAAAATTTGAGATCTCGGTGCTCTACCGCTGAGCTAATGCGTAATTATTCGATATTTTAAAATTATAAAATTTTGAAGATAATAAAATTGAATTTTTAATTGAGTAATTTTTCTAATATATTTTTTTTTGAAAAAAAACACTCTAAGTTTTTTTGATTAATTTTTTTTTTTCATTGTAAAAAAATTAACAAACTTAAAATTGAATTGAAAAAAACTTATATAAAAATTTTTTTTTAAGAAAAAATCATTTTAATAGGAAACTCTAGTAAAAATTTTTTTGAATTGTTTTCGCATTTTTTTATATTTTTCTAGTGATATCACTATCAAAAATTTGAAAAAATGAATATTTAGATTCTATAAAATGAGTTCTAATAATTTTTTTTCAAAATATTGATATTGTGAATTTTTTTAATGATAAATTAGAAAAAAATGAAATTTTACTAGAGTTTTCCTATTAAAAAAAAAAATTTTTTTTAAACTTTGTTTTTCAGTTAAAATAAAAATAAAAATCATTTTTTTGAGATGTTAAAAAAAATTTTTTTTTTCAAAGTTACCAATTTTTAGTACTTTAAAAAAAAAATTTGAAAAAAAATTTTTTATATACATTTTTTAAAATTTTCAATTTTGAAAAAACTTTAAAACACCCATTTTAAATACTAATATTTTAGAAACCACTAACCCTCATAAAGTTTAAATTTAAAAAATTCACAAAAAAAATTTTTTTGAAAAAATTTTTTGTCTAAAATTTTTGTCTAGGTCAAATAGATTTTTATATATCATTTTATCAACTAATATTCACAGTAACTTATGTATTTTTATAATTAACTTGGATAAAAGTGAAAAAAAAATTCAAAATTAAAAAATTTATAACTATTGTAGTTTAAAATATATTATAAATATAAAATTTGAGTAAATCAAAAATGGGAAAATCGAAAGAGTAGTAAAAAAAATTTCAAATTTTTTTTTGAAAAAAACCTTAATTGTTTCAATTTTTTCACCAAAATCATATTTTTGATCAAAAATTACCCTAGTTAGATGATCTTTAAAATACCAAAAAAAAATATATTTGTGTTAAAATGTACCTTTTTTAGAAATGAAAAATTCAAAATTTCAAAAAAAGAATTTTTTTTTTACAAAAAAACGAAAATTGAGAATAACAACTAAACTAGAGGAGATAAAGAGCTCTAAACTTGAAAAATCAATTTTTCAGATTATTTTTATTTTGGAACGATGAGTAATTCGCCCAGAGATTGAATATTTGTAAATTCAATTTTTTTCAATTTATACTTGTGTAATTTCAAAAAATAATTTTGATATTCAAATGTTGAGAGTGTTTTTATTCTAAAAAAACTTATCCCAGTGTTTAATTGAATTAAGTATGAAGCGTAGATATCGAAAAATATTAATCAGAAAAAAATAGTGCTTAATTTTATTAAGAACATATCAATATTTTATACTAGGGTATATATAACATGATTTTTTATTAAAAAATTCATGGTTTTAGTTCAAGAAGTATTTTAATAATATTTTCTAGATAAACTCTGTATTACTCGAGTTTGGTTAAATATACCAACGGCCTCTTAAAAAAAAGCACATCACCAGTGAATTTTTAGTTTATATTCTTTATCTAAACTCTTTTTCAAATATTGTGATTCACCTGAAATAATAAATTGAAAAAAAAAATTATCCTTTAGTATTCATCAACAACTAATTATTAAATCTGATTTGTAATTCATTTTTAAGTCATTCTAAATATATAAACTTGATATCTTAAAAAAAAAAATAAAAATAAAAACAAAAACTAAAAAAAAAGTGAGTCACAATTTTTAAAATGAGCATTACGGATTTTTTATTACTCAACTTTTACTGAATAAAAGTTGAACAACAAGATTTTTTATGAATAATTTAATCCATTTTCAAAGAAATTACATAGTCTCAATTTTCATAGTGATTATTTGTATTTGTAAAGATATCTTTTTTTTTCCACTTAATCTTTAAAAAAAACAAAAGTATCAAAAAAAAAATGAACAACAAAAATTTTCAAAAAATATTTAAAAGAAAAACAAAAGAAAAACAAAAATTTGAAAAAGCAAAACTAAAATTTGCAAAATTAGAAAAAATGATTCTGATCCAAAAATTTGAAAATATTTTTTTGATAAGAATATGGGAAAATCCTAAAAAAACTTTCATTAACATTATACAGTCAGTTCCACTTTTAAGGCACAAACTTTCAACGAAATTTAAGGCACAAAAAAAAATCTCAAATTAAGGTACAAAATTCAGATTCTAGTAAAATAAATTGTAAAAAAAAAAAAAAAATCCAAAATTTGTGCCTTAATTTGAGATTTTTTTTGTGCCTGAAATTTCGTTGAAAGTTTGTGTCTTAAAAGTGAAACTGACTGTACTATAAAATATATAAATAGTATTAATTAAATATTTTCGGGTCTTTTATTATTTTAATGTTCAAATATCATGCATTTTGGAGTATATTTTTATTAATGTATTTTTTTTGTGTCCCTTTTTTTGGAATTGAGTTTATTTATTTATATATATATATATATATATATATATATATATATCACAGGTATTACATTTTTTCGTTTCAAAAACGTGAAAGATGAATAAAAACGCGTTTTTTCGCTTTTTTGTACAGTCAGTTTCACTTTTAAGACACAAACTTTCAACGAAATTTCAGGCACAAAAAAAATCTCAAATTAAGGCACAAATTTTGGATTTTTTTTTTTACAATTTTTTTTCCTAGAATTTGAATTTTGTGCCTTAATTTGAGATTTTTTTTGTGCCTTAAATTTCGTTGAAAGTTTGTGCCTTAAAAGTGAAACTGACTGTAAGTTTTTTCGTTTCTTTTATTGTTTTCGTTTTTTATTTTTTGAAAAAGTCCCCAAATTCTGTTGAAATCGCACTTTTAGTTTCTGTGATATGGAAAAACACAAACGAAAAAACTTAAAAACAATGAAAAAAAAACAATTTAACACATGTAGTGTGTAATGGCCTTAAAAGTGTTTCAAAAAAGGTGAATTCGTGATTTCCCATTTAAGTGGGGGTTTTTGGTTTTAAAACCATGAATATGGTTTGATTTTCGATTTTTAAAAATTCAAAAACATGCAAAGTGGATTTCAGTTTAAAACTCTTCAAAATTGTAATCACTCTTTAAAAACTGAGAAAAACCATTATTTTTTTGAACAAAAATTACTATTTGAGTTGAAAATTAGTTCTAAAATTCATTATTTTATTAATCAAAAAGCTTATTAGAATCTTTTATCAATTGCCAGATTCCAATATTATTTTTTTATTGATCACAAAAAATATTAAAAATTATTATCATAAAAAAATTTTTTTCTACCATTTCAAATATGGAAAATGTGATCAGTAATTTTTTTATCATATGACTTCCACTTTAACTTATTAGCTAGACAAGAATATTTTTTTTTTGAGAATATAAAACCAGTTTTATCCTTATTTTTACATAAACCTTCTCGTATTTATTGTTTCTAAAAATTTATTTCCTTAGAATCCTTCATTATGTTTTATTTTAAAATTAATTTCATTTTTTATAATTTACTTTTTTACAAAATTGTTTTCAAACATTTTCAATTCTTACTTTTTTATCCAAAAGTACTATTTCACCATTTTAAAAAACTACACAGGTATTACAGTTTTTCGTTTTAAAGCGATGAAAGACTTATAAAATCGCTTTTTTTCGAATTTTTTACATGTTTTTTCTTTTCATTTGATGTTTTTGTTTTTTTTTTTTTGAAAAAGTCCTCGAATTCTTTTGAAATCGGACCTTTCGTTTCTGGGATGTGAAAAAACAGATATGAAAAAACTCAAAAACAGCGAAAAAAAACCAACAATATCTAGTTAGGAGTAATTGTCTCAAATGTGCTAGAAAACAATTTTAATTTGAGGTTTCCCATTTAAGTGTGGTGATGGTGAGGCTTTGGTTTTAAAGTCTATGAAAATAGTTTGATTTTCTATTTTGAAAACGTCAAAATAATACAAAGTGAATTTCGGTTTTAAACCCTTTGAACTTTTAAAACTTTAAACACTAAGTCAAAAAATTATCTTTTCTAAATAAATTACAATTTGAGGAGGAGTGGTAGTTCAAATTTTAAATTTTTCAAGATATCAAATTAGATCAGCTTAACCAAATTTTTTACATTGTGATTACACTTACATTATAATATTTTTTTATTGATCACAAAAAAATATTAAAAATGTTTATCATAAAAAAATTTTTTTTTCACAATTACTAATTTGGAAAAGGTGATCAGTATTTTTTTTGTTATATGAATTCTACTAAAACTTATGAGCAAGACAATATTAATTTTTTTTTGATAATATAAGCCAGTTTAACCCTATTTTTTTTACTTAATCATTATCATATTTCTCGTTTCTGAACAGTTGTTTCTTTAAGGAATTACTTTATTAACTCTCGTACAAAAAATAATAATTTCATTTTTTTATTATTTATTTTTTTACAAAATTATTTTCAAACAATTTGTTTGTCACTTTTTTTCAAAATTGGGGCTTTCTGCATTTTTAAATAATATATTTCTTTGTTCAAATAATGGGAAAATTTCAAAGAATGCTAAAACACAAGTACAGTCAGTTCCACTTTTAAGACACAAACTTTCAACCAAATTTAAGGCACAAAAAAATTTTCAAATTACAGCACAAAATTCAGATTCTAGTAAAATAAATTGTAAAAAAAAAAATTACAAATTTTGTGCCTTAATTTAAAATTTTTTTACACCTTAAATTTGGTTGAAAGTTTGTGCCTTAAAAGTGGAACTGACTGTAATAACTCTTTTCACTTTTTAAATTAATGTTAAGAATTCTATTAGTATTTCTCTATTAAATTTAAAAAGTCTCTATTATTTATTTACTTGAACATAACAATTGGAAATTGATGAACTAACAAAGATAAAATTAGAACCAGTAACAAACATACAGAGAAGTTTATAATTAGAGTAACCGGTAAATTTGATATTAAAATCATTCGTATTTAATTGATTTTCTTTTTTGTTTATACTATTTTTTTGTTGTGATCGATCAAAAAAAATTCTTTTTAAAAAGTATTTAATTACATTAAAAAAATTTTAATTCACAATTTTTTAATAATTTTTTTTGTAAACAGCCCAAAAAGAAATATATACAATAAATTATTCTTCCCATTATTTTACATATTTTTATATTTTCTTTATTGATTTTTTTTTTGATTTCAAGAATGAAGGATTTTTGAGATATACTAAATAAGATAAAAAATCTTTAATAATGCGAATTTTCGAAAAAAAAACTTTAATATAGGCAAAAAACATGGGATTTACCTTTTTTATTTATCATTTAACTAAAAATCCCATATATATATATATATCAGAGAAACGGATTTTAAGCGTCGCTTACGTGTGCGCAAACGTGTTTCGTTATATCAACAAAATCGTCATACCTGTGTATTTATGAGTTAAATGATGATAAAAATTCGAAGAATGTGGTAGTATAAGTAATAGCTCTTTCCACTTTTTAAACTCATTTTAAGAATGATAATAATATTTCCTTTTTTTATTTACAAATTCTATTCTAATATTTATTTAATTTCACATAATAAGAATGAATTGATGAACTAATAAAAATAAAATTACAACACTCAACCCATGTGAATAAAATGTTTAAATTAAATTATCTTTTTAATTTGATTTAAAATTATTAATATTTAATTGATTTTGTTTTTTTTTTTTTTGTTTATATGTCTTAGTATACCGGGACAATGTTTATTTTAAAGAATTTGTTTTAATGAATATAGACAGCTAAATTCGATTAGAATATTGTTAAAACCAACCCCGATTCACTTTTTGAGTTCGACAAACCCCCATAATCTTTTACTTAAAATCGAAAAAAAATAAAAAAATTTTCAACGTTTACTTATTTTGTAGTTACTAAAATCAAAATCATTTCAAGATCTGTCAATAAGGGTTTGCGTTTGCAGGTTTTTCTTCCAAAATTTGAAAAAATAACGAAAACAATTTTATTCTTTTTGAAAATTGAAATTTCATTTAAAATTTTTTTCTTGAAAAATTACAACTCCTGTTTTTTTGTACCGAGTGGAAAACACTCCACCTCGACAAAACAATTTTAAAGCCAAAATTGAAATTAAACTATTCTTTCTATGAGTTGAGAAAATAAATTGCTCTTTTTTGTACTTTTCTTCGACTAAAAAAAGATAAAATATAATTACTACCAAACATTCAAGCTACAAATAGTTTTATTCCTGATGTGTATTTGTAATTTTTGAAATCCATTTTGTAATAAATAATCTCAAAAAGTAAATCTCATGAATGAAAATGAGTACCAAATCCCCGATGTCTATTATAGATTTAATTTTTGAATAAAAAATTTCACTTCAAAAAAAGGAATTAAATACGACTTTCCAGTCTTACTCTTCCCTGAATTCCATTTTATACTTTAGAATTCGAAATTGAAATGGTTGTTTTCCAAAAAATTATTCAAAAAAAATAAAATACCTTCTAATTTTTCGAACAATTGTAGTATTTCAAGACATTTAGTTTTTTATTACAAATCTATTTTGTATCAATCTTTTATGATCAAAAAAACCGAGTATCTAAACTTTTTTTAACCATTTTAAATTCACCTTTCAATAAGTAACTCTTCATTCAATTCCAAATTAATAGATTTATAATTATGTTTCCAAAATAACAAAAAAATGTTTCAGTTTTTTCTCTTTGAATTTTTTTCTTTATTAGTTTATTGATCAACAATTCCTATTCAATTTTGAATAATAATATAAGAGAGAATATTATTTTTGGGACCAATTACGGGAAATTAGAAAAAATAAAAAATACCGAACTTGTAGCGAAAGACATATAATTTTTTTTTTGTGATCGATCAGAAAATTTATTTTTTAAAAATATCTCATTACATCAAAATATATTTAATTAAATCAGATTTTTTTGATAATTTTTTTTCTGATAACAATCCTAAATACATATAGACAATAAATTATTATTTCAATTGTTTCAATTATTTTTATATTTTATTTATTGGTTTTTTTTTTTTTTTTTCAGTTATGAAGTATTTTTGAGATATATTAAAATAAATAAATAAATATTTAATAAACATGAATTTTTGAAAAACTTCTTGAAACTATGTGGACGAAAAGAATCAAATTCCCTCTCTTTTTTTAAATACCATGTAAACAAAAATTTCCTACATATATATATATATATATATATATATATATATCGGAGAAACGATTTTTACGAGTCGCTCACCCGTGCGCAAACGCGTTTAATGACATCAAAAAAATCGTCATACCTGTGATATATATATCCTAAAACTCATTTCCAAAATTTGGACACACCCAAAATCAAAAATAGTAAAAAAAAAACCCAATTTATAGTATTTTTCCAAACCTAATATAAAAAACATTTAAGTAACAGAGTATTAATATTTTTAATAAGTAATAATTGTAATCCAAATAAAATAACAAAAATTATAAAACTCGAAAATAAACACAGGTGTGTCCAAAATAATGAAATGGGCCAAACAAAAAATGTATTGGTAAATTTGTTGAAATTTCACCAATAATTGTTGATCGATCAAATGTTAAGATACAATCTACCAATTATATGTTATTTTACAATTTAACAAACTCAGCACTAACCTTCGATCAACCATTGGAAAAAATTTTCAGATCTAACCAAACAGATTAGGTAACTACAAAAAAGGAAATGAAAACAAAACAAAAAAGACAAAAAATGATATAGTTTGTAAAATCAAAATTCTTTCCAAATTGAATTTAAAATACAGTAAGGGTGTTCTTTCCACTGTTTAAACTGTGTACAAATTTTTGGAATCTAGTTAATATATATATATATATATATATATATATATACTTTTAAGACTTTTTCGAACTTTCAGCTTGGCAGTCTGTAAGATTTCAATTTCTGATATTCTTTCATATTTTTTCAAATTTCAAATAATTGATAAAAAGTTTTTAAAGTGCAAAATAGGGTCAAACCTGGCTAATAAAAGAAAAAAATTTGAAAATATCAAAAATTTTGAAATTTATCCAAAAGAAAATAATTGTTTAGTTTCAATAACCTGAAACTCTTTTGGGAATTGAAAAGTAGTAATTGATTATATTATAAGTTTTTGTAAGTTTGGATTGTTTAGACTTTTAAACTGAAAGTTATTGAATTTTGATCTTGTAATTACTTTCAAATTCAAAATAAGAAATAATTACAATACAAAAAGTGACATCAAGTAAAAAAAGTGGCAGTAATATTTGCCCTATTATTTTTATCAAAAAAAAATTCTTTTTCCTTTTTTTTTTAAAGTCTTCTTAAAACCAAACAAAACATTTGGTCAGGGATATTCTTGTGGTAATATTTTTATATAGATAGTTATTTTTCAATTTATAGATCAATAAAATCCTTTCGGTTGGATGGGAACTTGGGGAGGGCAAGAATGGTTCATTAAATATATACCAAAGGGTACAACCTGGTAGAGTAATAATTAAATGTGGATCTACTTAATAATACATATGTTAGTATCTTGTTACTTTTCGAAACAACTATGGGGGGATAATTGAAATCGATTAAAGTTTAAAATGTATAATCAAATTAGTACTTCATAATAAAAAAAAATGATTATAAAATATTCCTTCATGAAATAACCTTTCTTTTTTTTTTTATCAAAGATCTTTTATTAATCAATAGTGTCCATTGCCAATGAGGTTATTAAAAAGTGTAAAATTCGCAAATAAGTAATTTCCTTTCTCCCAATTTCTAAGAATAATAATACGAAATACCTGGTCCATATGTCTTTATATATGTAACTATTTTTTAAAAAAAAAAGAATTTCTTTTAATAGGTATAAATACTTAAATTTGATTAGAATATTTTTAACCAGGTACCTTGATTCGCTACTTTGGTTCAACCATTCCCCAAGAATAATTTGCTAAAAATTGGAAAAAAAATAAAAATATTTTTAAAGTTTTATTATTGTTTATTTACTAAAATCAAAATAATATAATTTCTTTCAAAGGGGGGTTTCTTTTTTTTTTTTAGGAAAACAGAAGAAAACAAGAAAATAATTTTATTTTTTGAAAAAATTGAAATTTAATTTGATTTTTTTTTTACAGGGATAATAACTCTTATTATTTTTCAATCCCAAAGGTAATGGGGTAATTATTTACATAAGGATACAATTAAACCTGATATGCAACTTCATCTATCAACTTTAGAGAAATGAATAATCATTTTTAAAAGATTTTATTTCCCCAATAAAATTCCCAGTCATAGGATCAGATCTGTAACTGGAAATTTTAATCTCAAATCAGAAAAAGAAAAAGTTGCAAAAAAAAATCTTTTGAAAAAATCTCACTTTTAATAATTTTTGAGGGTATTTTAAACGAATAACCTTGAAATAATTAATTTTGATGTAAAAAAAATCAATAAATAATACAAAAGTGAATATTAAATCATTGTAGAACTAAAATAATTGATCATCTATTTTATTCACAAATATTTTATTAAATTTCTTGAAATTTAAAAGATTAGACAAAATTCTTTTCCAAATATTTCAGATTATAAACAAGGAACGATTAGTTTTAAAATCGGTGATTTTATAATATCTATTATTTTTTTATTATTAGAATTATTAATTTGAACTCATTTTATTCGTTTGAAAATCTTTAATCTAAATTGAGAAATAATTGTAAATTCCATTAATGCGTTTAATATTTGGGTTGTTAATAACCTAATGAAAAAAATAAAACTGGGTTGTTAATTATTGTTTATAAATAATCAAATTAAAAATTATTTATTTAGATTATATAAGTTGAATCTTTTAGGTTTTATAAAAGTATTTTTGGGGAATTTTTAATTTATTTGCTGGGTTTTTTTTCTCATGTTTTTTATCCAATAAAACGAAAAAAATGATTTGAACGATTAATTGAATCAAAAAATTATATTTTTTTCAAAGTGTAAAATAATTAATGTACTTTTTTAGAAATTATCTGGATTTTTTATATTGTGCTATTTTAGAATTTAGTGATTTTATTTTTAAAAGTATATTTTGGTATATAGCCTTTATAGATAATAAGATTTCAATCTTCACTCAAAGAAAATTATTTTTTTTTTAGATAATTCATAAATATATTGAATTTTGAACTTTTCAAAAATAAGAAAAAAGGATCAAACTTTTTAAAAACGATAATTCATTTCTGAAAATGGCATTAAAAATGAGTTTGATATTTTAGTAATCAGATTTTTACGTTGTTTTTCAATTCCAAGCTGTGGTAAAAAAATTTGAACTGTGATTAAATTTACTTAAAGATTATTTTGAGTTTACTAGATCTTTAAAAAAACACAATTACTTTTTTTCTTAAGTGGCTGGAACACCCATCACCAAAAAAAAAAAAAAAAAAAATTATAAAACCAAAATTAAAAATTAAACTAAAGCTTTAAATGGGTTGAGAAAATTAAATTACTCTTTTTTGATATTTTTTATTTTCTTCAATCAAAAAGGATATATTCTAACTAAAACATAACATTCAAGTTATAAATTGTTTTCTTCCCGGCATTTATTTGGGGTGTTTTAAACTCCCACTTTGTAAGAAATAATCTCAATAAGTAAATCTATTTAATGAAAATGGGTATCAAATACCTGATATCTATTCAAGATTTA
Organism: Anaeramoeba flamelloides; assembly: GCA_027625915.1. Lineage (NCBI taxonomy): Eukaryota > Anaeramoebidae > Anaeramoeba > Anaeramoeba flamelloides. The sequence goes on from JANTQA010000063.1 coordinate 3,483,649, forward strand.
ATTTTTTTCAAAAATTTTACAATAAAAAAAAAGCAATTAAGCACGATTTTCCAGTCTTGCTCTTCCATAAATAACTTTTTATCCTTTAGAATTTGAAATTGCAATGGTAATTTTCCAAAATATTATTCAAAAAAAAAAATAAATAAATACCAATCTGATATTTTCGAAAATGTAGTATCTCAAGGCATTAGGTTTTTCAATACAAATCTATTTTGTAGAAAAATCTCATATAATGAAAAATCTGAACCCCAAAACTTTTTTAACATTGATAAATTCAAATTTCAATAAGTAACTCTTTATTCAATTCCAAATTAATAGATTTTTAATTATGTTTTGAAACAATTAGCAAAAAATGTTTCAGTTTATTATCTTTAATTTTTTTTTCTCTTTATTTATTGTTTTATTGATTAAAAATTTCTATTCAATTTTTAATATTCACATAAAATGAAATATTATTTTGGGTGTTAATTATTGGAAATTAGAAAAAATAAAAAATACCAATATTGTAACGATTGAAATTTGCTGATCAAAAAAATGTGTAAACAACTACTATAATCCGTGTTAATCAAAATATAATACGTGCTTTTTTTTCTTCTTATTCTAATGCAACCTCCAATCCAACACGGTGTTGTATACCTAAGTTCATATCAATTTTGAAATTAACTCTTTGTTATTTTCAGTAAAATTTTAATTATTAACACAATTAGTTCAATTTTTTTCTTAAATAATCTTAATTTCTTTTGAAATTTTTTTGTTTTTTTTAATGATTGAAAATTCGAATGGAAATTAACTCAATTTTTTGAGATAAATTTTCCAATTTGATCCTTTATTTTTAGAATTTCTTTTAAAGAAATAGAACTTTAAGAAATCAATATCATATTTTTTTAGGGTTTATCATCAGTTTCTTGATTGTCTAATGTATAGGTATTCTATAACAAAAAAACAGGATTTTTATTTTGGAACGGGCATTAAACTTTTCTACACACTTTATTTTGACAACAGCATAACAACATTCTTTTTATTGAAGAACTTCGAAATTATTCTTGTTGGTTAGTGTGTTCTATTTCATACCCTCATTTATCATAACAATTGTATAGTCCTTAAAAAATAACACTAGAACTCGATAAAAGCAAATAGCTTTGATTTACTATTTTGGATTCAGTCGATCAGAGAAGATTCGTTGCTTTGTTCACCTTTTAAAAAGTTCGTAAACAACTTCGCAAGAATCATAAGAGAAAAATACAATTGAAACAGTAGTTAAAAATAAGGAGTTATTTTTCTTAACATAAAGTTTAAGTTCTATTTTTTCTCTTCTAGATCCATTTCTGAAGAAGATTTCTTTGAGAGTTTTACAACATACCCAATTTTTCAGAAAAGATAACAAAGGAAAAAGTCAATTTTTTTTGACTGATGACTTTGAACAAATCAACTTTGCTCCTCAGCACCATACAATGATTTTCAAAGAATATACTGAAAAAGATTTATCAACTCAAATAGAACTGTTGATTTTCAACTTTTTTGAAAACTCTTTTAACCCATTATGTGGGAAGAAATTGGTGAAATTTCAAACAGAATCATGTAATTAAGAATCTGTTGTTTGAAATACCAAAAATATTGTAAAAAGTGAATTTCAAAAAAGCCTAAAATGAAGAATGTTGAAAAGCCTTTTTTATTTTCAACAGATCGCGAAAACTAACAAATCAAAAAATTTTTAAAAAGTTTCTTAAAATGATTCACATTTGGTCTAAAAACACACGGTATCACATTTTTGAATTTTCAGTTGAATTTAGTCACAACTCCTAGATTACAAAAAAAAAACGAAATCCTTACATTTTTTTGATTCAACGGTTTTAGTTCTACCCTATAAACCAAATGGATTAACAAACCATCTCTATATACACATTTAAACACATTTTTGGAAATGTTATTAATTGATAGAAAAAGCAAAAAAGAAAAAGATTTCCTAATTTGGATTTTATTTTTTTCCTTTTTGATTCACTTCTCTAAATTCAATACAAAATGCTTTCAAATTTTCTTCAAAAACAACAATATAACTACGTAAGAAATTTCACTTCAAAATCTGCTGAACGAATTGTTAAACAACAACTTCAAGAAATCAGAAACGCAGGAACATGGAAGGCCGAACGTATTATCAACACCCAACAATCTGCATCCATTGGTGTTGAAGGAACATGGAACAAAGTCTTGAATTTCTGTGCTAACAATTACTTAGGACTTTCAAACAGCCCAGAACTTATGCAAGCCGCCAAGGACACAATTGACTCACACGGACTTGGTTTAAGTTCTGTTCGTTTTATCTGTGGAACACAAAACATTCATAAGAAACTTGAAAATATGATCGCCAAATTCCACAGAATGGAAGACACAATCCTCTACTCTAGTTGTGTAAATATTTTCTTTGTCTTTCTTTTTGGGTTCTTTGTTTCTTTTTTTGATCGTCTTTGGTGTTCAATTACACTTTTTTATACACTTTTTTTTTTTTTTTTTAATATTTTTTTGTTTCAGAACGAAAACAAAACTTACTCTTTCTCAAAACTCTGAATTAATTCCTTTATTTTTCTCCTTTAATTTTTAAAATTTCACAACAGTTCGATGCTAACGGTGGTCTTTTTGAAGGATTTGTTGATCCTGTCAAAAGTAAAGTCGCCATTCTTAGTGATGCCTTAAATCATGCATCAATTATTGATGGTATTAGATTAAGTGGTAAGGCAAGAAAAATGAGGTACAACCATATTGACATGCAAGATCTCGAAAACAAATTGATAGAAGCACAAGATCAAGACGTTAGAATCATCACAACAGACGGTGTCTTTTCAATGGACGGAGACGTTGCACCAATTGAAAAAATTTGTGATCTTGCCGAGAGATACGACTCAGTTGTCATGGTTGATGAATCTCACGCAACTGGTTTCTTTGGAAAAACTGGAAGAGGTGCATCTGAATTCTGTAATGTCCTCGATAGAGTTGATATTATCAATTCAACCTTAGGAAAAGCTCTTGGTGGTTCATCAGGTGGATTCACAGTCGGAAAAAAATGTTATATTGACATGTTAAGACAAAGAAGTAGACCATACTTATTTTCTAATACCGTAAGTTCTTTGTTATTTGTTATTTTTTTTTTTTTTTTCTCTCACACTTGCCCGGACTCTTATTCCCAAAATTACTAACCTTTATTTTTTTTTTTTTTGTTTAATTCTCCCCACAAAATTTATCCTTCAAAATATTCAAAAAATATCAAAAAAAAAACTTAATAGTTAGCACCAGCTGTTGTTGGAGCATCCATTAAAGTCTTTGACATCCTCCTTAAATCTACAGAACTCCGTGATCAATTGGAAAAAAACACACTCTATTTCAGAGAAAAAATGACAAAAGCCGGTTTTGATATCTTAGCAGGTGAGCATCCAATTATCCCAATCATGTTATACGAAGGAAAACTTGCAAACGAATTTGCAGACGAAATGCTCAAAAGAGGTATTTATGTTATTGGATTCTCTTATCCAGTTGTACCAAAGGGTGAAGCAAGAATCCGTGTCCAAATTTCCGCTGGACATACCAAAGAGCAATTAGACAAAGCAATCGACGCATTTGTCGAAGTTGGTAAATTAAAAGGCTGCTTAAAAAAATAAATAATTTTTCCATAAATCTTTAATATCAGGTGCCAAACCTCCACAATAAATTTCTTTATTTAGATTTTTCTTTCCCAATTATTGAAAAACCAATTTTATTGATTGATTCAAATGAAAAAGAAAATTCAATTTTATTTTTTTAATGAGTTGAGTTCTTATTTTTTTTTTTTTTTTTTTTTAGTTTTTCATAACTTTATAAATTTCTTTAAATTTTTATTTCATTTAAAGTTAATCATTTTAATAAAAATAAATCCTTAATAAGTCCTATTTCTTTCAATTCCTTTTTATTTGTTTTTAATTTTTCATCTTTTTTTTATAATTTCATCTATTTATAACGCCCTGAAAAAACAACTTTTAGAAGTAGATAATCCCCGTCACCAAATTTCACCGTTGCATATTTTTGCCATTTTATTCTAATATTGGGATTTTTTGTCTGATCTACAAAATTTAAATGTAAGAAAAGTTATTCTGGAAAAAATGCTAAATAGTTATGAAACACCCGAATTGAAATTATCAAATTTGTTGTTTTGTCAAGGAAATTTTCATCAAAGTTCCCGTCAATAGAAAACTTAAGTTAATAAAGGAAACCCTGGAATAAAAAATTAAAAAGAAAAAAAAAAGTATAATCGTAAAAATATATATGAATTCAAAGATTCATTGACACACTTTGGGATGGTAGTGTCATAATGTACTGTGAAGAGTCTAGTTTATTTATTTAAAGTAAGAAATTGAAAGTTAAAACTTTTTTTAAATTTCTTTACAGTTAATTGTAAAATAATAAGATCAAAATTTTCATTCAAATTTTCAAAAAAATCTATCAAGAATTAAAACAAGACATCAGAATCCTCAATTCTAAAAGGTAAATTAATAATTTAAAAGGATTTTTTGAATTATAAAATTTGATATGTTATACAATTTCTAAAATCTTTTTTTGGAAAACAGAATGTAAGTTTTGCTCAATTTATTATACAATAAATTGTATATAATAATAATTAAAAAAACTAAAACTATATTTACTAGATTCAAAAATATTAAGTAAAATCTATTTTTTTCTATTCTTGAAAAATAAAAAAAAAAAAAAAAAAAACAATAAAGGAGCTATGAAAGACATTTATTAAGCAAATACCATGCAACGTTTGGTTATTATCGAGTATCTAGTTATACTCCTTTCACACTAGCTTGAATTTCCCAAAAACTTAACAAGAGTGAATATTTTTTTTAATTTGGCAACATTGATCAAATAATTATTTTTATATTATATTATCTTTCTTATACATATTTATCTAAATTGTTTTACTTCAATTTTAACAAATAAAAAGTTTTTGTTTTGAAAAAAGAAATAGCCTCAATATTATTTAAAATAAAAACCCAACCTTTATTATACCCTTAATAAAGGTTTTAAAAAAAATCTGGTTATTCATTGAGAATTCTATAAAAAAATTTAGAACTTCCAGAATTATTGATAATGCCACTGAGTACCTATTTAATTTTTTAAATTTGCGAAAAAAAAAACAAAAATTTATTTGAATTTTCTTGAAATTTATAAAATTAACATCAAAAAACATAACAATTTTCCAAATTTTTAGATAATCTCGCAAAACCCTTGATTTTACTCAATATTTTTAAATTCTGGAAAATATTATTATTATTATTTTCTTAATTCACAATAATTGAATGAAATCAAAGATTTTATTCTATTCTTTTAAATAAATAAAAAAAAAATATAAACATGTCAAGTTTTTTTTTTTAAATTTTGTTTTGATTACGAAATCAATAGATTATTTAAACCAAAACATAAATTTAAACAAGAAGGGTAGTAGATGGAACTTCCCTAATTTTAAAATTTTTGTTTATATCTTTCAAAAAAGAGTTATAAATTTCTTTATTGTCGACTAATGATATGATCAAATATTGAGTTCTATTAATTTGGATCTCTTTATTTTTGTAACTATGAGATAAAATTTATTTTTTTTTAATGTGGAAATAATAATAAGAAAGACTGTATTCGTTGTGGTTGTCATCCCTCATCATCTTTTTACAAGAAATTGGGATTTTTACAGCAAATAATGAAAGTTATATTTTGGGGAACTTGATTGAAAAATATTCCTTTATTCATTGGAGATAATTAGTACTGTTGGAATGATAAAGCTTGCTAATTAGTTAAACCAATGTTTCAAAATAAAAAAGCGTGTTTTTTCGTTATAGAAGACCTATACACCAATCGATCGAAGAAACTAATAATAAAAACAAATTAAATATGGTATTAATTTCTTAAAGTTCTATTATTTAAAAAGAAATTGTAAAAATAAAGGATCAAATGAGAAAATTTAATTCAAAAAATAAAGTTAATTTTTCAGTTAATTTTTATCATTATCAAAAAAAACAAAAAAATTCATTTCAAAAAAAAATAGAGAATATTACCGAAAAAATGTCAACGAATTAACATTGAATAATTAACATTTTACTGAAAATATCAAGTAGTTTACCTTCAAAATCGATTTGAACTTAGGTATACTATAGGTTAGTTAATTGGATGTTGCATTGGAACAAGAAGAAAAAAAAGCACTTATTATATTTTGAAATAACGATGATAATTGTTACACGTATTATTTTGATGACTGCCATTCAAATATCAATAAAAATGTTTTTGTAATTATGGTTTTAAAGAGCTATATTCAGAAAAAGAAATTTCCTGTTTATGTTTACTTATGCGTAATGTTCTTATTCCATTCTTCAAAGATATATTCTTGTGAGATCTTGAGAAATGCAAAGTGATTAAAGACTTTATTTTTTTTCATTTTTTCCTTATCAAAACAAAATAATGTTTCGTGTTCCTCTAAAAATTATACGGCCACAAAAGAAACATTTATCAACACTCATTTTTCTTCATGGATATCAAGGTGCTGCTACAAGCATCTTTAAATCAGCAAAAAAGTTATCGTCAAACCTAGAGCATCTCCGAATTGTCTTACCTACTGCACCATTCCAAGATGCCACCCCAGGTTTTGCGACTGGTCGAGTAAGGTCTTGGTTTTATTCTGAAAAATTTCCGTTTGGAAAATCAAAGGACATCGATCAAATGAGCAAAAAGCTCTCAAGCCTAATCTTCAAAGAACAACAAATCTTGTTAGATAATGGATCAAATGAAAAAAATCTAGTCTTTGGTGGATTTTCTCAAGGTGGTTTTATTACCATCTACACTGCGCTCACAAATTTACAAAAGCAAATTGCAGGTACGTTTGGCATTGGTTCAATTGTGCCCACTCAAGAGCAACTTGAAGGGAAGCTGACATTGCCATTAAAGATGAATTCGATGAGCCACTTATCCATAATGACAAAGGACGATCCAATAATCAACTATGCTTGGAATGAGCCGAGTATTAAATACCTTAAGAGTGTTGGTGTGCCATTTGAAAATAAATTGTTAAACAAAGGAGGCCATAAGATTACCTCTGAAGCAATCGAGATCTTGACACAGTGGATGAAAAAATTGTTCACAAAATAATATTCAAATCTTTTCAAAATAAAGCAAGACTGTTTATTATAATTTTTTGTTGTTGTCCATTGCAATTTGATCATTTAAATCCCTTGGACAAATGAAAATACTTCATTTTTTTATTATTATCCCTATTTAAGGGATTACTGCTACTCTAAATTGGTCGAATATTTAAAGTGTGTTAGTTGAAAATCAATATTATTGATCGGCATTTTAAACAACACCAAGAAATTTAAAGGTTGTTTTTTGCCAGTCCCACTTTTAAGGTACAAAAAAACATTCCAAATTAAGGACTACGTTTTTAAGTGAAAACAGTGAAATAATGTATAAAATTGCCCTTGAAAGAGTTATGTAATCCAAGTAAAATTTGCCCAACAAGAATTTCTTCTAAAAGAAATTTGAAATTTTCACAATTTTTAACAATTTTCACAATTTTTACCTTGCTGGATCATGCAAAATTTTGATTTTAATATTTTAGAATTTCCATTTCAACTTTCGGAAATTAAACTATTTTCTTGGGCTGTTCTACATATTTTTTACATTTGCTTTTACAAGTTTGAAATGTTCTCAAATTTGAAATGCACTTGAAAATCCCTAAAAGCCATTTTTTAGCAATTATTAATTTTGTTATTTTCAATTTTCCTTTTCATTGAAAAAAAAAGAAAAAAAGTATTTGTGAAAAGGTAACGATGACAAAAATTGTGTTTTTTTTTTATCCAATTTCTTCAGAATGAAAATTCTTTTTTAGAAGTGAAAGTGAAATAACACTATTACTCAAACCCCCCAAGGGTGGGAACGTAGTCCTTGAGTCACATTTTTTTGTAATTTTTATTTCGAATTCTTTGAATTTTTTTGAACAATTCATTTTCCTGAAATATAAATTTTTGTGCCTTAATTTGGAATGTTTTTTGTGACTAAATTTTCGCTTAAAGTTAATGTATTAAAAATGGTATTGACTGTAGGTCAAAGGTGTTCACTTTTTTTTTTACAAATATCAATTATTTTTTTACATAATTATACTTTGAAGAATTATAAGAAATAAGGAGAAAAATAATTCAAACCAGGGAATGGTTGATATAAAGATGAAGTATATCCAATCAAGAAATATATTTTCATAAAAATTAAAAAACTTAAATTCTTAGGTATACATTGAGAAAAATAGCAAGATTCATTACAATATTCTATTGAAGATCAAAATAAAATTCCAATTTAAATCCATAATATTTCTCTAGAATCATTTTCACAATTCATCTAACCTGAAAATAACATGTTTTTACCCAGTGACTCTAAACTTGGTGTTATTTTAGTGAATTCGAAAAAAAAATATTGATTATAACCCCCCGTTAAGTGATATTATTTATATCACGTATAGAGAATTTTAATTAGCTTATTTTTGAGAAATGAACCAAATTGCAAGAGTTATTATTTGAAACGTGCTAGTTAACACCGATAATTTCATCCAAATGTAAAACAAACAAAAAATAAAACATAAATTTCCAATTGTATTCTGTAAAAGAAATAAACAAAAAATATAAAAAATTCTACCAATTTTTTTAATAATTTTGATTAATTTTCACTTATATAAAATTTCCAAAAATCAAAATTAAAGTGCTAATTTCAAACAAATTAATCAATTTGGTCAAGAAATCTCCAACTAATATTCATTATTATTATTGTTTGTTTAAAATATTTAAATTTAATTACCCAGATGATTAGAGGAATCTTTTTATTTTCGCGTTTTTTGAAAATTCGTAAAGCTGCTATACTTGATCAAAATAAAATTCAGTAATTTAGTTGATCCCAGAAATCTTCTAATTTAGATAATGAGACACTGTTACCACCATCTTAAAAAGTTGTTTTGAATTATAAAAAATAACAATTCACAATTTGAAAATGGCCAAAATTAAAAGAGTAAACAAGTTCAAGAAGTTGATCCAAAGAATAAGCTTATTAAATCTTCCTGTAAATATGATATTTTTTTGTTATTGTTTATTCTAGCACAGAAAAAAATGATTTCTCTATTTTTCTTTGTATTTCAAACTAGGAAAGGCTATTTATACATATTTACAATAATATTTTTAGGAAATACAAAATTCATTAAGATTTTTTTACCCTTATTATAAGTTGGAAACTATTATGACTTGTGGAATAACTTTTCATATTAAAAATGAAAGGTAATAATTTATATTTTTAAATAAAGATAAAATAAAGTGGAATAACCTTAAATAAAATAAATGAAAAAAATAACAAAGGTTAAAAAATCCTTTGTTTTGGTTTCTTTGTCACCTGGATATTGAATAGATTGCTCATATTTTGTTATATACAATATGAAAAATATTTCTAAATGACCACCCTTGATATTAAAACTTAATTAATACCCTTTGGTATAAAAATTCACCGTAGTGGTGTTTTGGCCACCCAATAAATTAGAAGTTAATCACCTTATAATATGGTAATTTATAAAAACAGCCCATATCCCCCCCCCCCCCCCCTAAAAATATATAAATCAGATTAGAACAGTTCAAATGATGTTTGTTTGTCCTCTTTGCTTTCAAAGCAAAAAAAAAAAAAAAAAAAAAAAAAAAATAACTCAAAAATATAAATAATAATAATTACTTTTTATATATTTATAGATTTAAATTTATTTTTTGTTCTTTTTTTTCTAATTTTTTTTTTTCTGGGTTACATTTTTTTGATCAAATTAATTTTTTGAATTAAAAAAATTTTTAAAATTCAAGAAAAAATATTTAGTTGGTAAATATAAAATAATTTCTCTACCAATATTGATAGTGTTCTATTGGATTTTGAGTTAATTTGTTTTTTTTTAAATCTATCCAAAATTGAAATCGAAATTGTTAAAAAGTCGAAAATAATGAATACAAAACAATTGAAAAAAAAATAGTCTTGATAACACACAAAAAATTAAAAAAAAAACAAATTACATATGTCCAAGGGTTAAACGAAAGGGTTTCATATTTATAAATCAAAATTTAAAAGTTAAGTTTTAAAAAAAATGATACCAGAAATAATTCTTATTTCAATAAAGAAAAAAAAATAGTCATCGAAAAAATGGGAAATTCAGAGAAAAAAATTAATTAAAATAAATTATATCTTTATTAGGAGGTTTTATCTTATTACAATCAATCAAGGGGAATCCTAAGATAAAAATAAGTTATTATTATATGTAAGACCCATTAGTGTATCATATTTTAAATGTCTCTAAAAAATTCCATTAGTAAAGGAATACTAATTTTTTGATCCGATAAATTTAAAAAAATAATTTGCATTAGTAAAAGTACCAACAATTTCAGAAAAAAATCCCTATTTCTCAACAAATTTAAATGTTAATAAATCAATTTCCAGACTTCAAAGTTACAAAATATATTAATTAAATTTGCCACAAGAAGTAGATTAATTGCTAAAAATTCAATTGTTTTAAAAAATTCAATTAGTAACCAATAGAATCTATATATATTTTTTTTATAAAATATTGTAAATATGTTTATGTTTCAATTACCATTCATGGAAAGAGAACTTAATATTCAGTTTTTTTTAGATTTTTTATGTTGAAGATTATTGATTTAATCTTTGGAATAAAAAAAATTGTAAAAATAGTTACTTTTGAAGTTTCTAAATATTAAATTAACAAATACAGGAATATTATGAAGTTTTTTTTGTATTTTTAGGTTAGGGAAAGGAATTAAAAAAATAATTTACAAAACGAAAACTTTTTAAATAGTAATTATATAAAAATTTTTTTTTATTTATTGTTCAAAATATATTATCATATAATTTCCAGAGATATTTGAGACTAAACAATGCTTATTCCATTTACACGTAATTACAATATACTTTAGTTATAGATAAATATACGGTTACACCAATACTTTAAGTGTACACAAAGATCAATTTTACATAAAAATTTGGATTCTCAATTATCTTGCTGGATCCAAATAATCAAAATTGGTATTTTAATTTGTTAATCAACCTGATTATTAGTTGTATTTATTGGTATTGAAACCTCCAGATGAAGAGAAAATACTCTGATTTGAATATCAACAATAAAATTATAAATAATTTCTCTTGTCTATTACAATATACCCATGACCACTTCTATCACATACTTACACAAACTAAAATAAGTTAGTAATTGCACGCATAACAAAAAATTACACACTTTAAAATAGATTTCTTTTTATACAAAGCAGGCTGAAATAAAATAAAACATTAATCTCTATTTTAATATTTTAAATATCAGGAAAGCCTTCATTTTTAGCTCTGATATATTTATTTTTTTATTCCAGATTAAAATTGTTTGTTTTGTGTATTTTAATAAAAATTATTTTTGTAAACTGGTTTTAAATCTCTTTATTTTCATAATTTTAATTCATTGCAAGATTCAAAAAAAAATTAACCATCATTTAAAATCGTGATTCTAAAATATTTTAAAATAAATTAAAATTCAAAATTATCCGCACTTAAAAAACAGATCAAAAATCACCATAATACAATTCCATTCAATTTGGAAATAATTTTGAATTTTGAAAAAATAATAAAAATCATATTTTCATCTTTAAATTATTTATTTTCATTTCACATTTTAAATTACATAACATATTTTGTTCGATAAAATATTTTTAAAAAATTGATATTATGTAAAGTTGAGCTCTTTGAGAATAGAAAAAACCAAATCAATTAGTTGATCGTCTTTGGCCTTTTGAATAGATCAATATTCCTATAATGATATTTTCACAAATTTGACAATACATTTTTTTGTTTTGCCAACTACAAATTTTTTAACACACTTTTAATTTATTAGTATTGATAATTATTCATTTTTTGTTTTGCGGATAAATTGATTAATAAATAATTGTTCGCATTCCTATTAGTGGAATGGTTCTTATTTTGGTATTTCTTCTAGAAGTTATTAAAAATGAGTTTTTTTTTTTCAAAAATTGAATTTTGGTGAATTAATAATTTTGAATTGGAGTTAAAGTTAAATGGATTGAATAAATATTCAATTTTTGTGTTAAAATTTCCTTTTTTATTTTATTTTTTTTTTATTGAATTTATTTTCAAAATTATAATTACAAAAATATTCATAATTAAAAACTTTTGAAACACTTAAATAGAAGATCACCTCTATAACGATCAAGAAAGAAATAAAAATTGAAATCCAGAATTTTACTCTTATGTGACTCTTCCCTTAAATGTAAATTTTTGAAAAGATCTCACTCACCACCTAAGTAAGTATAAAAATTAGGTTTTGTATTTTTTTTAAGGATTACAAACATAATCTAGAAACAGACCTTTTTTATTTTCTGTAATTGGGCTTTTAGGGAAGAAGAAGTAAAAAAAAGTTATTGTTCAAAATAATACTAATTTTTTGTGAAAACAAAGTTAAATTTTTTTACCTTTTTTTTACAATTAAGAGGAAAAAAAGATCAAAACAATTTATTTGAATTGAAGTTTAAAAGAATTTTTTTACTTTATCTGTTGACTTTCTGTCCAAAATTATTTTTTGGAAAATTTTATGATTATAACTTGATAGTTTTCAGCCCATTCTAAATACAATTGAACCTTTGATAAGAAAAGAATTTAAAAATTTACCACTTCTGTAAATTACTTTGGGGAATGAGAAATTGAACTTTTCAAAAAAAAGTAAAAATTTCATTTCCGATTTGTGTTGTAAAAACTCTCAAAATGTATATTTTAAATTAAAAAGATCAACACACTCCAAAAAAATTCCGATAAGATTTTCTTTTTTCACTTAAAATTATTTTTACCCAAAAAGACTTTTTTTCTCACAAAATAAAAAAGTTATCTTTCAAAAGACAGAAAATTACCAGTTATTTAAAAAATCCTAGAGATCTGAAACTCTTTTTGTAAAAATTTCATTTTTTACACGAAATCTTTTACTTGTTTTTTTTTTTTACAAAAATTCCTAAATTTTCTGCAAACCCTTAGTAAGTAATTGATGGAAGTTGTAGGCAAATTTCCGTTTTCTTCGATCAATGACAATATTCTAGATTTTCAAACAGGTGACCCAATCTCTGTAACAAGTTTAAAAACACAATACACCGACTGGTGTAAAGGAAGGAATTTACGTTCAAAGAAAGACGGTTATTATCCAAGTACTATTTTTTTTTTTCCAGATTTGTGCACTTTTTTTTCCACTTCCAATCGATTTTTACCTTTCTTTTTTTTTTTTTTTTAAAATTTCTGACAAACAAAACAAACATACCAAAACGAAAAATCCAAAATCAAAACAAAACAAATCACTTTTAGGACATTATGTTTATCAAAACTCGAATAACGGTCAACTTTATACAAAGCCAAAGGAATACACAAAACCAAAGCGAGGAAATAGTCTTCGACAAGAATTCCAAGAGGAAGAACAATTTTTTTCTGTACCAATTCCAACATTCAACGTTCTACCCTTTTCATCTTTACCATACATTCCTGTTTATTTGGAGGGTCAGTATCCGTGTTGTGAAAGGGAAGGGAGATGGGAAACAAAATACATAATTTTAACAAACAAAACTATCGCGATTTATAAGAATGAAAAAACAGTAAATGTGTCTAATAACAAAAAGCCCAGCGAAAACAAACGATACGACTTGCGTGATTTAATTTCCGCGACAAAGGTTGTGTATGATCACAATGAAAAAAACGAAAAAGAGAAGGAAAAGGAAAAAAAAGGAAAAAAATACAAACAAAACATTTTAAGGCTATTGTTCCCAACAAGGTGTATCTTTCTTCAAATGAAAGGCGACAAGGAAATAGAGGATTGGATCACAGAAATTGAAACAGTTCAATTCTTCTTATGGATTGGGATGAACAAATTCCATGAATTGAAACAACTACCATTCATTACAAAGCTGTTAAATTATTTAATTCAAATGAAGCCGATCTATGCGAAGGAAGTGGGCAAACTAATCTCCTTCTCGCTTTCCAGCCAAAAAAAAAAGCAAAAAAAAAAACTCAAGAAACTCTTGAGGACATTGCAAATGAAAATTGAGAACTACAACCAAATTATCGAAGCTCTCGATTTTTGGTTTCAAATCCTCATTTGTAAATCCATTGAAATCTACCGAACCAACAAAAGAACACAACCAATAATTCTCTTCACGAAGGCCCAGGATGGCTGCGTCCAAGAGGGGGCATTAAAGTGTGAAAAATTCGAATTAATAACATTGCTTGAGGCCTACCATAATAATTTATGGCTTGGGCAGAATTCTCGGGGGGAAATTGGCTGGTTTTCTACGAATAATTTATTTTTAATTACCACTAGCAATGCTCGAGAAAGGGATTTATATTTCCAACTCAACAAACAAAAAAAACTTGTAACCAAAAAAGAAGAATTTTCATTTGTCGAAAATGAAATTCAAAATAAATTGTTAATTAATAAAGAAATTATCCCAATATTTGATCAAATACCGATATCGATCGAAAGTTATTTAAATGTTAAATTTTCAGATAAATCAAGTTTTAACATGATCTACCAAGCGAATACTAAAAAAACAAGGAACCAAGCGAATACCAATAAAATAAGGAACCAAACCAACACACATACTAAAACTAACAATGAGACAAACATTAAGACTAACGATGAGGAAAAGAAAACAAATGACTTTTCAACAAAGAAAAATAAAAAATTAATAAAAGAACAAAAAAAGCAACAACAAAAAGAAATCAAATTAAAATTTCATACATATTGGATCATTTTAATCAATCAATATTTATTTTTTTTTAAAAATCAATATTCGACCGAACCAGAATTTTCAATCAATTTAAATACCTTCCCATCGCTTTATGATGCGTCTCTAAAATTAAATCAAAAGAATTGCTTTGAAATTCAAACTGAAGATAAAAATATTTTTTTTCTTACTAGCAATAATAAAGCTTATACAGAGTGGATGGGATTTATCCAATTATCATTAAACATTGTAGCATCAAAAAAATTAATAAACTATAATCAAATTGAAGAACAAAAAAATTTAATTAATTATATAATAGATTATATTGCGGCCAAATTTACAATGTTCAATAATGAACTTGAAAAACATAATTTAATTTTAACAAAATTTGAAAATCCCAGGGTTACGAAAATATTCTCTAAAAATATATTTAAAAATTTAAATAATAATATGAATAATAAATATTTAAACTACAACAACAACAACAACAACAACAATAAGAAAAATAATAGGACTATAAACAGGAATAGAGACACAAATAGGAACATGAACAAAAATGGGAACATGTATAGTAATATGAATATCAATAAGAGTAAGAGTAAAAACATCAATTCACAAACAAAAATGAATAATTTACAATTTCAATGTGTACCATTTTTCAATTCGTGTAAAAGAATTTTAATTTTAAATAATAAACAATTAAGTTTAAAGCAACGAGAAACAGAAATTTTAAATAAATTAGCCAGATTAACATTTCCAAATATTAACAATAAATATATTCTTTATTCAATAAATAAAAAAGAAAATCCTTATCCCTCAAAAGAATTAAAATATCAAATGAAGCAATGGTTTATTCCAATAAAAAAAATTGATGATCAATATTTGAAAGTTGATAATGGTAAAGAGATTGGTTTAATTGAAACTATAAACTGTAAAAAAATATATTTGCAGGGTATTGCGAATGTTTTTTACAATAAAGAAAAAAACAAAAGCAACACCACAGAAAATAAATCGACAGATAACAAACAAAATATGACTCTAGATTTATTGAAATTCCATCAAAAGAAAAACATCAAAAATAACAATTCCAAAAATAATTTTTCAAATACAATGATCAGCGATAACACAGAGAATTTTGATATTAAAAAACAAATCATCGGGCAAAATAGATGCATCCAGTTATATCAAGAATCTCAATCGGAAATTACAAATAATTTATATTATCCAATAACTTACTCTGGATGGTTATATATCTTTCTTCAAGGGAAATTTCAAAAGAAATATTTTAAATTACAATCTTGGTTTTTTGGATATTACGACAATAAAAATAGTATCCAACCAATAGGTGTGATTGATTTTCGAAAAGTTAATTATTTTGATTATAATAACACTTTTAATTATTTTCGAAAACGCAACCAACTCGAAAATTTAGAAAGGCAACAGCAAAGGAAAAAAAAAAAAACTCTAAATCATAAATTAAATATTAAAAACAACTTGTATTCTGATTCGGAATCCAGTTCAAATATTTCTCAGTCAAATAATCCAATTTCAGATTCAAACAGAGACATTAAAAATGATAATCAAAATAGTAACAAAATACATGATATTCATAACAGCAGCAGCAGCAGCAGCAGCAGCAACACCAATAGTAATAATAGTAATACTAGCAATAATAATAATATAAATAAAGCCAATGGCGTGGATGATGACGGTGACGACGACGACGACGATGACGATGATGATGAAGAAATAATCTTTGAATCAATTTTAGAAGATCAATATTTGTTAAGAAGAGATAATGGATTTAAAATAAAAATTAAAGGGGCACCAACAGAATACTTTATAGCAAACAATCAATCAGTCTTATTAAAATGGTTCCACACATTTAAAATAACAAAATTATTTTGCGAATTTTCAAATTATTTAAAAAAAGAAAATTATAAATCCAAAATGAAAAAATTTAAATCTTTAATTAAATGGATCGAATCACAAATTTCAACTGAAAAAAAATTAAAAAAAAAATCAAATAAATTAAAGCTATTACATTTTTGGAGAGAAAAAATTTTCTCAAATATTTGTAGATGGATAATTAATAAGGACACCGACAACCGAATGAGAGTTTTATCCTTAAAAGACAATTTCAACCCAGAAAATTCAAAGGAACTATTTTTTAAAAAATGGGATTGGATGGTCTTAATTTCAAAACCAGTTGGTGGCATATTAAGAGCTGAAAGAAATGGGAAAATAGGATTCGTTAGTTTTGCCAATGTCGAGTTAATTAATCCATCAAATATTAATCATTACAATGACTCATTAGAGAAAAATAAGATTGAAAATGAAAATGAATTACAAATAATAAATAATAATAGGAATTTAGAATTATTAAATAAACTTAAAAACAAATCACCAAATAATATTAACATTATTAATAAAAACAATCAAATAAATCACTATAATCGAAATATTCAACAAAAATTGAAAACTATCCATAGCTTAGATTCAAATCAAAATAAATCAAAGAATTTAACAACTAAAGTATTTAAACCAAGATTACCACCAAGAAGATACAGAATACAAAAAACAAATTCAAATCCAAACTTACATTCAAAAAATACATTTAATGATATAAGGAGCGAATTAAATAAAAAAATCAATATCAATCCAAAACTATTTATTCCACCAAAAAAAAAATTACCACCAATACCACAAAAAAAATTAAATACGAATAATAAGAGAAATAATAATAACCAGAGGAATAATAATAACCGGAGGAATAATAATAATAACCAGAGAAATAATAATAACATTATATATAAATCTTTTAGTAACAATTATATTAATAGACCTATTAATAACCGGTATATCACTAAACACACAAATACCAATTATCAAAATAAATCTATGAATAATACTATTAAAAAAAATTTACAACTAATCAAATTCGAAAATAATAATACCAATTTTATCAAAAAAAAAGAAGAAGATTTGAAAATTAATAAAAACGAGCCAATGAAAATCAATAAAAATGATCAAAAATTCAAACAAAAAAAAGAAGAGATCATTGATAAAAAACTCAATCGAATTGAAAAGAAATTAATAAAATTGAAAAAAAAAGTTGATAAGAGTTCAGGTTTACAAAAAATTATTAATTTTATTAATAACAATTCTAAAAATAATACACCTGGACTGGTGTTTCCCATTTATTACGGAACTAGCGTCACACAAAAAGTGAGGTTCACTTCCTCAATTAAATGGATGAAAAGAAAATTAGTCGTCAAAGATAATTGCTTATTAATATTAAAGAAAAAATCAAAAAAGCTAAAACATTACTTTAATTTAAACAAATTAATTTCAATTGAAAAGGGGAGTAAAAATATTGAAAAGAATTTTACTTTTTTAATTAATATTGGAAACAAAGAATTTTTATTTTCAGTCAAAAATGAAATATTGTTAAAGAATTGGCTAAATTATTTTAGAATAATTAAAAATTTAAATATAATCCTTTACCCATTAGAAAAACAAAAATATAATTTAATTAAATTTAGATATAAAAAAATCATTGATTGGCTTGAAGGAGAAATTTCAATAATTAATTCAAAAATAGAAAAAAATGATCTAATAGCGACTCAGAAAAAGTCAAAAAAACAAAAAAACCAACAAATTGAAAACCAAAAATCAAATTCTTATTTAAAAGTTTTGATAAATTGGAGAAAATACATACTTTCTAGATATTGTAGAATGTATTTTTTAAAAAATATAAAAAATTATAAAACAATTGAATCTGATATTTTTTTAAATTTTATCGAAGATTCTCAATTACAGGCCTATTGCCTTGAAGACCACTCGGTTAATAATTTGAAAATTAAAAAATATCGATTTTATAATTTAATAAATGATAATAATAATAATCAAAACAATTTGAAAATTAAAATATTTATTAAAAATCAAAATAATAATAATAATAAAAAAAATAAAAATATTAATAATAATAAAAATATTAATAATAATAAAAATATTAATAATAATAATAATAATAATAATAATGAAAAAGAAGAAAAGGTGATAAATATTAATTCTAAATATTTAGAATTAATAAGACCTGAAAAATTACATTTACAAAAAGAATTCCCCTTTACTATATTTAAGAAAAAAAATAAAAATCTGAATGCTTTAGATATCCAAATTAGCGAAAGTACGGATTCTCTTATCCAAGAAAAAAAGATAATAAACAATACAAAGGAAATTTCAATAACTGGGAACGAAAAAGAAAAAGAAAAAGAAAAAGAAAAGGATAAATATAATGATGAAATTAATAAAGAAAATGAACAAGATTTAATATATTTTACCTTTTTTAATTTAAATCAACAAGAATTGTCTATTTCAAAAACGCTAACTAATACGTGCTTTAAAAAATTTACTACCGATCCCAAAATTATTTTAAATTATCCCGTCCAATATTCTAATTATTTAATTATTACGATCAATAAGAAAACCAAAAAAATATGGAGTGTGCTCAAGGGATGGATATGGATATTCTATCATACAATACAACAAAGAGAAATTTTTAAAATACTTGAATTAAGACAAATTAAACGTTTTCAAAAATTTGAACAAAACAATAAAATAGGGTTTATGATTAAATTTAAAAATCAAAAAAAAGAAGAATTGTTTTTATGCGAAAATAAACATCAATTTAAAATTTGGCATCAAAAAATTAAATCAATTCGTAACTACAATTGGATATTATCTAATAAAAAAATCCGATTTGAGAATATAGTTTACTATAGAATATTTAATATTTATTTATCGATCAAAAAGGAAATAAAATTATTGGAATTAGAAAGAAAAAAATTAATAATTTGTAAAAAATTTACTAAAGATTTTTCTGGTATTTATTACAATTCAATTTTATCACATAAAGTTAAAAGAATTATTAAAACATTAAAAATATTATATTTGTGGAGAAATAGAATTTTAGTAAAATATTATTTAATTCTTTCGAAAAAAAATATAAACATTAACCATAATATTGCTTTTAGTATTAAAAAATTTTACCAATCAAGAACCCGTGATACTTACAACACCAATGTTAATAATAATAATAATAATAATAATAATAATAATAATAATAATAATAATAATAATAATAATAATAATAATAATAATAATAATAATAATGATAATAATGATAATAAAAGTAGTAGCAATGTTAATAATAATAAGGAATTAGAAAAAGATAATTATCAAGAAGAAAAAGAAAAAGAAAAAGAAAAAGATTATGACGGAAATAGATTATTGATTTATCCTAAAAATACTTGGATTAATGTTTCCAATAATTCAAATCTTCAAAATATTTGGGAAAAGCAAAAATATGTCTGGGGCCATTTTAATAATAATGAAGGATTGATTAAAAAATCGAATATTTGTATTTTAACCGTTGAAAACTTAAAAGAAAATTTAAACTTCCCTTTTAATTTAATTAAAAATAATCAAAATAACACCTCGAATAATTGTAAAAAAAATAATGAAAATAAGGGTAAGGTTAATAATAATGATAAGTTTAAAGACAAAAAAGATGAGAGAATACATTATTATCATCCAGAGTATAGAAAATTACCTATATTAAAATTTGGTGTTTTGTATTGCAATAAACCAACTAGATTGAAATCGAAATGGGTTGAACATTATATTGTTTTAACAAACGAAAAAATTATTTATTTAAATTCCTTAAAGGAATTTAAAAACATTCAATTAAAAAAATATCATTTAATTATTGAAAGTAATAAACAAAATAATGATGAAAGTAAGGATAATAAAAATAAAAATAAAAATAAAAAAAATAATAATAATAATCCTTGTCCTTGTCCTTTAAACGAAAATTATCAAAATCTCAAAAATATGCTCTCAATTTCAAAAATTTATAATCCCAAAGAAATACCTAACGCTTCAATTTTAGAAAAAAAATATCAATCAAATGTCTTTCAAATTCTTTTTGAAGACTCAACAAAATTATATTTTGCAACCCATGACAGCAACTCATTCAATGATTGGGTCAATAGTTTCCAAATAGTAAATTCAATAATTGGTTTGCAATCACCACCAAAAAAGTTTCTTTATAATATTACTTTACGCATGGTTAAAACTAAACAAGTATTGGAATGGGTTGAAGAGAATTTATTCGTCGTTAATAATATAATAAACCAAAAATTAAACTTTTTCCAATTAAAAAATGATCGGAAATTATTTAATTTCCTCGATGAAATTATCAAAATTGAAAAAGATTTAAAATTCTTTTCAAAACAAAAAAAATATTTTAAAAACTTGAAAATTAATTTATTAAAAAGATTATTACGCTTTAATATTAAAGATGAATTAGATTATAATCCTAGGGCCTATATAATAAATAATAAAGAAAATAAGGAATTAAAAATTGGTGAATTTTATCAAATTCACAAAAAAAATAATCAAAATGAGGATTTGGATCGCTTTGAGCAAGTTAGAAGCAACAGCAACAACAATAATAAAAATAATAAAAATATAAATAAGAATGGAAATGAGAACGAGAATGAAAACGAGAACGAGAATGAAAATGAGAATGAGAACAACAATAAAAATAATGAAATTGAAGAATACGATGAAAATGGTGATCTAGTTTTAATTGAAAAAGATAACAAAATAATAAAAATTCACAAAGATAACATTTTAAAAATTTACCCATTCCCACCAGAAAAATTTTATCAAGATCTTAATCAATTTTCATTCGATGACTTTAAAAAAAATAATTTCCCCTTTTCAAACAAACAAATGCAATTGTTGGAAAATAACTTGTATAAAAATGATTTCCAATTCTTCAAATTCATTTTATCTGAATTTGATAATATTAAATTTGATCAAATTTCGAATGAATGTATCAAAATTTGGGAAAAAAAAAATGTTAGTTTCAAATTTTTAGATTTCTTAGTTGGGATCGAAATAGAAACACAAAAATTAATAGCAGATTTATTTAGATCAAATTCCATTCCAAATAAGGTTGTGGGGTTATACACAAAAAACATTGGGCTTGAATATCTAAAAAAAATATTGAATCCTGTGATTAATGAAGTTATTAATTGTAAGGAATCATTTGAAATCATTGAAAGAAAATTAACCGAAAACGAAAATTTAACAGACAATCAAGAAAGATTGAAATTGTTTACAAAGAAGGTCATTGATACAATCTTAAATAATTACTTACAGATCCCGTTGGCGTTAAGAGATTTATCCAAACTGATTTGGAAGCACACCCAACTGAAATTCCCCCAAGCCAAATACGTAGTTATAGCAGGTATCTTTTTTTTGAAATTCGTTTCGCCCCTGTTGACAATGCCAAAGCAAAACGGACTTACACACCTCACAGTAAACAACCAATCCAGAAGGGCATTCATCTTGATCTCAAAGGCCATTCAGAATCTTGCAAATGGCGTGCAATTCAAAGAGCAAAATATGAGCTTTTTAAATAATTTGGTCTTTGAATACCAACCCAAAATTCAAAAATTTATGGACTTTTTAACAAACCCTTTAATTTTGTCCAAAAACATCCAAAATGAAGATTGCATTTTATTGGATTATAATAGAGAAAATGAGCAAAATTATGTTTGCCTTGGAAATGCGCTAAATAGCAACAATATTGTACAATTGAAAAATTCAGATTTAAATTTATCATTTCAAAGTAATCACTACCAATTAGAAGCATTAAATGTTTCTGATGAAATTTATCATTTTTCTTTGAAACAATTAATTTCTTTTATTAGATCAACCGATTTTTATAAAATCATTTTTGAGAATTCGAAAAATAATGAAAAGTTAATTCATGAACTCGAATATATACTTTATGTAGAAAATAATTATTTTTAAATAATTACCATCATTAATTAATTTTAATATTAGTCATAATAATAATAATAATTTTAATTTTTAATAAATTATATTGATTTGTTTATTGTTTTTTTTTCTTTCTAATTTTTTGTTAAATTTTATTTCAGCGAATATTAAAATGGTTATTATTGCTTGAGAGTGTTTTTTTTTTTTTTTTTTTTAAGTATTTAAATTAGTTTTCTTATAATTAATATTAGTTTGAAAAAGGTTTGATCTTGTTATTTTCAAATTAAAATTGAGTAAAATTTAATCTAAACACCATTTCAAAAATTATGACTCACCTGAAATAATAAATTGAAAAAATAAACTCTTTTTCAAATAAAAGGGCATAAAAAAGTTCAAGAATTATTCATAATTGAATCAAATTAATTGTTGTATCATTCTATAATATAAGAAACACTTTAAAACAGAAAAAAAAAACTCAACTGAAGATTTAAAACTCTTTAAAACAAAACAATAAAAATTAAATATTTAAAAAATTGGTGTGCCCTTTTATTTGAAATAAGAAATCTCTTTTTATAAATTGTAAAGAAAAAAAATTATAAAACAATTAAAAACCTTTAAACAAGGCGGATTGAGAAAAAGTTCTCTACATTTTATTGATAATTATTTAGACGTCAAACTTTTGTTCTTAAAAGTCTCATTTTCAAGATAAAGCCTCAATTAATCTGGTTATTTTGTTGAAATTATTTTTTATTTATTTATTTATTTATTGTGAGAAAGGAGTAATCAAAGAAAATTTACTAAATAAAAAAAAAGAGAAGAAGAAAAATAAGTAAAACATTAAAGTAAAAAAATATTATATCATTTACATGACCAAATTAAAAATTATCCACACCCTGAAACAGGAGGAGTAAAAACCCTATAGAAAGATTATTAATAATAAGATTCCACAAACTGTGATTAATAAATTGATATTCCACGACTCCGAAGAGTGGGACACTATGTACCCGAATTTGTATATTTTTTTACTATTTTAAGAATTTTTTATTTTCTATTTTTTTATTTTCATTTTTTCTTTATTACCTTAAGTTTTCTAACCATAAGAGCTTTGATGAAAAATTCTCGACAAGAACAATAAATTTCGTAATTTTGATTAACCAGATTAAGGAGCTTTTGAGTTTTTTTTCTAAGTATAACATTTTTATAAATTATTTTTTTTTTCGTTATTTTCTTTTTTTTTTTTTTCCAGATACCAATCCTATAATGGTCTTTCTTTATTCACACATCTAACCCATTTGAAATCAAACTTAAACTGTTTAACATTTGTAAATTAGTAGATTATTTCCAAATTGATTTCTTCTGATCTTGTTTTTAACTTTTCCAACTGTTCAATATCCATAAATAAAAAAAACAAAAAAGGAAAAAATGAATAATTAAAATGAAAATAACCTAAAAGAAATTATCTTATTAACAATAAAATTCGATGATATTGATGATATGAAAGGTGTACCCTTTTGTTTAAAAAAGAGTTTATCAATATTTCCAATTTATTTTGGAACAACAAATAATTAAATCTTATTTGTAATTCACTTTTAAATCATTCAAAACATCTAAAAACGTGATATTTTAAACATTACAAAAAATAAAAAACCAAAAACTAAAAAAAAATTGAGTAAAAATTTTTGAAATCAGCCTAACCGATTGTTTATTACTGAACTTTTATTACAAAAAGTAAACAAGAAGATTTTTTATGAATAATTTAATTCATTTTTAAAGTCATTACATTCGTGAAATTTTCTTTATGATTTAATGTCTTTTCGAATATCTTTTTTTTTTCCAAAAGATCTTTTGTTTAAAAAAAAAAAGTATCAAAAAAAATAAAAAGAAAAACAAAATAAAAAGAAAAAAGAAAGAAAAAAAAAAGTTTTCAAATTCATTCTATTTATATTTTTTTTTTTGAAAAAAAGAACTTCACCCCTCTTACAATAAAACCAATTAACCAAAAAATAATAATAAAATATTAATAACCTTTCCTGGAAAGAATAATAGATAATTTATTTATCTTTTTTTAGCTTAAAATCATTGTAAAAATTATTTTTTTAATATTAAATATATCCATTTTAAAAGAAAGTAGAAAGCCACATTTTCTGAAAGTTAATTTGAATTTTCAAAATTTTTATCGTGAATGGACTTTAAAAAAAAAAGAAAAAAAGTATAAAATTAAAACAACAACACAAAAAAAAAAAAAAAAAAAAATTGACTTAGAATCAAAAATAGATCTTAAAATTTAATTTTATATTGAGAATATAAAATAAAACCAAAATAATTTGTTAAATTAAATTTGATTAAAAAGAATATTTTTGAACTAAAAAGAGTTTATATTCTTATGTTGATTCAACTTTATCAGTTTTTTTTTTAAATTATTATTTTCCATTTAAACACTCAATATTATTTTTATTTTAAATATTATTATCAATTAATATTTATTTTCTTTTATTTTGAATAATTTTTTCAATCAACATCTCTCTTCAAATATGAATGGAAAAAACAGCGAAAAATAGTGAGAGCTGGAAACATTCTAATTTTTTCAATATGATAAAAATAATTCAAAAGAGACTTTTAATTATGTTTGTTTTTGTTTTTTATTCTTGTAATATCACTAATTATCAATATTACAGGTAAACTTTATAAATTTATTTAAAATCTAAAAAAAAATTATATATTTTTTTAAAATAAATAAAAATTATCAATATTTTTGATGTTTTTATTTTTTTATTTTTGAGGAGAATGATAAAATAATAAATAAAAAAAGCCAAGTTTTCAAAACAATAAAATTTCTAATACCCAAATCAAAACCACTTTAAAATTATTATAATTGTATCTATAAATCCACTGTCAGAAATTTTTATTCAAAGAACCTATTCAGAGATTTTTTTTTGCAATTTTTTTGAAAAATTTAATATAGATTCTGTTGAAAAAAGAATTCATTTTAAAAAAAATAGACGATTTACTGACGATTATTAAACAAATTCTTTTTGTTGAATTTGTTAAAATTTACTGATTTAAAAATCCAATATCTTTTATAAAACAATTCTCTATAGTATTAAAGAGATGGAAATTTTCAAGATTTTCGAACTTTTCAGATGCATTTTCCATTCATAATAATTCTAAATCAAAAAAGCCACTGTGTAAACACTTTAAACAACAACTTTTCAGATTTTGGATATGTTTGAATAAATAAGTATATTTTACATTTTTGAATATTTTTGATGTTTTTTAGAGGATTCTCTTCATATCAATTATACAAAAAAATTGAAATAAATTTCTCAGAAACCATCTACACTTAGCCTTTAACAAAGAAAAAATTATTAATAACCAATGTTTCAAAAATATCTTTTAGTTTTTTTTTTCCACTTTGAAACGAAGTTACAATAAATTTTACTATCTGTATTTTATCACTGCAGACAATTATAAATAACCGAAATAATTTTAATTTATTCTCAAAAGATATATAAATGAAACTAAAGTATCTCACTTAAAAGTGCCAATTATAAATCACAAATCAATAAAAAACAAGTTAGGGGATTTCTTTTCTTATAATACTAATCACAATTTTATCAAAAAAAAAAACATGAAAAATTAAGAAATCATTTTTGTACTTGTGTTGAATCAATCTTTCAAAAAAAATAAATCCCTAGCCTTTTTGAAAAAACATTAAAAAAAAAAAAAAAAAGAAAATAAAAATAAGATTATTGTTAATCAAAAGGAAAAAAGGAAAAAAGGAAAAAGAAAAAGGTAGAAGGGAAACGGGAAAAAAAAAAAAGAATAGTGGATAATCGTGATTCTTTCAATTAAACCAACAAAATAAAACATGTAATTATTTTAATGTATAACTCTTCTTTTTTTCATCATTGGCTTTACAAACTTTATATATAAATAGCCAAGAAGAGCCAATAATATAACAAACCAAAACCATGTGTCTGAAAAGAAATGTACAAAAGGGGTCTTTTGATTAATTTGATAATTTTCAATTTCATTATTTTCAACTTTGGTTAATAGTTGCTGGATAGTATCTTTATTGTCATTTTTATCACCATTTATTTGGTCCAAGTTCCAAAAGGAATCCTTTTCAAAGTCAATAACAATCAGCGTTGGGAGATTCTTTTTTTTTATTCGGTATTTCTTTTGGAATTCGTTTTGATTATTATGATCGATATTAATCCATGAGAAGACAAAATTATTGAACTTGTCCCGGTTCTTTTCTTGAATTGCCATCATATCCCCTCGTAGAAGAAGGGTTGAAGACACCTCTAAGTCAACGAGCGACACCACAGCGAATTTGCTTTGTGCTTTGAGTTCTTGAAGATCTAAATCATTAAAGTTCTGAATTTTTTGGACTGACTTACTTTTGATCCAATCGTCTATGATTGTGAGATCATCAAAAGGTCCATTATACAATTCCAACGAGTCTGACTGGAACGAAATTAACAATGGTGGGCCATCGTTTGTTTCATCTTTGATGAACAATTGAATTTTCTCATCGAATTTATTAATTGATGGCTTCAGGAGATCCAAATCCAGATGAACAAAGGTAAATAAAGTTGGGCTTTCCTTACTCAGTGTTTGCAAGTGGGTTTCAATTTGCTCGTTCAAAGAGTCGTCCGACTTAGATGGTACATAGATAATAAAAGAAATACAATAATCGGAATATTTGTTCAGCAATTGCGTATCAGCTATCTTGTTGTAGGATCTGTGTGCATATTTGTTCGAAAATTCTTTAAAGCTCTTTTCAGAACGATCTTGATTATAGTCGATCCAGAAGCCCTTCTGCGAACGGAACCTGATCGTGGGGTATCCCCTGATGCCTTCCTTTTCGCAGACACTATTCTCAGAGGGACACTCAACACCGCCATATTTCACTATCCCATCTTGTGCATTCGATGCCCTTTCAAAAGCTTCCTTCATATTTTGGCAATGAGGGCACCAGTTGGCATAGAATTTTATTAACCAATCGGATTCCTTGTTGAGAAGCACTTCCGTGTTGTAATTACTCTCCGTTAATTCAATCACCCCACATTGGCTTACCAAGAAGATCGAAAAAAAGATCAACAGTGTTGTTTGGAAATTCTTCATTTTTGTGAGAATTGTAAAAAATGATAATTTTCGAATTGAATTTGGTGGTGGTTGAGATTTCCACTTTCTACTTTGTTGTTAGATTTTTGTTGTATCGTTTAACTTTTGTGTTTTCTTTTTCTAATAAAAATAATAAAGGGGATTATTGTGACAAATATTTTTGAAATTATTTCTACAGACCATATAACCAACTAATTCAATACATGACTTCGTTTGACAAATTGAAGGTTATGTCTCTTTTTTATAGTAATGGTTATCTACAAAATGAACAAAGAAACTTCTAATAAACAATAAGTAAATAGTTAAATTTATTCTTTCCTTTTACGTTTTTTTGAAGGAAATAGGTACCTTTTATTATTTTGAAAAATTTTTAATTGGCTACTTAATTACTCAAAAAAGATTTTTTGAGTGCCACTAGATATTGTAACTTTGAAACCAAAATACCATTTACTGTTCTATTTGTGAAATGAATAAAATTCATTCAGAACTGATTCTTTAATCTTTTGAATTTTTTGAGCATTTTTTTATGGTTTAAATATTTGAGTTTTATTAAATTTTGCTTTGGATCTTTAAATTTTATTACTATTGTGTATATACGAATGAGTGAAATGAGTCATAGAATAAACCCAAAAAAATAGATCATTAGACGTATATTTTTGAATTTTCAACAAATCTTTACTATTAGAAGACAAAACATGTACGATGAGATCAGCTATCCACATAAATTTTTTTATCAAGAATGAAAAAAAAAAAATTGAATCAAACAAAGTCTATTTAAGTAGACTTTAGTTCTTTATCGTCTTAACAACTACACGTGCAATTTAAATTCAAAGTGTTGTGTGTTCTAATCATAGTATCGTTGTTGATAAATCTCACAAATTTTTATTCTATGAGATAGAACGAATGAAAAAATGTCTAAATTTTAACCAAAAATATCTGAATTTTCTAGGCTTTGTTTTTGTAATATTAAAAAACGAAAAAGAAGGTTATCAAAAATCGACTTTATGAAAAAATTTTACTTGAAACCATTTTTTAAAACCCTATACATTGTTGAGGATGATCTATGATTTTTTTTTCATTTTTAAGTTTAGATGAGAAGGTTTTAAAAAATGACAAATAGGTAAAAAATTAGTAGAGTGAAAATATTTTGGAAGACTTGGCCTTTATTATTTTGAAACAAAGAGATTTTGAATAATGTCTACGATTAAATGTTTGGTATTGTATTTAAGCCACACAAAATATTTCATTTCCAAAAATTGAAAAGATCATTTTTTTCTCAACACAATATTTTTCTTAAAATATAAAAAACTTGAATAATTTTTGCAAATTTAATTTCCAAAAGATCCTTTGAATGAAAAATTCTTCAAAACTTTTCCCACACAACCCCAGTCAAATTTATGTTGATACAACAAATTGAGTTTTGATAGAAAAGATCCAAACAAAAAACAATTTATAAAAAAAGCACAAAAAAAATGTGAAGTGCGTTTAACATGGATCGTGTTGCTCCAAAAAAAAATCGAGATGTACTCTCCTCTTAGTCATTGGGTGTAGATTGAATTCAAGGAAAAACAAAAAGAACTAAAAAAAAATAATATAAAATCACACAACCTTTGTAATAATTAATACAGACGTTCCAGTCCTTGTGTGAAAATGTATAAGACCTTAGAAATTGATTTTCTATTCTAAAAATTTTCTTATGTTCAACAAACCTTAAAATGGTTATGAAAGTCCAGCATAAACTATAAAACTTAAAATAGAAGATTAAAAAAAGTTCTCCATTTTTTATTGTTAGAAACTGACAAACAAATCCATAAAAAAACTTACACTAATGTGGAACTTCAATTTCCAAAAGTGTTAAAATATCAGGTTTATACAATTTAAAAACAAAGTTCGAAAAAAACAATCTAGATTTCATGTGTTTTTGTAATTTCTATAATTTCAATTCTTGAGATTTTTTAATTTTTGTCTTTGCTATCAAAAAAAAAAAATAACTTTATTGAAGTAAGAAAAGTTGAAATGATTATCTTAGGATCGAACTTGAATTTTCTATTTCATATAACACATTTTTATAATCAACATCGAATTTTTAAGTCTAATAATATTTCAAGGTAGGGGTCTCGAAGGGCTTAATTGTTTGTGGAGAAAATGTAACAATTCAAAGTAACCCAATGTACAAAAATCATTGACAATATGATCCTTGAGATTTAAAGTTGTTTATTGATCTTTATTATTTTGTGTTAGAAACTCGTGATTATTTTTTTTTTTATTTTCATCTACCTTCACAAGTTTTTCGAGTCTATGTATCTCAAAATTTCTTGTGAATTTTTAATTTAACAAAATGACATAAAATGATTTTTTGTTCCAAATTGGAGAATAATTGAAAAATCCTTCCTTTACATTTTAAATGGGATTGGAGCAAATAGTGTTGAGACGGTTTGTTGAATATTAAAACTAATCCTTAACAAAACACAAATTATTTTAATCTTTGAATGAAAGAAAATATTCCTCATTACCAGAAAGAAAGGATAGAATTTATGTGTATCCGATGAATTCATTTAAAACATAACTGCTTCAAAATCTGATTTCAAACATCAAAAAAAAAAATTGATCATATTAAATTATCACATTTTTTCACTTTTTCCTCTTTAACTTGAAAAGAAATGAAACAACCAAAAGCACAACAAAGATTTACTTTATGGGGGTCTAAAGAATATACCATCTTTTTTCTGATCTTTTTCATTGTGTGCACAGCAATGATTTTAATCGGGGCTTTTGGTCCACATGTGTACACCGATAAATATAAAACCTTTAAAGGTGACTTGAATGAAGAATTGCAAATGGACCTCATTGAAATGTCTCGGTTAAATCGATATCTTCTGATCAGCGCACAAGTAAACAATAATATGACTGTTGGCATTATAACAACTCTTCAATTCACGATCAAATTCTATGGAACGAATTATCTCTACAACCAAGATCCTTGGGTCAAACTTTATGAATCAAAGCACAGAAGAAATATTACCTGTAAAGTAAAAACAAAAAATTTGTCAAACCTTCTTAATCTCTTTCTCTTTTCTTTTATTAATTTGTGACTGTTTAATTTGAATTTTTCTTTTTTTTTTTATTTTTTTTCTTTTTGGTTTTTCAAAATTAGGTAAATGAGAATTGTACCATTCATAGTATCGTAAATAGACCCTTTGTACATTACAAGAATTATAGAACACTGTTGACAATTGAAAACGAGTCAGAACATAACTTTTATGACACTGTCTATTTAAAGGTTTGATTTTACATTTAATTAGTCCTCTTTTTTTATACTCTTATTATTTCTGTACGTAACCCCAAACTTGTTACTCAGAACAAACCCTTCTTTTTTAATATTTAAAAATGTTTGTGGCCTCAAAAGACGAGATACTCATATTTGAAAGTTAATGGAAAAAATGAAAATTTTCTTTTTTTATCAAGAATTTCCAAAGAAATAAATTCGAATTTGTAATTTCATTTTTTACCAGTCACACAGGACTTAATTCTGTTAACTGTTGAGAGAAAAATGTTGGACAGAGAAAAATAGTTGCAGTAATTTTTATTGGGAACATTACTGAAAATGATTTTTAATTTCTTTTGTTTGTGAAATAACTAAAGAAAATAACAATAATCTACTTATTAGAATAACGATTAATGTAATTCTACTTTTTCAAAACCTTATCTATTATAATCTAAAGCAAGTTTAAAAATTACCATTTTCAGAATTAATAGTAAACTTTACTCAAACTTGGATTTTTGTTAAAATAACATGATCTACTTTAGTTATCAACCATTCAAATGAGTATTCTACACGCACCACAGATTCATGAACTTTTAACACATTTAAACCTGGATTTATATAAAATTTACCTAGTTATCAATAGGATTTGATTTTCAATTTTACTAAGGTTCCCAATTAAAAATGGTGTCCAACGATTTTTCTGTTTCCAACATTTTTCTCTCAACAGTAAAAGTTGTAGTTAAAAAAAATGGAAATTTGTGTTTTTCTATTTAACTAGGACGTATGCATTTAAAATATATGAAAACATTTTGATTTTGGATTTTTTTAACACCCAAAAATTACATAACATTTATCATGTTGGAAACTCTTCAAAATTGTAAACCTTTTAAACACTGAGAAAAAGATTTAAATTTTTTATAATAAATTTCCTACTGTTGTTAAAATATTGGTGCCGAAAAGTTTAAACTGCGCTTCGAAATAAAAAAAGTGTTTCTTTTTTATTAAAGAGATATACATTAACGGCTTGAAGAAACAGGCAATAACCATTTAGTAAATCTGGTTTTGGTTTCTTAAAGTTCTCTTATTAAAAAAAGATTCTTAAAAAAAAAAAGTATCAAATTGCAAAATTTATCTCAAAAAATAGAGTACATTTTTAAGAAAATTTTTATTTTCAAAAAAACAAAAAATTTCATAACAATTGAGAAAATTACCAAAAAATTGTAACAAATGCTTATTTCTAATTTAAAATTTACTTGAAAGATCAAGGAGACGCTTACTTTCATAATTGATTTGAACTTGGGTATACCATGAGGTAGCGAATTGGATGTTGCATTGGAACAAGAAGAAAAAAAACCATGGATTATATTTTGAATATGGATTATAGTCGTTGTGAAAGCATTATTTTGATCACTTTAGGTTGTAATTTCAAAATTCTATTTGGAAAAGGTGATCAAAAATGAAGTGAAAATTTTTACCAATTTATTATCCAAATACCAGTAATTTTTTTTTTGTCAAATTCTTTCTGTTATTATTGAATCATATACTGGTATTTAAGGATTACTTTTTCAGATGAAAATGTAAAAATTGTTGATAAAAATTATCTTGAAAGAGTTCGATAATCTTGTTAAATTTACACATTTGTAATCTCTTTTACAAAAAAAAGTAATTTTTCACAATTTTCACCCTTTTGACAAATTTTACCTTGCAAGATAATGCCAAAATTTGATTTTAAATATTTCATAATTTTTCATTTCAAATCTATAAACACAAAGCAATTACTATTAATACTCTAAATATTTTATACAGTTTTTTTTTTTACAACTTTGAAATGCTTTTAAAATTTGAACTTGTTGTTGAAAATCCCTTAAACCATTTATTTGTAAAAATTTTCATAACAAAGAATCGATTTGAACATTATTTTTCATTTTGAGTTTTTTAAAATTTGAAACTTGTATTTTTTTGTCCAATTTCCTCAGAATGGAAATTCTTTTGGGAAGTAAAAGTAAAATAACCCAATAACTAAAAATTCTAGAGGTTGAAAGGTATTCTGTAAATATAGAGTTTTTAAATTGAAATTTGTGAAAATATTTATTTGATTTGTACCTTTTTGTCACATATATTGTTACCCCCCGATATTTGGGGTGGGACCACTTTAAATTTTTTTAATACAAACTAATATTGAATATTTAGTTTTAGTACCCACCCCCTGAATCAAATTGCCCGTATTCTTTAAATTAATTATTTTAATATTATCTAAAAGTGAAATTTTTTATAATTATTTTTGGTATAATTAATTAACATTCTTTAAATTTTTTATATCTTATATACATACAAATTTATCAACAAAACACATTTTTAAATTATTTCAATTTTTTGAGAACAATTGAAAAAGTCATTATATCCTACCTGAGCCCAACATCAAAAAAAAAAAAAAAAAAAAAAAAAACCTATATTTGAATTTTAATTTTAAAAATAATTTATTTGATATGGTATTAGTTAAAATCATTTATTTATTTTATTTTTGTATATTCATTTTTTTATCAAAAGGAACACTATAAATGAAATTAAGAAATATTCATTTTTTTATTAAAATTAATTTCTATTTTATTTTTCTTATTAAAATTTTAATAGGCAACATATATTAATAAAAATTTAACACTTTTCGAATTGGCACTTCGTTATATTTATGTTATGTGCGTAATAATTTGGTTAACATATTTAACATATTCCACAAAAGGGTTTTCATTTCGAACATTTATTTATGAACAAAAATTAACTGCATTTATTCTAATTCTTTTATTATGTTTTAATAACCCATTAAACCCTTTACTTATATTATCAGATTCCTTGTTTTTACGAGTTCTTGATACTTTTTTCGCTTCATTGTTTTTTATTTCAATATGGTGCTATTGGCTATGCATCTTAGATAATTTTAGAACTGTAAGATTTTATTTTTTAACAATTTTTATTTTTAAATTTCTAATACAAACAATAACTTATTTAATCATTTTAAAAAATAGAATAAAAGATCTTTCCGTTCATTTTATCTGCCAAAATTATCATTATTATTAATTATGTTTGGATTTTTTTTTGGTACATATCTTTTTGTAAGATATCATCAATTGGATGATCCACAATACGAAGCTTCGAACGATACACCGGGATTTCGGATCATTATCTATATTATGATTGTTTGCTTTCTATACTATTTAATGTGGCTGTTTTTTTCTGGCGTGAGGGGAAATTCCGAGTCAAAAAAGTCTTTGGACCCGACAATGGTGAAAAGGTTTCGTTTCTTTTTTTGGTTTTCCTTTATTGTTGCAATTTTTTCAATTGTTGTTCTAATAGGAAGCTATTTTCAAAAAATTAAAAATTCTGCAGCAGAATTTATGGCTATTTTTACAATTTATAATGTTTATCTGATCATGTATTCTTATGCTTCTCTCCCAGTAAAAGATAATAGCTCAACAAAAATTGTTGAAAAGCATGATCATACTCTTCATGGAAAAGAACTATTGAAAGATTCTTCATCAGATATAAATGAAGATATAGAACTGGGAGTGAACGAGAATAATCAAATAGAAATTGAGGAGAATAGTAATCACGGTTCTAATAATTCAAAAAAATACGAAAAATCTGAAAAATCTGAAAAATCTGAAAAATCAGAAAAATTGGATAAATCTGATAACTAGATAAATAAGATTTGTCATCAATATACATAAATAATAAATAATACTTGCTAATTTTTTTTTTTTTTATTGTTTTTTCTCTACAATATTAAAATTTTTTCTCTTTTGTTTATATCATTTACTATTCAAACAAAATCAATTTATGATATTTGCACACATTTCTGTCAAGTTTATTTTATTTTTTAATAATTATTTTTATGATCAGTTTTATATCAGTTTTTAATTGGGATACTAATTTAACACAGGACAATGTAATATATCAAAAATGTGAAAATAATCATTCGAAAACGAATAATAATAAAAAAAATCTTTAAAAATAGACAAATATTAATATTATAAGACCCATTTCAAAAAACTTTGAATACACTCATAAATCAAAAATAGACAAAAAATAATCCCAATTTATTGTATTTTCTGATTTATTGTTAAGAACTAAGTGTTGAGCACTTAGTATGGTAAAGAGAGAATTTTGAAGTGATTAAATTTTGGTCTTCTAATTCAGAGAGGATCTAAAATAGACACAGTCATTAGATGAATTTTATACTCAATTCAGTTTTCTAAAATATCATAAAGAGTCTAAAAAAGAAAATAAGAAAAATAAAAAGCAAGAGAAGAGAAAAAAAAGAAGAAGAAAAAAGGAAGAAGTAAAAAATAATTAATATGAGAAATTTGTATTATTTTAATTCATATGAATACTGAGTGCACGTGATTAGAGGATTATAAGGATTTGAACTCCTTTTTCCTCATGGTGTGATGAGTTAATTTGTCAAGAAATATTCTATTGTGATGTCATAGATTTCATTAATGTTTAAATAATTGTATTTTTCCAAAGGTAATATTAAACCACAGATGGCTATCAAGTAATAATGCTTTTATAAGTAATCATTTTTATCCAAGCCAAAGAAAAAAATATTAAACAAAAAATAAAAAAAATGATATTTTCAAAATAATGTAACGAGTGAGAACAAAAAATTATAATTAGAAAATTTGTTGCAACATGAAAAACGATTATTGATCGATCAAATGATTGGATACCATCAATCAATTGGACGATGATTTTTCTATTCAACAAACTCAACAATTTTAATCATTTGGAAAAAATTTCCAGATCTAAGGAAACAGATTACGTAACTGGAGTAAAGGAAATGAAAACATAAAAAAGAAAAAATATAAAACTATTTAAACTCCAATTCAAAATTTTTTACACACCAAGATTCAATTTTTGAAAAAAATAACTAATTAATTGATTTTATCAAAAGGAGTGTTCAGAAACTAATTTTTGTAATAACAAGAAAAATCCCAAAAAAATGATAATTTTTGAAGTGAAAAAATTATATTTTGCCCAAAATTTCATAATCTAGATTATAAATATAACAAGTCGTTCCCCATCTACTATAAAATTTTAAATTAACAAGAAAAAATTTTTCTGCAAAGATGGGTATTGCAACACCTGGCATGAGAATAAGAATTTTGATATTTATCGAAAATTGAAGAATAATAAATTTATGAACAAACAAAAATCCCTTTTAAAATTTTGAATGGTACATAAATTGGTAAACTGAAGAAAAAAATCCCAAAGTTGAAAACTACAATATTCATTTTGTGAAAAACAAAATAATATCAAGTAGTAAATTCCCAGTAAACACAAAATTAAAATAATAAAGCTGTTTTCAAAAACAAGTTTTTAATATAATCCTTGAAATGGGTCTTTTGAAATAAGTTAACAAATTTTATATATGCTTTTGAAAACTTTATTGGTCACACATTATAAATTGGATTCTCTCCAAATTCTTGTTCTCATATCAAATTTTGATAAATAGTCGAACAAAAAAGAATTATAATCTTTCGATAAAATTTCACAGTAGCAGCGGAACCGCTTTAATTAAATTTGTAGAAAGATTAAAACTAAATGAAAAATCTTAAATTTGGTTTATTTTAATGTTGGGGTTGTGGTTGGGAAGAAATTTTCTATTGATTTTAACATTGTTAATTTTTCTTTCTTCTTAACTTAGTATTCTTCTTCGTCACTTTTTGTATTTTTGAGTGGTTTTGAATTTTTTTTTTTTTGTGAATAATCACCTGAATCCGAGCCACTTTGATCACTCCACTTCCTTTCATTTCTTTTCCTGCTACTCGAAGAAGAATGATGATGAGACTTTTCTTTTTCTCTTTCTCTTTCTCTTTCTCTGTCTCTGTCTCTGTCTCTGTCTCTGTCTCGATCTCGATCTCGATCTTTTTCCCTTTCTCTGTCTTTGACTTTTTCTTCTTTTTCTCTGCTTTTCTTTCGATGTGATCGTTCCTTTCGGTCAGATCTTTTTTCTCTGGTCTTCCTTGAGTGCCTTTCTTCTCTTCTTTCTCTCTCCTTTTCCTTTTCCTTTTCTCTTTCTTTTCCTCTTTCTTTTTCTCTTTCTCTTTCTTTTTCTCTTTCTCTTTCTTTCTCTTTTTCCCTTAAACGAATTTCATATATTTCAGTTGCTTGGGACTTATAAGGCCAGTTTGTGATTATTCCAAATTTTTTAAGTTTGTCTGGCAATATTTTATAAGCCAATTTCACTTCCTTGTATTTTTCATATTTCAACCACGCTGTTCGATTTAAATTCAAATGAACTTTCGTTAATTTCCCAAAAGGCGTTCCGATCCTTGCCAAAATTGTTACGTCATGCATTTCGTCTGGTATGTCTTTTAATTCTAAAGAAAAGCTCTCCTTCTCACTTACTCCTCTGCCTGCTCCCATCCTAAAATCTTGTCCCCTTGAACCTCCTCGAAAATCAGATACTTCGTAACGTGGCCGTGAATATTTATTGTTGTCTTGTCTTCTTCCTTTGCTATAAGAGTTTCCAGAAGAATTGTTATAATAACCTGACCTTTGTCGATCGAAAGACATAATAACAAAATTAAAAATAAAAAAAAAACAAAAAAATAAAAAACAAAAAATGTAAAGTTTGTGATAATGAAGAGCATTGATTGGGGCGTCCCTTGTACGTAATCATTTTTTATTCACGGGAATACTTTCAAGTATGAATTTGAAATCTTATATTGAATGATTTATTAAATTTAGGGAGAACTTAACTTTTGAACGGGTTACAAAATTTTACTAATTTTTTAAATCGAAAAGTAAATAAATTTGAGTCTTCTAATTCTCATTTCCGTTTTTTTACTCTTACAAAGATAGCTCTCCAAGTAAAAGATTGTTAGTGTGATTTTCTTTCTATTTATTTGGTATTTTACTTTTATTGGTATATATTTTATGTGTGATAAGAATCCTAAATCATAATAATTTCAAATTAAAAACCAAGATTTTTGTAAAGAAAAAAAAGATATTCATCTTAAATTTTAAACTTTTGGAATTTCAAATCGTATTATTTCAATAATTTATCAGTATTGTAGATCTGTGAATTTAATAATAGACCAAAATAACAAGTTATAATTAATTTAACATACATTTTTTAAAGAAATTAATATCTTTTTTTATCGTTTTTTGTTACTTTCCAAAAAAATATTGAATTATTTAAATATTAGTATAAATAAATTCACAATGAGGGAAGTATGAGTCAAAAACTGTGCTAATATGTTTTAATCTCTTTAAATAAAGAAGATCTATGAGATTTCTACAATATAGGAATGTAAAATGTTGTCTCATCAGAATTTTATTTGTAAACTGCAGTTTAAAAATTATGACTCACCTGTAATAATAAATTTAATATATATATATTCTTTCGTGTTCAAGAACTACTAATTAATAAGTATGATTTGCAATTCACTTTTAAATTATTCTAAATAAACTATTTTCCAGTCAAAGGGACCCAGTTGTAATGGATGAAATCCACCTGTTTAAAGGGTTGGAATTTATTATGAAGAAAAAATTATATTCGAAATTTTCGAAACCATTTTTTTCTGACATTGTTGCTTTTTTTTTTTCGATTTTTTTTTTAAAACCTAATTCAGTTTCAAAAATTTTTTTTATTGTAAGATCAATAGTCACTTATTAAAAATGTGTTATTCTAAGGTTGTTGAAACCATGGAAATGATTGTTGAGAAATCATACTGATTTCTATTGGAATTATAATCAATATTGATCGTGATATTTGATAATAAAAGTGAAAAATTTTCACTTCATTATCATTCCCATTTTCAAATATAGACCATAAAAACACAACACACTTCGTTTGGGGACTTGGTTTCGAAAAGAAAGGTTTTCAAAATGAAATGAAAATTGTTTCCTATTTATTATTCAAATACCAGTAGAAATTCAAAACAAACATTCTTGTTTTTCTCAATGGTACCTAAGAATTCGAGTTTTTCAATTTTTAAGAAAATTTATTGATTTATTACAATCAGTTCCACTATTAAGGCACAAATTTTCAAGGAAATTAAAGACATTATAAAAATCTCAAATTAAGGCACAAAATTCAGATTCTAGAAAAATAAATTATAAAATAAAAAATTACAAAAAATGTGCTTTAAATTGAGATTTTTTTTGCCTTAAATTTCCTTGAAAGTTTGTGCCTTAAAAGTTGAACTGACTGTAGTTTTCTTTCAGACATATATCAACAATTCATTGATGTGTATTATTCCACTTATTTCTTATTTTCTCTTAAAAGGTCAATTATATAAAAAAATTGATTTTTGAAAAATGATGGGCACTTTTGATAGAAGAAAAGTTTATAATGTGAGAAAAGAAATAAATATTTGGGTAATAAATAATGTTAGTACATTAAAAATCAAACTCAAAAGGTAATACTGGAATAGTATAAAAATTAACCGATTGAAAATGTCTTAAGTTTTTCATAAGTAAAAAGGATTGGTAAAATCTTTGATTTTATCTGGTTCTTTCAAATTATGGAAAACATAATGAAAGTAAACTCCATTTAAAAAATTGAGACTCACCTGAAATAATAAATTGAAAAAAAAAAAAATATCCTTTAGTATTCAAGAAAAAAAATAATTAAATCTGATTGATAATTCACTTTTAAATCATTTTAAACGTATAAAAACCTGATATATTAAAAATTAAAAAAAAATAACACCAAAAACTAAAAAAAAGTGAGTCACAATTTTTGAAATGAACTTTACAGATTTTTTATTACTGAACTTTCAATGAAAAAAGATTAACAACAAGATTTTTTGTTAATAATTAAATTCATTTTAAAAAACATTTCATAGTTTCAATTTTCTTAGTGATTATTTGTCTTTTCGAAGTTTTTTTTTTTTTTTCCACATGTTTTTTTGCAAAAAAAAAGAAAAAAAAAGAAAAAGAAAATCAAAAAAAAAGAAAAAGAACAACAAAAAAAAAAAAAGAATTAAAATCAAAAGAAAAGAAAAGAAAAAGAAATTTTTTAAATGAAATCAATAAATCTGAACAAAAAAATTTTAGAAAAAGAAAAACTAAAATTTGAAAAATTAGAAAAAATGATTTTAGATCTAAAAATTTGAAAATATTTTTTTGATAAGAATCTGGAATAAACCCTCAAAACAACTCCCATTAGTATTATAAAGTGAGTCAAAATTTTTGAAAAATAGTTTATATAAATTTATAATTAGCTAATTTAGATGATATTATTATTCAAATATAATATTTGAATTATTTTTTTTGTTCTCTCTCTTTTTTATTCAATTTGAATAAATCTTCTTTAATGACTCCTTTCTCCCAATAAATAAATAAAATTAAAAGTTTTCAAGAAAAATTTGTCACTGCTTTTATATATGAATTTTTTTTTTGCCTAGATTTTTGAATTGGGTTTATGTAAAAAGGTGGAAAAAAAAAATAAAATGTTCTTGTTTATTTATAAATCGATAAAGAGAAAAAGAAATTGATTTGGTTTGTATATATGTTCTATTTATGAATCAAATTCTTATTTTTCATGTAAAATTTGATTCATAATTATCATACTTAAACAAACACACATCAGTAAAACACCAAAGGCCATTAATAAATAATATTTGATTCTTTGTTTTCTTGATGAATCGGGGATGATTAATTTCATATAGCATAAAACTGGACTGATAAAGACACTAATTAAACTAAAAGTTGAACCAGAAAAGGCCGTGATAAGTTGAATTTCGGGGAGTACTAGTGCCATTGTTTGTGTGAACCCACAGAATATTAAAGTTACAGCCATGTGCCTAAACCAAGAAAATGGTTTGTTGTGGAATAATAGATGGTTAATTGATGATCTTGCTACATGTACAAATAAGGGGAAGGAAACAATACCAACAATACCGATTACTAGTCTTCCGATAACTGCACCAATATCGTTATCTTTATACCCATTTAAAACGTTTCCAGATGCATTTGTTCCAAATGAAAAAAAGCCAAATAATGAGGCGATTGTATAGAGAACGTTACAAGCCAATAGAGTTAAACTAGTTAGTTTTTTGATCCTTTTGTCTGTCGGGTTGCTAAATTCTCCCATCACGTTTAAAAGAACTACATGTGCAGTATCTGCAAAAATAATATTTGGCACGCCTGTCAATATTTTCATATAATTCCACCTAAATGCCACCGTTTCCGAAGCTTTTAAAGTTGCGTTCAATGATGGAAACCGGACTATTATTAAACACACTAAATATGAAATAGATATAAACGAGAGTGTGGAAGTGAATTTTAAAGAATCCATTTTCTTCATCATCGATAATGGGAAACAAACGACAAGCATTAAGCAGATAGAAATCCAAACTCTTCCCGTCCAAAAACTATGGCCATCTGGATTAGAATAATTGAAAACCTTTGGGAAAGTATCACCTACAATAACCTATCGTGACGTGTTAAGTAACAGAAAGGGCAAAATAAATAAATAGAAATCATTAGTCTATTCAAAATATTTTTTTTTTAATTCAATTGTTGTTAAAAAAAATTTTATAATACCCTCGTTAGGTTTTCGTGGGGAGAAGAGGTTTTTTATTGGGTCGAAATAAAAATATAATGGTACTTTTGTTGAATTTTCGTTATTGTTTTGAAAATATATTGATTATCCCATCAAAACTAAAAGTTTAGGGAAATGTTCGTAAAGTGCCGTAGAGTGCATAAACGCAATTTCACAAAATCCAAAGAATTGGGTAAAATATACTATTTCACTCTATTCGCTTAAATTTTGGAAAATCGAACACAATTTTTGTATTTATTTGTAAATTTGATAGGGTTTCTAAATAAAATATAAGCAGGTGATGATACACAGCACTTGGTACACCCTTAAATAGGTGTAATAAACCAAATAGTACTACTTTAAATTTTAATCAAAATAGGAAGGGGAAATATTGGGATTTTATCCTTTGTTTTATCATTTTTTATTTTGAATTAATCTTTTTTATTTCTTTAAAAAATCTAAACCAATTAAATCATTTTGATTTAAAAAATTATTTGATGGTTGGGTATTTTATTTCATGAACCATTGTTCAATTGTGCAAAAAAAAAAAAAAAAAAGAATGCTTATTTTTTTTTTTTTGTTTTGAAGGGTGGAGCGAATTTCCTCTTACTACCGTAAAGTTTTCCATAATTTAAAAGAATAGAATAAAATCCTTGGTTTTTCTTTTTCTTTTGAATTCTGAAAAGCCTAACTGTGTTTTTTTTTTTTTTTTTGGTTTTTGAAATAAAAAGAAAATTTAAGAAATTTTGTTTTAAATTCTAAAATTAAAAAAAAGCTAACAGCGCTTTTTTTTATTCTTGTTTTTGTTTCGAAAATCTATCGATTTTTGAAATAAACAAAAAACTCAAGAAATCCCACTGGTACTTTTCCAGGATTTAAAAGAATTGAGTAAAATCTATAACTTTTTATCTATTCTTTTGAATTCTGGAAAACCGCCGTTTTGTTTTCTTGAATTTTCTGTTTATTTGGAAAATCGATAGATTTTCGTTAGGTTTTTTTGAGTTTTCTATTTTATTTAAAAAATCTATTGATTTTCGTTAGGTTTTTTTGAATTTTCTATTTATTTCTAAAGTAAAAAAAACCTAACGAAAATCAATAGATTTTCGAAATAAAATAGAAAACCTCAAAAAAACCTAGAACACTTCACAAATAAAACAGAAAACCTCAAGAAAGCTTAGGCACTCCAAGTACTTGCCTAATTTCGAAATTTTTGTTTTAGAAATTTCAATGAAGAATCTAAAAAAACAATGTTTAGAGCCAAAAAGATTGTGGGTATATTTGTATTTTTTTATAGTAAAATAATTTTCAAAAAGTCAACCCGATTTAAATTTAATTTAATTTTTTTTTTCCTTTTTTCTTTTTACTATTTTTTGTGTAATTTTTTTGTTTTTGATTTTTTACAAATAAAAATAATTTGTTAAATTTATTTCACCATAAATAATTGTGAAATCTATCATTTTGGACTTGATTTTCCCCTTTAGAAATTGAAGTAATATATATATATATATATATATAAGGTGTAATTTACACTTCTTCGATAATAATAATAATAATTATCTTTTATTTTTATCAAGTCAAGAAATTTTCTCAATTACAAAATTTATATTAATCGAAATTTTTTTCAATAAAAAAATGTAAATAAATATTTTCTCTCATCGAGATTTTAGTGATCTCTTCAATTACGGAAATCAACGAAAAAATGTATAAATGTAACATCGTTTTTTCAAAAAAAAGAGATCGAACCCTAGACTACTCGCATTCTAGAAGTATCTTAAATATAGTACGTAACCCGCCAGTGAAGTCCCGCTCAATACACATTCTATACATCAAATAAGTTTTTTTTATAAACCATTTTCCAGTCAAAGGAACCCAGTTTTAATGTATGAATTACATGTTTTTAAAGGGTTTGGATGGATATTAGAAGAAAAAATATATTTAGGAAATTTTCAAAATTGAAATCATTTTTTCACATTTTTACTCATTTTTGTTTTTTTTTTTCGATTTTTTTTTAAAAACCTCATTCATTTGGAAAAAATTTTTTATTGCAAGATCAATAGTCACTTGCTAAAAGCGTATTATTCTAATATTATTAAAACCATGGAAATGATTGTTGAGAAATCATATTTATTTCTATTGCAATTCTAATTCAATCTTTGATACTGATATTCGAATAATAAATGTGAAAAATTTTCACTTCATTTTCATTTTCATTTTCAAATAGAGACCACAAATCCCAACCCACTTCGTTTGGGGACTTGATTTCTAAAAGAAAAGTATGGAAAATGAAATGAAAAATGTTTCCTATTTATTATTCAAATACCAGTAGAAGTTCATTTCGAACATTCTTGTTTTTCTTGATGGTAGATATAAGAATTTGA
Organism: Anaeramoeba flamelloides; assembly: GCA_027625915.1. NCBI lineage: Eukaryota > Anaeramoebidae > Anaeramoeba > Anaeramoeba flamelloides. The sequence continues at coordinate 3,527,677 of JANTQA010000063.1, forward strand.
GTTTTTCAATTTTCAAGAAAATCTATTGATTTATTAGTTTTATTCCAGATGGATATCAACAATTCTTTGGTGTGTATTATTCTTCTTATTTCTTATATGTTCTTCAAAGGTCAATTATATAAAATAATTGACATTTGAAAAAAATGTTTTTTTTTTTGGATGCCCATTTGACAGAAACAAAGTTTACATGGTAAAGGTGTATGTATTTTTAATAAATTATTACAATTCTATAAATAGGTGTTTAATTCATTTTTGTCATGATGAGAATATTGATGATAAAATTAAAAAAAAACCAATAAAAAAAGTTTTTAGCAAGTATATCATTTTGAGATTTAGAATAATTCATTAATAGTGATTTATACAAAACAGTCAACAAGAATGAAAAAGAATAAAAATATCATTTTTTGGAACAAAAAAGATTAATAAATAAACAAAAACAACTATTTCAAAAAAGATAAAATCAAACAAAAATAAAAATAAAAATAATAACAAACTAAATATGATGTTGATGCAGAAAGTGTGATCCCAAAAATACAAATTTTCATAAAAATACTGAATTTTTTCCCATACGCAGCTTCTGCAATTTCTTCATAAGTATATTTTCCAACTTTTCTTATTGTAATTGCAAACATTTGAAGTGTTACCCAAGATATACCCGCTACGGCAAATAACATAATCATCCCAAGCGCCCATCCCATTAATGAGAAAACATATGGCAAAGAGAGAATACCTATCAAATAGAATAAATCAACCAATAAGTACGTAAGTAAGGGAATCAATCAATCAATCAATCAATCAATCAATCAATCAATGAATAAGTAAATAAGTAAATTAATAAATAAAATTGAAATAAACATTTGCTTTATTTTGTGGAAGATTTCAAAAAATCTAAAAATTTTGTCTTCTCTATTTATCGTTTTAGATGTATTAAAGAAGAACGATAATTCGGTTGATAAGACTACCAAAGTTAAAATTAGGATAAAAATCACTCAATACAATTGAGTGGTTCTGATAAACAAGAGATTTATTATCTTTTGATATTATCTCTCTTCCATCCAATAATAATTAAAAATCCTAGAAATTTTAATGAAAAATTAGGTAATTATTTGTTTGTTATGGATTATATTCGTGTAGTAATGAATACTCTTGATTTTTTTTTTTGTTTTTGGAATTATAACATTAAAGTAAGGTATTTCCAAAAAAGTGTTGAATTTTTATGAATATTTCAAATAATATTATCATTTTTGGAAATACCTTAGTTATATTGTAATTAAATTTAATAACGATATTTTCAAATAAATTTCGCCTACTTTTTCATAAATAGCTGATAAATCCATGTTTTATTTTCTATTGTTCTCATAATTTATTATTTTTTTGTTTGTACAAAGGTCAAATCTTTTTGATCTTTTGAATTATTTTTCAAAAAATAAAAAAAAGTATATAGATGTTTTAAAAAGGTGAATATTAAAAGTTTTAAAAGTGTTCCTTTCAAATGTTTGTTTATTATTTGTTTTAGTCCAACTATCTTTTTGAAAAAAATTACAGATTGTTAACAAAAACTACTAGAAACTTGTAATTAAATGAAATGACATGCTAATAAATTTGGAAATACTATAATTTTCCCGGTATGTATTTAAAATTTTTATTTCCTTTTCCCGATATAGTTTTCTTCAGATAGAAAAAAACAAAAATACAAATGTTTTCATAAGCCAATTCAAAATGAAAATTGATTCTGATTAATTTGGTTCTTCATTTTTGAATCTTGGGACAAAATCAAATCTTTTGATTTTAGAATTTAACACTATGAAGATACCACTCTATTTTTTTTTTTTTTCACATATAAGATAATCAATTGTTTTTGTTAAAGTTGAAATGTCCAGAGACGAATCTATCAAATATTCTCGAAAATATCCGAAAATCGAAAATACTCGATAATTTTTTAACCACGAAAAAACACTTTTTGAACAAATTCTATCAAACACTTATATTTATACTCAGTATAAAGGTTTATTTGGCTTTTATTTTCGAAAAAAATTTTTTTTACTGAAAATATCAAAATTCAAAAAAATTAAATTTTAGGGAATGGTATTCAACCCATTTTGTGTGAAAGGAATAAGTATCCTGGATGACTGTAACATTTCTGATCATTTCGAAATGGTTGTAACTTAATGAGAGAAAATGTACTTGAATTGAAAATTTCTAATTGTTTATCATTACCTTATAATTTTGTAATATTAAATACAATCCTAAAATAACCGAGTAATATCTAATCGTACAACACATACCCATATCCTACATAAAGTGACACAAGCCAAACTTTATTTAACTCCACATTCCATAAAAGGAACTGGTTTAACCAAAACATAGAAACACAACCCTTACCAATACCCTGATATACCTATACACTTACCCTAATAAGTACCAACAATTACACAAATATACTCAAAAGGTGCCAAACCTCTTTAGAGTAGTTTGAAGTAGAAAATTCAAAAAAAATATTTAGTTTGAAAGTAAAATTGTTATTTTACCGTTAAAATGAGTATATTGGTACTAGGGAATCTTAGAAGTTGTCCATAACGTGTTTTTATGTGGTTAAAAAATATTCGGGTATTTTCGATTTTCGGGTATTTTCTGGAATATTTCAAACACCCTCCAGAGACCGTCACACCATGTATGAATTAACACTAAAAAAGTAAATTTTTAAAATAAGTAATCTTTTTTGTGTAAATTACACTCAGAGAAACTAAATTTTAAAGAGGATCGCTTTAAAGAACTTTTTTAAAACTTTGTGTAATTTTATTATAATTATTCGAATTTAATTGAAAGTAAATTTTTTAACACAAAATTAACGAACTCAATGAATGTAATCAATAAATTAGATTTTCATAAAAGTGTAAAAATAACACTTTTTACACGAGATCATGTATTGGTGCTGAGATTATTATTTAACATTTATAAGTTTCACTAAGATGGTTTTAAAAAACTTTTAAAAAGGTAATAAAATATTTTTTGAAAGAATCTCCCCAGTTTGTACGTGTTCTCAAATCAAATACTGGAAATAGGTTCTAAAAAAAAAAAAACAATAATAAAAATAATAAATTTGCGTTTCATTGCTGCTCTTATTCAAAAGAAATGACTAAAACCCTCGAAGGTTTTTATATTTTCGAGTATTAGGGGAATCTGAAATTCCAGATATTTTTTTTACAAAGATATTTAAATTTAAACATTTTCACCTGTTTATTTTACGCTAGACAATTGTTTATTTAGATGACTTAAAAAAATAACGGCGATTATGATACAGGTATTTGTTACTGTTAATTCTTTTTTGTATTTCAAAAATACAAAATTTATACACTTTTTGGTGCTAATTTTGATTTTTCTACAATTTGACGGGTCTGGATATTTCAACTTTAAGGGATTAGGATCTGTCAAGGAGAAGTCTAAGATTAAAGTAAGTTGCTATTGAATGTAAAATGTCTAAGTGCATCGTGGTTCAAATGTCTCTAAAAAATTCGATTAGTCAAGTAGTACTATTTGTTGATCCTCATTAATTAAAAAAGATCCTTGTATTAGTAAAAAATCCAAAAAATTTCAGAAAAAAATCTGCCTTTTGATACAAATTTAAAGGTTGAATTATCAATATTCAGATAACAAAGATGTAAAATATCTTTCTTAATTATGTGGCTAAATCTAGATTAGTGAATAAAAATTCAATTTTGTTAAAATATTCAATAATTAACGAATAAATTCTTTTAACCAATTATTTCAGAAATTATTGGAGATATATTGATGTTACAAGTAGCCTTATAAAAAGGAAAAAAAAACTAATCATTCTTTGGGGTTTTATGTTGATGATTATTGAGTTAATCTTTGAATTTCCACAATTAAAAAAATAGTTACTTTTGGAAGTTCTAAATATGAATTATTAGATACTGGAATACTATTATTCTGAGTCTCTATTTTTAGATTTGGAAAAGGGATTAAAAACAAAATTTCCAAAATTATAATTTTCAATACTGGTTTTTTTCTTAAGGGACTAGTCTCTATTATTATTTTTTTGACCAATTTCTAAATAAGGATTCATTATCTAGAAATATTTTCAATATTGAAAATAAACAAGGTTTTTCAAATCAAAGTAATTGGCAAAAAATTTTCTCAATCTCTATTAAATATTAGGTAAAAAAATTTAATAGAGATTAGTCCCATAAAAAATCCAATAATTTATTGTATAATTATCTTTATAATAGGTTTTTTAGAGCCATGTGAACCATGCAGTACTAATACCATTTACACCCAATTACAATATACTTTGGTATATAGGAATCTAGGGTGAGGCTAGTCCCTTAACAAACAAAAACAATTGATTATCTTATCTGTGAAAAAAAAAAAAAAAAAAATAGTTCGTTCTCAAAAGTAAAAATTCTAAAATGTAAAAAAATACATTACACCCTTAAAAATAATTTCAAAATTCGAGGGTTTTAAAGGACTCAAACTATTCATTTGAAAAATGGAAAGTCCAGGCTATCTTCTTATTAAAGCTGTTTCAAATTCTTTTTTTAGTTGGTTAATTTGCCAACTAAATAAAAGAAAGTTGAGAGTAATTTTAGGAATAACCGATTTAGTTTACTATTGTAGGGTTATTTCCAAACAATAAATTTTGTCTTTTGAAATTCTAAATTTGTTTCAAAATAAACAAATCAGGAATGGATAAAAATACCAAACCCGATGTACATAACTAATAAATATGGAGTAGGCCATTTCAAATTACCTTGTAATTTGGTTGCTTTTCATTTTTAATTCTCATTTTGATCAAGAAATATTTGGGGAATTTGCCGAATCAAAATCCAATAGGTTGGAAGACCAATGGGATAAAAAGGTGTGTTGAAAAGTGTTTAGTCAAAACAAAAAGAAAATAAAAAAAGAAATTAAGAAAAAAAAAAGAAAAAATAACAAACCAGATCCGAGAACAGCATTTGAAAGATTGGCAACTGAAGAAAACAAACTTGCATTTTTTTTTGCATCGCTTTTATTCAAGGGAATATAATCTTCTCCTTTCATTGAATTAAGGGACTCACTCGAGCCTTCGCTTTGTTCACGAATATCGTTTTTAATAAGAAGATCTTTTTCAGTCATTTTAATGGCATTCAGAAAAATGGTTAAAAAATGTCGAATTTACAAAAATGGAAAAATAATCATTAATTTTTATTTAAACTTTAGGAATTCGATTTAAAAACTGTAACTGTTTAAATCAGAGTTGGAAAATTTGCTTTTTGAAAAAATTAAAGAATTCCAAAGAAATATTTGTTGGTTAAATTATAAGGGGTTAGCCATACTCTAGATTGATTTAAAATCAAAGTATTTTACAATTTGTTGGAAAAGATATTCGTACTGCATGGTTCATGTGACTCTAAAAAATCTATTATAAATATAAATAAATACAATAAATTATTGTATTTTTTACTAATGATCTCAATTAAAAATTTTCAAATTTACGAAATTTTTTTCTTTAATACATTTCCGGAATCTAAAGATTAAAACCTAAATAATAATTGTATTTTCCAATATTTAATATTTAATATTTAGAACTGCCAAAAGTAATTATTTTTACAATTTTTTAATTTCAAAGATTAAAACAATAATTATTAATTGAAAAAAACCCAAAAAATGAATATTTTTATTTCCTTTTTATAAGACTAATTGTAATATCAATATAATTCTAAGATTTCTGGGAATAATTTTGTCAAATAATATTTAGTTAATTAATACATTTTTTTCAAAGTAATATCAATTTCTTAGTAACTAATCTACCCTTTGAGATAAATTTAGTAAAGATATTTATCCAGCTTTGAAATTTAAATATTTATTCTAAAACCTTTAAATTTCTGTTGAAAAGTAGTTTTTTTTTCTTAAATTTTTAGATTATATACCCATATAAATTCTTTTTAAATGAATGGTATCTCAATCTGTTCTACATTTTCTAATTGGATTTTTAGAGACATTTGAATTAATCTTACTCATACAATTTACTTTCAAAAAAATCTATATTCATTTTAGAACTCTTTTTTGTAGTTTTTAATACCCTAAAGGATTAGTAATTTTTATTATTTTATAATAAAGACCAATAAATTGCTAATTTTTGTTAGTGTTTCTATTAAACTTAATAAAGTACTTTCTAAACTTTTAAGAAAGGAATTATTATTTATATAAGTTCATTTTTTACAATTAAATATTCAGTCACAAGATCTAGATCCTTGTTGTTTAGATTTTAAGATTGAAATAAAAAAAGAAAAAGTTACGAATAAAAAATAATTTTAGGAAATCTCACTTTTATTTATTTCTGATTGTTTATATCAAAAAATTAAATTGAAAAATATATCTTATTTCAAAAAAGCAATTAAGATTAATGGAATATTCAACCCTTGAAGATCAGAAAAAATTGATCATTTATTTTTAATTAATTTCTCAAATTTCTTTAGATTTATAATTATTATGGTTTTTTTTTCCTATTTTTAGAGTCTAAAAAACGAATATTATTATTCGAATAGATTTTTTAGTGAAATTTGTGTTTTTTTTTTTTAAATTTTGAATAACTTTTATAAGTTTTAATATATTTAGAAATTGAGTAAGAGTAATTAAACATCTTATTTATTTAAATATTTCTACATCAAACATCCACTACTTTAATATAGATTAAGTTATCAATTATTAATATAAAATAATTAGATGAATTAAGTTTTTTAATTTATATATTGAATTTTACATGTTTTAAATTATTCTGAAAAGATTTTTAATTTGGTAGTTTGGATTTTTTTCTCATATTTTGTTTTTGTTTTTTCAAAATTACAATAATTATTTTAAACTCAAAAAAAAAATAATAATAATAACTTATTTATTCTCCCTTTTTTAGAGTTTAAAATAATTATTATAATTTTATAAAATTAAATTTACAGTCAGTTGCACTTTTAAGACACAAAATTTCAATGATAATTTAGGAAATAAAAAAATCTTAAATTAAGGTACAAAATTTGTTTTCTAGTAAAATAATTTAGGCATCAGAAATTCCAAAAAAAGTGTCTGAATTTGAAAATTTTTTCTTTATTGAAGTTTTTGTCTTTAAAGTGGAACTAACTCTATTTTTTTATTGAATAATTAGAAAATTATGTCGTTTTAATTTGAAAGTGGGTATTAACAATTCATATAGAGATAATTGAATTACTTTTATCATCAATCAAATTTAAAAAAAAAATATTTATAAATTGAAGTTATCTATGAAAATAAAAAAATTATTATTTTAATATTCAATACTATACTCAAGAGATATTTATTTTTTGATCTAAAAATAATATAAAAAAAAGGAAAAAAAAAAAATAAAAAAAAATTGGGCAATTTATTATGAAATTTTGTTGATATAATTTGTTGGTCTGATCCAGTTTAAATCTTTACTAATTCAACTAGTTTTTAAAATCAAAAAATAAAAAATTGAAATTTGTTCTGAAAAAAAAATATTAAGTTAGCTCAATTTAATTTTTAACTCAGTTGATTTTCTAAATTCTTTCAATTGTGTTATATCTTTACTTGTACATTCAGTTCCACTTGTAATGCACAAACTTTCAAACAAAAATTTAATCACATTAGAAAATTCAAATTAAGGTACAAAATTTTGGATTCTAGTAAAATAAGCTGTGTCTTAAAAGTGAAAATGACTATAATATCTATAAAAAATTAAACAAAATATTTATTTTTCATAATTTGTACAAAAAATAATGAAAATATTGGGTTTTTTACCTAAATAACGAAAGTATTTCCACCCAAAAAAAAAAAAAGTTTTTTTTAATGTTCAATCAAGTATTCTAATTAGGTACAATTATAAGTCATTAAATATTCAAAAAATCCAATTTTTGTTCGAAAGGATGTATTCAAGATAATATAATATACTACTATAAAAGGGCAAAATGCATCAATCAACAAATAATTAATATTTTTTTGAATTTTCTAATAACTTGGAAACAAATAAAGTTGGATTTTTTTCGAGATCCTTCTCTTAAAAAAAATTACTTTACTTTTTGTAAAAAATAAAAATACAGAAAAATAAAATACGCTCTTAAAATATTGTCGGAATCAGTAGATACAGAAAAATAAATTATAAAAGTCAAATCAGATCGATAAAAATCTAATTACAAAATAATTTAGTTTTCCATTTTGATCATTTCTCATGATTTTAAAATACTGACAAATTATTATTTATAAAATTGTTTCTAAAATTTCAATATGTGTATTTTTTTCCCTTATTCATTTGTAATAATTAATCAATATCTTTAAAACTTTATTCTAATTTTTTTAATTCAATTATTTTTTCAAGATAAAAAAAATACATAATAAAACCAAATAACATTACAATAAAGTGCTTCTCCTTCAATAGGGTATTTAAATTGAAAGTGTTGAAGAAAATTGTTTATTTATCAAAAAGTGCAAACTTTTTAATTTTTTAATTTTTATCTTATTTGTTCAAGAGGGTAATAAAAAAAAACAGTAATACAAAATAACAAGAATTAATCCAAATGATGAAATTGTTGGATTATTTTTTGGATTTTGAAAAAAAAATGAATTTTTCAATTAATTTAGAGTTTGTAGAATATATGTTTGATAATTGAAAAAATGGTTTAAAGTATGCTAAGAAAAAAGAAAACCAAAAAAAGCAATAAAAAAAAATCAAGAAGAAATGAAACAAACAAATAAAAAATCAATCGTGAAAATTTCTACTCGATCTGTATCAATGTTTTAAAGAAAAAAATCAACTTGGAGAAGTAATAGTTATTTTTAAATTAAAAACTTTTTCTTTTTCAAATAATTCTCCAAAAAAATATTTAAGAATGATAGAGCTAACTTTTATCAACTTTTTGAAACTAATATTCAATAAATTGTTTATATTGCTCCTTTTAATTACACTCTCTTTCATTTTTGGTCTCTCTTGAATTAAGCTAGAAAAAAATTTTGACTGTATTGGATAATAATTTCATTTGACAAAAAATGTTTTTTTAAAAAAAGTAGACTTCTGTCACTTTTATACCTTTAACTTTCACTTTAAAGATCAATGAAATATTCTCAAATGTTCGAAATATTTTCTCTTAAGATTGAGGCGAAAAGTCAATTAGACTATAATTTACGATTTTATAAAAGTTTAATATTTAAAACATTTTTCAAAAAAAAAAAAAAAAATTAGTAAGGGTGTTTATTATTTATTTATTTTGTATTTGGAAAATGGGATTAATCTATCAATTTACAAGAATTTAATATTTATTAATTTTTCTATCTTAAAATAATAAAGTTGATTTTAATTCTTTCTTCTTCTTTTTTCATCATTTTTACTTTTTTTTTCTAAAGAAGATTTTTCATCTCTTTTAGGAGATCTTTTTCTTTCACGGTTTTCATAAGGTTCTTTTTCTTTTTCTTTTTCTTTTTCTTTTTCTTTTGATTTTGATCTTGTATTTTTTTCTTGCTCGGTTTTAATATTTTTTAGTTCTGATTTTTCTTCCTTTTTCTCTTCATTTAATTCTTTATTTTTTAAAGAGCTATCTTTTGAATAATTTTCTTCACGAGAATGGTAATTTTTGGAATTTGAATCTTTATCTTTTCTATGCGATCTTGAATGATGGCGATCACTACGATGATGATCACTGCGATGGTGTCTACTATGATGACGTGAATTTCGGTGTGAATCTCGATCCCTATCTTCTCTTCTATAGTCTCGATCCCGATGACGGGATAGTGAATGGGTGTGTGAATTTGAACTTGATCTTGAACGAGAACTTTTTTCATGAATACGATGATCATTACGATGATGATCACTACGATGGTGATCACTGCGATGGTGTCTACTATGATGACGTGAATTTCGGTGTGAATCTCGATCCCTATCTTCTCTTCTATAATCATTACGATCTGAATTATTTTCTCTTGTGTTATCATTTGCATTCTTCTTTTCATCTTGTTCTTTTGTTTCCTTTCTGTCTTGATTTTCTTTCTGAACACTTTCTTTCAAAGAAGTACTCTCTTCGTTACCAATTGTTGTTTCAGTGTTATTTGAAGTCTCTAATTTTTCATTACTTACAATGGGCTGATCTTTATTTTCTGATTTTTGATCCAAAATTTCTACTTTTTGGTTTGTTTTAGTGGTTTCTTTTGAATCTTTTTTTTCTTTGCTTTTTTTTTTTTTTTTTTCATTTTTCTTTTTCTTTTTAGTTTTTGTTTTTTTTTTCTTTTGTTCAGAACCAGAAGAAGAACTTGAATTGGAAGAACTAGAATTAGTGTTTGAAGATGATGATGAAGATGACGATGACGATGAAGAGGATGATGAAGAGGATGATGATGATGATGATGATGATGATGATGATGAAGAAGAAGAAGAGGAGGAAGAAGTCGATGTTGAAGAAGATGATGACGAAGAGGAACTTTCATCATTCTCAAGTTTTTTCTTTTTTTTCCATTCCTGATAACGCTTTTCACCTCGTTCGCGATCGCGATCATATGATTTTTTTACTGATTTATGACGGATACGTTGTGTTAGTGATGGAACAAAATTATAAGCACGTTGATTTTTACACTCATAAGTGTAATGTCCTTCTTGAAAGCATTTTTGACAAAACTTCTTTTTTGTTTCAGTTTGTTTGTTTGTTGTATATAGTTTTGGTGCTTGTTCTTTTGTATTCTGTAACATTGCTTCACGTTTTCTAATACGTCTTTCATTTCGAGAAAGGGTTGTTTCCCCAAATACCATTTTATTATTATACCGAGACATTTGAAGATAATTGATCCACTCAACAATAAAATAAATTAATAAATAAAAAAAAAAAGAATTTAAAAATATTATTTAAAAAAATGAATCTGTAGAGAAATTTATTAATAGTTTGCCCTTTAAAAGATGACAGTTAAGTTGATTTATTTAAAGAAAAATTAATATCCCAACAATTACTGAACTCATGATTAGTCTTTGCTTATTCAGGATTGAAGGAGATTGTTGAGAGATTGACTTTATTTTTATATTCATTAAAAGAACCGATTTATATCCAAATTTACAATGCGTATTACTTTTAAATGTGTCTCACTATATTTCAATGGATTTTGACTAATTTCAATTAACTAACTGTAGAAGAATCTTTAAAACAACAAAGGAATTTATTAGAAAAAATCTAAAAATAAAGAAGAATAATGAACAAAACAAGAATACTTAGTGCGAATCAAACTCTCCTTTTTATGAAGAAACCTTGTTATTTCGTCGAGTTCAAATTTTTCAAATTTACTCTCCAGACAATAAAAGGTAGGTTACATTATTTCGACTCCTTAATTTATTTAAGTCTAACTTTTTACAATACAAGTATTACAGGAACAAATTCCAGAAGATTCATCATTTTTAACAGTCTACTCCTGATAGAACTCTGAATAATTATATTAATCTATTAACGTACTGGTATTTTTTGTAGAATACTAATAAATTCAAAAAAATAAATTATAATTTTGTTCGAGTTCCTTTGTCTAAATCTTAGAACTTTTCTTTTATAACAGTTCTTGAGAGAGAATATTGTGAAGATCAACGGATTTAACAAGGGTTTCATAACATTTAAATCAATAAAATGCGTTATGCAAAGCTAAATAAAATCAATTTCAAAAATACACAATGAAGGAAAACTTTTTCAAATGGTTATTTGGGTCGAAGATTTGTAGGAAATCTTATTGAGATCTAAAAAAACTTTTTTTTTATTTTAATTTATGCTTTAACTTATGGAAATGGACTCGTTCTTAATCATTCAAACACTTTAAAAATTTGAGTTTATTTTTTAAAATCAAAATGTTAGATATTTTCAATATATCAATAAAAAAAATATAACCTATTATTTTTATTAACAATTGAGTTAATTCTTGAAAATGGTAAATATATTTGTGGTTTTATTTGGTAGGTATTGATTTTGAAAAAAAACGCTTTTATTTATTTTTTTTTTAATTATTATATTTCAATTCAAATCTTTACAAATAAAATTAAATGGTATATGGGTCATTAAGTAACTGTATATTTTGATAGAAGTTTAATAAAAATTTATTCATGAAATTGAGATATAAAGTAAAAATTTTAAAAAAGTTGTTTTCTGATTTTTAAAAAATGAAAAAAATTTGCAAAAAATTACATATTTCGAACAATTTTTTTAGAAAAGTTTTTCTTTTTATTCTCTAGTATCCTTATAACAATTCAATTCTTTTATAGGAAAAAAAAAATAATTTTGTATTTTTTGGGGATAAAATTACCTAATTCCCTAATATCTTCAATTAAATTTTATTTTATAAAAAAAAAAATTAATCTTAAAATGAAATTTCAATTTATTTGTAAAAATTTTAATTGTTAAAACTATTCTTTTTAAATCAATTATATATTTTCCCCAATATTGTTAATAAAGTAGTGTTTTCTTTAAGAAAAAGAATTATGGAAATTTGTAACAATGTTTTTTTTTCTTAGTAAAATAAGATTATCTGATTTTTGATACAATATAACTAATTTAAATTTTTTTCACTAATTTGCAGATTTTTATTGAATTTTACAATTATTCTCAAAAATATATTTATAAACTCAAAAATTTAATATATAGCCAGTTCCACTTTTAAGGTACAAACTTTGAACAAAATTTAAGGTACATACAAAAATCTCAAGTTAAGTCAAAAAATTCAGATTCTAGTAAAATAATTTGTAAAAAAAATGATAAATTTTATGCCTTAAAAGTTAAAATGACTGTAAATCAAGTAATCGGGGAAATAAATTGTATAAAAATAATAATCCTTGATATAATTTTCAATTAACCAAAAAAAAAACTATTTGAATTTCTTTTATTATCAGAATCATTTAAGTGGTTTTGAGTATCCCAAAAATAATCAATTTTTATTTATTAGATTTAATGATCGATCAATCAAACAAAAAAAAAACATCACAAAAAATAGTATTAGATAAAGGTCATTGTTCTGAATCCCCTGTTTTATATTTAATCATGATTTTTTTACTATTTTAAATACAGTCAGTTTCAAATTTATGATAAAAACTATTAACGAAATACAGGCACAAAACAATCTCAAATTAAGGTACGAAATTTGGAATTTTTATTTTTACAAATTATTTTACTAAAATATGAATTTTGTAACTTAATTTTGGATTTTTATTTTGCCTTAATTTTCGTTGATAGTTTTTGGCTTGAAGAGGAACTGACTATATATACTACTTTTTATATTGTCTATTAAGTGTCCAATTAAAAAATAGTGTTGGTCTTTTTTTTCTGAAAATAAATCACAATTGTCTTTACCTTTTCATCACATTTTTCCTTTAAAATATTGTAAAAATATCCAACCTAACTTAATAATTTCTAACCAAAAGAAACTAATAATCTTTCCCCTATTACCCACCTCTATTAATACGACCTAAAATAGACTATATATCGCCCCTATTGTCTCTACACGTCTTTAACAACTAAAAAATCTTCAGAAGGAAGATATGTGAGAAAATATATCCGGCCTTAAGGAACCACGTAAATTTTCATATTTCTGAAAAAATTTAATTGTATAAACTTTACTGAAATTTAATTTTTTGAGTGTCATCAGATATTGAAACTTTGAAATCAAAATACAAACCACACTCAATTTGTAAAAAGAAAACAAAACTAAAGTAATTTAGATTCGAATCTTTCATTTTTCAAGATTTTTTAAATATTTTTTTGATTAAATTTTTGGTTTTATTAAATTTGGTTTAGGATCTAGAAATGTGTTTTTATATTTGAGTGAAATTAATCAAAGAGTAAACCAAAAAATGAACCCTAAATGGTATGTATTTGAAATAAATATTTTCTTTTAGAATGTCAAACAAGAACGATCACCTTCCAAATAAATTTGTTGAAATCAAAAATACAAAAAAAAAATCGACTAAAACCTATTTTCACAAATTCGTTTTCTTTATCTTCTTAATTTGCATAAATCAAAAAAGAGTTTTTACCTTGAATTTCTGGCCCCATTACTATGTATTATTATTTTATACAACATTTTTCTACAAATTTGCTTTCAAAATTCTTATTTGAAATATTGTTATCAAACCAAGCCAAAACAAAAAATATCATTTCAAAGATTAAAGAAAGGGGTTTGGATTCTGAGAATCAAGAAACAGTTACAAAATATTCAGCTCCAATGAAAAGAAAATTTGAGAAAAAATTTCAATCCGAATTTAGAATTATTTTGAGTTACCAATTTTAAAGGAAAATTTATATTCATAAAATCAAACGAATTTATCCAACAAACATTTAATTCTGAAGAGAAATTTAAAAAATATCCTATTTTAGTAACTCAATCAAGAATTAGAGAATTAAATGAAAATGGAATTTTTGAGGGACTTCAACTCTTATTTAATTTTTCCCAAACGTAATAGAGTAATTATTTACATAAGGATACAATTAAACCCAATATCAGCTTCATTTATCAACTTTAGAGAAATGAATAATCATTTTTAAAAGAGTTTCATTTTTACAATGAAATTTCAGGTCAAAAAATACTGATCCTTTTTTTGTAGGGTTTTTTGATCAAATTAGAAAAAAAAAATTATAAAATAATTTAATTTTGAAGAAATATCACTTTTATTAATTTCAGAGATTCTTTACGTATATAAGCTTGAAACGTTAATCTTATTTTAAAAATACAATAAAAATAAATCAAATATTGTATCCTTGAAGAACTAAAAAAATTGAAAATTTATTTTATTCACAAATAATAATTAAATTTCTTGAAATTTAAAGGGCTTTTTAATATACTTTTTCAAATATCAAGAGTTTAAACAAGAAACTGTTTGTATTTAAATAACTTATTTGATAATATCTATGTTTTTTTTTATTAACATTAGAAATATGCATTTGAATTGTTTTATTTGTTGAAAAATCTTTAAAAAATTGAGAAATAAATGTAAAGTCTATTTGATACATTTAATCTTTGAATTGTTAATGACTTATTGAATTAATGTAGATTGGGTTATTAATTATTGATTGTAAATAATAAAATTAAAAAGTATTCCTTTAGATTATAAGTTGAATTTTCTAGGTTTTAAAAAAGTATTTCGGGAGAATTTTTAATTTGTTTGTTTGGTTCTTTTTTTCAGATTTTTTAATTCAATAAATTGAAAAAAATTGATTTAGTCTGTTATTTGAAAGAAAAAATTATATTTTTTACAAGTTTAAAATAATTATTGTATTTTTTTTTTGAAATTAAGTAGATTTTTTAGCTTAAGGTAATAAAGAAAAAATAATAAAAATAAAGTGAAAATAAAAAATCTTTAAAATACAGTCAGTTCCACTTTTAGGACAAAAACTTTCAACGAAATTTAAAGCACGTCTAAACTCTCAAATTAAGGCACAAAATTCAGATTCTAGTAAAATAAATTGTAAAAAAATAAATTACAAATCTTGTGCCTTAATTTGAGATTTTTTTGTGCTTTAAATTTCGTTGAAAGTTTGTGTCTTAAAAGTGGAACTGACTGTAGTAAAAATATATAAATTCTGGCACCCAGTGCCCCACTCTGAGAGTCGTGGAATACCAATTATTAATCAAAGGGTGTGGAATTTTTATCTATAATTGATAATCCATCTATTGTGTTTTTTTCTACTCCTCTGTGTTCAGGGTGTGGATAGCTTCTATTTACATGAAAATGATAAATTTATTATATATATCTTCTTCTCTTTCTTTTTATTTGATCGTTTTTTATTAATTACTCCTTTCTATATATAAATAAAATAATAAATTAAGTATTTTTTCAAACTTAGTTATTTTTGAACTTAGTGGTTTCATTTTTAAAGTATATTTTTGTATAATTCCTTTACGGGCAATAATATTTCAATCTTCTTTCAATGAAAATATTTTTTTTTAAATAATTCAGCAAGATTTTGGATTTTGAACTTTTGGAAAATGAGGAAAATGGATCATGCTGTTAAAAACAATAATTCATTTCTGAAAATTGTATTAAAAGTAATTTTGGTCTTGTAGTTATCATATTTTTATTTTTTTTCTCAATTTCAAAGATTCAGTAATTTTTTTTTACTTTTCTTTTTTGAGTAAATTTAGTTAATTTTTTTTTGGGTTTACTAGTACCTTATATTAATTTTGAAAATTATTTAGAAGTAAAAAGTAATTTGTTTCTCAATAATTTTTCAAACAAAAGTATTTCCATGAAGAATTAAAAATAAAACCAAACACAAAATAAGAAATTTTTTCAAATTTTACAGATAAGATCAAGAAATAAATAATTTGTATTTGATTTTTTCTTGATTAATCTTTTTATTTTTCTGATTTCCATTTTTTAGTTGGTATGAAAATATATGATATTAGGATATTTCCCAATCCTGTATTTATTAAAATATAAATGAATTTGGTTCAAGAAATGATTTAAATCATTCATTTTCATATAAATTGTGGAAAATGAAATTTGAAGGATGTATTTACTTCCAAAAAGACACAAGTGTACATGAATAAAATCTTTAGATTGTTTATTATTTCAAAAAGATATAATTTTTGAAACGATTGTTTGTTATTAAAAATCATATAGAGCACTCAGAAATCAATTACTTCTGCCCACAATGATTTGCATCATTAAGGAGATTTTCTTTGAGATTTTTTGGATATGTTTAGATATTAAATCTGATAATTATTCCTTAGAACTTATCATTTTTGAGTTTTGACATTTTTTTCTATTTAAAATATTGTTTTCGTGTTTCGAATACAAATAGAAAATTCACCACCTTGAAAAAATTCTAAATTCTACAAGAAGAGTTAAAAAAACAAATCTACCTTCAAAAGTTTTTAATGAGAAAATTCAAATTGTAAATGAGAAAAAGTAATAAAACATTGCCACTTTGAAATTAAGAATTCTATTTGCTTTATTCGTGCTAATCATTTTTTTATTAAAAATTCCTCGAAAGATTCTTCTCAATGAACACAACAGAACTCAAAGAAATCTTCTTGCTCCTCAAAAGCCAGGGTAATTTTAAAGAATAATCTCATTATTTACTTGAACTTTTTTCCCTTCAACCCAAAAAACAAAATAAACAATAAATTTTTACAAAATTACTTCAATAGACGATTCAAAAAAAGAAAAAGGATTCATAAAGTTAAAAGAACAATTCGGTACGCTGCCAAGATTAACAAAGAAGCAGATCCACCAATTACTTTTAATTTTTAATGCGACACTTAAAAATAAGGAAACCACAATCGGAATCAAGAAACAAGCCCTTTTACAGATAAAAATTCTTTTAGGGTTGCAAAAAGGGATGACGGCGAAGGATCTGATCCAAACCTTTAAAGGACTTGAGATTCTTCTATTAACTACCAATAACAAGCAAAGAAATCAGATCTCTCAAAATGTATTTCAAGTTCTTGACTGTCTGTTTGTCGAGCTTGCAACTGAAGAATTTTGGGTCCATATCGGGAGATGGCTAAATAGTAAGCGTGACACCTTGGTTGCTTTTGCCTTGAACTGGTGCAAATTAAATAAATTTATGAACGACCTAAGACAATTCCTCAGATCGCCTGTCTTATCAATCGTTTTCAATTTAACAAACCACAAAAACAAAACTATTATTGAAAAGTCAAAATCATATTTATTAGAAATGGAAAAGTAACAATTTTTTTCTTCTTTTTGGGTTTGTTAATTTCTTTCGCTCTTTGAACATCTTAAAATTTTGAAGCACTTAATTTTGAACACACAACAAAACAAAATATTAAAGATTAACTGAATCGATTCCAAAATTAAAGCCTAACCCCCAACAAGAAGAAATAAGCATCAGAAAAATACAATTAGTCCACCAACAGTTCCACAACAATTCTCACAGATCTAAAAAGGCAAAGAACAGAAAAAAGAAGAGTGAAAGTAAAAAAGGTATCAAACTCGAAAAACCGACGAAAAAGAAAATGAATGAGAAACGACTTCAGGTGAAAAATTTACTATTTACTGGGCTAAGTGATAAGCATATCCAATTTGAACAGGAGAGTAATCTCATAGCACCTCTTAAGGTTTGTAATTTTTTAAATCTTTTATATGAAGCCAATTAACCTATGGATTAGAAATCTTTAATTCTGAAATAAAAACAATAAATTACTTAAGGGTCGAGTAATACGGTGAAATTTTTTATTCTGAAATGGATTTAAACTTTTTAGTAATTTTTATGAGGACCTAACAACCAATCAAAAACCAACCAACCTATGATGTATGATCAGATCTCCAAAAATCAACAACCAAAGATTAGTTCATTTTTAGAAAAAAACACTAAAGAGCGACACTCAATTCCCAATTCGAATGGTTAGAATATACAATTTTGAAAACAACTATGTCAGTTTTGAAGTGTCGCTCTTTGGCACTTTTTGAGATCTTGATGATTTTTTTTTTCATTTCTCAAATGAGTTATATTTTTATCCTAAGAATATTACACAATCCTTACTTGGTCAAATTTAGAGGGTTATAAAATAACCACAAATCAGATTAAATCGAATTAAATTGATTGCAAACTTCAAGAAAGCAATTTGTTTTAAATTAAAGAAATTTTACCATTTGGAAATAGAAAATGAAAAAAGATGAATTTTTTTTTTCAAATTTTGATTTTTTGAAATTGAGAACACTTTCAAACTTGTTTTTCTTAAATTGAATTTTTTGTCAAAGAGATCCAATGAAATTTTTTTTTAGTTATTTGAATTTTTTCAACCAAAAGAAGGGCTATTTTACAATACCCTTTTTAGTCTCAGATCACCCCTTGAGTATGGAGTAAATTCATGGTAAATGACTATACCCTTAAATTCTTGGACTAATTCGTGTATTTCTGAAATATGTAAAATAAACAGAAACACACCAATTCTCATTGACAAAACAGAATTAAAATCGAAAATATGGTAATTTCAGTTAATAAACAAAATTCAAATTAAAAAATAAATTAAAAAATTTATCTCTTCTTTATTTGGAAAAATAAATAAAATTTAATCAACGAACAAACAATAAAATCAATTGACTAGAATTCAAAAGATTTAAAAGAACTAAAAATTGAAATATATAAGTACGGTATAATGAATTGCTAAATTCAAAAAGTTGGAAATGTCGTTATTTTTTTTTTAATTTTAGAAATAAAAAGAAAATTTCTGAAATTTTCGGTTTATTTCTTAAATTAAAAAAAACCGCCGTTAGCTTTTCCAGAATTCAAAAGAATTGAGAAAAATCTGAGATTTTACTTTATTCTTTTAAATTCTGGAAAAGCTAGGCACTCTACAACACTCTACGGAACTTGAAGGCACTTTCGTTAGGTTTTCCATCAGTTATTTTTTTTTAAAAAATTTGAGTTTTATTAGATGTAAAGAGTATTTTCAAAACTGTTAGCTATTATCTATCAAAGTAAATATCTCAAGTTGAATGAAACTAAAATTCATCCATACATTTATTTGGGTTTTTTTTACCCCGAAAAAACACTTCTTTTCTTGACTAGATACTTTTAAAAAGGGTAATACTACTACCAACAATAAATAAAATACCCTCAAGATTGTTCAGAACTAGAATTTTGATTATATTGGAAATAAAATTTATTATTAAAAATGAAAGGTTAATGAAACGTAGTAGTTTTGTCAAACTTAAATTGTCCAATTTTATTTTTTCATAATAAACTAAAATTCAAAATTTTCCACACAATTAAAACAGTTAAAAGAATCACAATAATAAACTCTTTTTCAGTCAAAGGGGCCCAGTTCTATTGAAGAAATGGAAGACATTCTATAAGTTTAATTCATTACTCTTATCAAACTAAAATTTTCAATTTTTAGATCAAAATCATTTTTTCTCATTTTTTAAAATTTTGTCTTTTTTTTTTTTTTTTTTTCTTCTTTTCTTTTTTTATTTTTTTTTTTAAAAATTTGCTTTGAAAAAAAAATGTTTGAAAAATCGAAATAAACATTAAGAAAAGTTAAATTTTGTATGTTCTTTTAAAATTCATACATTTACAAGTAAAAAATCTTATTATCAACGATTTTAATTTCCTAAAGAAATTGAGAATTTTGCACGAGACGTTCCAATGAATGGGGCCCAAACAATTTTTTAACATTTTTTTTTTTTGAAATTTATAGTTTGTTCCAGGGTTTCTTTTATAATTATGGACTCTTATATGAAGTTTATTATTTCTCGTATTTCTAAACAATCTAAGTTTGGTTGATTCTTAAAAATAAAGTGACTTTTTCATTTTTGGCTGGGCATCTTTGAGTGAAATGGAGTTTACAATTTCCATTCAAATTGGAAATAATTTTGATTTTTGAAAAAGATGAAAATCATTTTTTCATCTTTTAGTTTCTTATTTTCATTTTCATTTTATGAATTACGAAACCCGTTTCTTAAAAACAATAATTTTTTCGGACAGTTGATATTAGGTAAAAGTTGAGTTCTCCAAAATAGAAGAACTCAAATAAAATTAATTATTATTATCTAACCTTTGATCGATAAATAATCCAAATAGAATTTAAACAAATTTACTAATGCATTTTTTTGTTTCTATTCTCTCCAAAATTTTTAACACACCCTTGATTTATTAGTCTTGACAATTATTTATTTTTTTGTTTTTTGAGCATTCTTATTGATAAGCAATTGTTAATATTTCAATTATTGGATGGTTCTAATTTGGTATTTCTTCTAGAAGTTGATTAAATAAGATTTTTTTTTTCAAAAATTGGAATTTTTGTGTGTTAAAGTTTTTGAATTGGAGTTTAGTATCAAATAAATACTTTTCAAAATTCGTACAAAAAAAAATTTTCGTGTTCTAATGATAATTTATTCTTTTTATGCTCTTTTAAATTTTCTTTTGTAAAACACAATTATTCTTTTCTTTTCTTTACTATTAGATTACAAATGAAAAGCAATTGGCTACAGAGATAAAGAAAATATTAAAAACTTTAGGGGATTTTGATCCAGAATTATGGGAAAAAAGAAAAGAAGCGATGATTAGATTTGAAGCAATTTTAAATGGTGGGGGGGCAAATTACCAAACAATTTTCAAGCAAATAAAGGTAATATCAGATTACCTTAATATGCAAATTAATGATAATCGATCTCAAATTACAAGACAGGCATGTTCCTTAATTTCGCATTTAGCAAGAAGATTAAAAAACAAATTTGTCTATGGAGAGCAAAAATTGTTTGATGATTTAATTACGTTGGCTGGTAAATCAAAACAAGTCTATTCTGAAACTTCCAATTATTGCATAATAGATTTAATTAAATATGTCCATTCACCATTTATCTTTAGAAAGCTTGAATATTATAGAAAAAATTCAAAAAATCCAATAATTAATACCAAATGCTCAGAGTATTTACGAATTATTTTATTAAATTGGGAAAAAAAACTTTTCGAAAAGGACAGCGAGAGAATTCTTTTTTTAATACAAAAAAATATTGATTCATCTGAACAGGAAACAAGATCTAATGGCAGACGATCATATTGGGCTTTTAAAAAATATTTCCCTTCAGAAAGCGACCAACTATATAAAAAATTTAACACTAGTGTACAAAGATTAATTGACAATGAAAGGAAAACATATGTAAGTTTTTTTATTTATGCTTTATTCAATTTCAGTTTTTGATCAAAAATACGTATTAATCTTAATCTTAAAAATATTATTGTTATTTTTTTTATGTTTTTTTAGATCAAATAATTTCTTTTCTTTTTTGATCGTTTTTTTGACGATTTAATTGTTAAAAAGTCATTTATGATAATAAGAGATTTTAGAGCACAGCTAATTTTTTGAATAATTCAAAAAATATGACTATTAATAATCCTTAGTTCAAAGTGTGGTTTTTTATAGTGATTAAAAACACTGAAAAAAATAATAATTATTATTAAATTCTACTTATAAAAGTAATTTTAAACCAGTACTTGATCATAAGTTTTAAAACCTGTTACTTAAACTGTTGAAAAGAATGAATTGAACAGTTTTAGATATATTTTTTTTAATAATATTGTTATACTCACTTTTTAAAATAAGAAAAATATTATAAAGAAATGAAATTGAAAAGTTTGCAAGAATATCAATATTGAATAACGTTTTTTTAATAAATAATTAGACTTTTTCACTTAAAAGACATATATACATGATAATGTGATTCGAGCATTTAAATGCCATTTATTTTGGAATTAGCTTACCACTTTGCGGAACGATATTTTCTCACAAAAAAAGTCTATTATACCTGAAAAAGTATTTTGAAGTTCAAACTTTGTCAAAAAAATGATCATTTTTGAAACACAAATTTTTTTTTTAAATCTTATGAATTTTCGAGAATGACCAAATCATTTTATTAAGGATCTGGTCATTTAACGTGGATTTGGTCCATACTCTAGAAGTGGCTTGGAACCTAAAAAGGGTATTGTGAAATTGTCCTTCTTTTGATTGGCAAAATTCAAATAACAAAAAAAAAAAAATTGAGATCATCTTTTTTAAAAAAATTCAAAAAACAAAAAAAATATGAAGAATTATCAAATCCCAAAAAAATTCATTTAAAAAAAAATTTAAAAGAAATCTCAATTGGCAAAAAATTCACTTTTCAAAAAAAAGCAATTCCAATCTTTTTATCTTTCCAAAGGCTAAATTTCTTCAATTTAAAACAAATTGTTATCTTTAAGTACATAATCAATTTAATTTGATTTAATCTAATTTGTGGTTATTCTGAACCCTCTATATTTGACAAAGTAAAGATTTTGTAATATTCTTGATGATAACAATAACACATTTGAGAAATGAAAAAAATTCTAAAAAAATCTTCGAGATCTCAAAAGGAGCCAAAGAGCGACACTTAAAAACTGTGCACAATTGTTTTCAAAATTATATATTCTTACTATTTAGATTGGAAATTGAGTGTCGCTATTTGGGGCTTTTTCCAAAAAAATTTCCTTTTTTTTGATTTTTGATTTTTTAAAATCGATCACGCATCACATGATGATTAATTTTTGATTAGTATTCCATACTGATAAAAATTACAAAAATTTTGTTTTTCCATTTCAGAAATTTATTTTTCTAAATTAATGACTCGGCCCTTAATTTAATTTCTTTATTGAAGATTAAATTTATATGTAATCAAATTTTTGATGATCAAAAAATCGATTTTCAAAACATAAATTATTTTTTAAGATGAACAAAATTAACTTAAATTAAATCAATAAACAGATCAAAACAATTACTGAAATTTGATTTGATTTGGTTGACAAATTTACCGATCGATCCTTTTCGTCAACCCAACTAATAACTTCAGGTAAATTCTCATTTCTCAATCTATTAGAGCATTATTTTTTGCTTTGAAAAAAAAATATATTGGATACAATGAACTCTTCATTGAAATTCTATATTTTATTGTACTCCTAAATTAAATCGTTATAAAAGGTATTTGAAATAATAAAAGAGAAAGTTTCATTTTTTAAAACTTTTATTTATATAAGAACCAAAAAATCACGAATTTAAGAATGAAAGTTTGGATGACTTGTTTTCTTCTTCTTGTTCTTCTTCTTTTCTTAGCTTTAACATTTTGCAAAACTTCAACAAAAAAAGTTGGAAGTGTTTAGGTTTTTTTAAAATCGATCACTTACACATAATGGAAATATATCTTTCTTCTTGAGAATTTAACTTGCAAGGGTAAAATGACTTTTTATAAAAAAAATCTCTTCTATTCAAGAGTTCAACATCTTTTTCTCAATTGATCGTTAATTGTTGGTTTTGTCTATAAATTTGTAATTTAAATTATTTGGTCAAAAAATGTATTTTTCTTTTCCTCAATTTTATTGAACTGTATCAATAAAGATAAATTTAATACTTTTAAATATTTTATTTTGGTTTTATTTTGCAAGAAAATATTCTTTGAATTGAGGATCTGAAACAAAAAGATATTGAAATTAATTTAGTATTTTTCAACAAACACTATTATTAGATGAATTTTATTCGTAAAAAAAAATGTGGCTTTCCGTGAAGAAAAAATAACTTTTCCACGAAAAAAGCACTTATTACTACGTGAAAAAGTATTTATGAGCCAAAAAGTATTACCGTCAGTTACACTTTGAAGGCACAAACTTTCAACAAAATTTAAGACACAAAAAAAATCTCAAATTAACGTACAAAATTCTGATTCGAGTAAAAAAAAATTAGTTCAAAAAAAATTCAAAAAAAATGTGCTATAATTTGAAAATTTTTATGCCTTAAATTTCGTTGATAGTTTTTGCCTTAAAAGTGTAACTGGCTGTATTCACGTAAAAAAAATTTATTAATGACAAAGTATTTATTCGCGAAAAATAGAGTCTTTTGCGAAGAAGTAACAATATTCACAAATTTGTTAAATTTAGATGGAAAAATCTATTATATGTCTTAATATACGGGGACAATGTTTTTTTTAAAGAATTTGTTTTAATGAATATAGACAGCTAAATTCGATTAGAATATTGTTAAAACCAGCCCCCAATTCACTATTTGAGTTCGACAAACCTCGATAATTTTTTACTTAAAATCGAAATTAAAATAAAAATATTTCCAACGTTTTTATTATTTTGAAGTTACTAAAATCAAAATCATTTCAAGATCAGTCAATAAGGGTTTGAGTTTGCTGGTTTTTCTTCAGAAATTGGAATAAATAAGGAAAACCATTTTATTTCTTTGTAAAAATGGAAATTTCCTTTAAAATTTTTTTCTTGAAAAATTACAACTCCTGTTTTTTTGTACCGAGTGGAAAACACTCCACCTCGACAAAACAATTTTAAAGCCAAAATTGAAATTAAAATATTCTTTCTATGGGTTGAGAAAATAAATTGCTCTTTTTTGTACTTTTCTTCAACTAAAAAAAGATAAAATATAATTACTACCAAACATTCAAGCTACAAACAGTTTTATTCCTGATGTGTATTTGTAATTTTTGAAATCCATTTTGTAATAAATAATCTCAAAAAGTAAATCTCATGAATGAAAATGAGTACCAAATCCCCGATGTCTATTATGGATTTAATTTTTGAATAAAAAATTTCACTTCAAAAAAAGCAATTAAACACGATTTTCCAATCTTACTCTTCCCTGAATTCCGTTTTATCCATTCGAATTCGAAATTGAAATTGTTGTTTTCCAAAAAAATTATTCTAAAAAATTAAATACCTTCTTATTTTAAGAAAAATTGTAGTATTTCAAGACATTTAGTTTTTTATTACAAATCTATTTTGTATCGATCTCTTATGATCAAAAAACCGATTTCCTTAACTTTTTTAACCATGTTAAATTCAAATTTTAATCAGTAACTCTTCATTCAATTCCAAATTAATAGATTTATAATTATGTTTCCAAAATAAGCAAAAAATATTTCAGTTTATTCTCTTTGAATTTTTTTTCTTTATTAGTTTATTGATCAACAATTCCTATTCAATTTTTAATAATAACATAAGAGTGAATATTATTTTTGGTGTCCATTACAGTAAATTAGAAAAAATAAAAAATACCGAAATTGTAGCGAAAGACATATAAAACAATAAATTAAATAAAAATTAGAAATCATTAAATGTCAAATTTATTTCCCAAAATTTTCAATTTTGACTTTTTTGGTAATTTATAAAATTTTTATTTTGGAATTAAAAATTTCGGAGTAGGACTTTTTATTGTATAAGCTGTTTTTCTTTTATTTTTAGATTTGATCAAAAATATGGAGCAGGGAATCTTTTGATGTTCTTGATTTTAATTAGAATTATCCACAATATTTTTTTTTTTTTTGTCAAATACACCGATTAAATTCATAATAAATTACTAGATTTGAAAAAAAAAAAAAAATTAAAGATATATTATTATTATTATTGAAGAAGTGTAAATTACACTTTGTTACCTTTATATTGAAATACCCTTTTAGAAAATTAAGCCTGAAATCTATGATTTCATGCTTAATCATGGAAAAGGTATACCCAAATTATTTTTAAGGTTGAAAAAGCAAAAAAAAAAAAAGAAAAAAAGAAAAAAAAACAAAAAATGGTAAAAAAAAAATAAAATTAAAAAATTTAAAAAGAAAAAGAAAAAAAGGAAAAAAAGGAAAAACGAAAAAGAAAAAAGGGTTTATAAGAACCAATTGGTAAAAATTAAAAAACAAACAAAGAATGCTATCTTTAATAAAGAACACCTAAAATCACAGCCAAGCGATTTTTTAGTTAATTTAATTTCGTTTGATAATTGATCATGAATGTTAACTTGGGGGATCGTAGTTTTTTAATTGCTTTAATTTCTTTTTTCTTTTTGATCTGATTTGCTTTAAACATCTGTCATTTTTAGCTTTTGCTTTTTGGTTTTTATTTTCAAGTTTCTCATACTTTTCGTGCTCCAGTGTTACAGTATTAGCAATTATCCAGTTGATCTTTTTCCTTTTGTAAATCTTCTTCCTAATCTAAAGAAATTCAGTCAAGAAAAAATTGAAAAAAAAATAAAACAAGGATATATTAATTCTATTGAGTGGTAAAAATAATTTTGAAAAATTTCAAGAATTTTTTTTATGGCATATGAAAATAAAATTTTTATGTATAAAATTTAACTGTTTCACTGATTTAGTATAAATACTTTACCTATATTATTTATCTAAAAAATCTTATTTTTCCATAATTAAAAGTTTTTATTATTTTTTTTTGGATCCACAACAGAGATAAATTTTATTCAATTTAAAAAAAAGTTTTTTACAATCTAATTTTCATTTTTTTTTTTTGATTAAATTGCTTAATCAATTCAAAATGACAATATTTTACTTTGAAAATTATATTTATGTTTATTTATTTTCATAAAAAGGATTCGACATATAAAAGTAATAGACAAAGAAGTAAATCACCAAAATTTTACACCCCCAACCAGAAGAAACCGAAAAAACAAATAATTGATGAAAGAAAATCAAAATCACTGCAGAAAAAAAAAAAAATTGCTAGAAGATTAAATTTCAATACAGTAACAAAACAGAAAGAAAAGCCTACCAAGATGAAGAACAGATCAAAAACACTAAATAAAAAGGCTCTCAAAAAAAATACTAAAAAAAACATAAAAAAAAAGATCCATAAAAAAAAAAAAGTAGAAATAAAGGTGAAAGAACAAAAAGAAAATAAAAGAAAAAAGGTCGATAAAGCTGAAAATGTAAACAAAGTTGAAAATGAAGGGGCGGAAGAAGAAGAAGAAAATTTAAATAATCTTGAAAATGAAAATAATGTAAGTGAAGAGAGTAAAGAAGAAAAAGAAGAAAAAGAAGAAAATATTGAAAAAGAGGGTGAACAGGAAGAACAAGAATCCTTGGAAAGTAATGGAGAAGAAGTTAATGAAGAAGATGTCAAAGAAGAAAAAAATCAAGAAATTGAAAAAATTGAAGAAGAAGAAGAAAATAAACAAGAAGAAGAAGAAGAAGAAGAAAAGAAAGAAGAAGAAGAAGAAAAAATTGAAAGTAATGGAGAAGAAGGTAATGGAGAAGAAGTTCAAGAAGATAAAGAGGAAGAAAAAGAAGAAAATAATAAAGAAGAAGAAAATAAAATTGAAAATGAAGAAGAAGAAAATAAACAAGGAGAAGAAGAAAATAAACAAGAAGAAGAAGAAGAAAATGAGAATGAGAATGAGAATTCGTCTGAAGAAAATAAAGAAGAAAAAAATCAAGAAATTGAAAAAATTGAAAAAAAACAAGAAAATCGAGAAAAAAAACAAAAAGAGTTCATTGAAGATGAAAAGGAAATAAAAATTGATGATGAGGAAGAGATTGGGAAAGAAGAGGAAGTGGAAGGAATAAATGGAAAAAACGAAAATAATGAAGGGGATAATGAAGGAGAAGATAACAAAGAAAAAAATAAGAAGAACGATGAAGAGAGTGAACAAAACAACGGAACAAAAGAAATTGTAGACAATAATAAAGAAAAAGAAGAAAATAAAAAAGAAAATAAAAAGAAAATTGAGAATGAAAAAGTTGAAAATAAAAAAACTGAAACAACCAATCTAAAGTCGACAAAATCTCCGAATAAAATGAAAATAAAAAGAATTAAAAAAAAAAATTCATCCCCTAAAAAAAAATCAAAACCCCAAAAAAAAACAAAAATTAAAAAAATTTCAACACCTAAAAAAAATCTCATCACTAAAAAAAAATCAACACCTAAAAAAACACCAACACATAAAAAAACATCAACACCCAAAAAAAATCTCATAACTAAAAAAAAATCAACACCAAAAAAAAAATCAACACCAAAAAAAAAACTAACAATCAAAAAAAAAGCAACACCTAAAAAAATTATTCCTAAAAAAACATCAACACCTAAAAACCAGGATGTGGTGATGCATTACCAAAAAACAAAGAAGAAAACTCAAAATGATCCTAAAATTATCCAAAATAATCAAAATAAAACACCAAAAAGAAAATTGTTCTAAATAAAAATAATAATTTTAGATTAAATAATCATTTGATAAAAACAAATCTAAATTCTTAAAGTGGAAATTATTTAATAATTAAAAAAAGACACTTAAATGTTTATTTCTTATTTTTATTATAATTTTTTAATAAAAAATGTTCTTTTTCACCAATTGGTACTAAATTATTTTTTTTTATTTTTTTATATTTTTGGTTTTCTATTTTTTATCAAGTTTAATATTTTTAAATATTATTTTTTTCAGGAATTGTTCTTTTGAAAATATGAAAAGTATCTAGGTTATTAATAATAATATTATTATTTGAAAATATTCAATGAGATTATGTATTGAGTCATTGGAGTTGAATTTTTTTATATATTTAGCTATATTTGAATTGTATGATTTTTTTTTTATTTTTTTTTCAACACTACAATATTTTTCACCTGTAACAGAAGTTTAATAAAATAACAAGAATAATATTTTGAGAAATTTTCAAAATAATTTAAATTGTTACAAATGGTGGTAAATTCTTTTATTGTTTTTTTTTTTTTGTGAATTATTTTTACCTTTTCCAAAAGATATAATATTTCACCAAAAAAATTTTTAAAGCGTAGATAATTATTAAGTTATGAATTTTTAGATTAATCTGGAACAAATATAGATTTTTGTATAAATAATATATTAGGTAGTTTGATCACTATTTAATTACAATTTTCCAAAAAAAAAAAAAAAACTGTATCTTTTTTATAGTACCTATCCCATATTAATTGTTTTTTTCTTGTCACATTTACTTCAAATTTTTTACCCAAAAAACTCCTTGTTTTCTTGACTAGAGTTTTAAAAATAAGGGTAATACTAAAAATGACAAGAAATAAAATAAAATTGGAATTTGAAGTTCTGGAATTTTTATTATATTAAACTTTATTACTCATTTGATATAATGTTAATTGAAATAGTATTAGTTTTTCTAATTTTAACTTTTCCAATTTTCTTTTTTCGTACGAGTGCTATATCGGCCAAATACGAACTATTTTACTTTTTTCTTCTTGTTCCAATCAAACATCCAATTCGTAGACCAAGTGTATATATACAGTAAATTTTATAGGTTAACTCCTTTATATTTTGAGTTATTATTAAATTAGGAATGGAATTTGTTCAAAATATTCTATAATTTTCAAAATGAATTTTTGATTTTTGTTTTTTTGATATTAAAATTATAAGCGGAAATTAACTCAATTTTTTAGAGAAATATCCAACAATTTGATCCTTCATTTTAAGAATTTCTTTTTTAATATGTTGTACTTTAGTCAATTAACACTCGTTTTATTTATTGTTTCTTTGATGTTTATTGGAACTTTTAATCTGAATGACAGGTTTTACCAAGTCGATTATAATTATTTTGTAAAGTTATTTTAATTACAAACAAACAGTCAAATATCCAACAATAAAATAATGCTATTGGAAACACAAACAAAAACGTGGTAGTTTTTTGTTAATTATTTTTCCCTTTTTTAATATTTTTCATAAAGCGAAAAAACGTAACGGAAACGAGAATCTGTTAAATTTTTTTTCAACAAATATAACAATACCTTAAATCAAGAGGTTGTTGGGTAACATAAAAATCTACTCAGATTACGTTCGATTATATGTATTTCAAATTTGAAAAAGAAAAAAAGCATTTTTTTTAAACTTTCTTCTTCACTTTTCAAATTTGTTTCAAAAAATAATTAAAAACATTATTTTTTTAACGTATATTTAGAATTTATGTATAATTTTACAACACCAAAAAATACAGGAAAAAGAGGAAACCGAAGAAGAGGCTCAACACAACGAAGAAACACATCGAACCTGAATAAAAATTCTAGCTCATCCAATGGTTTGTTTGGATCGAGAAACAATTCTCAAAACAATAGAAACACTTCCAATTCAAGTGGATCAAACGGACTATTTGGAAATAGAAACAATTCAAATAATAACCGAAACCAAAACCAAAGCCAAAACAAATCCAACCCTTTTAGCAGAAATAACAATTCTAATTCCAATAGAAACAATTCCACTTCAAGTGGATCCAATGGATTATTTGGATCAAGAAATAATCCTCAAAGCAATAGAAGCACTTCCAATTCAAGTGGATCAAATGGACTATTTGGAAATAGAAACAATTCAAATAATAACCGAAACCAAAACCAAAGCCAAAATAGATCCAACCCTTTTAGCAGAAATAACAATTCTAATTCCAATAGAAACAATTCTAATTCAGGTGGATCCAATGGATTATTTGGATCAAGAAACAATTCTCAAAGCAATAGAAACACTTCCAATTCAAGTGGATCAAACGGATTATTCGGGAATAGAAACAATTCAAGCAATCAAATAAATAATACTGGCACTTCAAACGATTATAAACCAGTCACTGTTAAGGAGCCAGGATCCAAAGGAGGAAAACACCTCTATGTTACAATCACTAATATGCAAAAATACGAAAAAAAGTCATTAGAAGAATTAAGATTCGAGGATTATTTAAAAGAAAACAAAGGAAACCAACAAAACAGTACCAATTCCAACACCAATTCCAATTCTAATTCTTCCAATGGATTATTTGGGTCAAGAAACAATTCCCAAAACAATAGAAACACTTCCAATTCAAGTGGATCAAACGGATTATTCGGGAACAGAACAAACACAACTCGATCAAACAATTTAAACAGCAATAATAGATCCAACCCTTTTAGCAGAAATAGCAAATCCAATTCCAACTCAAACAATTCCACTTCAAGTGGATCCAATGGATTATTTGGATCAAGAAACAATTCTCAAAGCAATAGAAGCACTTCCAATTCAAGTGGATCAAACGGACTATTTGGAAATAGAAACAATTCAAATAATAACCGAAGCCAAAGCCAAAGCCAAAACAAATCCAATCCTTTTAGCAGAAATAACAATTCTAATTCCAACTCTAATTCTAATTTAGGTGGATCAAATGGGTTGTTTGGAAACAGATCAAATACAAATAGCAACACAACTTCAAGTCGATTTGGAAATCGACAACAAACACAAAATAATAACAATAAAACCGGTGGATATAATTTTTCTAATAACAACGCCCAAAAGAACAGTAATAGTAGGCTTGGCAATTCTAGAAACACCCGCCAACAAACATCCACTTTGACAAGAACACAAAATAACAACCAAACATCAACATCAAATCGATTTGGCTCAAGGCAACAAAGCCAAACCCAAACACAAACCCCCAAAAAAACTTTTAGTTTTGGAAACAAGAACCAAAATACCAATAACCAAACCAAAACCACTTCATCTAGATTTACAAGATCACAAAACCAAAATCAAACACAAACCCAAACACGATCACAAACACAGACACAAAACAGAACACAAACACAAACGCAACAACAGCAACAACCACAAAATACCATCCCAATTAACAATACATTTATCTTAGGCTATGAAGATTACCCATATATCCCACCTGGTGACTTATCACCCTTAAAAGATTCCACATCAACACTGCCCTTTTTAAGAACTCAAGATAAGCCAGTTAGAATACCAATCAAACCAACTGCGCAATTGAGATTCCAATTAAAAACACCACGCTCTTTATGTAAAATATACCCACGTTTAGTAGGTACCTACCAACCACACTTATCCATTTTCACACCATTCCCAAGCGTTACTGAAAAATCCGTCAAGTTGGAGACTTTCACTTCACAAAAACAACAAGACAATCAAAAAAATTTTTTAGTACCAAAAAACACCTTAACACCAAAGATTAGTTCCCTTTCCACTAAAAGGAAAAACAGCGTTAAACAATTAATTTTAAATCCTAACGTTGATTTTACTTTCAAAGACAAAAAGCCATTAAAAACACCCATCAGAACACCCAAAGTAAAATCAAGATTTAGTGCCCATCAAAAACATAATACTTTAAATAGGTTCACTGACACATCCTCTAACAAGTCAAACTTATTGACGTCATATGATAATTATACTGATAACTATAATTTTAAAATAAACGAAAACACAAATGATGATCTCACAACAAATTTATTTTCCAAATTAACCTTAAAAAAGAATAGAAAATTAAAAACTAATAAGAAAAAGGGCAAACTTAGCAATTCTGATCAAGACGATTCTCATTTCAATAGTGGAGACTCAGATTCAGAATATGACGACGATAATGATGATCTAGGTGAAAATGAATATAACAAAGAAAACAACAATGGCACCAGCTTTGACAAAGAAGAAGATTATGACGAAGACGATGACATCTTAACCAAATCTCCAATTTTGAAAGAATTTAACAAAAAGAAACTATCTACCCGCTTTGAAACTTTGTCCACAAAAAAACCAACAACATGGAAAAGCGAAAGATTTGGTTACTATTCAATACCCTCTGCAAGTGAATTATCCAAAATGTCAAAAGAAGAAAGGAAAAATATTAAGAATTTTAAAATTGGGAAAAAGGGTCATGGCGAAATTTGCTTTTTCGGTAAAACAGATGTGAATAAAATCAATATAAATAAAGACATTGAATTTAAAAAAAACAGAGTCATAGTATATCCATACCTTAAAAAACTACCCAACCAAGGAACCGGTTTAAATAAGCCTTCAAGAGTCACCCTGAACAATTGCTACCCAATTAATAAAAAAACTGGTAAACCAACCAAAAATAGACACACAATTAAAAAATTCATTAATAAAATTAAATTTTCTACAAAAAATTTTGGTGGAAAATTCATTGACTGGGAAAAAGGTGATTGGGTATTCGAAGTTGATCATTTTTAAATTATCCAATTTTGTTAAGGTTTTTTTGCTTTTTTTTTTGAAAATATAGCTTTTTATTTTTATTCAAATAATTTTTTAAAAACCTTTCTTTATTTTTGGAATGAATTGATTCAAAATAATATTTTTTCTTCATGGAATTAAAAATAGATATGCTAAATGGTTTATTGAAAATATAAACCATTTATCTAATATCTATTATTCAATATTATATTCATTACGTTGAAAAATAATTTTAATCGAAAAATATTAATATTATTCTTTCAAATAAAAATCACATTTTTTTTTTTTTTTTCAAGTTTGGATTGGCTTTTTGTTCTTTTTATTTAGAGAAAATTCATCCATTAGATTTCTTAATTTATATTTTGTAAAGAATATGTTGATTATTTTAATTTTATTTTCTAGAATAAAAATAAAATGTCCAATTTAGTGACTCATTTAGATTAAAGGAAACTTTAAATTAATAGAAGTGTTGTTATTCCATTTCTACATAACGAGGTTATTGTCAAAAGGTAAAAAAAATATTTATCAAAAGCTAAATTGTACGTTAAAAAGAAATTTGACCAATTTCAGAACCCGAATAATAGACTTTAAGGAAAATTATTGTTTTTCATTTGAACCACCTTAAAAAAAATATTATATTTTGATTTTTTTTTTTTTGATAGATAATTTAAATATTGATTTTTTGTGATCTTGAAAATTTTATAATAAATCAGTTACTATTTTTCAAAATCGTTTAAACTTTTCAATTTATAGTTGATTTTTACATTGATCAAAAACAATCGATCAAACTGAAGATTTTTTTTTTTGAAATTGCAAAGTGAGAATTCTTCCAACAAAAAAAATTCAACAAGTTGTGTAATGAGGGTAACTTGAAAATATGATAAATTACTCTTTTTTTGGTAAAATAAGTTTAGTTTGTTTTAGATAATCACTTTATTTATTGAATTTTTTTCATTTTCTTTGTTTAATATAAAAGATAAATATGAAAAAATTAACACAACACAAAATGAAAAATAATTTTAATTAAGCAAAAATAATATAAATATTTAAGGATCAGTAAAAAATAGGTATTTAAACCGGATTTAAATAGTGAGAGAAAGGAGTAATTAAAGAAAATTTAATAAAATAAAAAAAAGAGAAGAAAAGTAATTTAAATATCAATAATAAAATTTAATAATAATAACAATTACATGACCAAATTAAGAACTATCTAGGTTCTGGATTCACATTGGGCAGGAATTTAAAAAAAGTAAAAATATCAAAAGTCATGGCTTCAGGTGTTGGAAAATTTAAAACATAATTTGGATTCTAAAACTTTTTCTCGGAAATTGATACTTTTACTCCTACTACCCAAGAATAAGTCACGACAAAGAAATTGAAAAGAAATAACTGTAATTATATTAGTGAATTTGATAAAACAATGATGATTATTATTATAGATAGATCATATTATAAATACTCCCAAAAGAGAATTATTATTTGATTATTTTGGAAAAATGATCAAAATTGAAAGATTTATTATTTGAAACTTGAAAGTTAATTCTAATAATTGGAATAAAATCAAAAACAAAAGAAAAAAAAACTAACAAACGAATATATTCGCCATTTTCTTATAAAATAAATAAATAAAAATGTAAAAAATCAACCAATTGTTATAATGATTTTGAAATTTTATTTCTAATATAGAATTTCCAAAAATTAACTTTAGAGTGCCAAATTAATATAAATTAATCAATTTGATCTAGAAATTTTCAAATTATATTTTTTTATGACTATTTTTTGTTAAAAAAATACAAATTGGATAAGTCAGATGATTAAAAGACTTTTATAATTTTCACTTTTTTTGAAAATGGGAATAAGCTATTCTTGATCAACATAAAAAATTTACTAATTTTATTTATCCCACAAATCATCTAATTTTAATAATTAAAAATTCTCATCATCATCCTAAAAAGTTATTTTGAAAAACAAAAAATAATAATTCACAATTTAAAAATAACCAAAATTGAAACTGTAACCAAACTTCAAGAAGTTTATCTAAAGTATAAAATAATTAAAAAATCATTGTATAAATGTTATTTTCTGTCATTTTTTTAGGTTAGCACTCCAAAAAATGATATATATATATATATATATATATATATATATATATATATATATATATAAACTCCATTTCACTCAAAGGGGCCCAGCCAAAAATGAAAAGGTCACTTTATTTTTAAGAATCAACCAAACTTAGATTGTTTAGAAATACGAGAAATAATAAACTTCATATAAGAGTCCATAATTATAAAAGAAACCCTGGAACAAACTATAAATTTCAAAAAAAAAAAATGTTAAAAAATTTTTTGGGCCCCATTCATTGGAACGTCTCTTGCAAAATTCTCAATTTCTTTAGGAAATTAAAATCGTTGATAATAAGATTTTTTACTTGTAAATGTATGAATTTTAAAAGAACATACAAAATTTAACTTTTCTTAATGTTTATTTCGATTTTCAAACATTTTTTTTTTCAAAGCAAATTTTTAAAAAAAAAAATAAAAAAGAAAAGAAAAAAAAAAAAAAAAAAAGCAAAAAGGAAAAAACAAAAAAAACAAAATTTTACAAAATGTTAAAAAATGATTTTGATCTAAAAATTGAAAATTTTAGTTTGATAAGAGTAATAAATTAAACTTATAGAATGTCTTCCATTTCTTCAATAGAACTGGGCCCCTTTGACTGAAAAAGATTTTATATATATATATATATATATATATATATATATCTTTTTTTTTTTTTATTATTTAATGGGGGAGTTTTTAATTCTTCTTATTTACCCAATTCCAAAATTTTGATTTAAGAATTTTGTTAAAGACTCAAAAATAAATTAATTACACACTAAGGCTAATAAATATGATGAATCGCTTTTTCTAATAATATCAAAAATCGTAATAATATTATTTCTTAATATATTAGAAATATTAAATTTTTTTAATTCAGATATTCAGGTTTTATGATTATTTTGATAGGCTGGGCAGTTCCAGAAAAAATGATATCTCTTTTAAAATCTTTTAAGGGTTATAAAAGTTTTTATAGAATGATTCAAATTTCTTCTTTTCTTTAAAATTAATTTTCAATAATTAAGATTTGACATTTTAATCATTTTGTAGATATTTTATTTTACAATACCTTGACCAATAAAGAAATTATCTACTAATATGAAAAATTATTTAAATCATTTATCTCTAATTTCAAAATTATAAATGAAAAAAATCTTATTTATATTGTAAAAACAAACTAGGAATTATTAACGCGAAATACCTCTACAATTATAAGTTTTTTGAAAAATTCAAAAAATTTTTTTATAAAATTATTATTTTGATCTCTTGTATTGATTTTATCAATCCTACGGGGTTAAAAATAAAATTAAATACAAGATACAATATATTTATCAATATTTTTTATTTTGAAACAATATCTAAATAATTGATTCTATAAATAGTATTGTTAAAATAATAATTTTTTTAAAAAAAATGAAAGCAATCTCAAAAAAAATATGAGAATTTTGAGATAAGAAGTATTTAAGCCCAAAATCACTGAATCAATAAAATACACGTTACTTTCTTCTTATATCATCTATAAAAAATCAATTTGATCATATTTTATTTATTGAACAAATTAAAATTATATTATAATGTATTTCCAAAAAGTTCTTATAAAAGATTATTAGAATATTAAATTTCTTTTTGTTTATTACAAATATTTAAAAAAACAATAAAATAATCATGAAATAAAATTCAAAATTTCCCCAAATACTAAAATTTTCCAAAGAATCACAATAATGCAATTTCATTCAAATTGGAAATAAATTTTGCTTTTTATCAAATAGGAAAATCATTTTTTCATCTTTTAGTTTTTTTTTTTCATTTCATTTTTCGAAATACATAACCTGTTTAGGTAGATCAAAATTTTTTTTTCTCAAAGATTTATATTATGTTAAAGTTCAGCTGTTCAAAATAAAGAACTCAAATAAAATTAGACAATGGTAGTATCTAACCATTTGATCGATCAATATTCCTAATAGAATTTCAACATATTTACTAATGTATTTTTTGGTTTTGCTCTCTCCAAAATTTTTAACACACCCTTGATTTATTAGTATTAATAATTATTTATTTTTTTTAAAAAGTATTGTAATTTATAAACAAGTGTTAGCATTTCAAATAGCAAATGGTTCTAATTTGGTATTACTTCTTGAATTGATTAAATAAGTTTTTTTTTTCACAAATCGAATTTTGGTGTGATAAAAATTTTAAATTGGGGTTTATTTCCAGTCTTTTTAATAATTTTTATATTTAACTAAAAATATGATTTATATTTCAAAAAGAAAAAGAAAAATCAAATAAAATTTATTTAATAATTGAAAGTTTAATAAAAAACAAAAAAAAAAGACAAGAAAAAATTTTTTCAATTAAAAACGAAAATTAAATAAAATATGACTTTTTGAAATAAATAGTCTTTAAATTTAATATTATTAATATTCAAACTATGCAATAATAAATTATTTTTTTTCGATTCTTTTTGAATCCCTGCGTTTGTCAAACCCCTCTTTTTCTAATAATAAACTTCTTTCTTTTAAATCTTTCAAACGATAAATTTTGGTTAACTTTTTAAACAAGAACCAAATTTGTTTAACTTTTAATAAATTATAATTTTTATTTTGAAATTTCATTACTTCAAAAATAATATTATATAAAGCTTTTATTTTTGTAAAGTTTATTTGGTTGTTAGAATCTTCAAATTGCTCACCTTGGGAAGCTTGGTGAACAAATTTCATTCTTATTAAATAAACACCGTGGAAGGGAATAGCGGCAGCAGATGAGACATTTTTTAGGATTTTTCTTTGATTTTTAAAATTTTTATTCGAACTAGTTATTTTTTCCAACTCCGACAGCGTTTTTAAAGAACTTTTCGGCACTTCTGCAAATGAAAAGCGTAAACGGCGAATTGGTTCCATTGATAAGGCATGGATAATTGAAAATAAATTTTCAAAATTATGTAATTTTGCTAATTGTTGTGCGATCTTAATAATCCGAGTAATTTGCTTTGCGCGGTCCTTAAATTTATCAAAGCGAAGAATTGACCATGCAAAATAGCTTCTCAAATAAAAATAACTTTGCCTTAATTGATATAAATTTGGTGAGAAATCTTCTGGTATATTTTTTGATACACATGCCGAGATCAATTCGCAAGGTTTCATTTGACAAAAACCTTTGTGTGTAAATAAGGTTAATTGCTTGGCTAATTCTTTTTCATTAATATCAGAAATTTCAAGATGATTTGAAAAAATATTTTTTGGGATATTTGGTCTTGGGGGGTGTTCATTGAACTTTGGCTTTCTTCTTTTATTTTGATTAATTTTCATTTTTTTTAATAATTTTTGGAGTTGCTTTGATTGTGAGATATTATCATTAGCCAAATCTTGTCTAGCAAAATCAGATATCATCCGTAACATAGTTGGACTAAAATCACCATAAAAATTTGAAAGCCAGATATGAAGTACTGAAAACACTTTTATTTTAATAACCCTAGATAGTTTTTTATATTCTTCTTGGGATACACTTGTTTCTCTCACTATTTCTTGTTGACTTCCGGACTCCTTTTCATTTTCCATTTCCATTTCCTTTTCTTCTCCCTCTCCCTCTCCTGCTCCCCCCCCCTTTTCATTTCCCATTTCCATTACTTTTTCTTTTTCCTTCCCCTTTCCATTTCCATTTCCATTTCCATTCCCGTTCCCGTTCCCGTTCCCGTTTTTCATTCCAGTTTCTTTTACCATTTCTACTATTTTTTTGGGCACATTATATCTTTGAAATAATTTTAGTAGTAAATATTCTGATTCCATAATATATTTATGAGTTGTCAAAAATAACCGAATAAATTCTGGATCTATTTTTATCAAAATTTGTTATGAAAATTTTTAGCATATGGTATATATAAATATTAGAATTCAAAATTAAAATTAGAAAACAGACAAGCAAAGTTTAAAATAAGGCTAAAAAAAATATGTTAATTTTTAAAGTAACATTATTGAAGAAAAAGAGGCGCCTGTACTTTATTATTATTATTTTATATATAAAAAAAATTGTAAAAAAAAAAAAATAAATAGAAGAAGTGGAACCAAATCTATTACCAGAATCTTCATGCCAAGTTAGTCTTTCAATTAATTTATTTTTATTTGCTGACACTAAAAATTTTAAAACATTTGCCGAGGATTTAGCTCCGAATTTTTCCTTTTCTTTTTCATCAAATATAATATTTTTAATATTATCTGGTTGTTCATTCCATATAGAAAGATCATCTGAATGTAATCTTAAAGTTTCAATTTCATTTTCCTCTTGTGCTTCACCGATGTTGGATGCCTGCCTGAAATTTTTATGAAACAAAATTTCATAAGTTGGTAAAACAAATCTAACTAAAGAATACAAATGACTTTCTAATTGATCAGAATCTATTGAAAAAAAATCTTGTTCTATTTAAAACGAAAAGATAATTAATAAAAAAACATTAAAAATAAAAATTACAAATAAATTAGGCACAATACTGAATTTTCCTTTTTTTTTTATATTTTTTATAACATATCAACTTCACTTTAACAAAGCAGTCAATATTAACTTTTTTTCATTTATCCTTCATTAAAAAAAAAAATAAATATGTTGTTTTTTTCTTTTTTTCTTTTTTTACTTTACTTTTAAAAAATAAAAATTTTCGTTAATTTCGTGTAAATAGTAAACCAATAATATCAAATACAAAAGATCGCTTCCAATTTTGGAATATGTTTAAAAATTAAAAATAATTATGATGGAAATAAAAATAAAGTTAATAATTGTAAATTGGTTAATGAATTTGTACAGTCTGTTTTTGAAAGTTACTAATAAATTGAAAAACATTATTTGATTCAATTTCCTTTTTTGTAAATACAATAACTCCACTTTCAAAACAATTCTCTAAATTGGATATTTCCAAGATCTGGTGATTTTACAAGTTTCCTAACATTTATACCAAAAAAATCTTTATTTAAAGTATCGTAAAAAAGATTTGTAAGAGAGGGAAATGAAGTAAAAATTTTATAACAATTAATTCAAATTCATCAGTATACCTTCTTTTTCTTTTTTTTTTTTTTTAGTTATTTGCCATTTTTTCTATCACATGAACTTTTTACCCTTTTTACTTAAGATATTTAATTTATGATTTTTCATGTTTTTCAAATATTTTTTTTTACCTTTTGATAAAATAATACACTCGAGTTATAAATTCCGAATTTGCCCTTTTTTTGAGGTTATAATTATTAATACAATTGTACTCAAAAACACAATGTTTTTATATTATGTGGGTTTTTACCATACAAACCGTAGAACTAAATCGAATTCCCTTCAATAGTGAAGATTTGAAGATATTGGGATTATACAATTATTTTTTCCCACCGGGTGTAATTCTTTGAATTTTGTTTTAATGAATTGTTAAAATAACACCTTTTATCTAATATTCTAAAAAGATAGATAAATGCCGGTTAATGTGGAGAAATTAGATTGTAATATTAAATTATTAAATTTCTGGATAAAATTATTAACTGATTTGAAAAAATAATTTAAAAGATTTGTTAGTTTTCCATATTTCTTTTTGTTTTTTTTAAAAAATAAAATCTTTTTCAAACAAAAGGACACACCTCACAAATAACCAATACCATCGAATTTGATTGTTAATAAGATAATTATTTATTGGTGATTTTCATTTTAATTATTCATTTTTTCATTTTTTGTTTTTTTTTATGGATATTGAACAGTTGGAAAACGAAAAAGCAAGATAAAAAGAAACCAATTTAGAAATAATCTACCAGTGTGTAAATGGAAACATTTTAAGTTTGATTTCGAATGATCTAGATGTATGAATTAAGAAAGACCATTATTGGATTGATGTATGGAACAAAGAAAAGAGAAATAAAGAAAAAAAAAACATTCCAACAAAATACCAGACGAATTGTGGCTTTATCTTGAAAATGAGGCTTTCAAGAACAAAAGTTTGACGTCTAAAGGGTTATCAATAAAATGTAAACAACTTTTTCTCAATTCACCTTGTTCAAAGGTTTTTATGGGTTTTGTAATTTTTTTTCTTTACAATTTACAAAACGAGATTTCTTATTTCAAATAAAAGGGCACAAAAATTATTAAAATATTGAATTTTAATTTTTATTGTTTTGTTTTAATGAGTTTTAAAGATTCATTTGAGTGTTTTTTATGTTTTAAAGCGTTTATTAGATTTTAGAATGATACTACAATTAATTTGATTCAATTATGAATAATTCTTGAAATTTTTTATACCCTTTTATTTGAAAAAGAGTTTAGTTTGAAATTTCATTTAAATGCGATAAAAAATTTTAAAAAAACAAATCATTTTCAATTTTAGGATTTGTTTTCGAAAAATAAAAATAAAATGAAGATGTAGATTATTTTTTTGTTTTATTTTTTTTTTACTTTTAAATACAGCCACTTCAAACCTACCGTGAAATCTCTGATAAATAGAAAATTACAATTTGTGTTTTATACTTTACTTTTTGTAACAAAATTTTATGGTCACATAATAAACTATTACAAAACCTGAAATTTTAGAATAGACAAAAATTTCTATTTGAAGAAAATTTCATTTGGATTTTTTATTAAGAAACCTTATGATGATGAACAATTTTCAAAAATTTTTTTGATTTTTTGTGGATCTTCAATTTTTAAACACATTAAAAAATCATTGATTGATTTTATTTTAAGAGAAGTAAACTTCCTATTTTTTCTAAAAGAAAAAATAAACAAAAAGTCTTTTTAAACTTAAAAGTGTCAGAAGAATCAACTGTCTCATTCAATTAAAAATCAAAGTTTTCAAGTCATTAATCCACACAAATAATAACAGTTTTTTTACAACTGCTGAATAACTTTTAATGATAAATTAACATCTAAAAATCATAAGGAAATACTATTTCAAAGTAATTATTAAATTTGATCTTCATTCTTTGTAAATATTTGTTTTGAATTTGTTTCAGAAACAACAAGTTTTTTTCCCCAAGTTATCACATAAAAAAATTTTTTATAAAAACTTATCACAAATCATAAAATCCTATAAGAGCTTATAATAATAGATTTTTTTTTGTATTTAACAGAGATAGAAAAATTAATTTCTATATATGAAAAATTTCAGGGTAGCTTTAAAATGGCTCTAATTTTTTTTTTAATTTTAAATAATATTGTTTTTTGATTTTATAATTTGAGATAAAAAATGTTTTCATTTTATAATATGTGATTAACAATGATTTTTTTGAAGAATAATTTGTGTGATATGACTTATATAACATTGTAATTTCTATAAAACTCGGAAATCATATATGAAATAAATATCTTTTTCCTAGTTTTTTTACTGGTTTTATAGAATTGCTTTTTTTTTTTTTTTTTTATTTTTTCATGCTAGTGATGTGTACTCAAGAAACAAACAAATAAATAAAAACTTTATAAAACAATAAAGAATGATAGAAAAAAAAATCTAAAAAAACAAGAAAAGAAAAGAAAAAAAAAAAAACTTTTTACCTTTGATTGCAAATTTTTTTTCTAAAAAATCGGCGATTGTGTTTTTCTTTTCCTTTTTATAGTGTTGAATTATTAGACGGATGACAAATGCAGGCGCAATTAATTTAACTTTATCATTTTTTACTGTTTGATAAAATCTTGAAAAAGACAGTTTTTTGGTAAAAACTTTCATTCGTTCACGTGTTTC
This sequence comes from Anaeramoeba flamelloides, assembly GCA_027625915.1. Lineage (NCBI taxonomy): Eukaryota > Anaeramoebidae > Anaeramoeba > Anaeramoeba flamelloides. The sequence goes on from JANTQA010000063.1 coordinate 3,570,697, forward strand.
CAGAATTTGGGGATTCCTTTTTAAAATAATTGGAATCCATTTGTGTTTATTTTTTGAGAAAGCAAGTTGTGTGGCCATGGGTTTTTGAATATTTCGTGATTCATATAATTTTAATTCATTTTCAGTAAAATTTATTTCCCTTTCTAGAAATTGTATCTTTGGATAATCTTGTTCAACTCTTTCTTGTTGGCGTGGTGAGCTAAGCTGCTTAATTAATTTTTTTCTTTGAATTTCTAAATCGTTTATTAATTTTTCTCTTCTTTTAATTTTTAAATCAATTTTCTCTATTCATTTTTAATTATTATTATAAAATAAATATGTTGTTTTTTTGATTATTAAACTTTATTGCTTCAGATTATAGATTAGAAAAAATTATCTTTTTTGTAAAATAATTTTGATCATCTTTAAAAATTGGTTGTTTGAAATTATACAAATTATCTTTTACAGATATTCTTATTTTATGAATAAATATAAAATCAAAATCTTGTTAATTGTGTAAAGATAATGAAAATTTGGAATTCATCCAAGATTTGGATCATTTTCTCTGTGATCGTATCGTTAAGTGCCGTCAATTGCCGTCAAGTACCTAGGTTTTCCAGAATTCAAAAGAATAGAGTAAAATCTGGGATTTAACTCAATTCTTTTAAATTTTGGAAAACCTAACGGCGGTTTTCTTGAGGTTTTCTGTTTTATCTGTGAAATCTATCGATTTTTTTGGTTTTTTTGAGGTTTTCTATTTATTTTTGAAGTGTTCTAGGTTTTTTTGAGGTTTTCTATTTTATTTCGAAAATATATTGATTTTAGTTGGATTTTTTTGAGTTTTCTATTTATTTGGAAAGTGTTCAATAGATTTTTTTCAGGTTTTCTATTTTATTTCGAAAATCTATTGATTTTCATTGGATTTTTTTGAGATTTCTATTTATTTGGAAAGTGTTCTAGGTTTAACAAATAAAATAGAAAACCTCAAAAAAACCTAGAATACTTAACAAATAAAACAGAAAATCCCAAGAAACCCATCATTATCCTTTCCATAATTTAAAAGAATTGGGTAGAATCATTTAGATTTTACTGAATTCTTTTGAATCCTGGAAAAGCATCGTTAGGTTTTTTTTCATTTTAGAAATTAAATGAAAATTTCTGATATTTTCTTTTTATTTCTATCATTCAAAAAAACCTAGGAGCTTTTCTGAAATTCAAAAGAATTGATAAAAAAAATCTTTGATTTTAAACTTTCATTTGGATTCTGGAAAACCTATGATACATTATGACACTTTACTAACTCCTAAATTTTTGTTTAGAATTTTCAGTAAAGAATCATAATTTTCTTTATCATTACCCAATGACAAGATAAATAATGTGCCTTTATTTCGAATAACATCAAAGATATTATTCATTAGTTGCTTATTGTTTATGTTAATTTGGATTAAAGAATTAATTCAAATATTTCGATTTTTTTTCATCGGATGAACATTCCCACAAAAAAAGTGGATTTTTAAGAAGTGATTTTTTGATTATTATTCAATAAAAATTTAAAATTAGAAAATTTCTAGTTAAAGTTAGCTTTCTTCAAGGTTTCTGTATTTATCTGGCACCCCCCCCCCCTTTTTTTTTAATTGTAAAAATTTTCATTTTTTCTATTTTTAATAGCTAAGGTGAGGGGTTTTTTTATTATTAAAACATACTGCTAAATACTCATTTTAAAAAAATGAATTTTATCTCAAAGTTCAATAAGGAATATTTAAATTAATTTCAGATTTATCTTTTTAATTAATTTGTCAAGATCTTTTTCTTTTTTCAACGTTTTGTGAAAAAAATACAATTTTAGAATTTGAAATAAATTTTTTTTTCAAGTTTTAATTCGAGTTTTTATGTAATGTGCATAAATAAAATGACTTCTGGAACAGAAAACGGAAAACATATTTTTTTGTTTATTTTTTCAAGATCGGTAAGTTTTATAGGTAAGATGTTGGCAAAAAATGAATTACATAACGGAAATTCCAAAATAGATTTTTTTGTCTAAATTTTCAAGATCACTAGTCTTTTTAGGGAATATTTTTATTGAATATGATTTACGGAACAGAAATTGCAGAATATGAATTACTGAATAGAAATTCCAAAATAGATGATTTTTAAAATTTAAAAGATCAAAAAATGAAAAAATTGTAAAAAGTCTTTTGAAACAAAAAAGTGAAACAAAATAATAAAAAAAATAGTTTTGATTTTTCATTTCAAAATAATAGAGGTTTTGATGATAACATGCTTAATTCAAGATAAAGTTACAAAAATTGCGATAATTTCTACCAAATTATTCCTTTTTCTGAGTCTCCTTATTCATATCATAATTTATTAATACAAATTGTTTTTTTTTTCTTCTAGTGTTCAGTCAGACTTCCAATATTGCCATATGATGAGATTATTAAATAAATGATGTGTTATTCACTTTAGGTTTAGACTGCTGATCTAAAACTAATATCCTCTCTCTTGAAACACTTTTTCTTCGAATTGAGTTATCTATTTCTGGGTTTTCTAATTGGTACAAATAATTATAAATTATTTTAGTTTATCATTTTTACCAGAGATTTTAATTACATATAAAATAATATCAATTATCTAAAAATCGAATTTCGGGAAAGAAATTACATAATATCTTTTACATGAAATAAATTACGTTTTATATTTACTTCGTAAAATAGAGGTTTTGATGATAACATGCTATAATTCAGGATAAAGTTACAAAAATCGCGATAATTTCGATCAAATCGCAATATATCATCAAATCGCGATATTCAATATTATCGCGATAATATAACAAATTGCGATATTCTATAAAATCGCGATAAATGCCAAAATATCGCCATTAAAAAGTAATCGCGATATAATAGTTGATGGTTTTTTGGGCTAATTGAGAAATATATTGACAAAAAATTTTTTTTTGATCAAAAAATAGATTAGGTGAAAAAAAGTCATTCTTTGAAAAAACAACAAAAAAGATACTTGATCCAATCAAGGATCAGATCAAAGAGTTTTATTGTGTTTTCATATAATTTGGTTGTCAAACCTATCGATCCTTTAAGATCAACAATAATAAGAACTAAAGAGAAATAAATATTTTTTCAGTTAATCGTGATGTTGTAAATTGAGTTGAATAAAAGACCTTCTAAAAAAACCAACCCTTTATCCGTTCTTAGAGAATGTGTTCTTGGGTTAAAACATTTTCAATATTCTCAGATAGCTAAAAGTGATCGGTAAACTTTTCAAAAGCTTTCACAACATCCTTGCCAGATGATCACCAATTATTAAGATTTTTTATAGATTTGTCTTCTTGTTCTTTTTCTTCTTTGTGGTTCTTTATATTCGACCGAAAACACAATTAGAGCTTAGAGGTTTTTGTTTGATCGATCACCAATAAGAAGGAAAATTATTCTTTATTCTTTTTTGCTATTTAAAATTGTAAATATAACAACTCCATTGTAAGAAAATACTTCTATCTTATATTCAATTATATTGTTGAAATGGGTAATTATTAGTTTGATCATAAAATTCATTTGAGATTTTATATTTGGTTAAAAAAAAAATGAAAAGAAAAAAAGTTTATGTTTCCAGAACAAACCAAACTCATCCCCTTTATAGAAGTTTTCTGTCTTTCAAAACTTTCAAACACTTGAATACAATTCACAATACTTACAAACACTTTCAAACATTTATGAAAGGTGGAAGTGTTGTAAAAGTCTCAAGACTTTGTAAAAGTCAAGAGATTTTTTTAAGGTAATCTCAAAAAAATAATTTTTCATTTTTTCGCGATAATATTGAATATCGTGATAAAGTTGTACTAATCACGATTTTTTATATTATCGCGATTTTATTGTTAATATCATGATAATATATGTTATCATCAAAACCTCTAATAAATCCCATAACATAAATTATCTAAACCAATTTCTAAAAAAAAAATCTTGTAACAAAAAATGGAGGAATACAATTTGATTTTTTTTATAGAATTTTCTGTTTCTACTTGATATATTAAATCAAAATAATGTTCTTTATTTCAAAATATTTTTTTTTATTCTTTCATAGAAATTACTGAAAATCCCTCTTGTTAATGAAAAATGTTTTCAGAATATGTTTTGATTTATTTATTTTTCAAAAAAACTAAAAATAATACAAATTTTATTTTTTTTTATTCCAGAATTTATCTTTCTGAAAATCCGTATTGCAAAACAATAGTATTTGAAATTATTTAATTTCAAAAAATTATATTTTTTGTTTTTCAAAAAAAAAAAAAAATTTATTTTTCTGATATTTATCATTAGTAGTTTTGTTCTACACTTCAGTTTTCATAGAAGAGAACAATCATTACAAAAGTTTTATTTGTTTTCAATTATAATTTTTTTTAATATGTTGATAAAAAATCCTAAACACCTTGATCAAAATGAAAGGTTGACATTTGTAAAGTATCTATGGAATTCGTTTGGTACACAATCCTTAAATTAAAAAAAAATTCATCTTTCAAAAATTTATATTTTTTTCAAAAGTTATCTTTCTAAAAAAATAGGGAGATTTTTGTATATGTGCTGAGATATTAGTTTTTTCAATTAATATTTTAAGGCTAGTCTTTTGTTATTATTTTATAACTGTTGTATGGTTTTCCCACAAAATCTAACATTACAAATTGTTTTAACTTTTTATTTTGAATTTTATTCTTTTCTCATTAACGTCAAGAAGCGCTAAATTAAAGAAAATTTTTCCGTTTTGAATAATTTTTGGTAAGATCTTTATGTGTTTTTTGGAAATTGAAGAAAAGATTTCCTCTTGTGTTGATAAAAAGACACTTTTGAACAATTGTCTTGGAATTAAAAAGTGTGTTAAATTACGACTCTGGTCTCAGACTTAATTTTTTTAAATCAGCAAATGCTATTGGTAAAGTTTGCTTTGTTATTACAATTAAATTCTCTGGAAAAGAAAAAAAGAAACAGAAAAAAAATGAAAAATTTACTAAGTTGACGATCTCCGGTAGACTGTGCAAATTTTAAATCAATTTGTAAAGAATCTGTTTTTTGTTTTTGTGTCTTTAATTTTTTCTTTTCATTATTTTTTTCTTTTTCGGTTTCTTCAAGTTCTCGGTTTAATAATAAAATTTCTTGCATTTCGATTTGGAGCTGCTTGTCCAATTTGATATTTTCAAGGCTATCTAAATTTGTGTCAAGGGATTTAATTTCTTCTTCTGTGTATTGGATCTCAGAATTAACTTGTTCTAACATTTGAGAAAGATATTCGATTTCATTTTCTTGATTAATACCGATCGTTTCTTGAGAGGAGTTTTCATTTATTTGTTTTAGTTGCTCCTCCAGTTGGATGATTTCCTTTGCCAAATTGTCTCGATCTTCAATAATACAATCAAGAGACTTGTAATGACAATACATTGTCGTACGAAGGGTTTCGTTCTCAAATTGAGAGACTTGCGATAAGTAATCCATCAGTGTTGTTGTTGTTCTTCCTGATGTTTCTAAATAACTTTCACGAACAAAAATACCATGCTTTGGTTTACAATTAAAATATTTGATGCCATTTAGAGTCCCATCATGTTTCCCGCCTTAGGAATTGAAAATTAGTTTCATCATTAAATATGGTGTTTTGTTTTTTTTGTTTATATTTTTGAACACAAAGATTTTTGGTTATTTTGTAAAGAAGTAAAAAAAAAACAAAAAACACAAAAAGAAAAAGTAGAAAAAATTCTTTTCCAGTCAGGATTAGAAAGTTACTTGGGGTACTAAGTTCGAGCCCAACCCATACACCATCTGCAAAATATGTAGCTCCGATATACTTTATTGTTGCTGGTAGATTATTTATTGTTACTGTTTCATTAATTTTAAAATTCATATTAAAACGAATCAAAAAAAAATAAAAACTTGATGAAATTTGTGTTGATTGATACCTTATTTTTTTTAAAAAGGATCAAGTTTTTTTTGTTTTAAAAATACTGAAGAATTTGGTTAGTGTTTCAAGATTTTGATCCATACGTCTGTGTGTTTTAAAATTTTTACTTCCTTTTCTAATTTTTTTAACAATTTGTATCACATCCGTAAAAAAGAATAATAGTGGTTTAAAAATAGAAATACCGTTTGTGAAATTAGTTGAATTTTGGAAATTTTCTGTGTACCAAACTTACTTGAAATAAACGTTTTGGATTGTTATAAAAGCGAAATTTCAAATTAAAATTTTTTTTTAAAAGTTATCATAAAGAGAAAAAACTAAGAAAGACAAAGAGGAAGATTTTGATTCTATTGTAGTATTTAAAATAGGGAAAAAAAAAAAACAACCATGTACCTAATTTGATTACTAAATCCTTTTCATTTTTTTTAATTTCTTTTTGAAAAATGCTCACCATTCTCTCAAACAACCGTCTCCAAAGTATCTATTTGAATAAAATTTTAAAAAGTTCTTTAAGTTCTATTGTCCAGTACAACCCAAGAAATAATAGCTTAAATGAAATTACAACGCCCTACCAAATCAAATTACCCGAAAGGAATGAGAATGTGATGAATTATATGCAATACTCCAAGCGTGGAAATCCTTTAGAGGTTTTGAGTTGTGGAAAACACAAATATGAAATACATAATGATCAAGTGTGTGTTGCCTTACAAATGTCTTCACTAAACCCTGCAGATCTCAATACAGTTGAAGGGAGGTACCCTATTAAGCCAGAGCTGCCTGCAATTGGGGGCAATTGTGGCTTTGGTGTAGTCACCCAAGTTGGAAAAAATATCAAAAACTTATCAAGTGGGGATTGGGTGATCCCAGGAAAGGTGGCGATGGGAACTTGGTCAACACACTTAATTGCAAAGGAGCAAGAGTTGTTAAAAATCCCAAAAGTACGACCAGAATTTGCATCAATACTCATGGTTAACCCACCAACTGCATATAGAATGCTCCATGATTTTACCAACCTTAAGAAAGGCGACTGGATTATTCAAAATGGTGCAACAACAGAAGTTGGGCGCTCTGTAATTTATCTTGCTTCAAAATTGGGCTTTCATACTCTTAATTTTTGCAGAAAAGGGTATGTGTTCTCTTCCTTTCTTTTTTTCTTCTTTTTTTTCTTTTTTTTTTTTTTTTCTTTTTTTTTCATCATTTTATTTGTTGTCAAGTTTTTTGAAAAAAGTGTGATAAAAAAAAGTGTAAAACCTTCTAAAAAATCGTTAGAGTTTGGGAACTGTTTGGATGGTTATTCTAAAAATTTGTTGTAATATTTTTTGAACAGAACTCTAGCCATCGTGGTGGTTTTAAATAATCTTATTTTAGATTTAATGCCCTGTGTGTAATTGTAAAAAATCTGAGTACTTGATCTAAAAGCAAAAGGTAACTTTCTCAAAAACAAATCAATTAATTACTTTTTTGGAAAACCTTTTTCTTTGACCATTTTCAAGAGATGGTGGCCAATTTTCAAATTATTCGTATTCCCCCAAAAACGCTTATAAACAACAAATCCCATAATTTAATAATATTGTATCTCAGAAGAACAAAATTATTCCTTTTTGAAAGCTTTTTTTTTTTTAACTGTCAAATTTTTTTTAATAATTAAAAATAACCAAATTCGAAAAAATCAAATAAAAGATCTCACTTTACATTATTGTTGTTGGAAATGTCAACCAAAGAGTTTAAGAAGCCAAACTAAAGAGGTCCTTCTTTAACTTCATGAAGACTAATTCAATTCAAAAAAAATTTACGAGAAATGCAATTTACTCCACTCACAAAAGATATACTGTAAAATAATACGATTTTTTGTTTGCAATTGCTAAATGATTTTTAATCATATTTAAACAAACCTTTTTGGTGATAATTTTGGGATCTTACACACATTTTTAATTTTTTTCTTTTTATTTTGATTTTTATAGAATTATTGACTTGTGCTGTTCAAATAAAAAAATGAAATTTCCCATTTTTAAAATGATAAAATTATATTTTTGGCTCGAATTTATTTCTTGACTTTTGTATCAAATTTTTTTTTTAGATTTAAATACAACAACACGTGTTACAGCACACATTAAATGACTATTTTACGAGAATATAACCCCACTTCAAAATTGGCACCTTCTCGCTAAAACGGTCAATACATTTTCATCAAGTTCACAATTTTTATGTACACTACCAAATTCTTTTTCTTTTTGAGATCCACTTTTTATCTCTTGATTTTAAGAAATGTATTTGTTTTCACTTCATTTCTTTTGAATAATTCTTAATCAAAATTAAAACCCAAAATACACGATACATTTTTAAAAATTGACAAATCGTTGTAAAAAAGTTTTACATATTTTTTTTTGAATAATTCTCAAAATACGACTCTTGAGGATTGCCAGATAATTTTGAAAATTTTTTAGTTACACTTTTTTAAAATGTATTTACCAAAAATCTTTTTAAAAAGATCTTTAAAACATCCAAAAATATCAAATTACATATTTTTACGACTTTATTGAATATTATTTTCTGTCCCCCTTTTTTAAATGACTCTATAATTTTCAATTTCATTAGCTTTTAGAAACCAATTTTTGGATCAAACAAATAGTATATGGAAAAAGTAATAAATATATGTTTATTTTTTATATCATAGATTATACCCTTGCCTATATTATAGCCTGGATAAAAAACTCTAAATAAATTCCAGGTTCCTGAAAGTGCCGTATAGTGACCTGAAGTGCCTAGATTTTCCAGAATTCAAAATAATTGAGAAAAATCAATGATTTTATGCAATTCTTTTGAATTCTGAAAAATCTAACGGCAAACAGGGGGTAATTTTGTTGAATCATCTTTCTTCAATAATAATAACATATATTTATTTTTTAAAAGATGGAATACATTCATATATTAATTTCAATCTTGCACACTAATTTGTAAATTAGGAATTTAAATATTGGCTTTGAATTATTTTTATAATCAACTAAGTTTTAAATAAGAAAACTATTTGATTTTTTTTAAATAGTATCTTTTATATAATTAATTTTTTTGGATTGATGAATTTTGAAAATCAAAACTTTCTATTCTAATACTAAGAACAGGGTTCATACAAAATGAGATCTGTGTCAAATTTCCGCTTGGCTTCTTTCTTCAAGATAAAATCATGTTATTTTGATCTTTTTTTGTAATATAAGAATGCCCATTGAAATAATTTGTATAAAATTTTTAATTTTAGGATTAATATGACTTTACATACTGATTTATTACATCTTTTTGGTGAAAATGATGGCACATTTATTTCAATATTTATTCAATTTAATAAAAGATCAACAAAAGAACCGGAAAAAAGAAAAAAGAGAGTATGTTAGGGAAAAATGGTAAAATAAAAATGAATTTATTGTTAAGTCATTCATAAAAACATTCCAAAAAAAAAATACAGGACAACAATTAAATTACTTCAAAAATCGAAAAAGGGATTCGAATTCAATCTGGAATAACCAGTTAAATATTTTTTTTTAAAAAAAATATCTGTTTAGCCAAAATAAAACTATGAAAATTACATAAAAAAGTTTTAAATTCTCTAAAATTAAAACAAATTAACTTATAGTTCCGTGTTCTAATTATTTTTTTTCAAGATTTGGTACCATCTATTTTAATAATTGTGATTCTGATGAGAAAAATTGTACACGAACTGTGTCACAATGTTTTTTTTTTATTAATACGGAATTTTCAATAAAAAAGTACATTTTAAAAGTCAAGTACCCATTAAAAAAGATTTTTGAAAGTAGAACAGGGATATAAGTTATTATTTTTTGAAAAAATATTTTTTTTTCAAAATACAGGATTTGTCACCAAAAAAAAATTAAAATTTCAAAAGGGTAATATTTTTTAAAGTTAGTTGTTTTTTATTATAAAGAAATGAAGAAAATTTACATAATTTTCTTTTTTTTCTTTAAAATAAAAAAAAATATGAAACTTTTTATAGATTTTGTTCTCTTTTCATTTTTGAGAAGTTAAGTAAATATATATATATATATATATATCTAGAGAGTAGCTTAATTAATTGAGATTTTGTTTTTTTTCCATTTTTACCTTTGATATTCTTCTTCCAATAAAAAAATGAAATTCAGACAGTGAAAAATGGAAAAAAATAAAAAACTTAAAAATACAATTAATAACCCCACAACTTTTCAAAAATAATTGTTATACTCTAGTTATCAATTATTCATCTTTTTAAAATAATTTGCTTTAATTATAAATAAAATGAAATTATTAGATTTTTTCTTTGAATCCACTTTAAATATGTTCAAACCGATGATTAAAAATTGAAATTATCAGCATCAAAATGGATTAAACATCTTATAAAAAAATTTAAAAAATAAAAAACTTTTAAAAGTTTGTTTCAAAATTAAAAAAAAAATAAAATTTGGAAAAATTCTTGTTTAAAAATGTTCAAATTTGAACATTATTTTTCAAAAATCAATTTTTAACTTACACATGATCAAAAATGTTAGAAATGTTTATATTATATTTCTGTGATTTAATTTTTCTGATTTTATTTTTAATAAGCCTAATTAATTTATTTTAATTTTATTTTATTTCAAAAGATGTAAACAGCCTATTTTTTCTCAAAGAAAAAATAAATAAAAAGTAATTTTAAACTTAAAATTTTACATTCTATTAAAAATCAAGGTTTTTGAATCATTAATACATGGAAATAATAACAGATTTTAGCAACTGATAAATAACTTTTAATGAAAAATTGAACTATTTAAGTCTGCAAATTACTCTAAATAACCTAATTAATAATAGTAAAATATTTAAAAAAAGTGGGGAAAATTTATTTTAAAATATCTTTATTCAACTTCATCCTCATAAAACTATTTAAATATATAAAACCAATAACCATAATACATTTAATTTCTTAATTATAATCATTCATTTTGTTTATTAGTATGGCATTACATTAATAAAAGTATAAAAGCTTCTGTTCTCAATTTTAAATGGTATTTTTCAGGTGAATGAAAATTGGGGATAATTTTTTTCTTTTTGATCGAAACAATTGTTTTACTCAGAGGTTTAATCTCAACAAAATTTCAAATTGAATTTAAAACTTATAAATGTATTTTATTGCCAAAATAAAATTTGTTTTATGCCCTTACCATATTTCCAGTTTTTTTATTGTAGTTAGTGGTGTATAGCTTTCTTGAAAAAAAGTGCCATTTTTTTTTCATTTTTTCGAAAATATTTTAGTGAGCATATTTTGAAATAAATTCAATAGAAGTTTGATTTAATTAGTATTAATATTTCCCTTAATTTTTCATTACCAATTTGTGAATAGATCTACTAACAAGGAGGATTTTTTATGAAATGTATAAAAAATTGCCACAATTTTTTGGAAATACCTGACGCAAAACCTAAAATATTTACCAATCGAACAGTAGGAATATTTTTAGAAAAATTTATTTTTCTGTCTTCCCACTTAAGAAAACCAATATCCATTTTCAGAATCAAACAAAAAACCTTGAAAAAAATTTTGTTCGTTTTTTTGAATTATTAGATTGATCATAAAATCATTAGATTTTCTAAAGAAAAATAATAATACAAAAAAAACAACTAATTATTATAAAGTTTTTAAAAGTCTCATAGAGTTCAAAGTTTTTTTTAATAAAAAAAAATAATTTGATTTCTTTTATTTTCATCAACTAATAAATAATTAAAATTATTTTATGGTGTGTATTTCTTTTGTAATTATTTATCTTACCATTATTTGATTTTTTTTAAAACAAAGAACAAATTTTGATTCAAAAAAAAAAATGTTAAAAGATCTTGGGGCAGATTTAGTACTTTCAGGAGAAGAATTAAAAAATCGAAAAATGATGAAAAAAATAATCAAAAATATTGAAAAACCAAAACTTGGATTGAATTGTGTAGGTGACTTTTGGGTACCAAAGATGGCAAGTTGCATGGCAAAAAAAGGCGTGATGGTTACCTATGGCGGTTTAAGTGTGGGTACCAAGGTTGCTGTAAATCCAGGTCTACTAATTTTTAATGATTTGAGTCTTAAAGGATTTTGGTTATCTAGATGGGTTCAAACACATTCAAGAAGAGAAAGAGAAATAATGTTAGAACACATCTGCGAAATAATGGGTAATGATTTCCCTGTCCATCTGGAATGCCACAATTTAACAAATTTTGAAATTGCATTAAAAAGATACTATTCTCATCTTCAAGGATCAAGGAAAATTGTATTTTTAAATCAATATTAATTTGGGATTGATGATTAAAAAAACAGGTATAAAATATTCGATATAAAACATGATTAATGAAAAATCTGATGAATTCAATTGTCTTTTTTTATCTTTAAACTCTATTTTTAGCAAAATAGTCTATTAAAAGAAATAATTAAATTTTGATTTAAAAGTCTTTTTAATAAAAAAAAAAAAAATTATTACAAATTTATGAAATCTCAAAATTTTTAATTACAAAATAAATTATGATTTGTTTGTTTTATTTTTTATTATTTTTTTTATCTTTTAAATTAATTGATTAAATAGATTATTATTAAACGAACATTAGTCTTAAAATAAATTTAAACAGTTTAAATTAACAAAAAATCTTAAATTAAATTGAAAAATAAATCTTCCTTATAGTTTCCTTCGTATAAACTGTTTTTTAATGTTATTTTGAATCTATTTTCATTTTAAATTTGCTGTAGATATGAGAATTGTTTTGCGAACAAGACTATATCTCTCAAGAAAAATATTTTACTTAATAACTTTTGTTATTAATTATAATTTTGGGAGTTTACATAACTTGCAAAATACAAAAAGTTGCAAAATTTTCTTAATATTATTCTAAAGATTGTGGGTGAATTAAATTGGTATCTTATAGGCATTTAGCATTTCAATACGTTACTTCATGATTGTAATAAAATGTTAGGAAATGTCATAGTTATGACAATTTTTCAACTATAATGTAAACTTATCAAGATATTTTAAAGATTAGAAATAATAAACCAAGTGAAAAAAAATCCCCAGATTTGCAAAAGTATATTTCAAGAAAATTTTGATAAAACTCTTAAAATTCTTGTCTGATTTAAGTTATCTTTGAGGTATTTTCAGATTATTTGTAAAATTAAAAACAATATTTTATTTTTTTCGATTTTTTAACAATGACTATTTATATTAAATACTTTAACAAAATCACAATGGGTGTAAAATAAATGTTTTTTTCAATGATACATATTGCATTAAATTACATAAAATCATATTCTACTCAAAAAAAAAAATATTTTATTTTAAATTAAAATAATAAAAATAGGTAAAACAATATAAAAAGAAGAGAAACATTTTATGTTTCTTTTTTTACAATTTGAATATTTATGATTGTAAAATTGTAGATTTTTCTGGGAATTTTTTTAAATTTCGATTACAATAATCTATTTTGTAACCTTTTTTTAGAAAGTAATTTATTCCAAAAATTAGCAGAAGATTTATAGTTGTTATTTCTTTTTTAATTTTAAATAGTTAAAAAAAATCTGAACAAAAATTTATCATAATAAATTCTTTTTCAGTCAAAGGGACCAGTTTTATTGAATAAAACAAACATATTCCATGATTTTGGTTCATTATTCTTCACTGAAAAAAATTTTCAATTTTTAGATATTGATCATTTTTTCTCGTTTTATTTATTTTTTTTTTGTATTTTGCTTTTTTTTCCTTTTTTTCACTTTCTTATATTTTTTTCTTTTCTTTTGTTTTTTTAAAAAGCCAATTTGAAAAAAAAAAAAAATTGAAACTCCTATTTAACATTAAGAAAAGTGAGTCTGTATTTCCTTTAAATTTGAATAGATATGTATATAAGTAATTCTATTGTCAAGAATTTTAATTTTCTAAAGTAATTTTGAAATTTTGCATTAGAAATTTCAATGAAAGGGTACAAAAAAATTTTTTAAAGTTTTTTTTTTTTTGAAATTTATCATTGGTTTAGGGTTTTCTTATATGATTATGAGCATTACTACAAAGTTTATTATTTATCTTATTTATCAACAATCTAAATTTGGCTTTAGCTTAAAAAAAGAGTGTATTTTTCATTTTTTGAAGAAAATTTTGAGTGGAATTGGGTTTATATGTTGGAACCATAACTTGAAGTTTACGCGTTTAAATAACATAATATTAAAATTTAATTTTTTAATTTTATCAAAGTATTTATTAGAGAAAAATTTATTTGAATAATAAACCATTTTCCAGTCAATTGGGCCCAGTTTATGAGTGAATTACTCGTGTTCAAAGGGTTTTAATGGATATTAGAAGAAAAATTTGATTTCGGAAATTTCAAAATTGAAATCCTTTTTTCTCATTTTTGTTTTTTGTTTTTTATTTTTCTTATATATAATTGTTTTATAATTTTTTTTTATAGCAAGATCTCAAGTCACTTGGTAAAAATGTGTTATTACCATGTTAGTGATAAAGTAAAAATGATTTTCGAGAAATCATTTCTATTTCTATTGGAATTTTATTTGAACTTTGATTGAATCTCAAAATAATCATTTTGGTTTTTCTCAATAGATAACCTAAGAATTTGAATTTTTCTATTTTTGAGAAAATATATTGATTTATTGATTATATTTCGGACGGATATCAACTATTCTTTGATGTTTATTATTCTACTTATTTTTTATTAATCTTCAAAGGTCATTTAGAAAAAATATTTGATATTTGAAAAAAAAGATAAACACATTTTAACTGAAATAAAGTTTATCTTTTAAAAGAAAAATTATCAAAAGGAAATTGATAATTCAATTTAAATAAAGGATTACAAAAAAAAATTAAAATATTCATTAACAAAAATATATTTTTTATCCACTGTTTTTAAAAAAATGAAAAAGATATTTTAAAATATTTAAATATACAAATCCATATATATATATATATATATATATTAATTTTATTTTACTTTTTAAGAGAACAATTAGACCTCCAAAAAAGTTAAAAATAAATAGTTTTAAGGGTCGAGTCATTACGGTGAAATTTTTTTTCTGAAATTTAAAAAAACTTTTTAGGAATTTTTATGAGGACCAAACACCAATCAAAAACCAACCAACCTATGATGTACGATCGATCTCCAAAAATCAACAACTAAAGATGAGGACATTTTTAGAAAAAAACGCCAAAGAGCGACACTCAATTCCCAATTCGAATGGTTAGAATATACAATTTTGAAAACAACTATGTCAATTTCGAAGTGTTGCTCTTTGGCGCTTTTTGAGATCTTTCAAAAATTTTTTGTGTTCATTTTTAATTATTCTCAAGTGGGTTATTTTTTTCTCAAGAATATTACAAAATCCTTACTTTGTCAAATTTAGAGGGTTACTAAATAACCACAAACCAGATTAAATCAAATTAAATTGATTTCGAACTTCAAGAATGCAATTTGTTTTAAATTAAAGAAATTTAACCATTTAGAAATAAAATGAGAAAAAATGAATTTTTTTTAATGAATTTTGATTTTTTGAAATTGAGAACGCTTTTTCTTAAATTGAATTTTTTGTCAAAGATTCCAATGAAATTTTTTTTTAGTTATTTGAATTTTGTCAACCAAAAGAAGGACTATTTCACAATACCCTTTTTGGTCTCAGGCCACCCCTTGAGTATGAAGTATATTCATGGTAAATGCCTAGACCCTTAAAGTATCCAATTTATATTGTAAGAGAATTTAAAAAAATTAAAGATCAAATATAACTTTTTCTCCAATTATCAAAAAAATTTGGCTTAATAAAAAAAAAACTTGATTTTCAATTAAAAAAGTAAACATCGTCAACAAATTCAATCCATTATTTCAAATTTTTCAAAATCTACATCCAGTTAACTGATAAAAATTGATTTAGTCTAATGTGTGTTATGGACTACTAAACCAAATGTTCAATTCCAACAAGAAGAAGAAAAAACAAGTACATGTTTAAAGTTGAAAAAGTGTATGTTACTCTTGACACATGTTTTATAGGTCACTGTAGGTTTAAAAAGGAAATTAAATTAACACACATTATAAAAAAGTGATTTCTTTGCTTTAAAAGGTGTTCTTGAAAACACTTAGAAGGAAGAAACGTAAACAAAACAAATGTTCCTAAATTTGAGTTAACAAATTCCAATTGTCTTTTCAAATGCCTTACTTTTCATGTTTTGCAAAAAAGTAATTTTAAATTTGTCCGTGACTAAACACCTACAAATCGTAATTATATTTTCCATGGTGTGGTTTTGCAAAAAGGGAAAAATAGATACAACGTTCACCTTTCGAAACCATTTTTTAGTATTTTTGAATTTTCAATCTCTTATTTTTTACTATTTTGCACAATTTGCATAAGAACAAACCAAGATCAACAACAATGAATTTGATATCTGACGAAAATTTTCTGATTAAAGGGTATCTTTACAGATTGACGAGTAACAATTTTTTGAATTTTTTTTTTTTAAACGAAACAGATGAAAAAATTGTCCTGAATGTTTCCTTGTATAAATAAAAACCATTCAAACATCTATAGGTCTAAAATTTTGGAAGAAACATTATTTTACTCTTTGCCCAGGGATCATGTATTGTTTTAAAAATGAAAAATCATTTAAACAAAAAAAGAGATACACAGAAATAATTTTTTTAACAGGCTATCGTTGTGTTATCCACACAAAAAAGAAAAGAAAAAAGAAGCAAAAATTTTATTTTAGACTATTAAACCAAGTCTTGCCATCGTATTTATTTTATTCAAGCGAGGAAGAAATGTGTAAGAAGTGGATTGAAAACCTTGTTCTTTCGATACCAAGAAGAAGCTCTTCATTAGGAAAGATCCAATTGAAAATACGAAACAAGCTTGATCTCCAATCCACCAGTGTTTCAACATCAATTCACCAAGAAAAATCCAAAGGCCGATTCCATAAATCCAAGAGCATTTCAAAAACAAAATTAAACCAAAGTACAGACCAAAAAACAAACCACAACAACGAAAAAATTCTGTACAATATTAATCAAGATCAAAATACGAACACAAACCCAAATACACACAATAATCAAACTTCAAACACAAACCAAAACGAAAAATCAAAAAACCTATCTGGTAAAGCCAACTATGACAACAAAATTAACGAGTCAATAAGAATATGTGAAGAAAAATTAAGGCATTCCGACACCATTTTTAATCCAAAAACTAACAATAAAAAAAGTAAATTTCACTCCTTTTATTAAACAAAGAAACCATTTAAATTGAGGTTGTGGTATTCGGAGGATTTGTTCGACAAGAAAGAATACAACCTAATTTCAGGAAAATTTTGTCAACTGATATTTGCTTCACAAAGATAAAAAAATTTTCGCTTTGTTTCTTTTCCTTTTTCAAAGAAATATCTCAAGCCCCAATCTCCTTCTTTGAAAAATTCATAGTTGAAAAAAGAAGAAAAAGGGAAAGGAAGTGAAATTATTTTCCATATTTTTCTGCGTAAGAGAGTTTTCAAAGAAGTAAGGTTGTAATTTGTGATCTTTATTTTTAAAAAGGAATTGAAACAAAGTGAAAATTTTTCCCATTTATAATTAAAATACTAAACCCCATTCCAAAAATTTGGACACCCCCAAAATCAAAAATAGGCAAAAAAAAACCTCAATTTATTATATTTTTCCAAACAGAATATAAAACCACATTTAAGTAACCTAGTATCAATGTTTTTATAAGTAATCATTTCCATCCAAAAAAAGAAAAAACAATAAAAAAAAAAAATCAGTGTGTCCACAATAATGAAATGAGCTGAACAAAAAATGTATTGGTAAATTTGTTGAAATTTCACCAACAATTGTTGATCTATCAAATGATAAGATACCCATTGATCAATTGCATGAGATTTTTCTATTTAAAAAAACTTGGCACGAACCTTCTATCAAAACATCAACAAAAAATTTTTAGATCGAAGGAAACAGATTACGTAACTGGAAAAAAGGAAATGAAAACAAAACAAAAAAGATAAAAAATGAAATAGTTTGTAAAATCAAAATTATTTCCAAATTGAATTTAAAATGCAGTATTGCTATTCTTTCAACTGTTTAAACTGTGTCCAAATTTTTGGAATTTAGTTTAGTATTAGGGAAATATCAGTAAGAAATTAAAAAACAGTAACATCCCTGAAATTAATTCTAAATCAAGTAGATATTAAATATACAATCAAAACTATCACCTCTTACCAAAATGAACTAAATTCAAATTTCAATTTCAAGTTTTCCTTTAAAATTATTAAACTAAATTCTAGAGATGAAATTAGAACTCATCGAATTTGTTACTGTATATTTCAACAATTTTTTTTTTTTTTTCATTTTCAAATAACAGACTACATTGGAATTTATCTTTTTTTAGATCTTTTCTCAAAAGTATTATTTTTTCCATTTATTTTTTCGAGGTAAATTGTTTTTAAAAAAAAATTTTTGATTTCCATTTTTTCATTTTTTTAATCATTGTATTGACCATTAAAAAAAAATTTATTTAAAACTGATTTTCATTGGAGGAGTGTTCTAAATGAATTCTTTAGATAGACTACAAATACTAGTCTTTTATCCTGGTTAATAATTTTGCAATCCTTTACCCAAAGATTAAAATAAATTATTATTACAAAAAAAGGTATTTTTATAGTTTTTATTTTTTGTTCTATTATAAATACCCACTAAAAACAAAGCAGTTGTCATGATTTATGAATAAATCATTAAATTTTATTTTGTTATTAGTACAGAAGTACCAATAAATGGTCTAAATGAAAAACTAGTTGGATAAATATCTTCTTAGGTGTATTTTTAATGACTCTGAAAGTAAGGTTTAGAGAAATTAGAACAAAAAACAAAATCCAATAAAACACTTTTTATTGTTAAAATAATTTGTTTTAATCTTTTGGTAAAGGATTGCAAAATTATTGACCAGGATAAAAGGGTATCATTTGTCATGTGTATTCAGAATTCATTTAAAACATACACCCTTAAAAAATAAAAATCATTTAAATATCTTATTAATTTAATTAAAAAATATCATATATTTTCTTCAAAACATGATTTAATTTGAAATAAATTTGCAATTTTATTTAATAATGATAAAATAAAATAAAATAAAATAAAAAAAGTTTATTTGAAATAAAAAAATTTAATTAAAATATTTTTTTGTCTTTTTTCTTGTCAACACTAAATTAGATGCTTTTTGGTACTATTTTTTAGATAAAAATAAAAAAAAAAAAATGAAATTAAAAATATATCACTTAAGATAATAACACCTTTAACTATCCTCTAAAACTCTGAGTGTGGTACTTCACTCAGCATAATCATTTATATTTACTAAACTCCAATTCAAAATTTTTCACACACCAAAATTCCATTTTTGAAAAAAAAAATCTTTTTTAATCAATCCAAGAAGTAATACTAAATTAGAACCATTTGCTATTTGGAATGCTAACACTTATTTATAAATCACAATATTCACAAAACAAAAAATAAATAATTATTAATACTAATAAATTATTGGTGTATTAAAAATTTTGGAGAGAACAAAAAAAAAAAACTTTTGGTAAATTTATTTAAGTTCAATTAGGAATATTGATCGATCAAATGGTTAGATACCATCAACTAATTTTATTTGAGTTTTTCTATTTTGAGGAACCCAAAATTTAACCTAATATCTATCTTTCGAAAAAAATTTTTTGATCCAACGAAACAAGTTTGTAATTCAAAAACAAAAAATGAAAACCAAAAAACTAAAAGATGAAAAAATTATTTTCATATTTTAAAAAAAAGAAAAATTATTTCCAATTTAAATGAAATTGTATTATTGAGTTTATTCTTTTAACTGTTTTAACTGTGTGGAAAATTTTGAATTTTAGTTTATATAAATATATAATCCTCCTTTTTTTAAAATTTAAAAAAATAACAAAACATAACAATCTCAACAAATATTTTCAGCCTGAAAGTAAAAGTGTAAATGAAAATAACAAAAAAACCTAAAAAATCCAACAAAAAAATAAATAAAGAATAAAAAAACGAAATCTTTCAAAAATTTAGATTTTAATTTTTAAAAAATCTTTCAAAGTTCTATAAAACAAAACTTAAATTTATGCACTTCATAATATTATTTATTTATTTTTCCCTTTTCTAATTCAATATAAAATTTTTAAACCTTTGTATAAAAAAAACCAATAACTATAGTATTTTTCTGGGGAATTTTTGAATTCAAAGAAAAAAATATTTCCAATCAAAATAATAGCAACTATTTTTGTTTAGTATCTGTTGATGGAATAACATTTATACCTATTTTTGAATCAACAAAAACAAATATTAGAAATACTTATTTTATCAAATTAAAGGAATGTTTAAACTTCACACTAAACTTCACCGAAAGTACAAATATAAATGAAAATGAAAATGAAAATGAAAATGAAAATGAAATAGAGAAGAAAAAATTGCAATTAACAATTACAAAAAAAGATCAAAATCAAATCAAACTCTTCTCTCAAAATTGTTATCAACTGGTATTTTTACATTCTGTTTTACAAATTTTATCAAAAGAATTAGAATTAAAAAATACATTTTTCCATACCCAATTGGGCAGTTTACATAATGTCCAACTTCTATATCGCCCTATTGCAGTTAAATTTTTTTGTTTATTATTACATTTAAAAAATAACACAAACAATAAAAACAACAACAACAATAATAATAATAATAATAATGAAAATGACAATGCAACTAATTGTGTTTTAAGCTCTTTAATTAATCAAGAAAATAATGGAATTCATTTATTTTTTAAACTTTTAAAACAAAATGAATTAATTTTAACATCATTGGATTCATTGATGTTTGATACCACAAGTTTACATTTTTTATTTTCTTTTTTTGTCACTCTATGTTGGTTCCTTCCTGACCCTATATTTTGTATTAAAAGGGAAGATTTACATTTAATTTTTGATCCAGGTTTGATCTTTTTTCTTTTTTCTTTTTTTTTTTATTTTTTTTTTGTTGGATGTGAATTAAATAGGAATTATCAACAATATTCGAATTTTCATAACAACTCGACAAATTAGTGATTAATTTATCTTTTCATGATAATGTAATAATATCAACAATTTTTGTTTTTTGCTGATAATTTGAAATATTTCTGATAATATTAAAAACTTGCGAGAATGAACAAATTCACGATAATAAAAAAAAAAAAGTTGTAATAGATTCAGAAAAAATTTTAGTTTTAATTAATCCCTAAAAAAATTGACTTAAAAATTCAATAAATATTACAAAAAAAAATTGTAAAAATAACGTAAGTGATGCTTTATTATTTATATTTTTTGCAACAGAATAAAAATTATATCTTAAATTTTTGAGTTGGCAAATACATTTTCAATAATAATTGTTAAATTCTAGAAAAATATTTTTATTTGTGATAAAATCAGATATTAGCGATATTCGTCCAAAATCCAGATAATCCTATTTTCTCATGAATAAATTCTTTTTCAAGAATTTCCCTAATTCAGAAATTAAAATATTTTACCTATATATTTTAGAGAAATGATTCGAAGAACGATCATTTAACTTTATATCGGAATAATTTCAAATTGTAAAAATATTATCTTAATTGTATAAAAATTATAATTTTTAACTCTTATTTATTCATTTTTTTTTCTTTTTTTCTATTAATATTTGTAAATAGGTAAATCGGATAAAGATAATATAAACCAATTATGCACTGTATTTAATAAGTTATCTTTTAATATCCACAAAAATATTGGATTAATTTTTATAATATGTAATTTTATTGATTCAAATCTTGAAAATGATTTCATTTCACAAACTTTACCAATAGTTATTATAAATATTATTCATTTATTTCCAATTTATCAAGAAAATTATTTTGAAACATTTAATGAAATTAAACGGCAAATTTTTATCATTTCGTTTATTATTGACAATGCACATGTAAGTTTTTTTTCTTCATTTTTTATTTTTATTAAAAAACAATTTAATAATTTCAATGTTTTTTTTTTTTTTTATAAATAATTATCTTTAAATAATTTTTCAAAAACTTCACGTTGATAGATTATATTTCCATTACAATCACAAATTTTAAATTCAATTTTATTCATAAATGATGATAAACAAAATAATTTTAATGAAAATATTTTATCAGAACAGTCAACAAACAATAAAGAAAACAAAAGGAATAAAAAAAACAAACATGAACCCTTAAATATAAACAAAATTGTAGACAAAGAAATGGGTAAGAATGTTGAAACAAGAGATCTTACAGTTTTCGAGGCGGGTGGCAAAGATAAAGAAACCAAAAATTACGAAAAAAATGGGATAAAAATTGAAATCGAAAAAGAAAAAGAAAAAGAAAGAAAATATTTTTTTGAAAACGGAAATGGTAAAAATCCCGACGAAGAAAATAAATTATCTATTCGCGATTCAATTGATTCCCATAGTTCTTCAAAAAATGACTCCGGTCAATTTTTCTTAAATCTTCGAAATTCAAAAGAATTAGATGATCTTATTCTTGACGAAAATGATAATGATAATTATGATGGCAATATTCATAATAAAAACATGGATCCAGAAACTTATCTCGAAAAATACTATTTTAATAGTAATCTGTTGTTACCCATGCTGCCACCTAAATTAAATCATCTCCAAGATATGCAAATTAATGAAAAAGAAAAACAAAAAAAAAATTTAAAAATTATCTCAATAATTGAAGAAGAAACTCAACAATTTGATAAAATTTTTCAATTAATTTTTCAGATTAAATTTGGTAAATCTCCATATGATGAAAGACAAAATTTACAATTATTGCTTGAAGATCTCTGTTTCGAACTTTCTAATATTAGTTTAGGTTTAGCTGTTGAAACTAATGAATTTTACAATTTTTTAGATATCTCAAAGACTTTACTCGAAATCCAAAAGGAAGATTTGGAAGTTATCGATGATCACATTCTTTTAAAAATCAAAGATGAATTCAAAAATGATCTTGGAAAAAACAAAATAAAAACAGAGAAAAAAATGTTCAAAATAGTTTCGAAATTTGGTAAACGATCACAAAAAAATAACATCATTAATTAATTTTTATATTTATTTGTAAAGAGTATTAATTTGTAAAAATATTTTAAAGTTAAAATTTTTATATTTTATATATGCATTTACTTTAAAAAAAAAATAAAAATAAAATATATTATTTTTGTTGCGTATTAATATTAAACTGGAGATTTTTTATTTTGAGTTTAGATCTTTGTTATTTGGCATTCATTTACTTTTTCTTTCTTTGTTTTTTTTTTTTTTTTTTTTTTTGTTGATAAATTGTATTATTTTAAATCTAAAAAAAATACTAAAAAAAAGAAAAACTAAAAAATAAAAAGGCCAAGATACTATACAAAGAACAATCTTTTTAAAATCCCTTTTCAACTAAAATCCATTTCAAAAATTGTGATTCACCTGAAATAATAAATTGAAAAACAAAAAGATATCTTTTGTATTCAAGAACAACTATAATTTAAACCCTGATTCATAATTCACTTTAAATCATTCTAAATATATAAAAACCTGATATTTTAAAAATAAAATAAAAATAAAATCCAAAAACCAAAAAAAAGTGAGTAACAATTTTTGAAATGAGCATTTAAGGATTTTTTATTACTAAAATTTTGAATAGTAAAAAGTTGAACAAGAAGATTTTTTATTGACTAATAATTAAATTCATTTTCAAAGACATTAGATACTTTCAATTATCTGTATATTATTTGTCTTTTCGAGGATCTTTTTTTTTTTTAAAAGATAATTTAAAAAAAAAAAAAAGAAAAAGAAAAACAAAAAACAGAAAAATAATTTATAAAAGAAAAATTTTTAAACAATTTGAAAAAAGTAAAAAAAAAAGAAAAGAAGAACAAAAATTTGAAAAGGCAAAACAAAAATTTGAGAAAATTTGCAAAAATGATTCATTCCAAAAAGTTGAAAATATTTTTTTGATAAGAATACAGGGGAAAACCCTCAAAAAAACTTCGATTAGAATCATAAATAGAGTCAAAATTTTTGAAAAATAGCATATTTTAAATATCGTGTATATTTTTTGAAGGCTAAAAATAACATTATTATTATTATTATTATTATTATTATTATTATGTATTGGGGCTGTACTTTTGTAATTCAATATTTATTTTTTTTATGAAAAAAAATTTCATTATACTTTATAAAATACCAGATATTTCTATTATAAATTAACTGGTAGTTATCAAAGGTGTTTTTGAAAATCTGAAGAAATTATTAATTTTTATTATCGGTTTAAGTGAAATACAAAGTTTAAATTAGTCGTGGAATCTGTTTAATTTATTATTGTGTTTTTTTTTTTTGAAAATAAAAAACCTCGAACTCACAAACTTATTTTTACAAATGTTTTTATTGTAATAGATAGCTTCTCTGGAATAAAAAAAGGTTTATACAGTTTTTAAAACATCTTTGAGATATTAATATTTAAAATTGTGCCCTTTTGAAGTTTTTTCATTTTTTTTAGACAAAATATTTTAAATGTGATAAGTACTGATTATTGAATACCGCCTTGTTCAATTTTCGAGTATAAAAAATATTAAATAAATCCTATCTATACTATGAAACGAAAATGACTTAATAATTAAGCTTTTTACAAAATATAAAACCATTTTAATATACAAAAAAAAATATAAATAAATATTAAATAAAATAAAAATAAACAGTTTGTAAATTTTTGAAATAGTTGAAACAAAATAATATATCTATATTTTTTTTTTGATATTTCTAATAAAATTAAGATCTTTTTGAAAACACAACCAATAAAATAATATGATGTAGTTTTTTCTATTTGTGGTGTCTTAAATTTAACTTGATATCATTCTATAAATAAAAAAATTGATATAGGTGATATTATTTCGAAATTGAATAAATAAATGAAATTCGAACAATAAAATGAAAGTATGATTGAAAAATTTTTTAAAAAATAAAATTATTTATATAATGTATGATTTTTTTTTAATCTGTGTTTTTAACCATTTTAACTATATTAAAATTTTTGAATTGTTGATTATTTTTTTTTCAAATAAAATATTTTTCAAAGGAAATGGTACATCCCCCAAATCAGCAACACTATTGAAATTGATTATTAATTGGATGAATTACGAATTGGTGATTTTCATTTTAATTTATTCATTTTTAGTAATTTTAATTTATGGGTATTTAACAGTTGGAAAATGAAAAAAAAACAAGATAAGAAGAAGAAAATTTGGAAATAATTTGCAATTATAAAAATGAAAAAAAAATTTGTTTCATTGTGAATGTGCTAGATATGTGAATTTAAAATATCACTATTGTATTTATGCATGAAACAAAGAAAAAAGAAAAGATTCGAAAAAACAATTCCAACAAAATATCCAGAAAAATTAGAGCTTTATAATAAAAATAAGAATTTAAAGAAAAAATCATTGACCTTTAAAAAGTTATCAATAAAATGTAGAAAATTTTTTCCAAATTCGCCATATTCAATAGTTTTTATTGTTTTGATAATTATTTTACCTTATTATGTACAAAAGGGGATTTCTCATTTCAAATAAAAGTAAACATCAATTTGAAAATATTTAATTTTAATTGTGATTTTTTTTTTTTTTCATGATTTGTAAAGACCTAGTTAGAGTGTTTTTTTTTTTATGTTTTAAAGAGTTTCTTATATTTCAGAATAATATTCAGATTAATTTGATTCATCTTTCAATAATTCTTGAATTTTCAATTGTCCTTTTATTTAAAAAATAGATTTTATTCTCTCTTCGTATTAATATCCTACACAAGAAACTCTTTATGAAAAAAAAAATAATATTTATCATAATTATTTGAATTTTTCTATGTTTTTAAAAAAATATAATCAAAAAAAATTAAAAAAAAAAGAAAATATTTTGATAATTTCTAAATGAAAGAATTAATTTTCTTTGTATGGTTTTATAAATAATTAAAATTTTCAAAAAAAAAATTATGAAAAAAATAAAGGGAGATATTTTTATTAATTTGTATTAATTTAAGATTTATGTTAAAGAGAAAAATAGACCAAGTTTCAATTTTTCGTATTTTGTGGGAAAAATAGGAATTTTCAAATATTGGCAATTATTTTTTGGCACATCAAATCACTTTTTTTTTACATTGAAAACAAATAAATATAACTCAATTCAATTAAATTGGAAAAATAAGAAATAAGAAACTTTCAAATACAAAAACAAATAATAATTTATACTTTTTTTTATTCTAAGCAATTCTTTCAAAGTTTATTAAATTTCTTATTGATTTATGTAAAAAAAGGTATACTATTATTACTAATTTTTCAAATAATTGCCTTTTTATTTTAGAATTGTTAAATTGTGGGTTTATTTTTAAGGGTTTTGATTAAAATTAGAGTTGAAACCCCCCCTTCTTAATAAAGAAAAGAGAGAAAAAAACGGAAACAGAAACCAGAATGATAGAAATTTTATTTTTTTTACATTACTGTAGTCAAAATAAAGCGTGCCAAAAAATATAAAGCGTGTTTCAAAATAAAAAGCGTGTTTTTTTGTTATAGAAAACCTATACATCAACCGATCAAAGAAACCAATAATAAACCCGAAAAAAATATGGTATTGGTTTCTTAAAGTTCTATTATTTAAAAGTAAAATTCTAAAAATAAAGGATCAAATTGGAATATTTATCTCAAAAAATAGAGTTAATTTTTGCAAGAAAATTTTAATAATAAAAAAAACAAAAAATTTCAAAAAAATTGAGAATATTATGGAAAATTTTCAACTAATTGCATTAATAATTTAAATTTTACTGAAAATAACCAGTACTTTACTTTCAAAATTGATTTGGGCTCAGGTATACTATTTGGTAGTAGATTGGATGTTGCCTTGGTACAAGAATAAAAAAAAGCACGGATAATATTTTGAAACACGGATTATAGTCGTTGTGCACGCATTATTTTGATCACTGTAAGAATCACAAAAGATTAGATACATTTGGAAAAGAGAACAGGACACTAAAAGGAAAATAAAGATTTTAACAATAGGTTCTGTTTAAGTCCTGTTGTACATAAATTTTTCAAACAAATTTTGAAATTTGAGTTTCCGTCTGCACCTTAAAAAAATATAAAAAATTCATTTTTTTTAATTCATTCTTCAATAATTTAGAATTTCTTGTAAGTAAAATTAGGCTTCCTTCTACCTTTTTGAAAACTTAAAATATATAAAATTTCCTTCTCTTTTCATTTCTTCTTTTTCTTTGATATTTTACAAAAAAAAATAAAAGATCCATAAATTTCAAACAATGGAATATTTAACAAGAATTTATATGTATGGTGGTGTTTCTGTCAAAGATGTAGAATCATCAAAATTCATTAAGGCTTATGCTGAACACTTAAAAAGAGGTGACAAATTTAAAGAACCAAGTTGGGTTGATATTGTAAAAACCGGTTTCACAAAAGAACTTTCTCCATACGATCGTGATTGGTTTGTTTTTTTTCTTTTCATTATCTTTTATGCTTTTTTTTTTTTTTTGTTTTTGAATCAAAAAAAAAAAAAAAAAGTTTTTTCTTTTAAACCTAATAATAAAATCTTTTAAAAATTTTACATCATTTTTAAAAAAGTGAGTACTAAAAGTTTTATTACTAGGACCCCAAATTGTCTAATTCGCCCGATTTAAGCAGTTTGAATTAACTACTTTTAAAACTTTTAGTTGCACTTTTTTTAAAACAGTTTTACTATTTTTTTTTTTTTTTATGTTATTTGACTTCACAACCAATTCTTTGTGTTAGGTATTTTTTGAAAATTAATTCTGGTCTAATTTCATCTTTTTCGCTGTTTCTTTTTCTTGCTTGCAAATTTTACTTTTTCTTATTCTTTTCAAATAAAAAAATAAAAAATCATTAAAGGTACTACATTAGAGCTGCGTCTATCCTTCGAAGACTTTATATCAGACCATTTACTGGTGTTGGTGGCTTCAAAAAAATTTACTCCAAAAAAAACAAAATTAGAGTCAAACCATCCCACTATAACAAAGGAAGCGGAAAGATCCCAAGATCCATTTTACATCAATTCGAAAAAATTGGAATTGTTAAAAAAACGAAAAAAGGAACAAGAAAAGTTACCTCTCTTGGAAGAAAAGAAATGGACGCAATCGCTTTAAAAATCCATAAAGATACTCAACCAAAAAAGAAAGAAGAAATTGATGAAATTGATGAACTTAATGAAATTATTGAAGAAAACAAAGAAGAAAAAGAAGAAGAAGAAGAAAAAGAAAAGGAAAAAGAAGAAAACTAAATAATCGTTCATTGAAATAAAAAAAATTAAAATTAAAAATTTGGTTAAATAAAATCGAAAAGTAAATTGATTTTTCTTAATTTTGAGATTGTTTTTTCGTGTTTTATTTACAAGTAGTCTAACTTTTACAAAATTATTTTTCAATTTTTTTTATAATTGTCCTTTAAGTTTTTGTGTGCTTGTAGACAAAACAAAAAAAAATTATTAATACTTGATAAATTAAATAATAAATATAGTATTTAAAAAAATATCAGACATAAAAATAAGTTCCTGAAATCATTTTTAATTGTTAGTGTTATATTAATTGTGAGTGTAATTGCGAAAATTTAAAATCAAATCCTTTTTATAAATACTAAATTTTTTATGAACTTAGTAATAAACCTACCCAAAGTTCATAAAAGTGGGGATATCTAGAGAATACTCATTTAATTGTTTGGTAAACAGTTGTAGATCTAATTATTTTGAAAAAAATTAGAGTTTTTTATGATGTTTACTCGATCATAATTTTTATTCCTGCTTTTTGATTTGATTGATTATTATTTTGAAATATTGTAATTTAATTAATAATCATTCAAATAAGTATTTATTTATAAATTTCAGAGTTTGATTCTAAAAAAAAGGATTTTATTCTCAAATAATAGAAATTATTAATCAAGTGCAAAGCAATTTTTCTTAATATTAACAATTATTAATGATACCCAACTTATTTCAGTGCCACTGTGTTTTTTTTTTTCACAAATTTAATATTTTCTTCCATTAGAATTTTCAAATAGTTATTACATTCCATAAAGATGTAATTGTATCAAAAATCCTTAAGAACTATTCTTATTTTATGTTCTCTTATGGTGGAAATATAATGTTACAAGACAAAAATAAAACCATTTAAATGTTTATGAATGGGAGGAAAATCAAAAAAAAGGAATTTTTTTTTTTTTTTTTTTTTTTTGGATTTCAGCAAATAAAAATAAACCAAAATTTTCCTTTTTGTTGGGTTTTTGATACTAATGTATATCCAGAGGAAGTGTTGTCAAGTACTGTCATTTACTTAACTTTTTGTTCATTTGAGAAATAAAAAGAAAATTTAAGATATTTTCTTTTAATTTCCATAATTAAAAAAAAGCTAACAGTAGTTTTCCAGAATTCAAAGGAATTTAATAAAATCAAGGTGTTTACTCAATTCTTTCAAATTCTAATAAAATAAATGACAGTGGATAGTTGTTAATTTTATCTTGCAAATGATAGAATTATTATATATATATATATATATATATATATATATATATTAATTTTCTTCTTCTCTTTTTTTTTATTTGATACAATTTTCTTTAATTAGTTCTTTCTCTAAATAAATAAATAAATAAAACAAACTTTTCTAATTTTTCAAACATTTCAATACAAATTTGAAATCGGTTTTATTTACCTCTTACTGACCCCCCCCGATGATTTTGAAGTATATTTGTACCTTACCTTAACTCAGTAATACTTTAATAAAACTTGGAATTTAAGATGAGATCGAACATTTGGATTTTGAACCTTTATGAAGATAAATATTTGAATTTTGGTTTATAAAATAGTTTCCACCCAAATACAGAATTCAAAAAAAAATACAAATATTTAAATTGTTGAAAGATCTATGAATTTACCTTTTTTTAAAAAGTAGACAATTCAACTTGTCGTTATAACATTATTTACTAATAGTCATAAAAGACAAATAATTCTGAAGTTATCTACAAATTCAATTAGTATTAATCTTTTTTAAGATTGAATTAAACCACTTATCTATAATTGGAATACAATTTCAATTCTTAATTGATGTCTTTTAACAGTAATAATTGATTAATTTATTTATCACCAAAATGGTAGTAAACTCAACATAATCTATACGGAAAAGAGGAGGGGTTGAAATATGTATAAACAATCAAACCCCTTTTATCAGAATTCTTATTTATCTTCCGAAACGGATGTTCATATCTGGATACATTTCAATAATCATTAATCACCTTCTTCACATAATTAACATATTGTGCATTTAACATCATGTTCTATATTTTTTGGAAAATAATCTCTAATCTAATAGTCCAGAACTTATCACTATTTCAGGTATTTTTGATAAAAAATGCAAAAATTTTCACTTCATTTTTCTTCTTTTCTATAAGTAACAAGTAATTTTTATTTATTTTTAAACCCACAGGAACTAGATCCCTTATTTTCACAAGATACAATTATACTCAATAAGAAAACTTAATTTATCAGCTTTGGAGAAATGGGTTATTAATTTTTTAAGGAATTGATATTTTCAAATTAAATTTTCAATCAAAAGCCCCTGATCCTTTTTGATCTTTCGTTGGATTTATGTAAGCAAAAGAAAATGTTAATTTTACAAACAATTTTTATTTTGAAGAAATTACACTTTATTTATTATAAATAGTTTGTATTTAGAAATAACCATTGAACATTTAATCTTTTTTTAAAAATCTAATAAAAATAAATCAAATATTGAATCCTTGAAGATTTAAAAAAATTGATCTTTTCTTTTTTTTTTAAGATTTATTTATTAATTTTCTTGGAATTTAAAAGATTATATAATATTTCCTTTATCAAATATTAAAATTATAAAAACTTAAATATTTCTATTTTAACAAGTACTTTGATAATATCTATTATTTTTTATTATTAGAATTATTAATTTGAATTTTTTTTATTTGATTGAAAATATTTAAAAATTTTCGGAAAAAATAAAAATAATAGATATTGATACTTTTAATCTAGATGTTATTACAAACTTATTTAAATAATTCTGATTTTGTAATTAAAATATTATTTTGAAAATAATCAAATTTAAATGTATTTTTTTATTTCAAAAGCTGAATTTCCCTGGTTTTAAAAAAGAGTTATGGTGCTATTTATAATTTAATGGCCCGATTTTTATTCTCTTTTTTTTTCTTGTTAATGGACTTGTAAACTAACAAAAAATAGTCTTGGAAATTTCATAGCAAAAAAAATAAAAATTTACTGTGTATAGAAATTGAAAAACATAGTAAAATTTTCATTACTATAAAAGTATAATTCTTTTAAATCAATTTTTCAAAATGAATTATTGTATCATAAGTTTGATCCATTTTTCTCATTTTTAGAAAAGTTCAAAATCTAAAAATAATTCCAAATTATTTTCTTTGGAAGAAGAACGAAATTATATTACCTTTGGAAGGAATTGTGCGAAAATACACTTTAAAAATAAAAACAACTAAGTTCTAAAAAATAACAAGAGGTAAAAAAATCTACTTATTTTAAAAAAAGTAAAGTAATTATTTGAAACTTAAAAAAATATAATATTTTGATTCAAAGAACAGTACAAATCAATTTTTCCTTTTTATTGTACAAAAAAAAAAAAAAAACAAGAAAAAAAATCCACCAAATAAATTAAAACATTCCCCAAAATACTTTTTTAAAAAACTCGAAAATTCAACTTTTAATCTAAATAAATATGTTTTATTTTGATTATTTATAAGCAATAATTAATAAATTAATCTTAA
The DNA here is from genome assembly GCA_027625915.1 of Anaeramoeba flamelloides. Taxonomy (NCBI): domain Eukaryota; family Anaeramoebidae; genus Anaeramoeba; species Anaeramoeba flamelloides. Next base: position 3,602,516 of record JANTQA010000063.1, read on the forward strand.
TTTTTTTTACAGTGAGTTGTAAACAACCCAAGAATTAAATATATCAAATAATTTTCTATTATTTCTCTATTTGTTAAAGATTATGAAATTAATATGGCCAATTCAAATTAATAATTCTAAGAATAATATATATATATATATATATATATATATATATAACTTAATAACTTAATAACTTATTTTAATATTAAGAGTTCGTAGGTTTATACTCTTAATATTTGAAAAAGAATATTCTCTATTTTTTTTAAATTTCAAGAAATTTAATAAATATTAATGATCAAAAAAATGATTATTATTTTTTGGATCTTCTAGGATTCAATATTTTGATTTATTTTTATTGTATTTTTAAAATAAGATTAAATATCATTGTTATTCATCCATACAGACTTTCAGAAATTACTGAAAGTGAGATAACTTCAAAAGAAAAATATTTGACAAATTTTTCTTTTTCAGATTTTGATACATAAATCCAAACAAAAAGAAATATCAGATTTTTTGACTAAAAATTTGATTTGGTTAAAAGGTATTACTGTTAAAAATGATAACTAGTCTCTCTAAAGTTGTTAAACAAAGTTGCACATAGTGTTTAATTGTATCATTATTTAAAGAATTACTCTATTACCATGGGGGGGGGGTAAATAAGAGTTGAGGGTCATTGAAAACAAAAAAAATAATTGATTTGGCGTATTCCTTCAATAAAAAAATATTCTTTTTTCAAGTTTCAAATGATTACTTTACTTTTTTTAAAATAAAATAGATTTTTTTTCCTCGTGTTATTTTTTAGAACTTAGTTGTTTTTATTTTTAAAGTATGTTTTTCTAAACTTCCTTAATATATAATATAATTTCCTTCTTCTTTCAAAGAAAATAATTCTGAAATATGTTTAGATTTCGAACTTTTTTGAAAAATAGAAAAATGGATCAGACTTTTAAAAAAAATAATTCTATTTCGGCAAATGATTGTAAAAGTAACTCGATATTTAAATAATTAGAATTTTACTTTTTTTATTCAATTTCAGATTTTATAGACAATTTTGGAACTTAGCTATTTAAATTTACCAATAAGTTTTTTAGTTTCGGAATAACTTAATAAATAAAGTATTCCAAATCATAGATTCTAATTTGTGATAAATCTATTTATTTCTTTGGTACCTTTTTATGATATTTGTTTGAGGAAGTAAGAAATCGGATTGAAAAGAAATTGGAGACGTAACCAAGGAAAATCATCTAAAAATTATTCCCAGTCAAATCTCAAATATAACAGGTGGGTAATTCTTAATAAAATATTGGTTTCAAAATACTTAAAATCTTAAACATTGATTGAAATAGCATGTTCGTTGTCGAACCAAAACAAAAATATCCAAAGTTTGATTGTGAAAATAATTCCGTCCCAAAAATGAAATATTTTTCATTTTTTTATTTTATTTTTTTTTTTCTTGTTCGTTTTCGTTATTTATGAAACTTTCTGGTCAAACAATTGCCTCTATTATTTTAGTCCTTATCTTGAATTCAATTGTTTTCATCTTTTCTTCATATTATTTATATAAGCTTCTGAAGGGCTTGAAGAATTTTGATTTCAAGATCGTAAATTTCTCTTTTTGCTCTTTAGTTTTTTAAAAAGCCAACACCAATATTTTTCGAATTCTTTGTTTCAATTTGTTTCAAAAAAATAGCTGCTTTTTTCCTTTGTGTGTCTTGGGAATACGTTTGAAATTATTCTCCAGATTATAATTTTATCAGACAAAAAACAATATGGGAAAGAATTCAAACTCCCTGGTGCTTATATTTGTGAAACGCTATCAGACTTTTTTTTATTTTCAAGTTTTGCGTTTATTGTGTTTTGCCTGTAAGTGCTGAATCTTTTTCTTCTTTTTTTTTTTTTATTTATTTATTTTCTTCCAAATTAAAAATCCAGAGCCAATACATTGGCTGACTAAATGAAGAGAAATGATCTCATTGTAACTAGAAAAATGTGTAGCTTTGCAAAAAAGTGTCTTATCTTTCAGAATCACATTATCGTCAGGCTACAATTCTCAATTATTATGAAAAATTGTATTCTTGTGGATAATTGATAAATCGTATTTCAAACCAAATTTGAATTTGCTTTGATCATTAAAAAGCATTTGGTTTTTCTAAAAGGAACAAGCACATCTATTTTTTTTCCAAGTATTCTTTGTTCTAAATTCAAATGATTGATAAATAGTTAACAAGTTGATTCTAACCATATGAAAAAGATACTTGCATTATCAATTACATAATTTCCAAAAGATAATCTGCATTTTAAGGACGGGCTTCAACCTTGGGAAGTGTTGAGTTATTGTTTTTTTTTACATTCACTTGTCAAAAAGATATTCCATTCTGAAGAAATTGGAAAAAAAAAATTACTAATTTCCTTATTTAAAAAATCAAAACAATAAAAAAAATTTTCAAAACAAATCTTTGATGAAAAATTTAGAAAAAAAAAAATAAATTGAAGGGATTTTCAAGTTCAAGTTCAAATTTGAAAAAATTTACAAACTAGTAAAATTAACTGTAAAAAACATTTAGAACAGCTTGAGGAATTGTTATTTGTGTTTATAGATTTGATATGGAAATTATAAAATATTAAAATCAAATTTTGGTTTGATCTGATATAAGGTAACAATTGTGAAAATCATTGAAATTGTTCATAAAATTTTACCATTTTATTATTATTGATCGAAGAAGTGTAAATTACACTCTAGATGTACTTTTACTTAAATTTCCTCAAAGGTAATTTAATCCTAAAATCATAAATTTCACGATTGTTCAAAGGGAAAGACATACCCAATTTTTTTTATTTGTAAAAAGAAAAAGCAAAAAATTGAAAAGAAAAAAAGGAAAAGGGAAAAAAAAATAAAAAAAAAAAGAAATTTAAAAAGGGTTTAAGTAGCAATTGGTAAAAAATCAAAAAAAAAAAAAAAACAATGCTATCTTTGATTAAGGACTCCCAAAATCACGCCACGATACTTTTGGTTGATTTAATAATTTGATAATTGATCATAAATGTTCACTTGGGGATCGTTGTTTCATTGTTGTAATTTTTCTTAATTTTTTTTTTGATCTTATTTGCTTTCAACCTTTGGTCCTTTTAGCCTTTGCTTTTTTGTTTTTATTTTCAAGTTATTCATACTTTCGTATTTTAGTGTCACACTATCAGCAGCAAGCTACCATTTGATCTATTTACTTTGTAACTCTTCTTCCCAATATAAAGAAGATTCAGCCAGAGGAAAAATGGAAAAAAATCAAAATTTTACCATTTTTTTTATAACAAAAATTCTCAATAGGTAAATTTAACTGTGGGTATAAAACTCTTTCAAGGGCGTTTTTATATACAATTTCCCTGTTTTCACCTGAAAAGGTAGTACTTATGATGAAATTGAAATTAAAATTAAAAAAAAAAAAAAATACAGCTGTTTTAACAAAGTGAGGAACCAAATTTTTTCAAAAACGTAACTCAAACAATTTGATTAACTCTTTTAAGTGCTAAAGTAAATTTTTTAGTACACTCTTTTTTAAATTAGCTGTAATTTGTTTGTTTAAAATTTCCATCTCCCGTTTTAAAATTTCTAAACTATTAGATCATTAAAAAGTATTTCTATATTTTGCTTTCAATCCTACAAAATTAATCTAAAGTAATCCGATTTCTTGAATTTGATCAGGATTTCCTTTTTATTTTCCTTTAATTTATTACAAATTTTGAAATAAAACATTCTTTTTCAAATTGAAATTAAAAAAACAAAACAACTTCAAATTTCATAATTTTAATTTGAAAAATACAAAAAAAAAAAAATGATTACTAAATTGTATGAAAAATTAAGATTGGAATATAATTCATTTAAAATTTTAATCCATTGAATTCTCAAACGTTAAATCTCTACTGTATTTTCCAAATATAAAAGATAGCTCATCATTATAAAGGATTTATTATTCTTTTTAAATAATTTTTAAAGTGCCTTTTAAAGTGTAAAGTTGGATACACCCATGCTTTCTTTGTCGTTTTTTTTTTCTTTTTTTTTCAAACAACCTTTTGAAAGTTCTCTTTTATAAATCATTAAGAATGGGGACTTTTGTTGTGTTAATATGATCACTAATATTATATTTCAATTAGCATCTATTTGGTTGGAGTTTATAAAAAAGGAAATCAGAAAAAATGCTTAAAAAAAGTCCACTTTTCTGTTTTTATACTTTAAGAGGTTCTTTAAATTTTTAGGCCTTTTTTCTAGCGTGGTATTAATAATTCTTGAATTAATATCTTTTCTTCTAATTGGTATGTATCACATCTATTCTTCTTCTTGAATTTAATCATTTAACCAAATTTATTTGGTTAATTCAACATAAAGAAAAGATAATTTCTGAAAACACCTCTCAAATTTGAAAGTTTTTTAATAATTTGAAAAAAATCAAATAAAATCAAAAAGTTAATTTGGTTTATATGGAATTTCCCATTCTATGATATTAATTGTAAAATATGGATATTTGAATTCAAAAAGATTAATATACCTGTCTTTATTGTTTTCAGATTTGGAAATAATAACCTTATTATAATTTGAGTTTGGCCTAGAAAAATGAAACAAATGATCTTGTTTGGGGTGATATAAGATGATATTGAGGAGTTAGAAGAATGATGATTGGTATCCTCTTAAAACCAGAAAAATATCATATTTTGAGTCTGGAAGGGGATCCAAAACGAGGAAATATAACTGCTGTTTTTTGAATTAATAAAGGAATATGAGAGGCTATTTATTTTTGGGACTTAGGATCTAACTCATCGAAACAAAAAAAAAAAAAAAAAACAAAACAACTAATTTGTTGTTTTAAATGTTACTTTGAATAACTTGTTCTTCAAAGGATCTTTTTTTCGCAATGGAGTTATTGAAAAATTGAAGTTAAATTTTACATTTTCTCGATTGAAGAGACAAAGATTGGTTTAAATTACCCAGAGACAAACTAGATCGTCCATCCTTTCAATATTCTCTATTTCCTCTTTTATTTTTTGTCTGTCATTAAGAAAATTCTCTAAAAACGATCAAATATAAAATCCTGCATCTAAGTGAGTATTTTTAACAGTGAATAATTTTTAATAACTTTCCACTAAAATTCCATGATTCGGTATATTACAATATAATAAGTTTTTATTTTTTTGGTTCTAAATTTATAATTTTCTTTTTTTCATTTTTTTGAATTCTTTGAAAAATGGTTTTTTTTCTTTTTTTTATTGATAATAATAATATTCATTTTTATTATTATTATTTTATAATTGAAGAAGTGTAACTTATACTCAAAATGTTCTTTTACTTAATTTTCTAAAAGGAAATTAAAGAGTAAAATTATCGATTTCACGATTATTCATGAAAAGGGCATACCCAAATTATCTTTATGGTTGAAAAAGCAAAAAAGAAAAAATTGACAAAAAAAAAGAAAAAAGAATGAAATAAAATAAATTGAAAAAGAAAAAGAAAAAAAAAATTTTTCAAAAAAAGGAAAAAAGGAAAAAAGGAAATCAAAACCAAATCTATCATTTAATTAAGAACACCCAAAAACCACAACCATAATACTTTGGGTTGAATTAATTTAATTTGATAATTGATCATGAATATTCACTTGGGGTTCGTTATTTAATTGTTGTAATTTCTTATTTTTTTTTGATCTGATTTGCTTTAAACCTTTGGTCATTTTTAGGCTTTGCTTTTTCATTTTTTATTTTCAAGTTACTCATACTTTCGTGTTTCAGTGTTCACAGTGTTAGTAGGTAACCACCCGAGTTTTTTCATTTGTAACTCTTCTTCCCAATATAAAGAGATTCAGTCAGGAAAAAATGGAACAAAATTAAAAAATATTTTATTTATAATTTTCTAATTTTCACCTTTTGGAATCTTCAAAAATGGTAATTTTACTCTTTTTTCTTTGAAAAAAGAAACAAAACATTTTTTTTTTAAAAAAAATGATATAGGTTTATAGCAAAAACGAAAAAATAATGTTTGTATTTAAATATTGTTTTCAATAAAAGAAATGGAATTTACTCAAATTTCAAACATTGGAGTAAAAATGAAGGACTTTTTATTTGATTTTTATTGATCAAATAAACTCCATTTCACCCATAGTCCACAGCCAAAAATGAAAAATTCACTTTTTTTTTATAGAATCAACCCTAACACTATTGTTTAGAAATAAAAGAAATAATAAACTTCGGATTAGAGTTCGATATTCATAAAAGAAATGCCAGAACAAACTATAATTTTTGGAAAAAAATGAAATGTTCAAAAAAAATTTGGCCCAACATGAATGGAACATTGCCTAGGTTTTTCAGAATTTAAATTTTTTTGAATTCTGAAAAACCTAATGACATTTTTTTTTAATTGTTTGTTTTGTTTTGAAAATCTACCTATTTTCTAATCAACACAAAAATTAAAAAAAAACTAATTAAAATTTTTCAAATAAAACAGAAAATCAATAAAACTTAACAACAAATTAAGAACTCCTTCCTTAAATAATAAAAAAAAAAAACATGTAATTTTTAGGAAAAAAACAATAGAAGAATTAAATAAATATTTGATTTTGGGAGAATAAGAAAATATCTTTTTATTTTTTAGAAACACCAAAAATGCGAAATTATCATTTTTTTGATTTTGTGCAAATTTTTATGGATATTTTAGTAAATTCATTATTCCCTAAATTTAAGTTTCTTTTTTTTATTGCTTTAATTTAATGAAAAAAAATTTTTTTATAAAGAATAATTCTATTAATTAGTTTAAAACCAATATTTTAAAATAAAAATTAAAATGATTTTTTATTAAATAAAAATATTACAAAACTCTATTTCTATCATATGTATTTTAAAAAAAATTTTTTGTTTAATAACAACTAATCATTAAGGTTTACAATCCCTGAAACTGGAAAAAAGATTATCTTGTATTGGGTGTGCCAACTTGTTATTTTGGTTCTTAGCTGATCGATCCACAACTAAGTTTGGATCGTATAGGTGGTTGAAAAAGGCTATTTTTGTGATTTTATTTTTTTTTTTTTTCCGAAATCCGAATTGATGAGTCTAAGATTAATTAATTGGAAGGTATTGAATTGAAAGTGTTAATTTTTGGGTTGTCAATTGAAATTATCATTTTCCTTTTACAGAGTTAGGAGTAAATAAAAAAAATTTTTTTTACAAGCATCAAATAATACAAAGCGTAAATAAAAATTTCAACATAGAAAACAAAAAACTCAATTACTAATTCAATACCTTCCAATTAATTAATCTTAGACTCATCAATTCGGATTTCGGAAAAAAAAAAAATAAAATCACAAAAATAGCCTTTTTCAACCACCTATACGATCCAAACTTAGTTGTGGATCGATCAGCTAAGAACCAAAATAACAAGTTGGCACACCCAATACAAGATAATCTTTTTTCCAGTTTCAGGGATTGTAAACCTTAAATCTTATTAATAATTCACTTTTTAATTTTTCTAAACACATTAAGGTCTGATATTTTAAAATTTATATAAAAAAATAAAATCGAAAACTAAAAAAAATTGAATCACAAATTTAAAATGGGTATTAGTGATTTTTTATTATTGGACTTTCAATGGGAAAAGGGTTAACAAAAAGTTTTTTTTGTTATAAAATATATGCATTTTAAAAGATATTACATAGTATCAATTTTTATCATGTTTATTTGTATTTTATAAAATATTTTTTTTATTCAATTGACTTTTTTCAAAAAAAAATAAAAAAGAAAAAGAAAAAAAAAAAGAAAAAGAAAAAGAAAAACAAAGGAAAAAAAAAATTGAAAAATCAAAACTAAAATTTGATCAAAATAGAAAAAAAAGAAAAAAAAAATTTTTCAAAAAAAGAAAAAATGATTCTGATCCAAAAAAATGAAAAAGAAAAAGAAAAGAATCGAAAGAATAAAGCCCAACAAAACTACTTCCATAAACATTATAAATTGAGTAAACATTTTTGAAAAATAGTTTATTTTAAAAATCCAAGAAAATTTTTTTCCAAATAACTTGGAAAATTGATTTTAGAAAAAACATATATTACTTACGAAGTGATAAAAACGAAAAATAATTTTTTTTTTTTTTTTGAAGTTCCACAAGCGGTGAGTGTTTACAAAATTGTTGACATGTTGTTTGTTAGTTTAAGGGTTATAAACTAAAATTCAAAATTTTCCACACAGTTAAAACGGTTCAAACAATCACAATAATACAATTTCATTCAAATTGGAAATAATTTTGATTTTTTGTAAAATACGAAAATCATTTTTTCATCTTTTAGTTTTTTGTGTTTTCATTTCATTTTTTGAATTACGCAACTTTTTTCGGTCAAAATTTTTTTTTCAGAGATTGATATTAGGTTAAAGTTGAGTTGTTCAAAATAGAAGAACTCAAATAAAATTATTTGATACTCTCTAGCCATTTGATCGATAAAATATATCCTAATTGAATTTAAACAAATTTAACAATCCATTTTTTTATCATTTTTTATTCTTTCTTTTCTCTATTTTTTTGTTAGATAACTAAATTAAAATTCAAACACTTCTGATGACTGTGTGTATTTTAGATACTCTTTGAATTAGAAGTCTTAAATTTAGTAACTTCAAAATTCTCTCTTTAACGGATTAGATGAGATTTCATCTAATCCAAAACAAATAATCCAATGTTTTTTTTTTGTTAAATCATCTCCAAAATTTTTAACAACACTAATAATTTATTAGTATTGATAATTATTTATTTTTTATTTTGTGAGTATTGTGATTTATAAACAATTGTTAACATTCCAATTAGCAAATGGTTCTAATTTGGTATTTCTTCGAGAATTGAGAAAATAAGATTTTTTTTTCAAAAATTGGAATTTTGATAGTTCTAAAAATTTTTAATTGGGGTTTAGTTCCAGCTCTCTCGAAATATGATTCATTTTCTACAAAACATTAATTTCTGTATTAAACAGTTCAATTCCTAATGTATCCCTTTTTTTTTTTTTCTTTTCTCTTAACTATCTTTTTCCTTTAGAAATAAAATCCAGCTGCATGTTAAGCCTTTTACAATTGAATCTGCTGATAACCAATTAAAAAAATATTGGATGAACTGTTGGATCGCTATTATATGTTTCTTTTTTGTCTTAATTTCCATAATGCTTGGGATTGTTGATGCAACTACACCAAGAAATAAATTAATATTATCGGGAATTTATGATCTTGCACTTTCAACATTTTCTTTAATAGTTTCAGTGCCTTCTTTTATTCTTGGAATTAAATTATACTCAAAAATACCAGAAACATTGGATAAATACTTGATGCGATTAATGAAAAAATTATTCTATGTCATATTATTTGATCTAATTATTTATGTCATCCTGGCATTATTTGGTTGCTATTTCTTTTCTATTAAATTTATTCAAAACAAAGACGTAATACCTTTCTTTGGATCAACAATGAGTCCCTGGCCCTATTTTATTGTCACAATCCTTGAAGTTTTACCAACATTTGCTATTGTGCTTTTACTCGGTTCATTACAAAAAAATAAAAGAACAACAATTGATCCAAATTCACCACTTTTAGCAGAAACTAGTGTAAATTATGTAGATTATTAAAATTATTATTAATTATAAAATTGATAATTCTGAATAAATAATTAAAATAGCAATTTTTTTATTTTTTTTTGTATTTTAATTTTTTTTTAACTGAATTGTTTTTGAATTTAATTTTTTTTTTTTTTTTTTTAGCTTTGAGGTGATTATTAAAGTTTTTGTTATTATTTAGAGATATTATATGAAGTCATTGATTAAATAATTTAAATGGGAATAAAGACTAAGTTAGTTATCAAAAAGAAATATAGTCCTTTTGAAGTTGATCCAGTATATTAAACATCAATGAAATGATGATAAACAAAATAATTGGTTTTGTTTTATTATATTTGTACATTTTGGATTTTAAGTAGCAAAATACTTTTAAATATCAAAATAATTATCAAGAAAATTTTTATTTTAGAGAAGAGAATTTGGAAAGAAAGAGATGAGAGTTGAAAATTAGATCCTATTTTTTTAAAAGGGTATATAAAAAACAAATCGTGTGTTTATATTCAGTTCCAGTTTTAAGTTGTAAACTTTAAGCGAAATTTAATGAATAAAATAATCTTAAATAATGGTTTAAAATTTGGAATTTTTTTTTATACAAATTATTTTAATAGAATTTGAATAGTTTGTCTTAATTTGGGATTTTTTTTCTCGATTAATAATCGTAGAAATTTTGTGTCTTAAAACTGGATCTGGCTATAATATGCTCAATAATTTTGATTAAAATTATTTTAATAAATATATACAAAAATGATTTCTGAATTTTTTGTCTTTTTTTTAATAAAATTGTAATTTTTTTCATTAGCGATCATACTTTTCAGGTATGTTGCACAAGTATCAGGAAACTTACTAGTATCTATATTATATTTGATATTTTAAATGGCGACAAAATTCATAATATGAATAATTTGGGATATTTGGGTTTATTTGACTTTTAAAAAAGTTTTTTCCATTTTATCCTGACATTTCTACTCCAAGTCACTTCCTTTTTTTGTTAAACACATAAAAATGTTACAAATATAATATAGATACTAGTAAGTTTCCTGATACTTGTGCAACATACCTGAAAAGTATGATCGCTAATGAAAAAAATCACAATTTTATTAAAAAAAATACATAAAATTCAGAAATCATTTTTACATACACTAGTGTGAATAAATAAAATTTTAAATTTCAAGTTCGACAAACCCTTAACTTCAATTATCATTTAATTCTTTGTTAATTGGGTTTTTTTACAATATGGTCAACATTTCAGTTATTAAAAATCTTGAGGCTGTTGTCTTTATTTTTGTTATATAATACGATTTTTAAAAGTCTCTAGTCTAGAAAAAAGTTTTGTTTTGGGTTAATAATTATTAAATGGGTGTGGCGATGAATTTTCTGTAAATTCAACTTTATGATATTTTTTAGAATTGATGTTAATTAATAGTTTTGAAAACGCTCTTATCATCTAAAAAAACACAAATAATAAAAAAAAAAAATAACTCCTGATAAATTTCCTTGTCCTGGGTTTTCCAGAATTCAAAAGAATTGAGTAAAATCTTTAATTTAACTACATTCTTTTAAATTTTGGAAAAGATAAGGACGGTTTTTTTCAATTTTTTGAAATAAACTGAAAACCCTAAAAAAACTGTCCAAAGGTTTATTTGAAAAATTAAAAAAAACCTAAAAAAAAATTTTTTTCTTATAAAACGAAATAATAATTCATTAATAGCCCAAATAATTAATTCCTTAATTAAAAGATATTCATCGAATTTGAAATGCTTTTAAAATTTATATAATGACTTCTTAGCTGTGAAAAAAAAAATTCAAATTTTTTAGTTATTATATTAAAAAAAAATCTTAAAAAAACCTGGAAAATTGGATTTTTTAACTTTAATTGTTAAATATAGTTTAAAATATTTTTTGATCCAAGATCTCTTATTAATCAATATTGTTTATTATAACTGGTTTTATTAAAAAGTGAAAAATTAGCAAATATTACCTTTTTAATAAAAATCATCAATTTTTACTTTTCCCCACAAATATGAAAAAACAAAATTTAAAATTTTAATTTAGAGAAAACTATTACTTCAAATACCTTTCTATGCTTTTTTAATCGAGTTTACCTATGATATAATTTAAATTTTCAGTTCTTAACAGTCTTGAGGCTGTTATATTTATTGTTGTTAATAGTACTACGATTCATAAAAGTCTCTAGTCAAGAAAAAAAGGTATATTTTGGAGTAAAATTTTTAAATGGATGTAGCAATCGATTGTTGTTAAATTCAACTTGGTAATATTTTTTTTGAATAGATAATAACTAATAGTTTTGAAAATACCATACCCATCTCAAAAAACTCAAATAGAGAAAAAAAATAACTGATGATAAATATTATGTTTCTTAGGTTTTCCAGGATTCAAAAGAATCAAACAAAATCGATATTTTTATTCTATTCTTTTAAATTCTGGAAAACCTAACGAAAGTGTCCAACAATTGCCATAGAGTACCTTCAAGTGTCTAGCTTATCCAAAATTCAAAATAATTGAGTATAATCATAGATTTTTCTCTGTACTTTTGAGTAAAGATAAAGTTAACAGTGGTTTTTTTAATTTGAGAATAAAATAAAAAAAATTTTTGAAATTTTGGTTATATTTAAAAAATTAAAAAAAAAACTAATTAAAGTGTCCTAGGTTTTCGAGAGTTTAAAAGAATAGAGTAAAATCATCTAGATTTTACTCGATTATTTTAAATTCTGGAAAACCTAACCTAAAATTTAGTTTTTTCCATTCAAAAGAATAAATAATTCTTTAATATCACAAATAATAGATTCCTTATTTGAAAGACATTCATTAAATTTAACATGCTTTTAAAATTATTATAAACTGATCTCTTTGCGAGAAGCAAAAAAGTTTTCAAATTTTTTACTATTAAATCTGAAAAACAAAACTAATATAAACCTGGAAAATTGGATTTTTGAACTTTAATTGTTAAATATCCTTTAAAAATATTTTTTGATCAAAGCTCTTTTATCAACCAATTAGTGTTTATTCTAATTGAAGTTATTAAAAAGTGAAAAATTAGCAAATGTTTAACTTTTTTAAAAAAATTTTATCATGATTGTCATGTGTAAAGTTGAGAGAAAAATGTTTGACACAGAGAAAACTAGTTGGACACCAATTTTAATTGGGAACATTACTGAAAATGATTTTTAATTTCTTTTGTTTGTGAAATAACTAAAGAAAATAACAATAATCGACTTATTAGAATAACGATTAACGTAACTCTACTTTTTCAACACCTTATCTCTTATAATCTAAAGCAAGTTTAAAAATTACCATTTTCAGGATTAATAGTAAACTTTTCTCAAACTTGGATTTTTGTTAAAATAGCATGATCTACTTTTAGTTATCAACCATTCAAATGATTATTCTACACACACCACAAATTAATGAACATATAACACATTTAAACCTGGATTTATATAAAATTCACCTTGTTATCAATAGGATTTGATTTTCGATTTTACTAAGGTTCCCAATTAAAAATGGTGTCCAACCATTTTTTTCTGTGTCAAACATTTTTCTCTAAACAGTAAATCGGAATGTTGTTAAAAAAAGAGTAAAATTTTCTTTGTTCTTTTGGAAATTTTTTGTTTTTTTGAAAAATTTACTCTTTTTTTGCGATCGAAGATCCAATTTGATCCTTTATTTTTTGAATTTCTTTTTTAAATAATTGAACTTTAAGGAATCAGTACAATTGTTATTTCTGGTTTGCCATATGTTTTTTTGATCTTTTTGATGTATAGGTCTTCTATAAAAGGAAACACGCTTTTTATTTTGAAAGACCGACTAAACTATTCTGCAGGTTTTATTTTGACAACCTTACTTTTTTTTTTTTTCGTCGAGTGTGTTGTGTGTTTGTTTCTGAGAACTTTTTGAGTTGCCAAAACGGATAAAAAAATTCCAAAGCATCAGAAAATGTCCCTTAAGCCAATTGTATTGATTCTTTAAGGGTTTATTTTTCGTAAAAGACAAATTCAATTTTTTCTAGGTTACAAACAAAACACAGGTGATAAAAAAAAATTTACAGTTCTATTTTGAGAGAAGCCAACATTTATTTCAAAAACACAAACAGTTTTCAATATGTGTGTTATTGTGACGGCTGCGGAAATGTTCTTTTGACGAGAGAGAAGAAAAGGTTCAGAGACTCGATTCCAATTTTTTCCTAATTTATTTCAGAGGAAAGAAATCATCACAATCCAAAAAAATTGAAAAGATCGAGAAACAACTAAAGCTCAATAAAGTTTTCTTCACCAATATCGTGAAGGAGAAAAAAAAAATTTTGTAACAGTTTTGAGAAACAAATTTTAGAAGAGAAGAGAGGAATTTTTATTAACACTAAAAACATTCTAGGGAATCATTGACATCTTGATCTTTTGGGTTTCTGGTTTTTTGTCATTGACGTTTTTTTGGAAAAAGTAAAAGAATTGTTAAAAAATGGAATGACAACCAAAGAATAAAGACGCTTTTCTATTTGGGTTATTCCTTATTTTTACTAATTGTGTGAGAAAGAAATCGAGAAAAAAGTAAACTATTAAAAAGTAAAACACTCTCATCATTCCGGTTTTGTCTGTGTGTTCTTCAATGTATTTTATCAAGATCAATTTGTAAGAATCCAAACAGAATTACGTAATTCTAAATTTAGTAATTCCAATTTTGCTATAAGCAACAAATAACCGATAACTTAACCATAGGTTGTATTTACAGATCCTAATGAAGAATGATTTAAAAGACATTTTCAACCAATTCAAAATCATTTTTGTTGTTTTATTCGAAGCCTTTTAATCGCTCATTTTTGGGAATGGATTAAAACGGTCAAAAAGACAACTAAAGCTAATTACAATCGTTGAGTTGGTAAAGAGTCTATATGTCTTTACCTTAATTAGTGTTGTAAATAATTATTATTCTTCAATAATTTTTAAAATATTTTTTTTTTTTCTTTTAATTTTCTTTTTTTTCTTTTTTTTTTTCTTACGGCTTTTTTAACTCCCCATGTTAGCTAATCCATCTTTCTTGGGAAGGGTCTTCTGAGCCACAGTTATAATCCACGCCGGCATTAACCAGCACTTTCTAAATGGGGTATTATCTGACAGTAAATATTCCGTCGTTATTGAGTCTAGAATTTGCCGATACTACCTACTTCTCCATTAAAAACTTTTTTGTTTAGTCTTCTTGTTTTTCTTTTTTTCTCCTTTTCTTTTGTTTTGTTCTTTGTTTGTTTTTTACCTTAATATTTTAAGTGTTGTTGTTTGTTTTTTTTTGAGTGTATGCTATTTTTGTTTTTGTTATTTTCTTTTAATTTATCTCTTTGTTTTTAGTTAGTGTTAAATTTTTTGATAATGTTTTGATGAGACCATACATTTTATAAAAATACTTTTTGTCAACTAAATCGATGGATATAAATCTTGTTAAAATAACATTCGACTCTAAATAATCTAAAACAAAACGTGGAATTTAATGTGTATAATCTTGGCACGATTCCAACAAATTGTTTTAAGTTCATTTAGTTGTTATTAAACAACAAGACTCAAAGATAAAAAAATTATGTAACCCAAATAAATGTCAAATCTTGAGTGAAACAAACAATTTTCTGAAATGGATTAAAAAAATTTTATAAATTTTATGAGGTACTAATATCAATTAAAAATTAACTAACGTGGGAAACGTGATCGATCTCCCAAAATCAACAATCAAAAAAAGGAGATTATTCGAAAAAAAAAGCCTATGAAAGGCACCAAATGTCCAATTAGAATAGTTCCGATTTTATAATTTTAAAAACAAATATTTTAGTTTCGAAGTGTCGTTTTTTGGCTCCTTTTGAGATCTCAAAAGATTGTTTTTTTTCATTTTTCTCTGAGTTATATCCACTTAAGGGATTAGCATCACCACAGATTTCTCTATAATCAAAGTATGTTGTAATTGGGGGTAAATGGTATTAGTGCGACATGGCTCCAATAGCTCTAAAAAATCTATATTAAAATCTTATTGCACAATAAATTATTGTATTTTTTCCTAATGATCACTATTAAAAAAGATTCATTTTGGAAAAAATTTTTTTAATTCCTCTCCCAAATCTAAAAATAGAAACCCAAAATACAGTATTCTGGTATTTAATAATTTAGATTTAGAACTTCCAAAAGTAACTATTTTTTTAAATTTTGAATTTCAAAGATTAACTCAATAATCATCAACATAAAAACATAAAAGACTGGTTAGTTTTATTTGCTTTTTATAAAGCTAATTATAATATCAAAATAAATTCATGATTTGAGAAATAATTTGTCAAAAAAATTTATTGGTTAATTATTTTATTTTTAAAAAAAAACGATTTTTTTAGTAACTAATATACATTTAGCCACGAATTTAAGAAAGATATTTTGTGACTTTGGATTTTCAAGATTGATAATTCAACCTTTAAATTTAGGGTGAAATGCAGATTTTATTTTTGAATTCTTTGTTTTTTTTACTAATACAAGGATCATTTTTAATTGATGAGATCAACATATATTACTACTTGACTTTGAGATTTTTTAGAGACATTTGAACCATGTAACACCAATTTGGTTAGATCCAATAACACCATACTTTGTTTCTAGGCTTCTCTTAGGTAGACGCTAACACCTTAAGGCTTATAATCCCTGGAATCTGAAAAAAATATTATCTTATGTTGTTTGTGATCACTTGCTAATTTGGTTCTTAGCCGATCGATCTTGTGCTTGGTAGGGTTTTAATAGTTGTTCGAAATGGCAATTTTTGAAAATTTATTTTTTTTTCTTTCCCAAAACCGAATTGAAGAGTTTAAAACTAATTTATTAGAACTTAAGTTATAAAAAAATGTGGTTTGTGAGTTTTTGATTGGAATTTTTATTTAGGTTTGGTTTTATTTGGTGCTTTGAACCTTTATTTTTTTTTCATTTAGTTATTTGACAAATAAGGAAATGAAAATTTTCTTCTACAACCCACAAATCAAAATTTATTCTTGAACACGTACCAATCTATTAATCTTACACTCTTCAATTCGGTTTTGAAAAAGAAAAAAAAATAAATTGTCAAAAATTGCCATTTTTAACAACTATTAAAACTTATACCAATGACAACAATCCATCATTTTTGAACCAAATTAACAAATTCACTGCACCCTACACCAGATAATCTTTTTTCAAATTTCAGGGATTGTAATCCTTAAGGGACTAGTAAACTAAAAAAAATCTTAAAGTAAATTTAATAGCAAATTCAAAAAAAAAATCACTCAACATCTTGAAAATGAAATTTCATTTTAATTATACAAAATATGTCTTAATATTATAACTTTTTTGACCAAATTTTTCATTTTTCCAAAAACTTTCAAAATTTTTATCTGCTACACAACAAGAAGTTTTTTTCAATGAATATGAGAGTTCTAAGAGAAAAAAATTCACTTTAATAATAAACTCTGTTTCAGTCAAAGTGGCCCAACGTTTTTTTTTTCAAATATCCATTATTTTATATAATTGACCTTTGAAGAACAAATAAGAAATAAACAGAATAATACATACCAGAGAATTTTTGATATATGTCTGAAAGAAAAGTAATTAATCAATAAATTTTCTTAAAAATTGAAAAAATCAAATTCTTAGGGCACTATTGAGAAAAACAAGAATGTTCATTTTGAACTTCTACTGGTATTTGAATAATAAATATGAAACAATTGTCACCTCATTTTCCATACTGTTCTTTTTAGAAATTGTGCCCCCCCCCACAAAGTTTGTTGGTATTTGTGGTCTCTATTTGAAAAAGGAAATGAAAATTAAGTGAAAATTTTTCACATTTATTATTCAAATATCAAGATCAAAGATCTTCATAGAATTGCAATAGAAATCAATACGATTTCTTAACAATCATTTTCATGGTCCCAATAACCTTGGAATAACACATTTTTACTAAGTGACTATTGATCTTGCAATAAAACAATTTTTTGCAACTGAATGAGGTTTATAAAAAAATCGAAAAAAAAAAAACAAAAATGTGAAAAAATGATGCCAATTTTGAAAATTTCCTAAATAAAATTTTTCTACGAATATCGATGCAAACCCTTTAAATACATGTATTATACCATTACGACTGTGCCCCTTTGACTGAAAATTAGTTTCGAATAAAAATTTTTAGGGTTGAAACAGAAATTCAAAAATGGAAAATAATTTTCAGAAATCAGAAAACAAAAACAACCCCAAATTTTTTTATTCTTTCATTAAATTGTTTTTTTTTTTTTGCTTATAGAAACCTCAGGTTTTTTGATAAAAAAACATTTGCCCTGTGAGCGCATTGGAAAAGTTTTATAGTTTTTGGAAAAATAGCCAATTTTCATAAAAACTTAAAATATCAAGACATCAATTTTTGCACATGTGAGCTACCCCCCCAAAAAAAAAATAAAAAATAAAATTGTGTAAAGAATAAGTATTTCCATTGAATAATACTCCTAATAACTTGAAAGAAATGAGGTTTTTATTATTGATATATCAATCAATTTTTTTTTTTATATTTTGATTCTAATTTTTAAACAAGTCTGTAAATATATTCAAATCATATCTTTTCCACTCCGCATTTAATTTAAGAATTCATGTATTTTGTTGAAAAAATGATTTGAATTCGTAGATTCCAAATTAACACAAGTTATAAAAATCAGTAAAATTTATAACCCCCCTTAAAAAATAAACTGATTTTTAAGTTTATTTTATAATTAAAATGATCGTTTTCCAGTTTCATCATTCAGTGGAATTCTAAAGTGTTGAAATTTTTATTGAGAGAATAAGTTTAATATTTTCGAATTCAAATTCTTCTCATTTTATTCATGAGTGTATATTATCTTCAGAAAAAAATCCTACTGAAAATTTGATCTAACTAATCAAGCAATGAAGAAAATAAAATATAATTGCTCTCTGATCTAATTTTATAAAATTACCTGCTCGAATTCCAAAATGATAATCCCAATTTTTTTTGGCTTTTATGCAAAACCAAAATGAACGAGAAATAACGGGGACTTTAATGTGTATTTTGTTCACGAGAAATTTATCACAATTTTTCCTTATCCCTAAGATCTGCTTGTAACACAAAAAATTTCTGATTTTAAATATCAGTTTTCCAAAAGTGTGAATAAAAAAGTTTTGATTTATCCCCTAATAAATACCGAAATGAATATTTGTAAACTCCATCCACAAATGAGTGAATTCTAGTTTGTACACTTTTTTGAAAAATGTCTTTTTAATTTTTCTAAATGAAAGATTTTCAACTTGTTTCAATGAAAAGATAAAAACCATACCAATTAAAATGTTTACGAAACATCAAGTGAAAAGACTTTTGAGAATTTTCAAGGTGGTAACTTATTATTTTGTAAAAATGATGCAGAGTTAAATTTTCAATTTAAAATTTTTATTTGATCATTTTTCGATTTTTTTACACTTTTAAAATAATTGTTGTGTTAAAACACAAACAAAAACTTTTTTCATTTCCTTTTTGCAATTTTCATATTTTTCCAAAAAAAAATATCTAACAAAAAAAAAAAAAATACTTTCAAATAAAAAAAACAAAAATCGATCAGCAAAAATGCAACAGGAGTCAAGAATTATATGCCCGTCACCAACCCAGACCACAAACAAAAAGCAATCCAAAAAGAAAAGAAAAGAACAAACAGAAAGGAAAGAAATGATCAATAAGATTATTGATTTACCAAAGGAATATTTTCTTGTTTTAGGCAAGCTATGCAACGAAGGCATTGTTCTTCCAAACCAATGCATCACAAAGCCAAATAGGTTAATTCGCTCGCTGTCCACAAATTCTCCTCAGCACAGTTTTATCACTGATAAAAAAACAGCGGAAGATTTTTCAAAGTACCTTCAAAAAAGTAAGGAAAAAGCCAAAACCAATACAAAAACAAAAACAAAAACACCAAGAAAAACACGCACAAAAACACTATTAAGCACTTCGACTCTGAAAACCAAATTTAAAGAATTTGAAAACCAGACCAAGCTCAAGCTCAAAAAGAAAATGAAAATCCAAAAGAAAAAGAAAAAACCAAAAAGGATCAATTTGGAAAACTATATGAATTACAATTATTTTGGGAGGTTTTTCCACCAAATAAAAATCATTGGGAGAGGAAGTTCAGGTGTTGTCTTGTTGTGCGAGCATGTGCTGAATAAAATCAAATTAGGATCCTATGCTGTCAAGATCTGCCCAACGTCAGATAACTGTGAATGGTTTTTGAAGGTGCTAAAGGAAGTGAAAACGTTAGAAACGATCACCGACCACTATAACATTATCGCGTATAAGCACTGCTGGATTGAAAATTATCGGGTATCCGACTTCGGCCCTGTGACCCCGTGCTTATTTTTGCTTCAGGAGTATGCCAACAAGGGCAATTTGGATGACTTTGTCATCAATTCAAATGGCTTATTAGACGACGAACGAATCTGGATCCTATTTTTTGACATCTTGGCAGGCTTGCAGCATTTACATTCCTGTGGGATCGTCCATTGCGATCTAAAGCCTCAAAACATTTTATTAAAGACAGAAGAAGAGCGGGTATCTAAAATTAAAGCCCTACTGTCTGATTTTGGCACAAGCCAAATAGCAGGCCAAAAATATACTCGCACGGGCTGCACGGGCACAGTTGAATTCACTTCCCCCGAATTGCTAAATGACGAAAAGCAATTACCCAATTTCCTCTCGGACATCTGGTCTCTGGGCGTGATTTTATATTTTTTGTCGTTTAAAGAATTGCCCTTCGACGGCAAGAAGGTTTCAGATCGGATCCTTCAGATCCAAAACTTTGTTGACATTTCAAGAAAATGCGAATTGGCAAACAAAACTGCACACCGAAACCAAGAAATAATTCAATTAATAAAGGCGCTAATGCAAAGAGACCCCTCGAAGCGGCCCAACACCAGGCAAATTTTTGAACTGGATTGCGTAAAAGCGAAAATGATGGAAAGCTCCATTCTGCTGAACAAACAAGACGACAATTTAAGCGACTCCGAATCCGAATTTGAAAGCACCATCATCAGGTTACCATCCGAAATGGATTTGTCTTCCTTATCTGAGAAGAATTTTTCTCCCATGAAAAGCTCATTCCATATCAACTCCCCCTCTTCAAAAATTTCAGATTTATCTCCAAAAAAAAACCAACAAATTAAGCATTCACCAAAGGTCTTTAAAAAAAAAAAATTTCTCAAAAAACGTAAAAAGAGAAGAAAAAAAAGTTACAACATCCATAAATCAAATTCATTTTCAAATAACCTATTTAAATTGAATAATACACCCCTTTCCAGAAAAACAAACAATCCCAAAAGAAACTCTGCATATTATAAAAATTTTGATAATAATATTAATCTCGATAATAATTTCAATAATATTAATAATTTTAATAATGATAATAATATTCTTCCTGATAATAATAACAAAATTATGAGTAGTAATGGGGATAACTGTAATGGTACTACACCCGGGTTGGAAGAAAAATCATTATTGGGCATCTCTTTAGATAATTGCTTCAATTTACTCTCTTTGCTTTTCAATATATCATTAGTTTTTGTCTATCATAATTTTAACCCAAATTTCCTATATGTTTTATGGTCCATTGTCTTTACTTTTTTTATTATTTCAACAAAATCACACAATTGTAAACGATTATTATCCCCCCTTATTTTAAAACAAAATTCAAATTGCTTTAATTATTATTGCTTTTTGATTTTAAGAGATCTTGGCCAATTTTCTTTTCGATTATTAATTTATTTAAATTCAAACAATAATCTAATTTTTGGCTTTATTCATAACAACTTTATTTTAATTTTGTTTTTTTCCGTTTTATCAATCAATTTTGAAATATTTAATTTTAAAATTCAACAATATTTTTTAAAAACAAACCAGAAAAAAATAAAATAAGTTTTCTTTATTATTCTTATTCTTATTATTACAACTATTTGAAAAAGAATGCAGAATACATGCTTTATAAATGTGTCTCAAATTGCTTAAAAAATTATTAATTAGGCAATTTGAAGTACCGCCTATAAAAATTTTCATTAAATCCTTTTTCTAATCGCAGTAATAATAACTCTTATTTTTTTATCCTTCGCGTCTTTTTAAATAAAAATATGTAAATAAAAAAACAATTAAAAATTTTTTTATTTTTATTTTTTTTTAGTTGAATATTTTTTACTAATTTATCATACTAATACAAATTATTTTTTGTTTAAGGGATCAGTATTCTACGGCAACAAGGCAAATTTTTAAAATATGTTTTTGGTAATATTCTTCAAATATAAATTTTGAATATGCGAAGTGTCAAAAAATTCTGATCGAATAAGAAACCTAAAAATGAATTTTTTTTTTTCCAAGATCAATTTTTTTTTTTCCATTTTTTCTGAAAAAGAAAACTTTTAAATTCATCTTATTTCTCACATTATAAAAATTTTTTACCCTGTTTATTACTATTTCCACAATTATTATACAATAACTAGTCTTTGTTACCAGGAATATTAATATAAAGATTTTTTTTCTTTTTTAAGATAATTTTTTTGGTAAACCAAAAAAAAAAAAAATGATATATTCAACTAATTGGAAAATAATTGCATTTTTTAAGAAGGGCAGTTATAATAATTAAAGTTTTGAGAACATGTAATAATTCTACAAAGAAATTTTGTTTGGGTTTTAAGAGAAATTTATTTTTTCAAAATAAAAGTTTCTTGAAGATTTTTGGGAATTGAATAATTTTATACTTAATATTCAAAATCATTTTTTTCTGATAAAAATGATTTGAATTGTTATAATGAATCTTGAGAACAAGACCAAATAATTTGTTAAGTAAATTTTCAAAATTAAAAATTTCGTCATTTTTTTCATTTTTTGTAAAATCAGAAAACAACTTTTTTAAAACAATAAAGAAATAAAAACTTTTTTCTTAATAGATCTTAATTTAATTGAGAACATTTTGTTAAGTTTATATCAAACATTCATTTATTTAACCGACAATACCCCAATTAGTTTTATCAACTAATATTTGAATTTAAATATTTATCATTAAAAAGAATAACCAAATAAAAAATTTTCATTCAAAATCAATACTTTGTACATAAGCTAAATTTCAAAAATAGGGGCAGATTTTTCATAAGAAAAAAATTTGTTTAATTGTTTTTTTTTTTTTTAATAATAATCTATTTTACTAAAGTGACTCCAGATAATAACTAATAGAGATTATAAAAATATATTATAATCATTTTGTTTTTTGAAAGACAAATGAAAAAAGAAAAAAAAAATAATAATCAAGTTTGCCCTAATTTTGAAATTTGGTTTTTATGAAAAAAATGTTTTCACATTTTCAAGAATTAACTTTATTATTAATGAAAATAATAGGTTACTTTTTTGAGTTTTACATTGGAATCATTCTAATTTTGGACTTTAAAAAAGAGGCTCAAATTAATAAATTGTTTAAATGAGATTAACTCTACCATTTCAAGAAATCGAAAAACAAATTAAAAAAAAAAAAATTTCAAGATCTTTACAATTTTTCATTTTATTTTTAAAAATGTTACTCCCTTTTAACATTTTTTTTTTTTTAATCTTCAAAATACTAGTCAAGTTTTTTAAATGACACATTCTTAAATATAATAACACGAATTTTGGAAATAGAAAAAATATATGGAATTTTAGTGAAGGAACTCACAAACATAAAAAAAATATATACACAAATTTAATAGTAAATTCAAAGAAAAAATACCAAGGATCTTTAAAATTTAAATATAAAGTAAAAAAACGATTAAAATTATTTTAAAAAAGTGAGGACTTTATTTTTTTTTTTTGAGATTTTTTAAAATAACCACCTTGGAAAAAAAT
Source organism: Anaeramoeba flamelloides (assembly GCA_027625915.1). NCBI lineage: Eukaryota > Anaeramoebidae > Anaeramoeba > Anaeramoeba flamelloides. Next base: position 3,626,005 of record JANTQA010000063.1, read on the forward strand.
TGTCAAATGTTAAAAAAAATGTCAAATTAGTTTTAATTAGAAAAAATAAGAAATTTTAAATATATTTTAATATCTTTTTTTGTTCATTTTAAAACAAAAACCAAGTATAAAAATTCGATTGATTATTCGAAACAAATTATCTTTCAAAAGATCTTATAAAATTAAAATTTAAGCATGTTTAATTTTTTCAAAATTGGATTTAAAATCAAAACATTTCTACAAATAACTTTTTAGATATTTTGTTTCAATACTTTTTACATTATGTTGAAATTAGCTTTAAGATTCAATAATAGGTATTAATCAAGTTTGGGTAACTAAAAAATTTTTTATCTTTATTGATCAGCGAAAAATAAGGAAAAAATAATTGAAAAATTTTTCTTTTCACCGCCATTTCAATATTAAAACCGATTTTATAATTAAAACTAATTTTTGCATTTTTTTCAAGAATAGTTAAACCTTTTGAATTTTTTGATTTGGTTAAAGTGAGAACCTTTTTTACAAAAAAAAATATGATCCAACACCAACTCCAACTCCAGACTCTAACTTCTATTAAAAGACCGTAAGAAAATCTTATAAAAATTGGAGGCTTTATAAAAGTTTTTTAAAATGTACTAACTCTTTGAAAAGGATTGTAGAAAAATATTTAGTTTACCTTTCAAAGCTATTTTCCTAAAAGAGGTATTTTTCACTTTTTGATCTTTGTTTTTTTATTTTTTTTTAAAATTCAAAATTCAATAGATTTCTGAATTGTATCAAAAAAAAATATTTTATTAGAAGAAGATTGAAATTTTATTGTTTGTGAAGGAAGTGTACAAAAAATATACCCTAAAATACATTCAAAAAGGTTGAAAAATAGACAAATTATAAAAAATCAACATTAATTATTTTAGAACTTTTAAAAATTGATAATTTTTTTATTCACCCGATTTTTCTTATCAATTTTTTCAATTCCTTTTGTAAAATAACTTTCCGAAAAATTAATCAAACCATTCTTTTAAACATTTACAAATTATTTTAAAAAAACCTTGAAAATTCTATTTATAAAAAAAAAAAATACTTTCGAATTTAATTATTTCGAAATATTAATAATTAATAACACAAGACTAATTATTCAAACTAATTTATAACAACCCAACTATTACAAGTTTCAATATAATTTAAAATTATTTTTCAATTTTTTGATTATTTTCAAAAAATAAAACCATTTCTAATTCATAATTCTAATAAAAAAAATAATAAATATTACCAAAAAATTAATTTTAATAATAACAGTTTGTTATTTAGACTATTACAATTTAAAAAAGGATATTGTATACTTATTTGAAATTATTGAGAAATTTTTATGATTAATAAAATAATAATGATTTTTTTTTTATCTACACAGACTCGATATTCAATTTATTGTTTAATTGTTCAGGATTTCATGTTAAAAATTATTTCATCTGTTAAAGAGGATATTTAATCGATAGTCAAGTGATTGTCAACACTTAAACAAAAAGGAAAGACATACATTTGTAATGGATGTTTATTTTTTGTTGGGACATATCTCCTTAAAATGGTTTTTTTTGTATGTTGGACTATTTTTAAAGTCTATTTGTTTATAATTTTGGATTTTTTTTTTAACAAAGAAGTTTTTAAATGTTCTTGTATTTCCACAAAAGTGATGTTGATGTTTATTTTCCAAGAATTATCATAAAAAAAGCTCAAAGATCATATCAAATAAAAAAAATTAAAAAAAAAAGCGAAAAAAAATGGAGATGATTAAAAATAAAAAAAGAAAATACAAAAAATATAAAGTAAAAGACACTAAAGTGTTTATTTTTTTTTCAAAGGAAACAAATTGATAGATTCAAACTGTTTAATTTTCTTCTTCAATTTCATTTTTTTTTTTAGAGTTTATCATTACCTTTTCAACAACAGAGATACCATCTGAATTAATCATTTTAATTAAGAAGCACCTTGTGCCAATAATTAATCTTTTTTCCACTTCCCTCAAACATTTTTTCATAAGCTCAAGTCCATCTTCAAAGTCGAGATCTTCTTTCCAAAAGCGATCAAGTATTGAGCCAACAAACAAAGCAGCATAGCCCTGTGCTCCATAATTAATTTTTTTACTTGAGCCTAAATAGTCAAGATAATACAAAGATCCTTTTTGATCCTTTTTGTCGTAGCCACCTAAAAGAAGGTTGACAGAATAAGGGTTCTTTCTGATGGCGGTTGCTAATTGCCTCCGTGTGTAATGGGCAACAGATTTTGTAGACAATTCTGTTTCGTTGTTTATTCTATAAAGAGACACATTCCTGATAATCAAATTACAAAATTGGTTTCCGTCTCCTATTTCTCCAGATTTGGCAAGTATTTTATGGCTGTCAACTGGGACTAATTTATCAAAATCTTCTTTGAGTCTCATGATCGATCTTCCTGCGTTAGTGTCGCCTGCCATTAACACATAATTTTTGCCAACAAACCCTACAAGGCTATCCATTTTTAAATGTCGAAATTAAAATAATAAAGCTAAAATTAAAAGTTTTAAAAAATGATGATTGTAATTGATTTTTTAATTTGGTAAAGTCTCTTTTTGATTTTTTGAATGGTTTTGAAATATTTGCCATTTTCAAATAGATACGAAATAGGACATTCATTTGAATGAAACTATTGTTCGTTTAAAAAAGGATCAAAGAAAAAACATTTACAATTTATTAAAATTAATGCTAATTATTTTTATTGGAGATTTTTTCAAATTTATTAGTGTCTATAAAAGAAAAGTTTAAAATTAATATATATACATTGAAAGTAAATCACATTGGTTCAATATGTTATAAATGTCTCTTAAAAATATATTAGTAAAATAGTACGATTTGTTGGTACTATCAATTAAAATTATTCCTAGAAATTCAAGAAAAATTCGTGACTTTTCAAAAAATCTGCTATTTCAAGGTACATTTAACAAAAGAAATCATCAATAAACTTCTTCAAAGTTGAAAAATATCTTTCTTGAATTTGTTTCAGAATTTAGATTCGTTGTAAAAAAAGATTTGTCATTAAGGGATTACGTCTACCAATAGAAGTTTAAGATCAAAGTATGTTGTTATTCGGTGTAAATCCATATTAGTGCGAAATTCTTCAAATTTCTCTGAAAAATCGATTATTCAAGAAGTAATATTTTTTGATCTCATCAATTAAAAAGAATCCTTGTATTAGTAAAAAACCCAATAATTTTTAAAAATTCTATATTTCTCCAACAATTTAAAGGTTGAGTTATGAATCTTGAAAATATAAAGTCACAAAATATCTTTCTTAAATTCGTAGCTAAATTTAGGTTAATCGTTAAAAAATACTATTTTATAATAATTAACCAATAAATCTAATTTCCCAATTATTTTGAAATATTGGAAATATACTGATTTTGCAATTAGTATAAGAAAAAGGCAAACAAAAGTAATCAGTTTTTGACTTTTTATGCTGATGATTATTGAGTTGATCTTTGAGATCAAAAAAAAATTAAAAATATTGTTGCTTTTGGATATTCTAAACATAGATTTTTATTTACAAGAATACTATTATTTGGATGTTTCTATTTTTAGATTTGGAAAAGGAATTAAAAAAAAAAAAATCAAAATTGATAATTTTTAAGAGTGATCATTTGTAAAAAATGTAATAATTTATTGTGCAATAAGATTTATAATAGATTTTTTTAGATCTATTTGAGCCATGTTACACTAATACCATTTACACCTAATTACAACACAAACCCCACTTCACTCAAAAGTGTTCAGCCAAAAAGAAAAAAGTCACTTTATTTTAAAGAATCAACAAAACTTAAATTGTTTAGAAATTCGAGAAATAATAAACTTTGTATTAGAGTCCATAAACATAAAAGAAAAGCCCTAACAAACCATAAATTTCAAAAAAAAAAAAAAAAGGTTAAAAAATTTTGTTGGTCTTTTCATTGGAACATTCGTGCAAAATACTCAATTTCTTTAGAAAATTAAAATTGTTGAAAATTAGATTTTTCACTTATAAATGTATGAATTTTAAAGAATATACAAAGCCCGACTTTTCTTAATGTTAATTTGTGTTTTCAAACATTTTTTTTTCAAATTTACTTTTTAAAAAAATAAAAAGAAAAGAAAAAAAAAAAAAAATTTTACCAAATGAGAAAAAATTATTTTGATCTAAAAAGTGAAATTTTGGTTGAAGAAGAATAATGAATTACAATCATAGAATATGTTCTATTTCTTCAATAAAACTGGGCACTTTTGACTGAAAAAGAGTTCGGTTTTATTTGTTTGAAAATATTTAAAATTTTTCAGAAATACTAGTAAAAATTTAGTTGAATAGATATAAGCTAAATTTAAAAAATAAGGGTAGATTTTTCATCATTTAAAAAATTTGTTTAATTGTTTTTTTTTTTTTTTTTGAATAATAATGTATTTAACTAAAGTTTTTAGAGATAATAACCAAATAAAAATTAATAAATAAAAATATAGAGTAATCATTTTATTTGTTGAAAGACAAATGAAAAAAGAAAAAAATAATTATAAAAAAGTTTGCCGTTTATTTTGATATTTGGCTTATATATATATTTGATTAATCTTCTACTTAGTATTATATACTATTTTGTGAGAATGTAATATCACTTTTACAGCTAAATGTATACCTTTTAACTTTTAAAAAAATTATCAACAGATATTATTCAAATTTATTAAATAACTTTTATTTAGAAAGTTATTGTTTGTATAAAAATACTTAAATGCAAAATAATAAATTACTGAACTTATACAAAAATATTTTCCAAAATAATATTATTCAAAGATCATTCTATATTAATTTGAAGAGGATTAGATTGTAAGTTATAAGTATAAACATAATTGGAAGTAAATTAGATTGAACTTGTCATATTATGTAAAAAAAAAAAAAATTAGTTTCTATTTTTTTTATCAAAAATTTATTTTGGTTTATAATAAAGAAATATTTCTAACACTAAACCTTTTAAATTTTGAAAAATTACAATATTGTGCATTACTATCAATCAAATTCTTTAAAATTATATTTATTTTCTTGGGTATCGTATTTAACCATCAGAGAACATGAAATTACGTTATTCCTTGAAAAAAAGATACTCAATTGGTTACTGATAAAAAAGAATAAGGTGACCAAATTTTTTATGATTATCTTTTTTTTTTACTTATTTCATTCTTATTTCATTTTGAATTGAAGGTGTGTATAATATGAAAAAAAACTACCCCAAATATATAAAATGGGAGACAGATTTTCAAAGATTAATATTTTTCCTTTTTTTTCCTTTTAAAGAAATAAATTGATATTTAGGAACTTTAGTTATTTTTTTATACATTTTCTTAGAACCAAGAAACCGAAATAAAAAACCAAATTTTGAAGAATTAAGAAAAAAGAAGATTTAATTGGATGGAAATATATCCCATTTAAATTTTGAAGAAGGGTGTGTTTTTTCATCTCAGTAACTTGAGAATCCGTTGAATAATTTTTTTTAAATTTATAAATTGATAACTTTGAGTATTTTTCATTAAAAAATTCATTTTCCTCATTTAAGGCGAATTAAAAAAAAATAAATAATATTCTCGAATGACAATATATATAAATATTTTTAATTTAAAAAAAGAATTCATATTCATAATTTAAAATCAAATATAGATCTTTAGTTATTTATAATTTTCTTATTCAAATTATCAGATTAGAGATTTTTTTTTAATATCTACATTTAACAAAGTGGTTGAATTAATAGATTAAGAATAATTAATCAAGATTCCAATTTGGGTTTGTTAATTGTATTTGGATATTGCTGTATTGTTGATAAAATAGGAATAGATTTTTAACTTTTTACAAAAATTTTTACATTGATCTGAAAAATGAAATTTCAGGATGGATATTTGACATCAAATAAAAATATTATTAAGAACCCCAAGTTATTTTCCCATTTTAAAGAGTAAAATATAAATTATTAAGTAACATTTGTCCATTCTAAATGGGATATATTTTGAAATTTTTATAAATTTTTTTAATTGACCAAAAATTGATCTCTTCAAGTTTTTTTATTATTCTGTGTTTTTTACAAAAGACAGATAAAAAAGTTAAATTACTTTTATTCATTTTTTCTGAGTGAGTAATTAATTTGATGTTATAATATCAATAATAATTGTTCAAAAAACGCCATGGTGTATATATTACAGTATCTCAAGAGACTAAAATCTGAAAAATTCCCTTAAAGTAATTTATTTCAATTTTTTTATTTCTCACTTCAAAGTTTTTTAGAACAAGTTAGTTTGAAGCACTTTGTGAATTTTTTTTGTTTGCTTTTGATGAGACGATTTTCAAAATATTGATCATTTGGCTAAAAAAACCTTCTTCACTCAAACAATACAACCACAAATAACACCAAAATTTTTGCAACAGAACCTGCTTCAACTTGTTTGGTTGTGAGTAAAGCCGGCTGTTTGGTGGACGTAATTACTTTTGAATACACAAATTTTTACAATAAATGTTTGCGTATTGTAAACCTTCAACAAAAAACACCATTTCGCACCAAGTAATTTTTTGATACAAAATTAACTTAAATGCTTTCGAGATGTTATTTTCCAATCTAAAGAAAGTGTGCTTATGTAAACTCTTGTGGTTAACAACACTTAGCTGTGCAACTAAATTTCTAACGTAACTTTCATATTCGTTCCATCATTTTCTGTTGTTTAAAATTTTTTGTTATTTCCCCTTTTCTTTATTTTTTCAAGAAACCACAATGAGCGAAAACAAAAGAAAAGAATCAAAAAAGATTGAAAGTAAGCGTCCCAAATCCAGAATGACTTCTTTTTTGTTTTATAATACCTCAATTAATCGGAGGATCCGTGAAGAAAATCCCGATATGAACTTCGCCCAAATTTCAAGAGAAATCAGTAAAAGATGGAAAAATCTCGATCTTGATGAAAAACAAGTTTGCTTCATCCCCGATCTTTCACTTTTTTTATGTTCTATCTTTTTTTTAGTAACCCAAAACTCAAAAAAAATTCAAAAACAAAAAAACTTTTTTTTTTTTTTTAAATTTCTTCTTTTCTTTTTTAAAGAAATATATTGATCTCTCTGAAAAAGATCGTCTTAGGTATGAACGAGAAATGAAAGAGTTTATAAAAAACAATCCTGACGCACCACTTAAAAGACCTAGAAAGAATAGTTCACGATCAAATCAAGGATCAAAGGGAAATAAAAACGATCCTCAAAAGCCAAAAGCCAGAAAAACTGCCTACAACATTTTCAATTCAGAACGTTGGTTTGGTGTTAAAAAAGAAAACCCAGATTTGAGTTTTGGAGATGTCTCAAGAGAGGTTGCGCGCAGATGGAAAAATATCAGTGATCAAGAAAAAAAAGTAAAAATTTTTTTCTTTTCTTGTTTATTTTTTTTATGTTTATCGCCATTTTTTTTCTTTTGTGTTAAACAGTAAAAAATAAAAAAAAAAATATTGAAAAATTTGTCAAAATTCTTATTGGAGAAAGAACATGAAAGAAACAAATTCAATTCACAAAATTAAAAAAACAAAAATTTTTTTTTTTCTTCACCTTTTTTTTTGAAAAAACACTCTGGAAATGATTGAAAATTAAATAGTTGAAATAAACAATAAACCTTTCAAAAAGAATAAAAAGTGATTTTTAATCTTTTTTTTCTCATAAAATGTTTTTCTCTTTTATAAAACAACAATTCCAAAAGAGGTGCTTTTTGTGTTTTTGATTTGTTTTGAAAAAACGATTTTGAATTGAGATAAAACTCGAATTAATAACTCGTATTTGATAAAACATTATCATTGAACTTGGAATTAATATTGTGTTGAAGAAACTCTTTATGAAATAATAATGTATAAAGTAAAAAAATGTTTTATTGGTCAAAAAATTGAAATGGTCTTCAAAAAATGAAAAGACAAAAAATGAAAAATTTCTGATAACTTCACGACAAGAATAGCACAAAAATTGTAGTCGCTTATTCTACTTGACAACACTTTTGGTTTTTTGAAATTGTTCAAAATTTTGAAAAGGAATTACAAGATCAGAAATCAATAACTTTCAATTTAAAAGTTTTTACAAGTCAAACTTTTAAAAACATGTGATTTAAACAACTTTCCACTTTTTGGTTATCATAAAAAGAGTTTCAGGTTCTTGAAAGCGAATCAAGAGTTTTCTTTTTGATAACTTTCAAAAATTTCAATTAAATTCAAATGGTTATCTTTTGTTAATTATTATTTTTTAACCCTTTTTTGTACTGATACAAAAGATTTTATCCAGTATTTGAAATTTGAAAAAATTATGAAAGAATATCAGAGACTGAAATCTTGCAGAAAGTAAGTCTGGAAGTTCGAAAAAGTCTTGAAAGTATTTGTATGGATTGTGCTATTCTTTTCGTGTTCTAAATGAATGAATATGGGTTTTTTATTAAAAATCAAAAGTTTAAAATACTTCCCGTGGCTCTGCCTAGGCTAATATATAGACTCTCTTTGAATTATAAGTTTCGAATTTTAGTCAATTCAAAATCCCTCCTTTACCCGATTAAATGTTTTTACCATTTAACCCTTAATAACAAAGCAGATAGTATTTACAAATTTGAACCATTTTGTCTAATACTTTATCAAAATTTTTAAAACAATAAAGACTAGATTTTTTCAAAAGTTGGTATTAATCGAGGAGTTATCCAAAAACAAAAGAAATTTAATTTTGAATTTCCAACATTTTGTTGAAAAAAGAGGAATTTTCACTCATTAAAATAGTTTTTTATAAAGAAAAAATACTTTTTGAAAACCAAAAAAAAGTTTAAAATAAAAGAAGTGCCAAGTACTATTAAACTGTAAAAATAAATAATGATAAACTTTCAAAGATCAAAAATTAACTCTTTTTTCTTTCTTCTTTCTCATTAACTCTTTAAGGATTACAATCCCTGAAATTTGAAAAAAGATTATCTTGTGTAGGGTGTAGTGAGTTGTCGATTTGGTTCTTAGCTGATCGATCTTGGATTTGGTATGTATTTTAATAGTGGTTCAAAATGGCAATTTTTGACAATTTATTTTTAATTTTTTCCAAAATCCGAATTGAAGAGTAAAAGATTAATAGATTGGTAGGTATTTAAGAATAACTTTTGAATTTTTGGTTGTAGAAAAGAATCTTGATTTACTTTTTTATCAATTAACCAAATGAAAAAATAACATTTTTTAAAAGCTCCCAATAAAACCAAACCTAATTAAAAATTTCAATCAACAACCTACAAACCACATTTTTTTAGAACTTAAGTTCTATCCAATTAATCTTAAACTCTTCAGTTCGGATTTTGGAAAATATTAAAAATAAATTGTCAAAAATTGCCATTTTGAACCACTATTAAAATACATACCAAGTACAAGATCGATCAGCTAAGAACCAAATTAACAGGTGGTAACATACGACACAAGATAATCTTTTTTCAAATTTCAGGGATTGTAAACCTTAAAAGGTAAATTTAATTTCTTCAACTTATACGAAAAAATGCAGCTAACTATTATTGATAATATTTCAAAAAAAAAGACCGTATATTTTCATGATTGTTGAACAAGGGAATGGCTTTTAATGCTGTTAATTAATATTACAACTGACTAGTACACATTCTGATTTAAAATGAGAGGAAAAAAAAAAAAAAACATGAAACGCGATTATTATAATCTGCCTTACTTAGCCAGAAACCCGAGTAAAAAATCAGAATGCAATTATTTACAAAAATTTACAAAATCTTGATCTTTCGTGACATTGGTAAATTGTAAACCATTTAAAGTCCAGTCTCTTTTTTTACTCAAAATAAAATGTCTCTATTAAAATCGGAGTATTTTTCAAAAAAAAAGATATAATTTCTTTCTTTATTGATTCAGGGTGTTGTCACATGGTAAAAAAAAAAAAAAAAATAATTTTTTTTAGATTTTAAAGTTTTGGGACAAGCAGGGTGCAATTTTGTTGAGTCACCCCTCCTCAACAACAAAAATAAAATTAAAAAAAAATAAGGGTTTTTTTATAAGATCAAAAATTTGATTGTTTTTATTTAATTATAAACGAAAATTTTTAGTGTTGATAGAAATTTTTTTTATTTTTTAATTGTATAACATTAATTGTGCTTTTTTAAAAAGTACTCTAAGGACACATTTTTAAAATATCTCAAAAGTTTTAAATAATATCGATTAATGTTTCAATTCGTATTAAAAGCGAGTCTTTAGAGTGCATTTTTAAAAAAATAAATTTTTGGATTAAATTGGGGTTTCTGTACTCGTTTCCATTAAAGATATTTTACTTTTGGTATTATTTTATTTTTATTCTTTTTTTCACAGCCACAATAATTTCTAAATTAAAGCTATAGTCATTTACCCTGAATTTGCCCCCATACTCAAGGAGTTGGCTTGGTACTAAAAGGGGTATTGGGAATTGCACTTCTGTTGATTGAAAAAATTTAAATAACAAAAAAAAAAAATTGAGATCATCTTTTTTAAAAAAATTCAATCGAATAAAAAAAAGTTTCTAAGAATTCTCAATTCCAAAAAATCTAAATAACAAAAAAAAGATGAAAGGATTTTTCAATTCCAATTAATTAAAAGTCAATTAATAATAAAAAAAAATTATTAATAATTCAAGTCAAAAAATCAAAATTTGAAAAAAAAAAATAAATCGTTTCTTATTTTCTATTTTAAAAGTGTTCAATTTCTTCAATTTAAAACAAATTATTTTCTAAAAGTATACAATCAATTTAATTCGATTTAATCTAATTTGTGGTTAGATTGTCGCTCTCTATATTTGACAAAGTAAGGATTTTTTAAGATTTTTGATGATAAAAATAACTCATTTAAGAAATTAAAAAAATGAAAAAAAAAATCTTCGAGATCTCAAAAAGCACCAAAGAGCGGCACTTCGAAACTCATAAACATAGTTGTTTTCAAAATTAAAAATTCACAACCATTCTAATTGGAAATTGGGTCTATTTCTTTGAACATTTTTTTCTAAAAATTTCCTCTTTTTTTAATTGTTGATATATCGAGATCGGCCGTATACTAAAGGTTGGCTAGTTTTTGATTGGTATCATTTACTCATAAAATTTACAAATATTTTTTTTCTCATTTCAGAAAATTATTTTTCACCGTAATGACTCGACTCTTAAACAATAATGATTTTTCCCTTATTTTTAACAAAAATATAATTTTTTAAAGAACTTTTTTTGCCTTATTTTTAATTCAACCTAATTTTTTAAATAATTTTTTTTTTTTGTAATTATTCTTAACGATGATATTCTATTGATAATTTATCAAAGGTGTTTGAAAAAAAATCTGAAAAAGATAAACAACGATATGAACGTGAAATGGCAGAATATAATAAAAAAAATCGTAAAAAATATAAAAACAGCGAAAAAAAAAAATCAGGTCGTAAAAACAAATCAAAAAAATCACGAAAGCATAAAAGATCTTCAAGATCGCATAGAAGAAATTCCCATCGAAGGAGGCATAGATATTCTTCAACTTCTTCTTCATATACATCATCATCTGGTTCCAGTACCCATTCAAGTGATTTCTCATCAAGTTATTCAGGATCTTCTTCAAGATCCAACAGTGGTTCAATGAGCTGGAGTTCGAGCAGTTTTACAAGTGATAGCTTTTCTTCAGATTAAAATTAACCTTAAATTAATCTAATCTTTGTTCATTTCTATTTATTCTTTTTTTTTTTTTTTTTTTTTTTTTATTTGGAAAACTTTTTATTTTTCAAATTCCAAGATCTTTATTGAAGTTTTTTTGTTTTACTTTTTTTCTTTGTTAACAAATTTCTTATTTTTTTCTATCCTTCCTTTTATATTTGTTTTTGAAATATTTTCTTTATATTTTCATTTTCAAAAATTTACTTGCTAATTCAAAAATAAATTGAAAATCATTTTTTTTGTTTTTTTGTATTATTTAGCATTGGATCATTTCAAATTTATTTGTCACATCAACTATTTCTCAAAAATTCCATCAATTTTTATCAATTCAATCCTAAAATACTGGAGAATAGTCAAATTAAACGATTAATTATTTTTTTCAATTTTGTGGTTTTAAAAAAAACAGTTTATTGTTTTTTAATTTTATTTTAATAGAATTCAACTTCTAAAATAATTAATAAATAGTGATATTTAAAATCTATTTTATTATAATCCAGCCACCATGCGATTAATACTTTATAATAAATATCCCAATCACTCTAATTTACAAATGCCAATCAAAAAATAAAACCCCCTTCAATAATTAAACTTCTTAAAATTTGTAAAGAGAAGATAAAGGAATGTTTTTCAATTTGTTCAATTTTTCTTTTTTGAGAATAATCTCGATTTTTTTAACATTAATTTCCAATCTGAGAAGGAAAAATTCTACAACTTTATTTCAAAATTCAATCAAGTTATGAAAAAAATTACTTCAAATAACTCAATTTTCAAAATTAAAAAATATTTTCTAATAATATAAGATCGTATGAAATATCTTTGAAAAAAAAATCTTTTATAAATTAAAAATGTCATATTTTTGGTTTTAGATGAAACTTCTTTTATAAATTATTGATATTCTAATTAAATAATTACTGTGTTAACCATTTTCAAAATGAACCCTTCGGAAATTTTCTGGAAAAAGTAAAAAACAAATCATTTATTGTATTAAAAGATGAAATAGATTTTAAAAAGAAAATTAAACAATTCTAACTCAATGAAAAGGATTTAAGTAACTTATTTTTTTTCATTTTTCAATCGTAAAAAAAATTTTCTGTGAATTTTGTATTTTCTTTTGTTGATTTATTAACAAAAGAATTTTTTTGTAATCTTTCAAAATCTTTTTTTATTTGATTACTATTCAAAAAGATCCTTTTAATTTTTCTGAATTTGATCGGTTTATAGTTGAATTTTAAAATGATCTAGAACAATAAATATTTTTTCCTTATGATACTGATTTTGAATAGGTTATATCCTCTTTAAAATCATCATTTACTGTGCGTTGTAACACGGATTTATATATTTAAAGTAAAAAAAAATTGGACAAAAGTTAAAAACTTTATATTTTTAAAAATTGTTTTTTATTGAATATATTGGAATTAATTTTTATTTATTTGAACAACTTTATCCAATATTTAATAAAATAATTATCATAAAATAAATAAGAAAATTTAGAGAGTTAGATCAGAAAATATTCAATAAAATTTGTTTTAAATATTATAAAATATAATTTACCATTGAAAAAAAAATTAATTATTTTGTACATAAACCTTTTGTAAATGAAGTGAATTGAATATTTTGTTAGTTTTTTTCTGTTTTTGGAATTGAATAAATAACATAAAGTTGAAGATTTATCTTGAAAATTTGGTTGTTTTAACTCTTTTTGATATTTCCAATAACAATAATATAAATTGAGATCTTTTATTTGTTTTTTTTTGGAATGGACCATTTTTAAATAAAAAAAAATATGTTTAGTAAAAATTCCTTCAAAAAGAGACAATTCGTATTTATTGATTACAATGTTAATAGATTATTGGGTATGTTGTTGAAAAATATTTTTTGGGGGGGATATATTAAATTTACAATTGATCACTAGCTTGTGAAAATGATCAATCAAAAAAGTCCAATTTTTTCTATTATTAGAATTTGAAAGTGGAATTTCTTCCAAAAAGAAAAAATAATAATTTCGCCTATGAAAAATAATTTTGATCATTATATTCTCAAACATTTTTTTTTGTAAAAAGGGTTTTGTGTTTTATTTTTCATTGATGAATTATGTATTGGTTAAAGTATCCTTGTTTTCTTTTAAATAAGATAAAAGAGAAAGATAAAAAATGAAAAAAAATAGATAATAATAACAATCCATAAGAAATATAATAAATACAAAAGAGTTAAGAGGATTAATATATAATATATGATTATGGATTTAAATATAGTTTTATTAATTGTTGATAAAGTAACTATAACTATAAAAAAACAACTTTCAATAAATAAATTTGAATAAAATTTTTATATATAAATAGTTGAATAATTATTGGGTTTTTATCACAAAAGAATATTCAAAACAATTTTTTCCTCAAAAATCGGTTTTTAATTTTTAGAATTAGAGGAATCAATAACTTTATTCAGAATTTATTTTGAAATGAATTGGGTATAAAATTGGTTTTGTATACATTAATGATAAAAAAATTAATTAAACCTATTACTAATTCCTGAATGAAAAAATGTGGAAAATTTCATTTTGACTAAAAAAATTATATGGATTAAAGACACATATCTCTTCAATTAAAATATTTATGAACTATTTTAAAGTAATTTTTTTAAAAAAAAAATACGAATACTTGAAATTTTTTATCAATTATACTGGATTGGGTATAAATACAAACATTTTTTAGATTAAATTTTATTTATTGAGAATTAAACTTCATATTTTTTCTAAAAACTAAAAAATAAAAACCAAGATCTTTTAAATTTAAAAGATTATTATTTATAAATTTCACATTCAATGAAAAAATGAAATTTATAAGTTATTAATCCATTAAAATTTGAAAATGTTTTAATAATTACTAAATATTTTTTAATAAATAATAAATATAAATATTTTAGCTGTATAAAGAATATATAAATAATTGATATAATTCAAAGGATTAAATAAATTTTTTTTTTTAGAAATAAAAATAATAATCTCAAATAATTGTTATTTTTAAGGAATTCAAAATTTTTGCCATTTTTGAGATTAATTAATATTTTTTATATATAAATCTATGTTTAGAGATACTTTAGGTAATTATTTGTAAATTGTATTTTTAAGAATTACACTAGTGTTAATGCGGTATTTTGTAAAAAATTGATTGTTTACACTTTTTGTCATAAATAAATAGTTCCATTCATTTATCCAACAATTTTGAGAATAGTAAATTTAATATCTGATTTTCTTAATTTACTAATAATATATTAAACCAAAAAATCTTTTGGCAAATACTAATTTTTCAATTTTCAAAAAAAAAAAAAAAACTTTTTACAAACAAAGTATTGGTACCCAAAAAACGATTTTATATTGAAAATCCCTTTGAGTTCAAAAATAAAATGGGTTTTAGGTTTACTAGTACCAAAATTTGGATAAAAAAATCGATATCTTTATTTATCTCAAAAATTGTAAAAACTCTTTTTTTTACAAAATTCCTTAGTTACACTTCTTACCGAAAAATCTATTATGAAATCAGTATTTTTTTAATTGATAAAAAATATCCATAACCTAATCTGAATTTAAACAATATCAATGTAAAAAAAATGTATTTTAAAAAATTAGTAAATAATTTCATAAGATAAAAATAACAAAAAAATCATTTATCATCAAAAAGTTAAAAAAAAATATCAATTTAAAAATAAAAAAAAATAATAAAAAACAATTCAAAAGATACTCTAGACAAAAAATCAAAAATATAAATAAAAAAAAGAAAAAATTTCTTGTATAGTATTTCCAATTGTTTAAATGTGTACAATTTAAAATAATTTTTTTTTTCCTAAAAAATAAATTCAATTCAATTTAATCCAAGTTTAAGTGATTTAGTACAAATCAGTATTTTGACAAATTAAGGATTTTTATTATTCTTTTGATAAAATTTACTTAATTGGGAAATCAAAAAAAATGAAAAAAATCTTTGAGAATCCAAAAAGCACAAAAAAGTATAACTTTAAAACTTATACCTTTTTTTTCAAAATTATAAATTTAGTATCATTTAAATGGAAAATGAGATTCACCCTTTGGTACTTTTTTTTTTCTATAAATATATTAGTTTTTGATTGTATATTCTTGGAGATCGATCAGGGGCAACATCTATATTGGTTTTTATCCTTGGTATTGGGTATTAGTAAAAATAACAAAATTTTTTTTTCTTCAATTTCAAAATAATTATTTTTCACCAAAATAACTTGGTCCTTCGAATTTTAAATGCATGATATCTTGGCTTAGCTTTTGGGTTAGAGTTATTAATGAACTTGTTGTATTCTTGGGTCATTGTTTTTTGGTTAAGAAAACTAAATGAAAATTTGTTTTAATTTCTTTCACAATTAACAGAATCTTATATCCAATTGGGTTAATTAAATATTAACTTTTCTCTCTTAAGAGACTAGTCTCTTTTATATATATATTTTTTTTTGGCCAATTTCTAAATAAGGATACCTTATCAAGAAATAAGTTTAATATAAAAATTAACATGATTTTCAAATCAAAATAATGGGCAAAAACTTTTCTCCATCTCTATTAAATTTAGGTAAAAAAATTTAATATAGATTAGTCCCTAAAGCGAGAAAGTGTTTTTTTAAGTTCTAAAGAATAAAAACTTTTGGTAAACTTTGAGGGCAATGTTTCCACCTTGAAAGTTATTTTGTTCTTGTGTTATTTTTCATTTACTTGTCATACAGAATTTCTATTATAAAGAAATTGGATAAACAAATTACTATTTTCCAAAGTTAAAAAACACAAACAAAAAAGAAAAAATTTCAAATAGATATTGAATAAGAAATTGTTAAAATACATGATTTTAAGGGGTTTTTAAGTTCAATTTCAAATTTGAAAACACTTCAAACTTCATTAAATACAGTGGTGTAAATAACCCGTGTTTTTTATTTTAACCCTTTACTAAAATTTAGCTCGTGTATTTTTTTCAGACTTAGGTATTTGAAGATAGGAAGACACCCATTTATTCTTGGTTCAGATTCAAACTGGCTTTTAGAGGTTAGATCTTTGATTAACCAAAATTGCTCAATTATATTAAATGCTTTTGTTTCAAAAATTTCCTAAAAATTTACATAATTTCTGAGATTAAATGATTTTTTAATAAAAATTCAAAAAAATGAAATTTTGCTCAGTTTTTTGTCAAAAAATTAGATTTTAATCTTTCCATATCTTCATATTTCTTTTCTAAAATTTATTTAAAGAACACTATTTCTTATTTATATACTGTTTACACTCCCTTGATTTATTTCTTTTATTTCCAGAGTCAGCCAATATTTTTTACCTGAGTTAAATTTTGGTAATGGGTTAAAATAAAAAAAAAGTGTTATTTACACCACAGTACAACTAAAAACAATATTTAGAAAAACTTGAGGAATTTTTTTATGTTTACTGATTTGAAATGGAAATTGTTAAAATCAAATTTTATGTAGGATCGAAGAAAGGTAAAATTAAGAATTCTGAAAATTTCCCATATTATCATAAAAGGAATTCTAGGTATGTAAATTTTACTGTGATTCTCAAACTATTTCAAAAGAGTTTTTCTCTACAATTTCCTGTTTTCACTTGAAAACATGGTTGTTAAACTTTAAAGACCCTTAAATTTTTTATACCTAATTTTTGTTACAAATAATAAGATAGTTTAAAAAAACAAATTGAAAACAATAAAATAGGATTTGATAAACAACTATGATTTACTAACAACAAATCGATACTTTTATTGAGATAGTTTGTCTCAAAATAAAATCACAATTTGAACAATAAACAAATAAAAACAATTCAATAACTTTTTCCAAATTATCTCTTTGGATTTTAACAAAAACAATTTGAAAATTAAATTTTCAGTTTATTTATAAATGAATCTGTACTTCAAATACTGACAAAGTTGAAACGTAAAAGTTCCAAAATCACATCTATTTTTATCTTTAAATCTTCTTTTACGTTAATTTCTAAACAATAAATTTTTACAGAACAAGTAAACAATCATTTTTTCACAAAAACGCTTTTTCAGTTACTTTTTTGTTTTACTTTGAATAACCGTAATGAGTTACATGCAATCAAAAAAAATGTGTACTATCTTTATTACTTGTATTGATGTTGCAATTTCCGAAGAACAACTCGTACAATATTTTAGTTCGTGTGGTACAGTTGCTGCTTGTAAGCTATGTGGCGACACAAACCATCCAAAACGTTTTGCATTTATTGAGTACACAGCACCAATAGAAGCAGACAAGGCTTTGTCTTTAAATGGTTCAAACTTGGGTTTTTATTCTATACAGTAAGATTGTTTTTCATTTTGAATTATTCTTTCTTTCTTTTTTTGTTTTCGGTTAATTTTTTGAAATATACACTGATTTTGAATAAAAAATTTTCATTGGTGACTTGCTTTAAATTTCTTCCAAGCAACAATTTTGATTGTTATATAGCTTTCCTCAGGAGAACACTATTCTCAATTTTGGATCTAAAAAAAAAAAAAATTGATGGTTTTCTCGCTCGTTCTCCTCACCAAAAAAGAAATTACACAAAACTTAAAAAGAATCAAATTTTGAAAAATTGGTAAAATGTAGTCTGAGGTAAATTGAATAAAGAATACCAAAAGCAAAACAAAGTTTTATTAAAAATTTTTGAAATGATCTTCTTTTATGAAATTAGAGTATTTGGTTACCATTGTAACAAATCCCATTATCCAAAAAAAAAAATAAAAACGTTTTCAAAACTTTGAAATTATAATCAATACAACATTGAGCAAAAATTGAACGCCCCAGCATCCTTTCAAATCGAAATTTATCAGAAAGTTTTATATTTTTTTAAATTTATCAAGATTTGGTAGGGAGCAGAAGTTTGAGTATCTACCCTAATGATAAATCACAATTAATAGCAAAAAAAAATTTTAACTCAATTCCATAAATCTAAGATCTCTACTTTCTAAGCAGCTCATTTCAAAGAGCACTTTTAAAGATTAACTAATTTTTAAAAACTTGTTTACACTCCAACTAAAACCATTTTTTCTTCACCTTTACTGTCATTTTCCAATTCATAAATGCAAAATTTTTATTCAAGATATTTTAAAAAATTAAGGTATTATTTTTTTAATGAGTGTCAGAATTAAAACTTTTTAAAAGTTTTCTGTTTTAATAAAGTGAAAACTTTTTTTAAAAAAAAATAGCTTTTCATCTCTTTCAACCTCCAAATCACATTTAAAGGTTTAGACCTTCACTTTTTTAAAACACAGAACTTTCAAACAATTTTAAATTTTGGTATTCCTCACTTTTTTAAAGCATAAAACTTTCAAAAAGTTTTAATTAGGAAAAAGTTTTCACTTTTTTAAATTGGCTGTATATTTTTTTTCAATTAAAATATATTAGTCTGCAAAACTGAGTTACAAATTGAAAAAATGGAAATTGGGTTAAATTTTTTAATAAATTTATCATTTTACTTTGTAATTTACTAAACAATTTCGTTTTTTATTTTTATTAGTAATTTTTTATGTGCAAAATTGCAAAATTACAAACTGATTAATAATTGCATTAAACATTAAAAAAGATTGCATATAAAATCATAAATTTACAATTAATTTGTAGTCACGAGGTTTTGGGATTATAGTCTAGTCATTGTAAAAAAGTAAATGCAAAACAAAATAAAAAAAATGTCTGATTAACAATTTTTAAAATACGAAATAAGAACATAAAACAAAAATCAAATAATTATCCAAATTATTATTTAAGTGTAAAAAAATTAATCCCAATATAAGCGAGATTTCAAAAATTGTGAATAGCCTGAAATAATAAATTGAAAAAAATAAATATCCTTTAGTATTCAATAGTAATTAATTATTAAATTTTATTAATAATTCCCTTTAATTATTTTTAACATTTGATAGAAAACTGATATTTTAGGTATTAAAAAAAAATAAAATAAAAAACTCAAAAAAAAAGTCATAATTTTTGAAATGAGAATTTTGGATATTTTATTATTCTGAACTTTTACTGAAAAAAAGATTAACAAGAAGATTTTTGTTGACATTAATATATACTTTAAATGATATACATATTCACAATTTTATTAATGGTTATTCATATTTTCAAAGATCTATTTTTTTTTTAACTTGATTTTCATGTTTCAAAAAAAAATCAAAACAATAAAAAAGAAAAATTAAAACAATGAAAAAAAAAAAAATTCAGAAAAGCAAAATAAAAATTTACAAAGTGAGAAAAATAAAGAAAAATAAAAAAAAGAAAAACAAAAATTTGACTAAATTCGAAAAAATGATTCAGATCTAAAATTTTGAAAATATTTTGATAAGAAGACGGGGCAAAACCAACAAAGCCACTTTTAATTGCATTGGGAACTGATCCAACATTTTTGTTTAATAATTTAAAATCACCATTATAATCATTTGTTCTTAAAGTGATTGTTATTAAGTGTACAATATTTACTCATATCTTTCTTCCCGGAATTTTTATACAACAATTTTTTATTCTTTTTCATTTATTAGATCTCTATCTTTGGCCATATTTTTGATCAAAACTCGAATTCAAAATTTTTAACACACCAAAATTCAATTTTTGAAAAAAAAAATCTTATTTTTTTTTTTTATTGTTGAAGAAGTGTAAATTACACTCTGGATATCCTTTTACTTAAATTCCCTTTCAGAAATTTAAGCGTAAAATCATAGATTTCACGATTATTATTTAATGAAAATAGTTTCAAACTGTTTGTTTTAAATTAATTCATTAAGATTTTTTTTTTTTTTAATTTGTTATGAAATATTAATCAATCTTTTTCATAGGAAGGATAGACCCATAAAAAGTGATCAATATTTTCAATTTGTTTTAATAAAGAGATCTAAATATTTGAACAACTATAGATCAAATGAAATAGGTTACTTTATTAAGTTTTTTAGAAACTTTATAGATGGTTTGATTCTATAAAGTGCTAAGGTTTTAAGAATAAGATTTGGTTTTACAAAATTGAGTTGCTTTTTTTTTTTTTTTTTTTTTTTTTTTGCAAGTTTCCCAAATCTTGTTTTCGCAAAATCCCAGTACAAGATACCGACTCGACAGCAAAAACCCAGTCCAGGTAACGACTCGACAGATTGTACGGAAAGTCCAATTCGGTTCACTTTGGTTGGTTTCAGATCGCATTCGTTGGATTCAGTTCTCTACAGTTGCATAAGTCCAGCTCAATTCGTTTTAGATCTGATCATTAACAAGTTTGGTTAGGTTAGTCATGACCAATTCCACCAATTCTTATAATGATTTTTTATTCCTTTTACCTTCCCCAAGCACCTAAAAAAACAAAAAGAGGAGGAACCCAAACAACTTAAAAAAGGAAATTTGGAAAAAGTAAAAAGTAAAAAAAATAAAAAAAATCTTATTTAATCAATTCTCGAAGAAATACCAAATTAGAATCATTCACTAATTGAAATATTAACAATTGTTTATAAATCACAATACCCACAGAACAAAAAATAAATAATTATCAATACGAATAAATTATCGGTGTTAAAAAAATTGGAGATGAGCAGAAAAAAAAAAAACATTGGATTAATTGTTAAGGATTAGATGAAACCTCATCTAATCTGTTAAAGAGAGGATTTTGAAGTGACTAAATTTGAGACTTCTAATTCAAAGGGTATCTAAAATAGATACAGTCATCAGAAGTATTTGAATCTTAATTTAGTTTTCTAAAAAAAAAGAGAGAAAAGAAAGAATAAAAAATGAAGAAGTAGGGAAAAAATGATCGAAAAAAAGAATGGAAGAGTGGAAAAAATAAAGAAGTTTAAAATAATTGTTAGAGAGAAACCTGAAAATTTCTGGTTTAAATGAATTTTCTGATAAGTTTTATTTTGTCTTGAGCTCCTTTTTCCTAATTGTGTGTTGAGTCATGTTGGCCAGAAGATATTCTATGGTGATGTCATAAATTTCTTTTATGGCCATTTTTCTCATAAATTCATCTGTGTCTTTTTTGGCTATTATGGTTATATTCAAAAATTTTGACTTTTTTGATTTTTTTTTTTCCATTGCTTCATGGTTCTCCCATATTTTTCACAGTCCCAAATAAAGTGGTCTATGTCATCAATTTTTTTGTTACAGCATGGGAATAATTTGGAATTTACTCCCTTTTCCCATTCACATGTATCTATTCAACACATTTGAAAAGGGTTTGAGTTTAAATAATGTAGTTGATGATTTCCGGTTTAAGCATAGCTGGGTTTCTTTGAAGTTTTCTCGAAGCTGGTTAATATTTAGGTGTTTCTTTAGTTTCCAGTTTTCGTCTCCTTTGGATGAATTGACTTTTTCTTGTATTGATTTTATGTGGGCTTGATGTTGTTTTTTCTTTATTTCAATTTTCACCATGTTTTCCCAATCAATACCTTCAATTTCATCAGAAAAAAATGTCTTGGTAAATTTGTTTATATTCTATTAACAATTATTGATCCATCAAATGGTTAGACACCATCAACTAATTTTATTTGAGTTTTTCTATAAAAAAGAACTCAAATTTGTCTTTATATCAATCATAGAAAAAAAATTTGATCAAATGAAACAGGTTACGTAATTCAAAAAATGAAATGAAAACAAAAAAAACTAAAAGATGAAAAAATGATTTTCATATTTTACAAAAATCAAAATTATTTCCAATTTGAATGAAATTGTATTATTGTGATTCTTTGAACTGTTTAAGCTGTGTTAAAATTTTTGAATTTTAGTTTATTTTCCATACTTTCCTAATTGAGTTTAAGTTTGGTGACTGAGAATGGGAAAGCAATCATTTTTGTTAATTTTCTTTTTTTTTTTTTTTTTTTCCCGAGAAACAAATTAGACGAATAGCCTGGTTTGTGTGCTGGTACATTATCTTGTAATACCCACTATTTTATATATATATCAGTATAAAAAAAAACTTTTAGAATGGTTCGATACACACTAAATGTAAAATTTTTTTAAATGTTTTTCAAAATCAAATTACTACTTTTTAACTTTTTCATATTATTTAAAGGAAGAAGTGGTACTACAATCAATTTTGGCCAAAATGGATTTCCGGTCATTTTCTAGGAGTTAAAAAAGATGTAATATCTACTATATGTAGAGTGCATATAGTTAATGAGCATTATCGTCATTTTAAATAAGTGTGAAAAAAATTTTTCCACAAAAATATATTTTTAACGGTTTACAAACTTCAGTAGACCTCTTTTCATCATTTTATTAGAACTTTTTTTATTCATCCTTTTTTAAAATGGCTATCTAAACTATTTTCCAGTTAATGGAGCCCATTTGTTAAGAGTGAATTATAAATCACTAAATCAATTGATTTTCTTAAAAATTGAATTACATATGTCCAAACGGTTTGAATCGATATTCGGAGAAAATGTTTATTTTGGAAATTTCAAAATTGAAATCATTTTTTCACTTTTTAATTTTCCTAGTTTTTTTTTTTTCTATTTTTTTTTGATACCTAATTGTTTTTCAATTTTATTGTTACGTGGTATATAGTCACTTGGTAAAAGCGTGTTATTCTAGCATTATTGAAAAGGTGAGAATGATTGTAGAAAAATCATATTAATTTCTATTTGGAGTTTCTTTGGATCTTCAATTAAAGATCAAAATGAAAATATCATTGTTTTTTTCAATTGGGATTTCCTAAGAATTTATAATTTTTCACTTTTTAAGAATTTATTTTGATTTATATAGATTCACTTAATACTGATATCAACTATTCAATGGTGTGTATTATTCTACTTAATTATTCTTATATTGGTTGACTCTTAAAAAATAATTGAATTTTTGAAATTATTGTTTGTTTTTGGTCACTTTGAAGGAAATAGAGTTTATGTTTTCAATTTTTTAATTGATAAAAGTTGAAAAAAATGAAATTTTCAGTAATATTAATCTTTGTTTTTATTCTAATAGCAAAAATTTCCATTTTTTTTATTTTTTCTTAGTTAAGGTATAAGCATTTATCTCAAAAGTTCTTAAAATTAAAGTATGTTGTTATTGAAGGTGAATCACATTAGTGATTTGTGATTAAAATATCTCTAAAAATTCGATTACATAAAATAGTACAAAAAGTTGATCCAACCAATTCAAAAGTATACATGTATTAGTAATAAATTACAAATTTCGGAAAATAATATCTGAATTTCAAATAAATGTAAAGGATGAATTATCAATAATCATATATATTTTATAAAATATATTTCTTAAATTTGTCTTGAAATGTCGAAATTTTGCTAAAAAATTAAATAATTAACATATAAATTATTTTATCTCTATAAATTATTTTATAATATTATTATGGAATAATGAAATATATTGAAAAATCAACTGATTTTTTGAAGAGAAAAAAAAAACAAAAATAAATCAGTCTTTTAGTTTTTATGTTAATAATTAATAGTAAATCTAGAAATTAAAAAATTTTAAAAAAATAATTAATTTTGGGGCTTTTAAATATTACTTTATAAATACTGAAATAATATTATTTTTGGTTTCTTTCTTTAAATTTGGTGAAAAATATCTGCAAAATAAACAATTTTAATTATGATCATTTAGTCAAAAATCTAATAATCCATTGTTCAATAATATTTATTAAAGTTTTTTTAGTGCCATTTGAACCATAAAACGCGAATATGATTTACTTTCAACAACAACATACTTTAATTTTAGACAAATTCATGGTAAATTAATACCTTAAGGGTCTAGTCATTTACCATGGATTTGCTCCATACTCATGGGGTGACCTGAGACCAAAAGGGGTATTGTGAAATAGCCCTTCTTTTGGTTGACAAATATTCAAATAACAAAAAAAAACAATTCATTAGATCATCTTTGACAAAAAATCCAATGAATAAAAATAAGTTTAAAAGAGTACCCAAATTCCAAAAAATCAAAATTTTAAAAAATAATTCATCTTTTCTCATTTTTTATTTTCAAATGGTTAAATTTCTTTAATTTAAAACAAATTGCTTTCTTGAAGTGCGCAATCAATTTAATTCGATTTAATCTGATTTGTGGTTAATATTATAACCATCTATTTGACAAATAAAGGATTTTTTTAATTCTTTGGATAAAAATAACTCATTTGAAAAATGAAAAAAAAGAAAAAACAATCTTCGAGATCTCAAAAAGCGCCAAAGAGCAACACTTCAAAATCAACACAGTTGTTTTCAAAATTGTATTTCAGAACCATTCTAATTGGAAATTGAGTGTCGATGTTTGGATCTTTTTTCTAAAAATGTCCTCGTCTTTGGTTATTGTTTTTTGGAGATCCACCGTACATCATAGGTTGGTTGGTTTTTAATTGGTGTTCGGTCCTCATAAAAATTACTAAAAAGTTATTTTCTCATAACAGAAAATTCAATTCCACTGTAATGACTAGACCCTTAACATAAATCTGGTGATTTATTTGAAATAAATGGGGGGTTGGTAGAATACTTTTAAAAAATTATAACCAAAAAGTTTTCAAAAAGATCTTTAAAAAAGTTAACAAACAACCATAGGCCTATTTCCAGTTCTTGGGTAAAAAGTTTTATGTTACACTTTTTTAAAATTACTTTAAATAAGTAATTTCGTTTTTCAATTATTAAAAGTTCTCTTTCTAGTTTGGAAATGAGAAAATGGTTTGTCCTAAATGAAAATTTTTTGAAAAAAAGCAACAATTTAAATTTTCACTCTTTTTATTTTCCTGGATTTCTTTAAACTCTATAAAAATAAAGTGAGGTATAAAAGTAATAATCATTGAAAATGAAAAAAAATTTAATTATCAAATTTAGAAAATTTCAAAAGTACAATCAAAATTATACAATCAATGATTATTACTTTTATCCCTAACTTTATTTTTTCGTCTTTGTAATTATTGTTTTCTTTTTTATTTTAATATTTTTTCTTTTTTTTTTATTTATCTACATATTTTTCGATGTATTTTAATTTGAAAAAAAAAAAACAAAAACAGAGTACAACCATCCAAAACTGCAATTAAAAATCCATCTTATATGAATCCCAATTATAAAGTCTCTACAAATGACGATCAATATGGGACACAGCAACTTACTGTATATGTCAAAAATATTGATGTTAGGGTTACAGAGTTTCAATTGCGTGCATTTTTTGAAAAGACCTGTGGTACTGTTATGAATATAATTTTAGCTGGCAACACTCGCCATCCAACAAGATTTGCCTTTATTGAATTTTCAAATGAGGATGAAGCCAGGAATGCCTTAATGTTAAATGGTACAGTAATTGGTGACAAAACTTTATCAATTGTAAAATCTACACAGCCTATTAAAAATCGAAGTCAACTAAGTTCTGAAAGAGAAAAAAATCATTTAAATAATAATAAGTTTAATCAGCCAAATTTGGAAAGTTCTTTATCTTTAATTCAGCAACAACAGGAAATGATTAGAAAGCAAAGTGAAGAATTAGAAAAATTTAAACTATTGCAACAACAACAGCAGCAGCAAATAGAACAAATTAAAAAACAAAAATTTTTAACAAATCAAGATCCACAAATACAAACACAAACACAGCAGCAGCAGCAACAACAACAACAACAACAACAACAACAACAACAACAACAACAACAACAACAACAACAACAACAACAAAAACAACAACAACAACAAGATATTGATAATTTTAATGACAATGTCCAAACCACTAGTAGTGATAAATATAAAGAATCTTCTTTGGAAAATCAAAGAGAAATACAAAAAGATGAATCCCAACAAATTGAAAAAGAGAGAGCACGAACTGAGCGAAAAAGATCAAGAAATTATTCTAATGAAAATTATAATGATCTAAAAGAAAGAAGAGAAATTAATCAAAATCTACATTCAAGTGAAAATGAGAAACAAAATTAACGCAAAAAAAAATAATTATATTTTTCTTTACACTGGCAATAAAAGGTAGAATAAATTATTAAAAAATAACTAAAAAAAAAAAAAAAAAAAAAATAAAGCCATTTTAAAAAAGTCTGGCATAAAAGTTTTTTATAGAGAAGCATAAAAATAGATCTATTGAAGTTTGTTGACTGTTTTAAAAATAATTTTAAAATTTTTTTGTCACACTTTTTTAAAATAACTCTAATATTAATATTTAACAATTTAATAAACAAATTTGATTTACTTACAAAAAAAAAAATCAAAAAAAAAATTTTTAATTTTCATTTTGGAAAACTTTATTTTTTAAAATTTTTAATTTTTTTTCTCTTCATTTTCAACTGATAAATTTTTGCAAAGTAATTTTAAAAACAAAAAAATAAAAAACAAAATAGCAATTAATAGATTATTCAACATTCAAGTTTAAAATATCTTATATATACATATATATATATATATATATATATATATATATATATCAATGATTATGCATACATACATATTCACATACATATAAGCACGTGATTGTGATTTAAATGCCAATTGTATCGATATAATATATTTGCTGTATTACTTGTTTATTGATTTTGATTTCAAATTGGTAAAATATTTCAATTTTTTCAAAAGAAAAAGTAATATTTGAAAAAATTTCTTTTTACTTTTTTTTTGATTTTTTCCTTTTTTAATATTTTTTAACAAAATATTCAACAAAAAAAAATAAAAATAATTCATAATGTTTATAAAAAAAAAAAGAAATAAAAAAGATCTCTATTTACAATTATGTAAACTCTATTTTAGCAAAAGTCATTTGGGGTTTTTTTTATTTAGACAATAAAAAAAAAATTTTTTTTAAATTTTCTTTTTATTTTTCAAACTAAAAAAAAAATGAAATTAGTTTTTGAAAAATTTAAAATAATATAGAGTTAAAAATAAATATTTTAAACAATTCTTTTAAATGCAAGAAAGCCTTGGTACTTTACAATATTGGTTAAAAGAATTTTAAAATGTCAATTATTTTTTCAAATTGGTCATGAAATGATAAATATATAATGGGGAATTGTAGAAATGGGCCAAAAAGGTTTCAATTTTTTTCCCAAATCCAAAAGTTATCAAATATTTCAATTGTTCCAAAGAGTAAAGCTCATTGAGTCCAAAACTTTAAACTAAGTTCCATTTCAAAAAGTGTTACTCGCCTAAAATAATAAATTGAAATATAAACCCAATTCCAAAAATTTGGACAAACCAAAAATCAAAAATCAGCAAAAAAAAAAAAAATCCCAATCCCTTGTATTTTTACAAACCTAATATTAAACCACATTTAAGTTACCCCAGTATTAATGTTTTTAAAAGTGATCAATTTTATTCAAATAAAATAAAAAAATATAATAAAACTCAAAAAGAAAAATTGATGTGTCCAAATTGATGAAACTGGCTGAAAGGAAAAATTGTATTGGTAAATTTGTTGCAAGTTCACCTTCAATTAGTGATCGATCAAATGTTAAGATACCGTCTACCAATTGTATGTTATTTTCCAATTTAACAAACCCAACACTAACCTTCTATCAACCATTGAAAAAAAATTTCAGATCAAAAAAAACAGATTACATAACTGGAAAAGAGAAAAGACAAAATACAAAAAATTAAAAAAATGAAATAGTTTGTAAAATAAAAATTAAATCCAAATTGAATGAAATTATAAACTATATTTCAAAAATCGTAACTCACCTAAAATAATAAATTGAAATAGATTAAATGATTAGATGCTAAACTCCATTTCACTCAAAGAGGCTCAGCCAAAAATGAAAATTTTCGCTTTCTTTTTTTTAAGAATCAACCAAATTTAGATTATTTAGAAATACGAGAAATAATAAACTTCATATTAAAGTTCGTAATCATAAAAGAAAAGGATGAACAAACCCTAAATTTCAAAAATTAAAAAATGTTAAAAAATATTTTTAGGTCCCTTTCATTGGAACGTCTCGTGTAAATAATTCTCAATTTCTATCGGAAATTGAAATGTTTGACAATAAGATTTTTTGCTTGTAAAGGTATGAATTTTTAAAGAATATACAACTCATACTTTTCTTAATGTTAATTTGGAGTTACAAACATTTTTTTTTTTCAAATTTAATTTTAGAAAAAAAAAATAAAAGAAGAAAAATAAAAGGAAAAAAACATGATTCAGATAAAAATTTAAACTTAATTTTGAGAAAAATAATGAATTAAACTCAGAGAATATGTTCGATTTCTTCAATAAAACTGGGTCTCTTTGACTGGGGGGGGGGGTTATCAGTCAATTTGGGTGTGATTTTTCTATTTAACAAACTCAACATTAACCTCCTATCAACCTTTGAAAATTTTTCTGATCAAACGAAACAGATTATATAATAGTAAAAAGGAAAGAAAATTTTAATAGAAAAGATAAAAAATGAAATAGTTTGTAAAATGAAAATTATTCCCAAATTGGGTGTAAACTGTTGTATTATTGTTAATCTTTCAGCTTATTAAAATATTTTCAATTTTTTTGGAATTTAGTTTATATGTGGATATATGTATATTACTATTCAATGAAAACTAATAATCAAATATGATTTCTAATTCGCTTTTAGATCATTCTAAATATATAAAAACCTGATATCTAATTCAAAAAAATAAAACCAAAAAGGAAAAAAAGGTGGTCACAATTTTTGAAAAGAGTGTTACGGGTTTTTTATTACTGGGATTTCATTGATTTAAAAGGGGTGAAAAAGAAGATTTTTTGCTAATAATTAAATGAATTTAAAAAAGGCATTACCGAGTCGAAATTTTCCAAATGATTATTTGTCTTTTCATAGATCTTTTTTTTTTTTCACTTGATTTTTGGGATAAAAAAAAAAAAAATACCTTAAAAAAAAAGGATCAAAAAAAAAAGAAAAAGAAAAAGAAGAAAAAAAAAATTTTAGCAAACCAAAAATTTGAAGAAAGCAAGACAAAATTTTGAAGAAATTAGAAAAAATGTTTCTAATCCAAAAATTTGAAAATATTTTTTTTGATAAGAATTCTGGGATAAATCCACAAAACAATTTCCATAACTATTATAAAGTGAGTCAAATTTTTGAAAAATAGTTTACTTGTCATCTTTTTTAGTTAAACAAAAGAACTAAAAATATAAATACACGTAAAGTGGTGATGTGGATATATTTTGATGATATAAGAATCTTAAATCAAAAAGAATATTTCAAATTGGTGAATGAAAATTAGTTAACATTTTATCACATTTTATATTAAATGGCTTATATTAATCCTAAGTTCTTGTGATACCAGAATACTGTTTTAAAATTATTAAATGAATATCAAAAAATAAAAAATAAATTTAAAAAAGAAAATATTTATATTGTTGCAATAGATATACAAAAATGTTTTGACTCAATCCATCATTCACTTATTTATTATTCAATTAAAAAATTTATAAAAAATGAAATCATTGTAGAATATCTACTTGTTTATTACTCAAAAGAAGGAATTGGTGTCTACTGGGGGGTCCATTATCTCCTTTATTATTTGGATTTATTACTCACTTTCTCTTAGAAAAAATCAAATCGTTAGTGTTACATGTCCAAATGTTTGAAGATGATCTGATTTTACTGGTGAAAGGATCATTAATAGAAATCAATTTTCAATTACAAAAAAATCTTTAAAATAATAAGAGGCTTTGGGATGAATCCCAGTGATTGTAAAATTACAAAAACTTGAAATCCAAAAGAAATTTTTATCTTGATGTTTGGCTAGATAAAAAAACTCATTTAAAATTTAACTTTGATAAAGTTAAAGCTGTTTAAAAAATTAATGATTATATTATAACAAAAAAAAATTTCTAATCGTTTAAAAGGTCAATTTTTTAAAGTTGTATTACATAGCAAATTATTACATGAATTGGAAATATTTGGTTTGACAAAAACGGATTTTAAAGATATTGATACTTGGATTAATAAAAAAAAAAAAAAAATAGAAAATTTTTATTAATCAACCCACCCACCCCAGACTTATTTATAAAACTGAAGTAAAAATTGATCCGGTCAGAATAACAATATATAAAAGAAGATTTAAATTAATTCGAAGATCAAAAAGCCCCCATTATGATGAATTAATTAATTAATCCCCATTTTAGAAAAAATGAATTAGAAAATATAAATTGGTCCTCCAAAAATTTAAAACAGTTGGAATATGAACTAGAAATTTTTAGAATTAAAAATTTAGAAAATAGTCCAGGTTGGAAATGTCTTTAGTTTTTTTTTTTTTTGATTTAAGAAATAAACTGAAAATTTAAGAAATTTTCAGTTTATTTCTTAAATTAAAAAAAAACCTAGACACTCCTCAAGAATATGTAAAAATTATACAAATAAATAACACAATAAGTAAACAACAAAAAGGATATTTAAAATAGAAGTGTTCAACTTCAATTTTAAAACTCGGAAATTTTACAATTGCCTTAACAGGTATTCTTATGTTATGAATAAAAATAAATCAAAACATTGTGAATTATGTAAAAAAAATGAACAATTTAGATATTATTGGAGATTTTAAGATTGTCTATGGAACTGCTCAGCTTATGAAAATAATCGAAAAATCTGGATATCTGAATTAAAAAAAAATATGATATCGAATATATTAAATAATAATAATAATACTAATATTATTATAAAAAAAGATTCAACATGTTTATTAGCTTTAGTGGGTAATACACTTATTTTTGAATCTTTAATATAATTCCTAAAAAAAAAATTAGGAATTCAGGTAAATAATAGGGGGCAATAACCCATCACTTAAATAATAATAAAAAAAATTCTTGGTTCTTTTCTTAATTATTCTATTCGCTATCTTTAATTTAGACACAGATGTTATTAACGGTGATAATATGGTCGGCAATGATATTATTTTAAAAATAAATGTAAAAATATTTTTTTTATTCAGAAAATAAAAAATTCCTCTTCAAAGAGACGTATATGGTTTTAATCAAATCACTTCATCTCAATTTTATATCAACGTTCGAGAAACGATAGTTAAATAAATCTTTAAAAACCAGATTTCTAATGAATTTTAAAAGTTTTTTGGTTGATTTTCTTTAAAAAAATAAGTAAAATATTTGTAAAGTAGAGAAAAAAAAAACTTGGAAATGAAAATAATCCCTGACATCATTATTAAATGTTAATATTTGGAAATAGTAATGTAATTGTTCAATAATTCATTTTCTTTTGGATAAAACTCTGAAAATTATAACTGAATAAACTTATTAGAATGCTGAGAAATTAAATAGAATTGTACAAAATAAAATTCAACACATCAAGAAACAATAATAAATATTTTCATTGTCAAATACTCCTTTCAAACCTCCTATTAGACTCTTTTTTTTTTCAAAATAGTTAGATCTACAACTGTCTATCAAACAATTATTGGAGTATCATATAGACATCCCCACTTTAATGAACTTTAAGTAGGTTTATTACTAGGTTCATAAAAAATTAGGTTATTTCGAAAAAGGATTTCATTTTAAATTTTTCCAATTACACAACAATTAATATAACATTAACAATTAAAAAGTGTAACCGAACTAATTTTCATATACTGGATTTTTTTTACATTCTCTCAATTAGATATCAAAACTCAACATAAAAAAAATTAAAATAAGTAAAGTAAAATTTTATCGTTGTTTGTTTCAATTTTTATTTTTTAAAATATAAAAGTTGAATTTTTTTTAACAAGACCAATCAAATGATCTTAAGTAAAAAAAAAGAATTAAGCTGTTATTTCGCTTAAAATACTTAGACACCATAACCATAAACAGTTCTTCTTTGTCTTTTTAATGCATAGACAACATCCAAAACCGTAACTGTTTTTCTTCTTGCATGTTCAGTGTAGGTGACCGCATCACGTACAACGTTTTCCAGGAAGGCTCTGAGAACGTTTCTGACTTCGTCATAGATCGTTGCTGAGATTCTTTTAACACCACCTCTTCTGGCTAATCTTCTGATAGCAGGTCTACTGATCCCTTTAACAGACTCAAGAATTGCTTTTCTTCTTTTGGCTCCTCCTTTTCCCATTCCTTTTCCTTTTCCTTTTCCAGACATATTATTAATAAATTGTTTTTATAAATGAAAAAAATGATTTTATTTTTCTGTTTTTTTGTTTTTGAATAAACCATTTTTGTTCGTTCATTAAACTTTTGAAAGACTTTAATTCAAACAAAATTAGATTACACTCTTTTATTCAGACTTTGTCCAAACTCAATAGTTATTTTTATCAAGAGTTTTAATTTTAGGTTTATAGTTTATTCGGTAAAAATAATCCAATAATTTTCCGATTTAATTTTAGAATTTATTGTGATATCATTTTTTAAGAAGAAAGTATTTTTCTTTTGAAAAGCTTTTTGGATTTTTTTGAAATTATTTGCACTTTTAACACATAACCAACGAAAGTGTAAACTCTTAATGAATTATAACAAACACATAAAAAATAAAAAGTGTTTCAATCTTTCATGAGAAGTTTTAAATACTGATAAATTCTAATAAATTTTAAAAAAATTTTAGTTCAATTTCCATTTTTATAAATCTTTGAGCTGTTTCTTATCAAACAGAAAAGGACAAAGAATATTATGTAGAGCACCTAATTTTTGAGATTTTCTTAACACTTGACTTGATAAAATGCTTTTTTCAAATTTGAGTATAATAATTTCAAAAAGGACAATCAAGTTAAAATTTCAAACTATAAATTGTAATTTATCAGTAAGTTGGTAAAAGTGTTGTTCTATGCCATAAAAAAATATAGTCGGATGTTACTGGTATTTGAATTACAAATGGGAAATTTTTTCACTCGGTTTACAATTTCTTTTTTCAAACAAAACTCCAATTTACAACTTGGCCCTGTAGGGAAACTCTGTTTGTCATAAATAAGGAAAATGAATTGAAAATATTTCCCCATTTAGACTTCAAACACCAGTAAAGTTAAAAATTACAATTGAAAATTCACTTCCGAATAGAGTGTTTGTTTATTGATTAACAAAGTCAACAAATAGTAAATAACAAATAGCATATAATTGCCTTCTGATCTCTGTTGTTTTCTTTTAGTTATAACTGTGTATTTAACTCAACGCTTAATAATGAACAAAGAATTAATTATTAATAGAGAGTCCATAAAGAAGTACTGAAATTATTCTGAATTATCAAAAGTTATATTTGTTTCTTTAAATAAAATATTTTGTTCTTGAAAAATCAAAAATTTAGTTCCTAGTTTTTACTCTTTTTTTGACAAATTCTCTACTCTGTTAGGAGGATCTAATTATTAAAAACGTTTTAGATTTTCTTTTTTTGCTACATATTTTTTCCTGAAATTATCAAAAGCTTTTCAGAAGAAAAATACTTTCTTCTTAAAAAATTATCTCACAATAAATTCTAAAATTAAATCGGAAAATTATTGGATTATTTTTTCAAAATAAACTAGAAATGGAAAAGCAAAACTATTAATAAATATAATTATTAAACAAGTAATTAATGAAACACTCACCAAAAACAAAGTTAAAAAACACAAATTCATTCAAAATAAATTTTGGGTCTTATTGTTAAAGCCCTTAAAAAAATTTTACAAAGTATTTTAATTCATTTTTTTATTATTTAATTCACTTAAAACATAAAAATGGCAAGAACAAAACACGCAGGACAAAAAGGAACCAAAGGACAAAAGGGACAAAAAGGGAGAAAATCTACAGGAGGAAAAGGCCCAAAAAAAGGCCAAAAAGGCCAAAAAGGTAGAAAGGGACAAAAAGGACGTAAAGGAACCAAGGGACAAAAAGGACAAAAAGGTAGAAAAGGTACCAAAGGAACAAAGGGTACCAAGGGAACAAAAGGAACCAAAGGTGCGAAAGGAGAAAAAGGAACCAAAAGACCAAGAAGATACAGACCAGGTACAGTTGCCTTGAGAGAAATCAAAAAATACCAAAAATCCACAGAATTACTTTTAAGAAAGCTCCCATTCCAAAGACTTGTTAGAGACATCGCCCAAGAATACAAAGGCGATCTTCGTTTCCAAAGCGCAGCAATTGCTGCCTTACAAGAAGCCACAGAAGCTTATGTTGTTGGTGTACTTGAAGACACAAATCTCTGTGCAATCCACGCTAAAAGAGTCACCATCATGGATCGTGATCTTTCCTTAGCTGTTAAAATTAGAGGAGACAAACTCTAAACTCTGAAGTTTTTAATACCTGAACATTAAACCTAATAAAATCATTTCAATTTTTCTTTTGTTTTTTATTATTATTTTTTTTTGTGAAAAAATTGGATTTTATTATTTAAGGGAGTATCAAGTAGAGATTTTTTTTTTTTTTTGATTAGTGCAATTGGTACTTAACCTCCAATTTAAAACTTGGTGTTTTTATTTATTTATTTATTGTGAGAAAGGAGAAATCAAATAAAATTTACTAAATAAAAAAGAGAAGAAAAATAATTAAAATACTGATAAATTCAAATAAGTGTCTGAAAATACTTACTTCGCTTTTCATTTTACAAATTTTTTTCATAGACTTTGAATAAAGCATTTTATTGCTATAATCTGAAGTAACTTTGTAAAATTAGTTGATCTTTGAAATATTCCTACAAAAGAACGGTTTGAAAAGTTGAGTTGGGAGTTACAAAAATGGAAATTGAATTAAAAATGTTTATTATATGTGTTTGAATTTATCAGTATTAAAGTAAAAAAATATTATATCATTTACATGAACAAATTAAAAATTATCCACTGCCATTAGATTTTATAGAATTTGAAAGAATTGAGTAAAACCCTTGATTTTACTAAATTATTTCTAATTCTGGAAAACTGCTGTTGGCTTTTTTTTAATTTGAGAAATAAAAAGAAAATTTAAAAAATTTCCTTTTTTTTTTTTAAATTAAAAAAAAGTTAGGTACTTTACGACACCCCCCTGAGACAGGGGGAGTAAAAACCCGATAGAAAGATTATCAGCAATAAATAATATTCCACAAACTGTGATTTATAAATTGGTATTTCACTATCGTTAGTTTTTTTTTTAATATAAAAGAATGGAGTAAAATCTTTGATTTTGCTCAATTATTCTGAATTAAAAAAAACCTAGACACAACTCCGAAAAGTGGGGCACTATGTACCCGAATTTGTATATTTTTTTATTATTTTAGGAATTCTTTATTTTCAATTTTTTTATTTTTATTTTTTCTTTATTACCTAAAGTTTTCTAACCATGAGGGCATTTGGTTGAAAATGTGGG
Organism: Anaeramoeba flamelloides; assembly: GCA_027625915.1. Taxonomy (NCBI): domain Eukaryota; family Anaeramoebidae; genus Anaeramoeba; species Anaeramoeba flamelloides. The sequence continues at coordinate 3,661,898 of JANTQA010000063.1, forward strand.
CGTGGATAGTGTTTTTTTTTTCAGAAAAATACCCCCGATCATGATTATCTACAATTAGATACCAATTAACTGTCGAATAATTATTTTTGGTAATTAGTGAAGTACAAAGACCCTTCTGTAATCTAGACTAGAAGTAGAGAGATTATAATACTCTTCATGTAAAAACAAAAATTAGGATTTTTGGAAAACGAAAAAATAATAAAACTTGGTGTTTTTTTTTCATTGTTATAGTTATCAAAATAATGTGCGCGAAAAGATTATAATCCATTTTTCGATATAAAATCAGTTGTTTTTTAACATCGCATCTAATTTACTACCTAATAAATAGTATAACGAAATTTAAATCAATTTTAAAAGCAAACCCTTTTGACATTTTTGTTTATTTTAAACTAGGAAATGATCTTTGAATAATCAGGTCTAAATTTTCTGATGTTTATGAAATTTATTGTTAATAACCGAGTTTATGTAACGGCAGAGAATAGAATCCAACACATATGATCACAAACCAAAGTGAACCGTATGAACTTTCCATACAATCTGCTGAGTTGTTTCTTGTACTTGTTTTTTTTTTCTGCTTAGTCATTATCTTTTACTGGTGTTTTGCTAAATAAAGATTTGGGAAACTTTCAAAAAAAAAAAAATAAAAAAAGTAACGTAACTAAAGAAAATCTGGAAAATCAAATCTTATTCTAAAAAAACCCAACATTTTATAGATTCAACATACCTATAAAGTTCCAAATTAAAACTTAATAAAGTAGTTTATTCCACTTGATGTATATTTATTAAAATATTTTGATCTCTTTATTAAAACAAATTAGGGCTGTGATCCAAAAAAATCCAACATTAAAAGAAAACATCCACATACCCGCCCAACACTTAAGGCACAGAATAAACTCATCCAATGAAATTTTTACTTTTTTTTTATTTCTTTTTTTTACTCTCTTTCATTTCAGAAAATTAAATTGAGTTTAAAATACTTCTAACGAATGTAATTAATAGGTTCTTATAACTACCTTTTGGATTAAGAGTCACATATTTAGTTACCCCAAAAAACACCCTTTAACAGATAAAGAGCCACAAAGGACACAACCCTTACCAATAAATTCCACCCTCTTTCTATTTCTTACCCTTCTTCTACCCTTTCCCGTCTTGTTTTCGAAATAAAATCATTTCTTTTCATTTTTTATACAAAAAATATCCTATGAGTTACCATCAGTTTCACTTTTAAGACACAAACTTTCAACAAAATTTAAGGCAAAATAATAATCTCAAATTAAGGCACAGAATGAAGATTCCAGTAAAATAAATTGTAAAAAAAATTCCAAAAATTTTGTGCCTTAATTTGAGATTTTATTTTGCCTTAAATTTCGTTAAAAGATTGTGCCTTAAAAGTCGAACTGAATCTATAATCTTGCTTAAATAATAGCTCGTATAATATAATTTAAATAGAATTTAGAGTTTCTGGATAAGCTGCGAGGACCTTAATGTAACATGTAGTGTTTTTGGATTACCTATGTTTTCTTGAAGTTTACTGTTTTATCTGTTAAGTATTCTAGTGTTTATTTTTTTTTTTTTTTTGAGGTTTTTTATTTTATCTGTGAACTTTTCTAGGTTTTTTTTTTTGAGTTTTCTATTAATTTGGAGAACTCAGAACACTTCACAAATGAAATAGAAAACATCGAAAAAACCCAACGAAAATCTAATGATTTTACAAATAAACACAAAACCCAAGAAAACGCAATGGCGATTTCCAACAATTCAAAATAATGGAGCAAATGCAATTTTTTTCTCAATTATTTTAAATCCTGGAAAAACTAATGTTTTTTTTTCATAATTTGAGAAAAATTAACAAAAATTAATTAATTTTCTGTTTATTTCTCAAATTAAAAAAAAAAACCCAACTATAAACATGAGACAATTTTGTCGAATCATCTCATTTCAATAACTGAAAAAAAGAAATGCATGTTTTTTTTTTTTGACAATAAAAATTATTTTTAAAAATCAATTCTATTTCAAGAGAAAAATTTTCCAATTTAATACTTAATTTCTAGAATTTCATTTTTTAATAGCCCAACTTTCAAAAAAATATAATTATATTTAGTTATTGTTTATTTCAAGTTTCTCTTTATCGATTATTTACCAACGCTTGCTTTATAAAACCCTTAAAAATTCATCGAAACCCCTTTTCAAATATCGTGGCTATCCTAAAATAATAAAATGAAAAAAAAAAAAAACAATATCGTTTACATTCAAGAACAATTAATAACTAAATCTGATTTTTAATCCACTTTTAAGTCATTATAAATATATAAATGCCTGTTATATTAAAAATTAAAAAAAAAAACCAAAAACTCAAAAAAAGAGAGTCATAATTTTTGAAATAAGCATTACTGATTTTTTATTACTGAAATTACACTGTTAAAAAAGTCGAATAACAAGATTTTTTATAAATAATTAAATCCGTTTTCAAAGACATTACATAGTCACAATTTTCTTAGTGATTATTGGTCTTTTCGAAGATCTTTTTTTTTAACATGATCATTTTTTTTTTAAAAAAAAAAGAAAAAGAAAAAGAAAAACAAAAAAAAAACAATAATTTGAAAAAGCAAAACTAAAATTTGAAAAATTAGAAAAAATGATTCTGATACAAAAAATTGAAAATATTTTTTTGTTAAGAAAACATTAATACCCCCCCCCCCCCCCGACATCCAAAATAATCTATCACCCTGTAATCTTTTATTGCATGTGTTTGTATAAAATTAATAAGAATATTGAAAAAAATACAGTGCCTGGAAATAACCCATATAAAGATTTTGAATTGTAAATATTAGGAAAATTCTTCGGTAATGTTACTTATTTAAAACAAATCATTTTTAAAAATAACCAAAATGTTTATGAACTCTGGGTAATAAAACAACTCAATTTTCATCAAAGTAAAATAGATACAGAATAATACTTTAAACACTAGATAAAATAAGTAGATCTTCATATTGGGAAAAATAGAGTTTCAAAGTGGTTTGCTTGGAGTTTGAAAATGATATTTTTTATTCCTGTTTTTTGATTGATTGGATAGTTTTTTGAACAAGTACAATTTCATTAACTTTATTCCAATAAGTGGCCGGGTTATAATTTAAAAAAATGATTCCTTAATAAAACGAATTTCTTTTTAAATATTAAGAAATTATATAACGATTTTATCTAATATAGACAATTAAAAATCTCACCGGTATTTTTTCTTATCAGGTATTGTTTTCGCAGTGATACTAAAAATTCAATAAACTGTAAACCGAAATGACAAAAAATCAAAATTTTCATTTAGTTTTTAAAATAACTATTCTCACAATAACTAAAACATATTGTAAAAAACCCCCAATTCTAAAATGGTAAACGAACAATTTAAACTGATTACTGGAATTAAGTGATTGTAATTTTATTCGATAATAAAAAAACTTTTTTTTTTTATGAAAATATGAATGAAAATTTTGTTTCTTTTATTTTCCAACATATACTGTCTGTATTCTTATCTCTGTTTGTGAACATTATGGAAGTAGTACATTTTACGATTTTGAAAAATTTTAATTGGGTAAACATTACTGAAAAATCTTTATTGAGTGCCACCAGATATTGAAACTTTGAAACCAAAAAACCATTCACTAGTCTATTCGTGAAAAGAATTAAAGTAATTCAGAGTTGTTCTTAAAATTTTCATTTTTTTGAACATTTTTTTTTGATTAAATTTTTAATTTTATTAAATTTTTTGTTATGGATTTAGAGATGTGTTTATGAATGAACTAAATTAATCTAACCGTAAACCAAAATAAAAAAAAATAGACACAAAAAGGTATGTGTTTGAAACAGTTCCTTTCCCTTAGAAGGCCAAACACGAACAATCGCCTTTCTAAATAAATTCGTTGAAATCAAAAATGAAAAAAAAAATTGATAAAAACGGATTTTCCAAGATTTGGTTTCTTCATCTTCTTAATTTGGATGAATCCAATCAATTTATTACCTTGATTTTTTTCCCCGGTTACTAATTATTAAAATTTTACAAAACCCATTTTTTACAAATTTGCTTTCAAAATTCCTTTTAAAAATATTTTTACAAAAAAAAGTCAAAATAAAGAATTATATTTAAAAAAGTAAAGTAAATGAACAGAATTCATGGTATCAAAAAACAGTTGCAAAAGATTCAAATCAAAAGAAAAGAAAAATTTAGAAAAAATTTCAATCAGGATCTAGAATATTTTTAGTTCTCAATTTAATCGAAAATAACTAATTATCAAATCAAATAAATTCACCCAATAAAGTTTATTTCTGAGGATGAATTAAAAAAAAAATATATTTTGAACCCAATCAAGAATTATATGAACCAAATGAAAATAGGATTTTTAATTTTCATTTTCGAAATTCTTTAGAAATAAAAAGTAAAATGTTTCTCAAAAATTTTACCAATTTAAATATTTCCATTATGAACTAAAAACAAAATCAAATTAAGAAGAAGTAAACCTATCAAATTTTACAGATAAGATCAAGAAATAAATGATTTGTATTTATTTTTTTTTTGATCAATCTTTTTCATTTTTGGGATTACCGTTTTTTAGTTGGTATGAAAATATAATATACTAGGATATGTTCCACTCTTGTATTTATTAAAATATAAATAAAGAAGGTTAAAGAAATGATTTAAAAAATTTATTGTCACATAAATGATGGTACTCATAAATTTGAAAAATCCACTTATTCCCTTAAAAAAATTTTTTTATTTAAAAATAACGATTACAAAAAAAAAAAAAATAGGTAAAAAATGAGTTAGATTTTTTGAATTTTGATCTAAAAGGTCTAGAAAAATAATAAGGTTTTATAGTGCCCTGATGAAAGATTGTAGAACAAGGACAAAAAAAAAATGCTTAAAAAAAACGACAGAGACAGGACTCGAACCTGCGCTCCCATAGGGAATTTGATTTCAAGTCAAACGCCTTAACCACTCGGCCACTCTGCCAGAAATACATTAAAAATCGTCAATTTGAGATATTGTGATAATCTATTTACTGGATTTACAAATCAATTCACTCTAAAACTTTTTTACACAAAAAAGAATTAAATTTAAATAAATCTTGAAAAATAAAAAACACACAAAAACAACTTTGTTTTCTCAAATCCATTAAACAACAACTCATCGATTAATCAACAAAGATATCCCAAATACTCGTATTTAAATTAAAAATGGTACAAAATATTCACTTTCATTTTCTAGAATTTTACCTATTAATCCAGTTTTCTTAAAAGTGTGGTTTCAATTTTTGAACTCATTTTATCTGTTTAGTCATATTTTTCCATTTTAAATATAGTTTCAAAGATGTACAATTATAATTTGTTGTTTGAAGACTTTGTGACAAAAAGGAAATTGAAAAAGAAGTGAAAATTTTTCACCATTTAGGATTCAAATACCAGTAATTGAATATAAATTTATAAAGTATAACAAAGGAAGAAACAATATATAAACCTTTAAATTAACTGAACTTATATAAAAACTATAAAATAAAAAACCTTTCCATTAATTTAACCCTTTTATATTCTAATTTTATTTCATGAATTTGAAAAAAAAAATAACAATATATATTTAAGGAACAATTTATATAAACAATCAATAAAACTTTAATACAACAAACAATTCCATTTTATTATCAAAAGAACAATTGATAAAAAACACCAATTATTGGGTTCTCAAATATTCCCATATTTTAATTGAACTTTGTTGAAAATTTAAAAGGCAGGGTAGGTATCAAAAAAAAAATATAAAAAAATGAATATGAATCTTCAGATCAAAAATTTTATATTTATCTTATTATCAAATAATTTGAAATCTAAACACCAAAATTTAAACGCAGGCATAAACAATCGAACGATTTAAACAAAGAATTTGCAATATAGAGAGGAAAAATGGTTGGGTGCATTCAGAGATTATCTCTAGTAAGTTATATACCATCAATAATTCGTTAAGTGCCAAGGAGTTTTCACTAAATTGATAATCTTAGTTAATGTAAAGACCCAACCATGGGTGCTACACTTTTTGAATTTGCATTTTTTAAGAAGAATAATTATTAATATGGTTATACTTGAGGTCATATTTCATTTTTATAACATGTATTTTGAAATTTCACATTATCCTGTTCTTTGAACTATCACCCCCCCAGTAACGTTTTTCGAGATATTGGGACCTTACATTTCTTTTGCCCAACCAATGAACAACCTCCCAACTAAATAGAAATCAGAATGAAAATGTCTTCAGATGGATAGTTTAATTAATTTAGTTTTTTGATACTTATTTATATTTTTTTGAAGATTTATGTGTTGATCAAGTTATTATTTTTCAAATCCTAACCCTTTTTAAATTTTATAAAAATTTGATTAAACCATTTTCCAGTCAAAGGAACCCAGTTGTGATGGGTGAATTACATGTGTTTCAAGGGTTTGAATGAATATAAGAAGAAAAATTTATTTTGAAAATTTTAAAAATTTAAATCATTTTTTCCCATTTTTGTTTTTATTTTTTTTTCGATTATATTTAGATATTTAATCCATCTGAAAAATTTTTTTATAACAAGATCAAGAGCCACTTGGTAAAAAAATGTTATTCTAAGGTTATTGAAACCGTGGAAATTATCGTTAAGAATTCATATTGATTTCTATTGGGATTTTATTCAACCTTTGATCATGATATTTGAATAATAAATGTATAAAATTTTCACTTCATTTACATTTCCCTTTTCAAATAAAGACCATAAATACCAACCCACTTCGTTTCGGGGCTTGATGTCTAAAATAAAACTATCGAAAATGAAGTGAAAATTGTTTCCCATTTATTATTCAAATACCAGTCGGAGATCAAAAAAAAAATTCAAATTTCTCAGTAAGATATAAGAATTTGAGTTTTTCAATTTTCAAGATAATCAATGCTTTAATTAATTTCATTTCAGATATATACCAACAATTCGCTGTTGTGTATTATTCTGATTATTTCTTATTTGTTCCCCAAAGGCCATTATATAAAATAATCGATATTTAAAAATACTGTTTGTCACCTTTGACAGAAAGAAAGTTTAGTATTGAAAACAAATCAATTTTTAATAATGATAAGAAACAAAATATCAAAATTAATAATTAATCTCTTATTTATCCAGGTTTTACTTAATAATTTAAAATAATGATGAATTTTTTGAACTAATAATTGTTTCAAAATTTGATAAATCACAACGATATACATTGAATAGAATATTTTTTAAAACCCAGAAAAAAAAAAAAAAAGGAATACCAAAACTGAGAAACTATTAAAAAATGTTAATTTATATTTTAAAATGCAAAATAAATTTTCTCCATTTTTTGAATTCAAGCTGAGTAAACCTATTTTCAAAAGTTTTAAAAATCCGAAAATGATTTAAAAGTTATTAAAATGAGATATTGTAATTATAAAAAATGAAAAGAATTATCATAAAAACACATTAGATACCATTACAATACTAGCACAAATACGAATGCTTAAAAAAATAGAGATTTTACAATTTTCCAGATAAATAAAAAGTTCCACACATTTACCCAAACATTAGTAATTATAAATATAATATTTCATTAACGCTATTGAATAATAATAATTGTAATCAAAAAATCATTTGGTGAATACCAATTTATCAATTGTTTAAAAATAACATTTTTCAAACAAAGTATTAATATTTATAAAATAATTTTACAGCCAGTTCCACTTTTAATGCACAAACTTTCAACTAAATTTAAGGCACAATAAAAATCCAAATTAAGACACAAAATTCAAATTCTAGTAAAATAATTTGTAAAAAAAAAAATTCCAAATTTCTTTCTTAATTTGAGATTTTTTTGTGCCTTATATTTCGTTGAAGTTTGTGCATTAAAAGTGGAACTGAACATATTCCAATTTTGTCTTTTTATTTAAATTTGCGAATAAAACACAAAAAACAACAAAAACTCTGGATAGCTTTCCAGTAATTCAAAAAAAAGATAAAATCCATGGCTCTAATGAATTCATTTGAATTCTGGAAAAGCTAAGTAGTGTTGTTTTTTTAATTTTCGAGCAAAATGAACATTTATTTAATTTCCAGTTTATTTTTCAAATTAAAAAAAGCTTAATGAAATTGTTACTATTTGTTTTATATTTTAATTTGCAGAAATTAAAAGAAAATTTCAAAAATTAATTTTTTTATTTTTCAAATTAAAAAAAAAACTCCTTAGGTTTTCATGGATTTTCTGTTTATTTATAAAACCAATATATTGTTTCAGATAAAACAGAAAACATGAAGAAAAATTTATTTTTTTAATACAGTCAGTTCCACTTTTAAGGCACAAAATTTCAACGAAATTTAAGACAATAAAAATCTCAAATTAAGGCACAAAATTCAGATTCTAGTAAAAATAAATTGTAAAAAAAAAAAATTCCAAATTTCGTGCCTTAATTTGAGATTTTTTCATGACTTAAATTTCGTTGAAAGTTTGTACATTAAAAAGGGAACTTACTGTATAAGAAATAAAACAGAAAATCTCAAGAAAACACACTCACCACAACAAATGATGGAAATTCCCTAATTTCAAAATTTTTGTAAAAATATCAATAAAGAATCATGATTTTCTTACTCCTTAAATAATGATAAGATGAAAAATGTTTCTTTATTCAGAAAAAAATCAAATCAAATATTTTTTTATCCTTTAATTAGTCTTGTTTATCTTATATTAATTCTTTAATCCAATACTTTTGATTTATTTCAAATTTCAAAGACAAAGAAAATGATAGTTATCATCAATAATTTCAAGATGAGTATGATTTATACACTCATTGTAAAATTTCATTTTTAATTTATTCCTATCATATTCATGCAAATATTTATTTAGATAATTTGTAAAATATCTTAATTTTTAAATAGCAGTTAAAACTGCCCCCTTGAAATATTTTTTTTGTCTTTAATTTTGTAAAAATTTAAGAATAAAATAAAAATATCGATATTCTTTTTATTTTTTAAGAATCTTATAATCTGCCCTAAATTTACTCCCCAGACAAGGAAAGACAAAGAAACCAAAAAGGATATGATGAAATTGAACTTCTTTTAAATGAAAAAAATACAAATAACAAAAAAAAAAAAAAATAAGATTCTCAATTTAAAAAAATTTAAAGTATCAAAAAAAAGTTTAATTTAATTCCCAATTTCAAAAAATCCAAAATTTGAAAAAAAAAAAAAATCCAATCTTTTCTCATTTTATATTTCCTAAGGTCTAGTGTATTTCAATTTAAAATAAATTATTTTCTATAAGTATAAAATCATTATATTTCGATTTAATTTAATTTTTGGTTATCAAGTAACTGTACAAAAGTGGTAAAATAAGTGGTTTGTAACATTCTTAAGATAAAACAACCCGGTTGAGATATGAAAAACAAATAAAAAAAAAAAAATCTATAAGAACTCAAAAAGTACCAAAGAGATACATTTCAAAACTAATACTTGTTTTCAAAATGATAAATCACATGAATTCAAATTGGAAATTGAGTGTAGTGTTTGACACTTTTTTCGAACAACTGTATTCTTTTTTGATTGTTTATTTTTGGAAATAGAGAACACCTTACATATATATTAGCTTTTGATTAATATTATTTCGTCAAAAAATTCAATTTTTTTTTTTTTATATACAGTCAGTTTCACTTTTAAGGCACAAACTTTCAGCTAAATTTAAGGCACAAAAAAAACTCAAATTAAGGCACGAAATTTGGAATTTTTTTTTTTACAAATTATTTTACTAGAATTTGAATTTTGTGCTTTAATTTGAGTTTTTTTTGTGCCTTAAATTTAGCTGAAAGTTTGTGCCTTAAAAGTGAAACTGACTGTATCAAAAAATTAAATTCACTGTTATAACTATACTCTCAAATCTTAAAAAACCAAGTTACAACTGTTTATTGATAATACTATAATATCTAATAATTTGAAAAATATTCTAGAACTTTTGCCGAGAAATATTTACTATCTAGTTTTCTATAAAAATATTTTGATTTATATTTCATAATTTTAAAGTTTTCTATTTCACAATTAATATTTTTGTCTTTTTTTTAATAGAAACCACCTTTAAAATTTGGGATAATTGTAGAAAACCCAAAACTTTTAATTATTTTTTGGGTTTGGATCTTTTTTTGATCAATCGATATTATACCTTGGTCAATTTTTGTGTTCAGTTTGGGAGATTATTATAAGGGGAATGTGGATTGATTTTTGAATAACTGTTACTATTTTGATTTATCCAAACACCAATTGAGTTAAAACCTTTTTGAGTCAAATTAAAAATAAAAAATCCATAGAATAATTGACTAATACGTATTGATTTGAATATTTGTTATTTCATCACATTAACAAAATTTTAAATTTTGAAATATTAGAGTTTCAGTGTATCTAAAGAGATATAGTAAATTACTCAACAAATTTTACAACCAATCACCCCTCTTGATGACTTTATTTTATATAAGACTTTTATAAAATAAAAATTTCAACCCATTATATATTAACTCTCCACACAATCTTTTCCTTTTAAAAAGAGTATTGCACAAGTTATTTCAGAATATTTTTATTGAAACTCTCTTAAAATATTTAAAAAGGTGTGGTTATATTTCATTTTAAAGTTGTAATTTAAAAGATAAAATAAGAACTTTCAATTTAACTAAAAGCTGGTAAAAATTTTCTATTAATGATTCTAAAAACTAGATATCAAAAAAACGATACTTCAGACAATTTCTTGTTTTAGTCAACTTAAGCGATGCTTTTCAATTTGCAATGAATTATCTTATTTTTTCATTAAGTTCAAAGTGGGGTAAGAACATTGAGTTGTATCTTATTTGATAAGCTTTAAATGAATTTTATAATCTCTACAGAGCCTTCCCAAAAGAAAGAAAATTTTCATCTTTTTATATATCTAAGAATACAATATCACCAATGAATTAAAAGACACTTTGTGATCAAGTGTATTATTAAAAACTTATCAAACAATTATTTTGTGCCTTATGTCTTAATTAAAAATAATTTCAAGTTTTTAAATTTTCACTTAAAATAAGAATAACAAAATAATTATTTAAATTTTATGAAATTATTTCTGCTCAACCAATATTCTGAGACAATTTTCCATCTCAAAGATTTAATTCTTTGTAAAATATACACTTTAAGTCATAATTGAAAACTTCTCACAATAAAATTTCATGTTCATTAATTTATATTTTTCACTTTTTATACTTTTGGTGTCTTTCGCTTCACTTTTTTGATATTTTTCTAAAGTTATTTGCGTATGGCCTTAAGAAACTTTCTTGGGAACTGGTCGATGAGAACCATTGATGCTTTTAAAAGAATAAAAGTTGTTGGAAAGGGAACCTATGGTAAAGTAAGTTAATATTTTCCGGACAATATGAAAACAAAAAAAAAAAAAAAAAAAAACTAATAATCCTAATAATAATCCTGGTGATTGTTCTTGAATTTCTTTTTTTATTTTTTTTTCAATCAAACACAAAAACAACAATTAACAAAACAAAAACACACTTACCCCCAAACCAATTCCATTTAATTTGGATTAAAAAAAAAAAAAAACCAACAATCAAAAACACCTTTTTCTTCAAAAACATGAAGGTTTATTTAGCAAAAAACAAAGAAACAAATGAAACTGTAGCATTAAAAAAAGTCAAATTGTTAGAGTCGCGACAAGGGTTTCCTGTGACTGCGTTGAGAGAGATCCGAATTTTAAAAACACTCAAGCATGAAAATATTGTTGACTTAAAGGAGGTTGTTGTTGAAACAAAAAAAAAGTATGGTAAAAACATTTATTTAGTATTTGAATATTTGGAGCACGACTTGAGTGGGCTGATGATCTCACCAGACGTCAAAAGGTTTAATGAAGGTCAAATTAAATGTTATTTAAAGCAATTATTGGAGGGCCTATTATTTTGTCACGAGAAAGGAATTCTTCATCGCGACATGAAGGGAGCAAACATTCTAATAAACAACAAAGGGCAATTAAAAATTGCGGACTTTGGGCTGGCAAGAGGCTTTAATAAACGAATTGCAAGACTAACAAACAACGTGATTACCTTATGGTACAGGCCACCCGAGCTATTATTGGGCTCGACAAAATATGATACCAAAGTGGACATGTGGAGTGTTGGGTGCATTTTAGCAGAAATGTTCTATAACAAGCCAATTTTCCAAGGAGAGAATGAGTTGCAGGTACTTGAAAAAATCTATCAGACATGCGGATCACCAGAAGTCAATGGCTGGCTAAATGCAGAGCAGCTACCAAAATTTTTGGAATTTCAATTTAAAGATCAATTCAACAAAACAATAAAGGAGCGTTTTAAAATGTTTCCAAAGCAAGCTTTGGATTTAGTTGAAAATTTACTTGTTTTGGATCCAAATAAACGTATGAGCGCCCAAAAAGCCTTGAACCATGATTTTTTTTTCACAGATCCGATGCCCTCTCAACCAAAGGAATTGCCCAAATACCCGCCTTCGCACGAAATGGATTCAAAAAGAAAACGCCAATTGGAACGTAGAAAATACCATTCAAGATCAAAGAGTAATATTCCAAAAATCAATTTAGAGATCAACAAAAGGAACAAAAACAATCATAACCCTAATCAAAGCCAAAACCAAAATAAGGATCAGAATAGGAACAATATAATTAATAAATCAACTAAATTTGATTCAGCAAATAATAATGTACACCAAAATTATCATCATGGTTCTAACAATTATCGTAGTAACAATTATCTTGATAATAAAGACAATTTCTCTTCAAATGATTTGTTAAATTATCCAATTACAAATTTCAACACTGATGGTAAATTAGTTTCCCGTTCAAAATCATTCTCAAACAATTTCTTAATTGAAGAAAACCAATCAAATATGTCGAAAGAAGAAATTGTCAAAATTAATCATTATAAAGAAAAATATTTAGGTAATAAAAATAATAAACAAGAAGGAAAAAATAATTTACGGAATTATAATTCTAAATTCCATACAAATGATGATAATTCTGGATTTGCCGAATCCTTTTTGGGGAAT